>CM039730.1:8753370-9407588 GCA_022539455.1 Dendrobium nobile | reverse complement strand
TTGCGTTAACATTTTTAAATAAAACATAAAATTTATTAATAAAAAAGTTAGATAGTTTAAGATTGAGCAAATATTATTAAGTATTATTCTCAAACGAGAGCAAAATCTTTAATGTAACCCAACATCGATTTAATTAGTTTTAGGTCGGAGACTTTAAGATAAAATGGGTAGAAAAAATATAACAAAAACAATTGTAAAAATGAATATTCTAGGATTCGAAATGGGGGAGCATATTACAACAAATAAATCTATTTAAGCGGATTAAGATTATATAAATATTAAGATTTTGTTTGTGCATGAAGAGCTAATGATATGTTGAAAAGTATTGAGTGAATTAAGAATATCGCAAAGATGTGCATGGATATCAAGGTAAAGGCTCCCAATAGTAAAAATAGTCGGTCGTGGGAACGCTCAAATTCAAAGAAAATTATTAAAAATAAATAATTTTTTTCTCAAATAAAAATTAGTTTTAGATTGTAAAAATTTCTGATTATTTGGGGAAGGGATATAAGGAAAGAGATAAAGAGGCCCATAAGGAGAATCAAAGAAAACTAATACGTGATTCAAAGACATATCTTAGCTTTTAATAATTTAATATAACATATTAGATACTAAGGAGAGAAAATTTAAATTTATCCTAATAAGTATGTTTAAAGAAAATAAATCCTAATAAGAAATGTTTAAGAAATTTCTGAGACTGATCGTACAACGGATCTAAGAATCGTAAACACTATAATTAACTTAATTTTATTAAGCCTCTTAAAACTGCATCTTTAGTTTGATCAGAGTGTACGGTCTATATCATATAATGTGATTAGTTTCAATTATCTACACAAGAGTTGGTTCAACTTGTTTATCTTTGGATCGTACATACATCTCATTTGTTTGGATCTTGTAGGAAATATCTATCGTATAATATAAAAGTGTTCTCTCTTAATCAACTATGTTGAGCTTTGGTCCAAAAGAGGTAATATCTTTTATAGTTGATATGGACAAATAATATCATTTTATTATGAGTAGTTCAATTTGAATTACCTATTTTTGGCAAAAATAGCTTATCGGTTAGGCTTGAAATTGAAAATAGTAGATCGTTTAGATAAATATATATTGGCATAGTTTTGATCCAAAATGCTGAAATTTTAAATTTTAATTTTGATATAATTTGTTCCCACTTATTAGCTAATTTAAAAAAATTTCACCTCTAATGTACAATATGATATAGATCATACAATATAATATGTCTAAGAACAAGTGCTTTAATTAGCTTATAACTTTTCTTATTTTCTTATTTTATTTTAAACTATGTGTGTTTGTCGGGTTGTTTACCTACTCGATCATAATTCTAATAAGAAGAAGATTCCAGAAAGTATCAAAAATTATAAATTGATACAACACTTTGGCTTTTGAGGTATCTTATTTTATACAGTTTCACATCTTCACTTAACTTAATTAATCCTCTTTTTTTAAATTCTTTTTCCTGGTATGTTAGATATCGTTTTTTGCTTCTTAATTGTTTTTTACTAGAAATGTTCATATAAAAAGAATGACCTTAAACATATATCAATCTCATTCAACACCCAATGATGTTGTGATCATCACACCCTTGTCGATTCACCAGACCCATGTTATAATAGAGTGCGAGTGTTTGTGTCCTAGTTTTGCCAAAAGTCCAGAATACAAATTGATAATTAAAGGATCAAGTATAAAATTAAGATTTTTACAATAGAGAACCAAAATAGAAAAAAAAATCATGGGGTCTTATTAGTAAATGATTTCACTGTGTGATTAGTTATATAGATGTGCTTGGTCCCATAACGTTAGAATTATGAAATGAAACTATACATGAAAGAACTTTACGGAATGGCGAGAAGATTGTGATCTTTGCATAATTATAGTACTAAATATTATTAATTTTTTGAGCCTTATATCTAAGATTAAATGAGTGTATCTACTTGCACCATCGGAAATGAAAATCTAAGATAGAATTTCAATTATATATGAAGTTACTAAAGAGTTTAGTAAATCTAAGTTGATATCTACTACAAGACTTATGATTAATTAGATGCAACCTGGGTTAAACTATCATTGATTACGTATTCTCTTTTGCGATCGAGCTCACGAGTTTATGTTTTTGCTGATAACAAACATCTTTATATCTCATAGTATTTTTCATTCTTAATTTGTTTTGTGTGTATCTAACATATCATGAATACCATGCAATATCAAATAATGAATTCGAGCTCAAGAATTGGATTGAATAAGGTTATGCTGTAAAGGTCTGTAATATGCTTGATGTATATTTGACATCTTGGAGTCAAGTCCTGAAGAGAGTTTACTTACTTGATGACCTACATACACACTCAGGATAGTAGATCTAACATAACCAAAGTTGAAGTTTTGAACTAATCGTCCTAGACATTTTCGGATCATCCTAGGACGATCCTTTATAATATTGGAATATAGTCGGCAAAATAATTTAGGCAAGGATTTTAAGAATTCAATTTTTGTTCGAATCATCTTGGATGATTCTAGATCATCTTGGACGATCAATACAATCGATGCCTAAATTGATCCATGTTGATTAGGGACTAATTATGGTTAAAGTTTTCAATTTTTCCATATCATCCTGGTATTGAACTGTATATAGTCCTGGACGTTTGCATGCCAACTTACTGATTTTTCCTAATCGTCCTAAGACAAGAATACCATAATTTTTTTTCCTAATAACCATGATGTACCATAATATCCATCCTGGATGATCAGTATAAATTGATCATAACATCCAGGTGATCGTCTGACTATTAGGTCAATTTTACACCTATTGTCCTATAACGATCCTAACTATTATACTAGATAATATTGGCATCAGAATTACAATTTTTTGAGGGTTTTTGGAAGCCCTCTTTTAAGCACATCGTACGGGCAATTTTTATTGCCAAGAATAATTTTAGGATTTTTCAAAGCACTATATTTAACTTTGTAAAGAACTTGTAAGTGTCTTGGAAGCCATTATAGCTTCATTCTTTGGAGGAAAACTTGAAGAGAGATTGAAAGAGAGAAAAAGGGTGGAGTTTGAGAGAGGGAGAGAGATCCTTGAGGGGGTCAAGTGAGTGTGGAGGGGTTTCACACGGTCTCAGGCAGTTGCTCACCTTAGTACCATCGAATTCAAGGCTTGTCTTAGGGAGTTAAGAAGAAGATCTCTTTGGTCAAACGGCTACTCCGCCGCACCGAGAGGTGGAAGTATTTTGTAAGGGCTTCTCCCCTAGTGTGGGGCTAAAGGAGAGCCTAGTTTTATGTAATACTCGAGGGTGCCTCGAGAGTGGACGTAGTCAAGGTTTGACAAACCACTATAAATCTGGTGTGTTCTTTTATTATTTTCATACTTTAATTTCTAGTTTGATTATTTCTTAGTGAAATCTCGATTAATTCTTTGTTATGATTAATAAATTTCGTTTCCGCATAGAATTTAAATGAAGTTTTTCTTTCAGTTAAAAATATTTTATCATACCAATTCACCCCCCCCTCTTGGTTAGCCTCGGACTAATCAGAAGGGCTAACACCCTAACGAACATTCATTACTCATTTTAAGAAAATTTAACATCCTGACATGAACTTAGTAAAGAGATTTTAAATGCAAAGAAACTTATTAAGGCTCTAAATATCTGACTTGAATCTTTGACCTTGAAAACCGCAAGTAGTATAGTAATTGTTTGACCATTTTAAATTGAATAAAGTTTAAGTATTCTATTAAAATTTCTACATTCAAACTCTGGTCCAGAGATGTTATATGTTCCTGTGAATCTAAATTTCTCTTTTAGGGTGTGGCAGTGCTTGGTAAATGGCACCCCGCTGCTAGATTTTTTTAGAGATTTTGTAAAATTTGAGCTAGTACAACTGCATTAGGTTTAAGCTTCACATCATTATTTTCTCTATAAAAATATAAAAGATCCCATTTTTGTCACGATGTTAGTTCTCTGCCAGCACTAGGAGGTGTAGAAAGGAGACGGTTTTGCGTCTCCGCACTGAGTATGAAAGAGAGTTGTTATAAGGTTTCTCCCCTTGCTTGGGGAAAAGGAGAGTCACTTGATTTAGTGCAATACTAAGGAGGCTTCGGGAGTGGATAGGTTGTTAGACCGAACAACTAAAATTTGGTGTTCTCTGCTCTTTATTTTTATTGCATTTTATTTTCATAAATATAATTACTTAAGTAGTGGTCTATCTGGTAAGAGGAGCAAGTCTTGACCTGCTGAGTTTAGAAGGAGCGATAGTCGATAATAGGTCCTTCTAGATTTGATATAGGTAGTGTTTCCAACTTTGAGGTTTAATTAAATGGAGGTTTAATTAGTGAGCCTTACTATAGCCAACATTATAAACGAGTATAATATTCAGCTATAGGGTATTCAGATTTATATTTTGCACTATGGTTAGAAAAACACCTGATTATCCTAATGTCCTTTAGGTGGATATGCTAGACCATTTTTGATTAGAAAGCTAAAACTCTAGGATAGTAGACGTGGGTCAGCCAAGTACTACACCACACCAATTATATTATAAGATTTTGGTAGGCATAGTGTTGGTCCATCACCAAGGAGATCAATATTCTAGATGTTTGAGGGGTACAAGGAGTTTTATTGCTTTAGTTTTCCAGTACACAACCAAAGTTTTGGCATTCTAACATAGTGGAGAAAGAGCGAGTCTCCGATAAGTGTAGGTTAACTTATAATTTTTACTTCTTCACTTATCATATTTTAATTCAATTTTGGTGCTATCATTCTTTCATATTACAGTATATTTTGTTCTCTCATTGTCCTTATGTGAACTTTGCCTATTTCTTTATATTAATTTGCTTACGGTGTGGAAATGTCAATGTATAGGGGTTAGTTTTTCATGATTTAGATTTCCTTTATAGAATTTTTAAGATTATAAAAAAGATTTTTAATTTGATTTTTACCTTTTTTATGCATTTTGAGGTTATTACTGGGATGTATTGTGAATGAGATTTGTTAGGGCTTAGCTCTATATTCTAAAGAATAAAGACTTGTATCGGAGTGGTGAGAGTTTTATATTTTAAGGGAAATTATTAGTATCCTCTCCTATTTGATTTCTACTCTAGAGTAGATAGATTTAGGAAAATAGTCTAGTTTTTTTTTTAACATCAGTTAGAGATGTGAGGATCTCCATGTATCTATAAGTAGTGTCCCTATAGTTCAAATTTTTCAGATGTCTTCCTGTGGGAAGTTAGTAACTTTTATTCGACAAAGGAGGAAAAAGTTTGCATTTATTTTGATTGGTATTACTCTATTTGTAAATGTTCCATTATCTAGATGTCACCTAGCTTCAGAGTTGAAGGTTGCGACCTTATAAGAGTTGGCGGACAAAAGTTTTTTCCATTATAATATGTCTATATAGCGAGCACTTACTTAATTGCTACCAGGATCCCTAGTACGTGATTTTTGATGAGACTAATACAATTATGGATTGAATTGTTATTTTTTCTCACGTGAATATTTTAGATATTTTGCTTTGGTCTATGACCTTAACATTTATGGTGAATATATGATGCTCTTGTTGACCTCATTTTTGTGAATGTCACTTGGGACCCAATCCTAACCCTAGGATCAATTAATCTCCAACTTCTCCGACCTAGATCCCCTTAAAATATTGACTTAGGGATCAATATCTAAGTCCTAAGATACCCTTTTTAGAATCCAGACCTTTGATCTGACTCTAGACCCTAGGATTTTCTAGATTTATGAAAACCTTAAGTTTTTGTAGACTCCAGACTTTAGGATCCTCCTAGACTCCATACCCTATCTTCTTAGGCCTTAGGATCTACCTAGACTTAGATCAATCCAGAACCTTAGAATAAATTTTTATCTTAAATCAATCTAGAATTCAATCAAATCCTCACCTCAAGCCAATCCGATATTAATTCCATTCAAATTTCAATCAAATCCAGACTTACAAATCTACCCAAACTTTTTAAACCTATCTAGATCTTAATCCAGTTCAAACATTTATCCTGCCTCTGATCAGCTTGTAACCCTATCCTATCATTTATAAACATTCAAATGATCATAAATGATTGGGTTACTCAAACTTAATCAATCAAATCCATAAGCTAACTCAAACCCAGATATTCAAACCAAAATTCAAGGGTAAATGCTAGTCCTGAAAGCCTTTTCCATTGAATTTTCAAAAACTTAACCCAGTAAATGACATTTGATTCAAGTTTCAATTGAAATGATAGAAACTTGTCTCTAGAGTAACCTCAAAATTTGAGCCATTCTGAGGTCTCTAACCACAAAAATTGAATTAAAATCCTAAGGCTGTAAAACTTCAAATTTTTATGCAGCATCCACTTGACTTGCCACTAGTGGATCCAACCTTGAACCTTTTCCCAAAGCCTCTAATCATTCCAGACACTTGATTATGACCTATTGAACATTAAAATGTATTTTGTTGGGCCCATTTGACCCAATTGACCAGAGATCAAAATGACAAAATATCCCCTTAGGGGTTTATGAAAGTTCGTTAGGGATGTTACCCTATAGAACTGGCCCAAGCTAACCAAGAGGGGGGGGTGAATTGATATTTAAAAAATTTTCTTTACAAAGAACTAAAATCACATAAACCAAAATCATACCACAAGAAAAATAAATGCAGAATTTAAAGGGGGAAGCAAGAAACAAGAACACATAAAGTTTATAGTGGTTCGGTCAACTCGACCTACGTCCACTCCCGAAAGGCCCTCCGAGTATTGCACTACAATCGTGACTCTCCTTAGCCCCCCCCACACAGCTAGGCGGAGAAGCCTTTACAAAGTACCTCCTTTGCCCCCCCCCCCGGCAAGGCAAGAGAACCTTCTCCTTTTGCTTCCTCCTGATGCGGACAGAGAAACCAACAGATGCTGACACCTTACCTCTACCGACCCTTCACAGATGAGAAACTCTAGACAAGAAGAAACAGAGTGATACTTGAAGCAACCCTTGTGAATCACCTCACAAGCTCCCCCTCAAAGATCTCTCTCTCTCTCTCTCTTCTCTCTCCTCAAGGTCTTCTCAGGTCAAGAAGCAGCAAAAATTTTTCAAAATGTTGAACAAGAACTCTTAAATAGAAGAGCTTCAAAGGAGCTCATTAATTGCAAGTTGCCGACAATATCGTCCAGGCTGATCAGTACAAATTTCAGAAGATCGGCCAGAGCATCGCCATGATTGTAATCTGGACGACTAAAAATTGGCTTGATCGTCCAGGCCGATCTCGTGATCGTCCTGGCCGATCAGTTCAAATCAGAGGAAAATCGTCCAGAGCATCGCCCTGAATTCGGGCTGTCCGATCCTGATTGTCCAGCACATCGCCCTGAATATGTGTGGCCGATATTTACGTTCAAGTAAAAGTTTTTTAATAGATCATCCTGGCCGATCCTGCGTTCATCCAGGACGATATGATTTTATCAATCATCCTTAATTACTCCCCTTGATTTCTTGATCAATTAAGGCATAATTTGTGAAGATCGTCCAGGCCGATAAAATATCGTCCTGGCCGATCATTAAAAAATACAGAATACCTTAATTGTCAATGGCGGCAATTTCTTTCTATTTTGAGCTTATCGTCCTGGCCGATACACGTATCATCTAGGATGATCTGTTAATGACGGCTGCCTTAATTAAGAGTCCTTGTTTAGATTTTCTATTTTATGCCCGATCGTCCAGGACGATGTAAATATCATCCTGGCCAATATGAGTAAAACAGAAATTCTAAGTCTCTCAAGTGTGTGATCGGAAGAAGGTAGAATACTCGATTTTGTTAACCCTAGATCGGACATTCTTCAGGATATAAATTATCTTTTGAAAAACAGAGGCCTAACTCAAAATAACTAAGTAGGATAAAAAGAAGATCCTTTCAAAACTTGTTTACAAAGAAAATATCTCATAAATAATATGTCAAAGTAATTTTTCTCAATCATGGAATTTGAAATCAAGCCTTTGAAAATCTCACATAACCCATGAGTTTCTTCTAAGTTTTAAAAAGTTTGAAAAGAGAGATAGCTTGCTTTTTAGTAGGCTCATTTTATGCCTCTTGAATCTTTGATTGGCTCTTTGAGCATCTTTTGATTTTTGACACACATTGTTGTATATATTTTTTCTTTTTCAATTTGGCGTCATTGGCCCTCTTCCTTTTTAATTCTTGCAAGCTATAAGCCCTTTAAATAAAAACCCTTAAAAAGAACCTTAGTTGTGAGTATATCCCCAAATATAGATAATAGCAGCTCTCTCCTAACATAGGGAAGAATAACCACAAAACAAAACTAAAAATTATATGATCAGTCCAAAGGCAAGATCTAAATAACTTGAGAGATATAAGAATTGGATATTTATGCACAAGATAGTTTTTTTGTAGCAAGATAAAAGAATCTTAGTTTAAAAACCATTGGCTAAAATGAGTTAGACTTTTTGTTTTGAGAAGAAAAATTATACGCTAAACAAGGTCAAAGGAGGGAAACCATCAACGTATTCCTTCCTTTAACCGATTAGAAATGCAAACATAATCCTAAACTCCAAATTTAAAAAGCTTAAAAAATAATCATATAGGAAACCAAAATAAAACAAAACGAAAACAAAGCAAACTACTACAAAGCAGGCACACAACAAAAAATAACACAAGACTAATTAAAAAAATTATTTCAAGAAATTATAAAGTAGCAAGTTTAAGCAATTTTTGAGCTGCGAGCCTCTATGTGTCCAATTATCCTATGCTCCCACGAGGTCTTTGGTGAGAGCACACCTGCAAAACTCAACAATAGTCAGATTTAGGAACCCAACTTAGTTTGTGTCCCTTCTTAGGAAAGGTAGAATACAATGTAGGTGTGTATGCTGTGAATCATGATATTAGGTCTCCACACCCAAGTGTGTACAAGGTGAACGTGCAAGTGTGTGAGATGTGTCCTGCATGCCACAAGAAAAAATCTAACATCCAGGAAAAGGATTTCTTAAATGATTTGAGCTATAAGTCTCTTCCTAGGTTTTGGCTTTGGATTCAAGGTGGGAGTCTTCCAATTTCCCTTAAGTGTATCCAATTCATTTATAATCCTTAAGTTTATACTTTTTAAAACATCATTCTCAATCATCAAGGTTTTTTCTTTCTCTTTTGATTTCTTGAAATTAGATTCAAGTGATGTGTGTGAAACTTTTAATGCATCATGCTCATTAATTATTCTGAATGCTTTTTTGTTCAAATCATCAAATCATCAAGAGAGCCATGTGATTAGAATTAATGAGTTGAATGATCTTTAAGAAATGACTTCTTACTCTTTTTGCAAATTTATAAGTTCAACTTTTAAGCTAGCTGAGTCTCTTAAGTTTTTTGTATGATCCATGGTTTTCTCACAAATCTCAAATAATTCATCATAGGTGGTTTACTTACCTCTTCCATCACTTGCTCAGATGATCTTCCCCATTAAGCACAAGTTTGTAGTCTCTTCCTCTGGTTCATCTCAGGAGGAATCAGTCCGATATTTGCCCAGAACGCCTTTTGGACTCTCTTCTGTCCTTCTAGACTTAGTTTTCTCCTCACCTCTTTCCTTTCTTTGCTCGAGTGATCTTGAAGTGTAGGACAATCGGCTCTCACATGTCCAGGCTTCCTGCATTCATAAACAAACAATCAGAGATCCTTTAGAATGTTTATTATCCCTACCTTTCTCCAATGATGCTTTGTTTCTTCCTTAGAAAGCTTTTGAATTCCTTTGATAAAGCAACTTCATCGCTTTCAGACCCGGAAGATTCAGAATCTGATTTGTGCGCTTCAATGCAACTATTTTCTCTTCTTCTTCTCACCTGCATCAAGATTTCTTTGATTCACCCCTTGCTCGTAAGCAATGAGTGAGCCAAGTAAGTTATCAATAGAATAAGTGTTCAAATCCTTAGATTCAGTGATTGTAGTGATCTTAGCATCATAATGACGAAGGCAAGCATCTCAAAATTGTTTTACATTTTCAAATTGAAAGTTCTATTCTTAGTGCATGCGTGAAGTAACTATTGAGTAAACTAGTGTAACATGTCAGAAATTGATTCATAGTTTCATACGAAAAAGTTCGTAGTCATGCAAGAGAAATGTCAAACGAATGTTTAACCTCATTAGTGCCTTCATAGGTGATACACAATTTATCCCAATTTTCTTTACCAGTTGCAAGTGAGACACGCATGTAATCCTTAGATTTTAAAGCAGAAAAAAATAGTTCAAACATTTGCATTCAATTGAGCTAAATCTCGTTCATCGAAAGTCCATTCAGTAAAAGCAACTTCAGTTTTAATACCATTAATTTCGAGAAGGTGGAGAATAACCTTCTTTGTAAGCATCCACATGCGATAATCAATAGATTAAAATGTGACATGCGGGTTTTCCAGAAATCAAAGGTTAGTGTCAAACAAGGAGGCCGTGTATTGAATAACCTTCCGAGTGTTACGATTATTCCCAAGGTTAGCCATGGATCAAAATTAAAAAAGTTTTCAAACTATTTTATGAATCCGCTCTGATACCACTTGAAGTTGTTAGGATGTTAAGCCTTAGAAACGGCCCAAGCTAACCAAGAGGGGGGGGGGGTGAATTGGTATTTTAAAAATTTTCTTTTCATAAAGAACAAAAATCACACACAAAAACCACAAAATGCTGAAATTAAAAGTGCGGAAGCAAGAAACAAGAACACAAAAAATTTATAGTGGTTCGGTCAACTCGCCTACGTCCACTCCCGGAGGCGCCCCCAGTTTGCACTACAAACGGACTCTCTTAGCCCCCACAGCTAGCGGAGAAGCCTTTACAAGAACCTCTTTTTGCCACCCTGGCAAGGCGAGAACCTCTCTCTTTTTGCTTCCTCCTGAAGCTGGCAGAGAACCAACAACCAGATGCTGACTCCTTCCTCTCCGACCCTTCCACGGACGAGAAACTCTAGATGAAGAAGAACAGAGCGATCCTTGAAGCAACCCTGTGAATCCCTCACAAGCTCCCCCTCACAAGATCCTCCTCTTTCCCTCTCTCTTTCTCTCCTCAAGGCCTTCTCAGGTCAAGGCAGCAGCAAAAAGGTTTTCAATCTGTTGAACAATCCTAAATAGAAGAGCTTCAAAGGAGCTCATTAATTGCAAGTTGCCGATAATATCATCCGTCGAATATGGACATCGGCCTGGCCGATCAGTAAAAATCTCAGAAGATCGGCCAGAGCATCACCTGAATGCAAACTGGACGATTAATATTGGCTTGATCGTCCAGGCCGATCTCATGGTCCCTGGCCGTCAGTTCAATCAGGAAAATCGTCAGAGATCACCCTGAATCGAGCTGGCCGATATTTATCGTCCTGAAGTAACTAAGTTTTTGAATAGATCGTCCTAGCCGATCCAGCGATCGTCCTGCGATCCAGGATCGATGACGATGACTGTATCATCATCCTTAATTACTTCCTTGATTTCCTGATCAATTAATGACATAATTGTGGAATATCGTCCAGGCCGATCACTGATCATCCTGGCCAATTATTAAAAAATATAGTATACCTTAATAGTCTATGGCGGCGACTTCTTTCTGTTTTGAGCTTATCGTCTTGGCCGATACATGTTTCATCCAGGATGATCTATTAATGACCGCTGCCTTAATTAAGAATCCTTAATTAGACTTTTTGTTTTAAGCCTGATCGTCCAGGACGAGGTAAATGTCTTCTTGGACGATATGAGAAAAAATAGAAATTCTAAGTCTCTCAAGTGTGTGTGTGTAGAGTTACTTAGCATCAGTCTCTTTGACCATTATAAGTAGATTCAAGAAGAGAAAAATAAAGTACAGACAGACTCAACCCTAGACCTACGCAATCTTGAACTGCCTTCGTTGTTCGTCCGATCTTCGATTCCTGAAAGTTAGAAGTAACAGGCAGTCCAAGAGAATCAATAGTTTTATCATCAAAAACATAAGTCATGAAAATAGATTTGCAACAGTCATTTCTTCTACGAATTGGAGCGTGGACAGTCTACAAGTGCAATAAGTCAAAAAATGGTTTAATTCGTCCATAACTCAAGGTTAAAATTGAAACCCTAGATTATATTACACTAGTCTAAATAGCTTCTTTAAAAGTTTATTATAAGATGTGAATTTAAATCCCCAAAAATACTCTTCATTATCTTAATCCATGTCTAAAATTTCAATTAATTTCATTGAGTGTATCAAGAGAACGAGTGATTTCTATCCTGAGGGCTTCAGTTCAAAACGTACATGTGCTGCACATTTTTTAGACCATTGATGGCATGATCAGCGGTCCAGATCAAGCCTCTTAATGGCTTTGATAGACTACCAGTGCGATCTCGCAGTCAACTTCCCATATGACGCCATCAGAGTCGTTAATTTCATAAGCGAAAGATTGGATGGCATCCACTACGTCCATTGATTGCGCTCAATCCAAGCCGTTGATCTTTTGACCAACAGCTTGGATTGAGCCACATTACAATTTCTTTGAACCACAGGGTCGAGTCATTGCAAAAGACTTCGTTTGCATGATCTCTATCATCAAATCAAACGCTCCCGATCGGAACTCGAGTTTAATACTAATGAGGTTAAGTGGGAAAGCGCATGGACCCGCCGCTGATTCAATTGTGAGGCTATTGGTGACTGCGCCAATCATTACCAATGATTGGGCGCTGCCACCACGGTTTGGAGCACCCAATCCAACTGTGCCAGGTGGCCAAACCAGCAGCTACCGCCATTTCTTTTTGTTATTTTATTTAAAATTTATTTTAAATTCAATTTTGAACATAGAAATTCAAAAATAATTTAATTTAAATAAAAAAATCATTAAAAATTTATTTTATATTAAAATAACCAAAAATTATATCTTTTAATTTAAAATGTGAATATTATTTTAAATAATTTTTAAAACACTTATTTTAAATATTTAATTAAGTATTTATTAATATTTTTTCTGATTTTAAAATTTTATATTTTAAATATGTTAAATAATAAAAATTTTTGATAAAAATATATATTTGAAATTAAGTTTTAATTAAGCTAGTATTGGATATATATATATATATTATATAAATATATATATATATATATATATATATATATATATATATATATATATATATATAAATATATAATATATAATATATAATTAATTTCAAATGCTAATTAATATTTAAAAGAAATTAAGTATACATAATTTTAAAAATTTACATAAAATTATTTTAAATAATTTAAGAATTTCAAATAGAAAAAAAAAATTTAATTTAATTCAAATCAAGAAAGATTTTTAAATATTAATTCATGTCAAATTAATTTAAATGTATTTAATTAACATGAACTTTAAAAATTCAAATTAAATTCAAATTAATTTAAGAAAATATAAATAATATATTAAAGTTTTTAGAAATTTGAGAATTTTAATTTAAAACTATTTTAAAAATTTAAAGCTTAGTTTATTTTGATTAATTTGAATTATTTGATTATCTTAATGTTTAATTAATATTTAATTAAATATTATATTAATTATTTTAAATGTTAAAAATTTATTTTCAAATAACTTTGAAGAATCAGAGGATCTCTCAAGTCCTTAAAAATTTTTTTCAACAATATTTTTATTTATTTTGTTTTTTAACTTTTATATATATATATATATATATTTATATATATATATATATATATATATATATATATATATATATATATATATATATATATATATAAATCTATTTTAAAATATATATATATATTTTAAATCCTTAGCTCTTGAGAGATCCATTGAAATTTTAAGCATAGATTAAGTCTATTTGAATAGAATTTGTGGGGAATGATAGTTAATGAATGAGCAATTACTTTGGTAATTATTCATTGATTAAGTCTTTAATTAATTAACTTATGTTTTGTTCTTTGCATGCTTAGGTTGCGCACAATCGCACTTAGCCTAGGGATCTCCTAGTTTTAAGGACTTGATTGTGTTATTGTGTGTGCTTATTTTATGCTTGCCAAGGGTTAGCAAGACTTTGATTTAAATCTACATAACCTAGTGACACCATTAAGGACAATAATTAAGGACATGTTTAGAAAAGTTAGAGAAATTCTAATAATTAGGATACAGATTCTTTTAAATTGAAACTTTTAACACTTAAACATAGTAACATATACAGCCCATAGCAAAATTCTTACTGATTTTTAAAACCATTAAACCCCTTAATCAATTAACTTAAGCTTAAACCCTTCATTAAGCTTTAAACCTTATAAAAATTCTAATAAATCAAATTTAAATTCCAAAAAATATAAATAATACTTCAACCAGACCAGAATTAAAACCTTAAATAATGAAAAATAAAATCACTTTGATTTGATAACAAATCCGAACTTAATTTAATTTTAATTGAAATTCAATCTTTAATTAATTTAATTAATTAATAATAATTAAAAATTTTAGATAAATTCTCAAACACATGGGAATCTCTCCTTAGGTTATTTCTAACCTTTGAAGATGATTTGAAGGAGTTTGAAGCTCATTCAGAGCAAAATCTTTTAAACCCCTTAATTAAACAATTTTAAAAATTCAATTAAATCATCAAACTTTGAAAAATCATACTAATTCTAGAAAAATTCAAATTGAACAAACTCAATAGTATTCAACTTATATGAAAATATAATATTTATAAAAAATATTAAATTTCTAGAAACCATTCAAATTAAAAAAAAATCTACTTTTGGTCAAACTTAAATCAAAACCAAGTCAAAACTTCAAACCTTCATAACTAATTGTAGAAAAATTCAAATCCAGAAAATTAAATTCTAACAACTCATCTTAAGGTATAATATTTTAATAAAATACTAAATTTCTAGAATTCAAGATTAATCAAAAAGTTACTTTTTGATCCCTTAATTAAATGATTAAAATACTCCAGATAATTCTTAAAACTCAAAAATTACTCTAAAACTCCAAAAATCTTTAATTAATCTTAAAACCAGCAATCAACTTTCTTTAATTAAAATTTATTAACTTTTAAACCTTAACCAACTTAAGTCACTTAATTATATCGGGTATCACTAGGTAACCCAGACCTACGAGGCTATTAAATTAGCCCCAAGGAAGGTGAATTAAACTTTACGACCTTGGTGAGAAACAAATGATATCCAAAAAAACAATTAAAATTAATCTTAAAAATTAATTTTAAAATTTTAATACTTAAATTTTAATCAATATCTTCCCTTAAGCCTTTCAACCAATCAAAACTTTGAACAATTTTAACTAATTGCTTTACCTAGGACATATTCAAACCACACAGCCTACCCACACAATTTAGATGGTTTGCTAGAACAACCAACTCTAGTCTTAGGCTAGACCGGTGTTTACATTTTCTGCTGTGTGTTAGGTTTTTGAGTTTTTACTGCATGTTATTCGTTAGCTTAGAATTGATGTGTTTGTTTACTTACTTCCTACATTCTATTATTGATTGTGCGTTAGATCTACGGTTAGGTTAGAATGCTTTATAATAATTCAATCTTGTATAGGTGGCCACTTTCATACAGGGCATTGAAATTAAATGGGGCATTAAATAAAAAAATATTATTATGCTTTTCACAGGTGCTTGCTATGCTTAAGACCCCCTTTAAATTAAAAGAGATTGGCCAAGTGTGGCTATAATTATGCATTTTAATTTTTTTTAATATTAACTGCTTGGGATTAATTAACTGTTAATTATTAGGATAATTCTACAGGTTATTGAGTCTAGAGTTTTCTCTTTTATTAAATGTAATTTAACATGTATTTGAGTTAATATTTAAGTGTCTAATTGAGATGGGATATTTATATCTAACTTGGATTCCAAAGAGGAGAAGACATCCCTAAAGGGGATAGTCTTCTTCCATTTGAAAGATCAAGTTAGGATACCTTTCAAATATCTAAAGAGAAAAGATAACACCCCTTTCAAGGAAGAGTTTCTTTTCATTTGGATATCCAGAATTGAAATTTGTGGGAGGACAAATAAATGAAGAATGAGAAGACCCATTCTCAAAGTCACTTGAGTTTTATAATTAGAAAGTTTGATTGTTGTTAGTGGTGTCCGGCCACTTTACTTTTTTGTAGATCCTAGTTTGTAATATTAAGTGGCACTTGCCACATAGACATCCAATTTGTATAATTAATTTAATTGATTTATTTAATTGATTGTACATTAGAAATTTTATGTTTCTCTAGTCTTTTTATTTACATTTCATGTTTGCTTTAGCCTGGAATGATCAGAGGCTCGTGAGAGTACAATAAATTTTTTTTTAACTAAAACCAATTAAAAAATTTGGCTCAGATATAAACTCTAACGATCCTAAGAAGTAAGCTTGAACTCGTTAAGGGTTTTTCATGCATTATATTATACCTTCTCTATCTTATTAGGCACCTCCCCACCTGCAGGTTTTGGCAGACCACTTGGCCTATGAGGGTGCAGATCTGTTAAGGGGATGCTGTGCAATCTCTAAGAAAAAACCTATTTTTAAGCTAAATTTCTAAACTGCTTCATTTTGATTCATGCATTTAATTGAATCAATTAGCATGCATCGCATTAGCAATAAATTTAAAAGTGTATAAATTTTTAATTGCATTTATTTTGACATCAAATACCCAACATAAGTCAAAGGGGCCAATTAAGATCTGCTCTAGATGTCGGTCCTGTTTTCCTGGAACTTAACTTAATACAACGTTCCGACCATTCGACATTAAACGACCAGACTCATGGTTTTGAAGCGTTTAAGTGGTTTAGATGGTTCCCCAATCAAGGTTAGGGTAAGTCCAGATCTACATTGCATTAGCTAGGTTCGAGTCACTAATTTTTAGTATCCACCTTAGACTTAGGTTCTGAGACAGGCTCAGGCTATAAGCCCTCAACCTTCGGGAATTGAATCCCAACTTTCTCATAAAATTAACTATCAAACTTAAATCACTTTCAATCGAATTCAAGCCCAATACTTAGGATAGGCTGAGGTGATGCTAAAGTAATTCAAAATCTTAAAACACCTCCTACCCTTCTTCCTTTGACTCCAGAAATAAATGTTCAACCTTGAACTGATCCCACGTGAAATTTCCAACCTTTACCTCCTTTGACATCAAACTTTTAAAATTTAAATAAAATTTCTACCGCTATTTTTATCGAGAGTATTCATAGGAAGCTCCAGTTCCCTACGATGTAATTAATTATGAGGACTTGCGCTCATAGGAGATTTAGAAATATAGACCAAATTTTCAAAACCAAGTGTTCTAAACCTTTAATTAATTATCTTTGAGAAATTTAAAACTCAACGATCGTTAGCTACACATTCAAATGATCAATAGCGATTGATAACTTCTTTCCTCAGAGAGATATATCAATTTATATTATGATTTTGATTATAAAATTAATGATATCTTATTCGAATTATTATAGTCAAATAATTGATTGAACATCATTTTGATCTTTCAAGATCATATGTTGTCTCTCCTGAGTTTGCCTACGATAAACAGGATAAAATTTAAAGTTTTAAAATTTGAACTAATTAGGGAATGGTATATTCACCTCTTGGGATGATATACTATTCATAATGACATGTTTAAGTTCAAAATTAAAATTTTATAAATTAAACTTTCCCAAAGAAAATTAAACTTTTTAAACTATACTTTTTTAATCAAACATGCTCAAGGCTACTAGAAGCTCAAGACTAGGTAAAATAAAGATGTCAAGTAAAAAGAGTCTATACTTTTATTTTTCTTTCTTTCCCATTTTTTGCGTGTGGCCACATAAGATTGTATGAAATTGGGTGTCTGTGCACACACACATAAGGGGAGATACAAATTTAAAGTTAAATTTTTTTTTGTAATAATCTTACTGTATAACTTACAATCGTACTATACGATTAGTCATAGAAATATTGGGCTTAATAACTAATTAAATAATTAGCTTTTATGAACTAATTGTATTGTATAATCTAGATCATATTGTATAATTTGTTACGAACTAAAAACCCTAGACGTCAGATAAATTAAGTAAGATATTTTGTTGCAAATATTTACCCAAGTATTATAATTTTGATAAGAAAAATATTATTGTTTCTCGACTTATGCTATTCTTGAATATCTATTTTATTTTCCCTGCTCACTAACCTTTCAGGTCCACAAATTCACTTGGAATGTCAATCAGTTTAGGAATAGGTAGACTAGGATTGGGTCAATATGTAATTTCTATTCAAATGCATCTTTTACCATTTCTTGAGTCAAATATACTATGATGGTTCCTGAAGCTAAGTCACCGTGCACACACATACTCAATGGAGTGAGTAAAGGAAGATAGAGAAAATTAATTTTTTTGGCTAAATCATACAAGATAATTTTGGACCATCCTAGTCAATTTGTTCAGCTCTCAACCCTAATTAGGGCATATGGGTCATGTAAACTTAATTAAGCAAATCATCTTGGATGATACTTACATTGTGCTAGACGATATGCTCAAATCACAAAAACCAGCCGCCAAGCTCATTTAGGCAAAATTTCAAACTCTTAATTTGCACTAATTATAAAAGAGTAATTATCAAATCATGATCATCCTGGATGATTTGCATTAATCACGCCAAAATTGATCAGGTGATTAAAAGAGTAATTATGGTTAGATTAATTGATCATATCATCCGGGATGATTGCATAATCGTACGGGATGATATGTAAGAAAAAACTTAGTCTTCTCCTAAATCTCTTGGACATCTCGAACTATTTGCTAGACAATAGTGTTTGAACTAATCATATAGAACAATCTCATCATTTCCCTGGATGATCAATTATACTTCTACTATCTCCTAGACGTCCTGAACTATCTATTGAACGATAGTGTCTGATTTTGAATTAATCATACATAATGATCTCATCATCATCTTGGATGATCAGTTATATTTATATATTTCCTAGACATCCTAAATTATTTGCTAGATGACTGTATCTATTTTGAACTAATCATAAAGGACAATCTATCGATCATCTTGGATGATCTTTGACGATAAGTTGAAAATTAGGGCTATTTTAATGACCTTCTATTTAAAATCTTTCAATTGGTGATGAAAAATCTTTTATTATTGTCCTAACCTGAGAGAGCTTTGAGAACGAGAAGGTGAGTTTGGGAGAGAGAAAGAGAGAGAGAATCTTGTGAGAGGGAGTTTATGAGGTATTCATAATGGTTTCACTAATCAAGGATTTAATTCATCTTCAACAATCATTATCCTTAGCTCCTAGATGGCTTTAGGCCTCAACAGCTCTAGATCAAGGTTCTCTGCTTTCTTTAGGAGGAAGCAAAAGGAGTTGGGGTCCTCTACCTACTTCAGGAGGAAGCAAAAGTAGTATAGGTTCTCTGCCTCGTTAGGGTCAGTTAAAAGATTTTGTAAGGGCTTTTCTGCTTTGCTGTGGGAGCAAAAGGAGAGTCACTGAAGATTTAGAGCAATACTTCGAGAGGGTTTCTCCAAGGAGTGGACACAGGTCAAGTTGACCAAACCACTATAAAATCTGGTGTGTTCTTTCTCATTATTTTCCACATTTTAATTTTACTATGATTAACTACTTGGGTTAAACATTTGATTATTTAATTTATTATTTATTTAGTTTATTTCTGCTGCAAGATATAAAAATATTTTCTTTTAGTTAAAGAAATTTTAAAATTTCCAATTCACCCCCCTCTTGGTTAGTCTCAGGACTAGTTCTTTTGGGTTTAACACCTCTCACAAACTTTTAAGTGGTATCAGAGTGCGATTAATAAAATAAAGTTTTAGAGAACATTTTGATTGTGATCTATGGCTAACTTTAGTAACTGTAATACAACAGAAGGGTATTCCATTACTTGACCACCCTTATTTGATAACATACCATTTGATTTTTGGAAGACTTGTATGTCCACCATTTTACAATTAATTGATTATCGCATGTGGATGCTTATTAAGGATGGATATTCTACACCATTTAAACTTATTGATGGGATAAAAACTGAACTTCCCTTTACTAAATTGGCTTTTGATGATAAAAATCTAGCTTAACTGAATGCTAAATGTTAAAACTATTTTTTCTATGCACTAAAATCTAAAGATTACATGCGTGTTTCAACATGTGCAACTGGTAAAAAAATTTGGTATAGATTATGCATTACTTATGAAAGCACAAGAAAAGTTAAACAATCTAGGTTAAATATTTTAGTTCATGACTATGCATTTTTTCACATGAAACCTAGTGAGTCAATATCTAAAATATATACTAGGTTTATGCAAATAGTCAGCTCCCTGCATGTTTTAGGAAGGGAGCTAACAAACTATGGGAAAATTCATTAAATTTTGAGATGTTTACCTACTTCCTTTGATGCTAAGATTACTACAACAACTGAATCCAAATATTTGAATGTTTATTCTATAAATAACTTACTTGGATCACTCATTACTTATGAGCAAGGAGTGAACCTAAGACAACTTGATGTAGGGAAGAAAAGGAAGGACAAAACTATAGCCTTAAAAGCTGATGATTCTGACCTGGATACTTCATATTTTAAGAATAACAATATTTCCTTAATTACAAGGCAATTCAAAAGCTTCTAAAGAAAGAAGCAAAAGTACTATTAGAAATAGAACAAATGTAAAAATAGTAAGAATTCTAAAGGTTCTTCTGATGTGATTTGCTTTAAATGCAGGAAGTCGGGATATGTAAAGTTGATTGCCCTACACATAAGGGTCACCTAAGAAAGGATAATGGTTTGGACAGATTCTACGTCCGACTCCTTTGAAATTAAAGCTGAAGAGGAGATAACAAACTTGTGTTTGATGGCGGATGATCATCTTGGTCACTATGACCAAGAAGTGGCATGTGAATTAACATACGATCAATTGTTTGAAGTTTTTGAGAAAATTCATTCATCTTATAAAAAACTTAAAAAATCATATGCTAGCTTGAAACTAGAATTCCTGAACTTACAAGAAGAGCATGAAGTTTTGATTAAAGATCATTCTACACTTGATAGCAATTATATTAGTTTGTTGGATGAATTTGACTCTTTGAATGCAAAGCATCTTGATTTAACAAATGAGCATGGTTCCTTGAAATGTTTATATGTTAAACTAGAAAATGCATATAAAAGATTAGAAACTCTTGCATCTAAAATTGACAGTGAGGAACATGCTTTGAAAGTTGAAAATGCAAATTTTAAAAGTGCAAATTAATTTTTACAAATCAAAATAAATGCTTTGAATGAAAATAAAAAATCACCTTCACTTGAAGAGTTTTACAATCCATTATAACAATATGAATCATTCAAACCTAGGAAGAGGCACTATAACCCAAGTAGACTAGTAAACCATTTTCTTAGTGTTAAATATTTCTCTTATGGAATATTAGGGCATATCTCCCACACTTGCACCATTCACTGTAGTACAAATTGGGTGTGTAGACCTAAAGTTTAAAACTCACAACATAGTATACATACATTACATTCCTCTTTCCATAAGAAGGGGTCCAAACCTATTTGGGTTCCCAAATCAGAAATTTGATAATTTTGTAGGAGTACTCTCACACAAGACCTCGTGAGAGCATGTCGTACCTGAATAATAGATGCTCATGCCATATGACTAGAGATACTAATGAATTCATTTTGTTGGGCTAGGGATGGAGGCAAGGTCACTCTTAAAGATAATACCACTATAATTAAAAACTCCAAAAACCTTTTGATTGAAATGCTTTACTAGTTGATGAATTAAAATATAATTTGTTAAGCATAAGCTAGCTGTATGACAAAGGCTACATAATTTAATTTTTAATTGCTAGTTGCATTATAAGTTTAAATGGAAAAATTATGCTGAATGGAAAAAGTTTGAATAATGTTTACATGCTATATTTAAATTTGTTGTGAATCTATATTCATGGATTATAATTTTGATAATAACAAACACTCTTATTTCTTTACGATTGCCTTATCTACTGAAATTTCAGATCCATAAGATCAGACTGCAATTTTGAACCAGCTCAAGATTAGGTAGACTAGATCTGAGTCATTTTGTACCACGTTTTCCTTTCTTGAGTCTATTATATTTGGTGTGGCTCCTGATGCTTTGTAAATTTACTCATACACACCTTGGAAGAATTTCTGACTGTTCCCTAGAGTTTACTATTTTTGGTAACATCATCCGGGATGATATTTACATCAGCCTGGATGATCGGTTCAAGGGCATCATCCTCATTAAGATAGCCATCATTAAGCCAATCAGCCTGAACGATCCTTGTATCGGCTAGGACGATAGGCTCAAATCAGAAAGAATCAATCACCATGATCAATTTAGGTATTCTTTATTTTAGTACATCGGCCAGGATGATCTGAATACCGGCCTGGATGATGAAGCACAATTATGCCTAAATTAATCTGGTAATTATGGAAAGCAATTAAGATTGATTGATACGATCACATCGGCCAGGCCGATCGCAGGATCGACAAGGATGATGTCCTGGACAGTTGACATTGGCCAGCCTTTATTTCAGGCGATGTTCAGGATAATTGTCCTCGGATTTAAACTAATTAGCTAGGATGATATTGTATTTGTCTGGACGATAAAGTCGGCAAGTTGCATTAATGAGCTCATTTTGAGATCTTCTATTTAAGCTTTTGATAAGCACTTTCGTAAGTGTCTTTGACAGCCAATATAACTTCGTTCTTTTGGGGGAAACTTAAAGAGAGCTTGAAAGGGAGTGAGGAATTGATAAAGTTTGAGAGAGAGAGAAGATCCTATGAAGGGGGACTCAAGTGAGTGTGGAGGGGGATTCTACACGGTTGCTCCGACAGGCTTGCATCTTAATACCGTCGGATTCAAAGCTTGTCTTGAGGGAAGTTCATAGAAGAAGAAGATCTCTTTGGTGTCAAAGGACCCGGCGACTCCGTCGCACCGGGGAAGGTGGAAGTGATTTTGTAAGGGCTTTTCTACCTAGCTGTGGGGGCTAAAGGAGAGACACTTAGTTTAGTGCAATAATTGGAGGGTGCCTCAGAGGTGTGGACGTAGGTCAAGGTTTGATTGAACCACTATAAATTTGGTGTGTTCTTTCCTTTATTATTTTTGCATTTAATTTCCACATTATGTTTTATCTGTGGTTAATCTTGGTTCTGTTTTTAAGATTGTGTTTTTTTTTTTAAATACCAATTCACCTCTCTCTTAATTAGCCTTGGGACTAGTTCATAAGGGCCCAACATCCCAAACAAACTTTCAAGTGGTATCAGAGCGAGATTCATAAAATCTAAGTTTTTGAAAGCTTTTGAATTTTTGATCCATGGCTAATTTTTCTAATCATAATATTACGAAAAGTTATTCAATCACCAGACCATCTTTGTTTGAAAATATTACTTTTGATTTTTAGAAAATTCGCATGTCTAATTTCTTGTAATCTATTAACTATCAAATGTGGCATATGATTTTAACTGGTTATTCTTTATCATCACATGTTATAGATGGAATTAAAACTAATATTCCTTTTAATCAATGAAATAGGGAAGAATAAATCAATGCTTAATTGAATGAAAAATCTTTGAACTATTTTTTTTGTGCTTTAAATTCTAAAGACTTTATGTTAGTTTCCACGTGCACTACGGGTAAGAAAATTTGGGATAAATTACACGCTATATATGAAGGCACTAGTGAAATCAAGCAATCCAAGTTGAATATTATAATGCATGATTATGAACTTTTTTGCATGAAATCTTATGAGACAATCTTAGACATGTAGACTAGATTTATTCAAATTGTTACATCATTACATGCTTTAGGAAAGGAGTTTTCAAACCTTGAAAAAGTCAATAAAACTCTACGTTGTCTACTTGATAAGTTTGATGCTAAAGTTATTGTTATTTGTAAATCAAAGAATTTGAATGAATATTCTATTGATAATTTGATTGGCTCACTCATTGCCTACAAGCAGAGCTTGGGTCAATGACATTTGGATGCTGGTGAAACGATAGTACTAAATGATAAAGACATAGAGAAAAATGGCTTAGTTAGTGACGAATGTTACAAATCTATTTTCATGACTTATGTTTTGATGATTGACAAACACTATTGATTCTCTTGGACTGCCAGTTGTTAAAATAGTTGCTATTTGAATGCTTTACATTTTTGCAAATTATGTAGTTTTGATGATTCCAAACATTATTGTTCAAATGTGTAGTTATCTCCTGACAATTTTAGAAGATTTGTATTTGCTCTTGTGTGTACTAACATTTCAGGAAAAATGAACTACAGACTACGAAGACTTCAAATCAAATTCAGAATGAGATACTTTATACAATTTGAAGCTTGCACTTTTCTTAAAAATCAAATTGAAAGGGAGTGATTGTAATTTGAGTGAATAAAAACATACACACACATAAGGAAATCATATAAAAATTATACTGATCGTATAGGATGATATAAGTTCGTACTGGACGATCAGACGGTTATCTTCTATTGAGCACATGGAACGAATAAGAACTTGCTTGAAAAATTTTTCTAAGTCCTATTCGTCCAGGACGAAATTAATTATCGTCCACGACAATTGGTTTACTGTAAAATTGTCATCCAGACGAAATTAAATTATCGTCAATGGCGATTAGTCCTCTAGAAAATTTTCGTACAAACGAAATTAATAATCGCCTAGGACGATCTGGTCTCTGGAAAATTTTCGTCCAGACGAAATTAAATTATCGTCCATGGCGATTGGTCCTCTGGAAAATTTTTGTCCAGATGAAATAAATAATCGTCCAGGACGATCGGTCCTTTTGTAAAATTTTCGTCCAGATGAATAAATTTTCGTCCAAATGATTAACCGACTTAGAATGATTTTCAACAGTTTCTAGAACCGACCTTGTAATAACCGTTCGTACCGGACGAACCTAGTTCGTACGGGACGATCAGCTGTACGAAGAAATTTCATACACATATACAAATGGGGTCGTTTCAAATCGTTTAAGTAAAATCGTCCAGGACGATCCACGATCGTACAGGACGATCCACTGCGTACAGAATTGAATACTTGCAGTGTTTGAGCAATTTTTCTTGTCTTTTATATAAATAGTCCAAATTAGACTGCCACCCAATCTTTTTGTCATTTGATCTTCAAGCCTCTTAAGAGAATAGCCAAGGAGAGAGTGGGAGAGAGCATTCAAAGGAGGATTCCTACCATTGGAGCGAGAAGGCTTCACTTGGATTTCAAAGGTAAGAGTCTCTACTTGTGAATTGGGATTACTTCTCTCTTTTCTTTCTTCCTTCTAGATTCTTGTGAGAAGATCTGTCAAGGAGATCCGGTCCTCTACCGACACTTGGAGAGTGTGAATAGCCGAAGGGTTCGCTGCCTATACTTGGAGAGTGTGAAAGGACGAAGGGTTCTCTGCCCACACTAAGAGAGTGTGAAAGGACGAAGGGTTCTCTGCCCACACTAGGAGAGTGTGAAAGGAAGAAGGGTTCGCTGCCCATACTAGGAGAGTGTGAAAGGACGAAGGGTTTTCTGCCCACAGTAGGAGAGTGTGAAAGGAAGAAGGGTTCTCTGCCAACACTGGGGATTGTGTAAAAGGAAGGACGGTTCTCTGCCGCACAGGTTGTGGTGAAAAGAGGGATTTGTAAAGGCTTCTCCGCCTTGCTGTGGGTGCGAAAGGAGAGTCACTATTGGTATTAGTGCAATACTCAGAGGGTGCCTCTGTGGAGTGGATGTAGGTCTGGTTTAGACTGAACCACTATAAATCTGGTGTCATTTACTTTATTGTTTTTAATTTTCTGTATTTTATTTTTGATTTTAAAAACTCTGTGGTTGAAAAATGTTTTCTACAAAAACTTAAAAGTAATTTTCATTTCGGTTCAACATAAATTTTAAAGAGGGTTTAAAATTTTTAAACAACCAGTTCACCCCCCCCTCTTGGTAGCCTTGGGACATTAACTTAGGTTTAACAACCTATTTACTAGACTCAACAAGTGGTATCAGAGCATCATTTCAAAATCATAAGTTTGAACTACTTTTTGATTTACGTAGATGGCTACTTTCGAAAACCGAAACACACCTGAGGGTTACTCTATCACTAGACCTCCACTGTTTGATAATATTCCTTTTGATTTTTCGAAAACACGTATGTCTACTTTCTTACAGTCACTTGATTATCACATGTGGATGCTAGTCCTGGATGGCTACACAAAACCAACTAGATTCGTTGATAGAGTTATGGTAGAAATACCTTTTGCAGATTGGACTATAGAAGAATGTGACTTAGCACAATTAAATGCCAAATGTCTAAATAGTTTCTTTTGTGCTTTAAAATCTGAAGACTACATGCGGGTTTCCACTTGCAAAAGCGGAAAGGATATATGGGATAGACTTTGTATAACTTATGAAGGGACAAATGAGGTTAAACAATCAAGGCTCAATATCTTGTTACATGACTATGAATTGTTTCGCATGAAATCTAATGAATCTATTTCCGACATGTACACAAGATTCACACAAATTGTCACTTCTTTGCATGCACTTGGTAGGGAATTAACTAATGCTGAAATGGTTAATAAGATTCTTCGTTGTTTACCTACTACTTATGATGCAAAAATTACTGCAATTACAGAGTCTAAAGATTTAAACATTTATTCTATTGACAATCTTCTTGGTTCACTCATTGCTTATGAGCAAGAAGTAAGTCAAAGATAGATTGATGCAGGTGAACCACGAAAGGAGAAGAATATAGCACTAAAGGTGGAAGAGTCAGAGAGTGAACACTCACAACCTGAGGATGAAGATGATATTGCACTGATGACTAGACAATTCAGAAGCTTTTTAAAGAGGAAGCAGAAGAGACGCCAGCAATGGAATAGAGGTAAGTTTAACAGAAATTACAAGGTTTCTAATGAAGTGATTTATTATGAATGCAGGAAACCAGGTCATATCAAGACTGATTGCCCAAAACTCAAAGCCACTCCTGGTAAGGAGAAGGTGGAGGAGAAACCTATGGTAAAGAAGGGCAAGAAGAAGCTTCAAAGAGCTTTCTGGGCGGACTCAGCTTCAGACTCATCTGAAACTGAAAAAGAAGAAGAAGCCATCAACCTTTTCTTGATGGCAGATAATGTTAAACAATCAGATCAAGAAGAGGTATGTGACTTAACCTATGATGAATTGTTTGAAAGTTCTGAACACATGCATGATGCATATAGGATAATGAAAAAGATGCATGCTAGTTCAAGTTTAGAATTGGAAGAGCTCAAGAAGGAACATGAAATCCTTAGGAAAGATCATGCATTAATAGATGACATCCACTTGAAACTACTTGATGAATATGATGACTTGAATAAGAATTTTGAAAATCTAAAATCATCCTATGCTGATCTTGAAAAAGATTTTAAAAAATTTAAGGATGAATCTGAGAGGAAAACATATCGAATCAATTATACAAATAGACTCTTGGAAGAAATGAATTAATTTTATAAATTGACAATAAGAGCTCTTGAGGATAATAGGATACCCCCCAAAATTGAAGATTTTACAAATCCTAAATATTATCCTAAATATATGGAATCCCTTAGAAGACAAGCAAATGAAAGAAAACTTAGTAATACTTTTCCTAAAGTTAAATGTAATAATTGTGGATTTTTGGGACATATATCTCACACTTGTACTTTGAAGTTGAAAACTAATTTGGTGTGGAGACTTAAGATGCATAAACCTAGACATATCATACATGCATCTGATTATAAATTGCTAAAAGGTGAACCCAAACTTGTTTGGATTCCCAGGTTTAACATTTGATATTTTTGCAAGATTGCTCTCACATAAGATCTCGTGGGAGTATATGGTACCTGGATAGCAGATGTTCAAAGCATATGACTGGTGATACTGCACAATTCATATCGCTTGAAGCAAGGAATGGAGGCAAGGTTACACTTGGAGATAATACCACAAAGAAAGTGGTTGGATCAGGTATGATTGGAAATTTCAAAAACTTTTTCATAGATAATGTGTTATTGGTTGAAGGCTTAAAACATAATCTATTAAGTATAAGTTAGCTATGTGATAAGGGATATAATGTGAAATTTTTACCTACTAGCTGCATATTAAGCCTAAATGGGAAAGAAATTTTAGATGGAAAAAGGGTAAACAATGTTTACATGCTAGATTTGAATTCATTTCATACTCCTATTGCTTTCTATTTGAAAACTGTTTCTGATGAATCTTGGCTTTGGCATAGGAGACTTTGTCATTCTAGTATGAAAAATCTTAGGAGAATTACCCAAAAGAATTTAGTAAGAGGTATACTAAAACTAGACTTTACTAAGGACCATCTTTATGATGCATGTCAATTAGGAAAACAAGTGAAGTCCTCTTTTAAGTCCAATAATGATCTTAGAACTAGTAAACCTTTGGAAATTCTTCACATGGATCTTTTGGACCAGTAGGAACTATAAGTCTAGGAGGGAAGGTATATGGATTTGTTACTGTGGATGATTTCTCAAGATTCACTTGGGTTAGATTTCTTTTTCATAAGAGTGAATTGTATGAGGAATTCAAAAATTTTTCAACTTGGATTCAAAGAAAACTAGGATGTGAAATAATTTCTATAAAAAGTGATCATGGAAGAGAATTTGAAAATGAAAGATTTAAAAATTTTTGAAAAAAAAGGGATTGATCACAATTTTTCTGCACCTAGAACCCCTCTACAAAATGGGGTAGTTGAAAGGAAAAACAGAACATTAATAGAAGCCTCCCGAGCAATGTTGGTAGAATACTCACTTCCTAGATATTTTTGGGCTGAGACGGTTAGCACTGCATGTTATGTTCTGAATAGGGTGAATGTGAGATCGAATTTAAATAAAATATCCTATGAGTTACTAAAAGATAGAACACCAAATTTGTCTCATTTGTATGTTTTTGGTTGCAAGGTGTTCATTCATAACAATGGAAAATCTGCCTTAGGAAAATTTGATTCAAAATCAGATGAAGGAATTTTTGTTGGATATTCAAGTGTTGGAAAATCTTATAGGGAATTCAACAAAAGAACTTTGGTCATTGAAGAAACCACAAATGTTGTATTTGATGAATTTGGAAATTTAGAAGAGCCAAATATTGTTGAAGAAGAGATTGAGGAAAACTCCAAAAAGATTGATAGATTAAATTTGGAAGAAAATGTGGAAGAAAATTTTGAAAGAGAAAACCCTTTGCCTAGAGATTTGAGATTTTCTAAAAATCACCCAAGAGAATTGATTATAGGAGAACCTAGTGAGGGTGTTAGAACTAGGCGTGGATTAAATAAGGAAGTCAATCATTCAGCCTTTATTTCAACAATAGAACCCACTAATATTGATCAGGCACTTTCTGATGAATTTTGGATATTGGCCATGCAAGAAGAGTTAAATCAATTTGTAAGAAATAAAGTTTGGGAATTAACTACAAGACCAAAAGATCAAAGTGTTGTTGGAACCAAGTGGGTGTTTAAAAATAAAATGAATGACTCAGGAGTAGTCATTAGAAATAAGGCTAGATTAGTTGCTAAGGGGTATAATCAAATTGAAGGAATTGATTTTGAGGAGACCTTTGCCCCTGTAGCAAGACTTGAAGCAATTAGGGTTTTACTTGCCTTTGCCTGTTTTAAAGGTTTTAAATTGTTTCAAATGGATGTCAAAAGTGCCTTTTTGAATGGGGTTATTGAAGAAGATGTTTTTGTAGAACAACCTCCAGGATTTGAAAATTCAAAATACCCAAATCATGTTTTTAAGTTAAAGAAGGCATTATATGGATTAAAACAGGCACCTAGGGCTTGGTATGAGAGATTGAGCACTTTCCTACTTGAAAGATCTTTTGAAAAAGGAAGTGTGGATACAACTCTCTTCTTAAAGAAATTTTGAAAGGAAATACTCATTGTTCAAATTTATGTGGATGATATCATCTTTGGATCTTCAAAAAAAAAATCTTTGTGATGATTTTTCTAATACAATGAGTAGTGAATTTGAAATGAGTCTAATGGGAGATTTAAATTACTTTCTAGATTTTAGCATCAAGCAACTTGAGGAAGGGATATTTCTTTGTCAAACTAAATATATTAAGGACATCCTCAAGAAATATGAAATGAACAATGCTAAACCTGTTAGTACACCAATAAGTTACTCAGTTCAGTTGGATAAGGACCTTAAGGGAAAATCTGTTGATCAAAAGAAATATAGAAGGATTATTGGATCTTTGCTTTACTTGACTGCTAGCCGACCAGATATTATGTTCAGTGTTTGCTTATATGCTAGATTTCAATCAGATCCAAAAGAATCACATTTGACAGCAGTAAAAAGGATTTTAAGATACTTACTAGGAACTCAAATCTTAGGAATTTGGTATCCTAAGTTTAGCTCTTCATTTGAAATTATTGGTTATTCAGATTCTGACTTTGCAGGCTGTAGAGTGGATAGAAAAAGTACTTCTAGAACATGTCAATTCATTGGAAATTCATTAGTTTCTTGGTCCAGTAGAAAACAAAATTCAGTAGCCCTATCTTCTGTAGAAGCAGAATACATTGCATTAGGAAGTTGTGTGGCACAAGTACTTTGGTTAAAACAACAGTTGATTGATTTAGGATTAACTATAGGCACTATTCCAATTTATTGTGATAATACTAGTGCTATTTGCATTTTCAAAAATCCTATTCAACATTCTAGAACCAAACACATTGATATAAGGCATCATTTCATAAGGGATCATGTATCCAAGGGAGAAATTGAACTCACACATGTTTCAACTGAAAATCAACTTGCAGACATTTTTACAAAACCTTTAGCCTTTGATACCTTCAGTACATTAAGATTAAGGCTTGGTGTTATTGATTTGAATGCTTAAATAAAAATGTTTTTGCAACATTGATATTTATGTTTTCTTAGTTATTTGTCTTTGATTTTTGTTTTGATTTTTGTGATTTTTTTTGGTGTTTTGAATGAGTTTATTTTAGAGTCTATGGTTTGTCTTTGTTTTCTGTGTTTTAAATGTTTTGTTTGATTTTCTTCATTTAAAATTCAAAAAATTCAAAAATTGGTAGAAATCGTCCGGGATGAATTGTTTTCGTACTAAACGATGTGTGGAAAATTCAGTTTACACAAATTTTAACCATTTTTTAGAGCAGTTTTAATAAAGTTCGTCTGTACGATCTTATAATCGTCCAGGACGAAATATTTTCTCTCTCAAACGTCGAGACGATTGTATGCAGCGGTTGAGGGGATAAGGCAGTTTTATTTGTGAAGTTCGTCCGTACGAACTTTTGGTTCGTCCAGACGAACAGACATCGTTTCATTGTAGGGGACGGTTTTCATCAGACCTTAAAACGAATTAACTTTTTGATCGTCTGTACGAAAAATTTTCGTCTGTACGATCAGTCAAGTCAAAAAGCCTGTACGAAGTGATGCATCGTAAATTGTATTGATTACAAAAAGCTGTTACATTTTGGACGAATTGGATCGTCTGTACGAAAGGTTTTCATCCAGACGAACGATAATTTTCGTCCAGGACGAACTGTTTTTGTCCAGGATGAACGTATCGTTTTTCTTTAAATATGAAGGCTTTCTAACTTAACAATCACACTTCCAAACTTCACTTTCAATCCCTTTCTACTTTAAATCGACAATGGCCTCCTCAAGCAAGAGACAAAAGGTGTTGGCAAAGAAACCCAACAGGAATGCCTCTGAAAAGTTCCTGTCAAAAGCAAATGAGGAATCCTTTCCTCATTTTGTCTCTGCCAAAATAACACCCTCTCGCATTTTAATTCAAAGCGAGATGCACTTTAAGGTAATGCACCTTTTTGCCTCCACTCAGTTTCAATTCATTCTTTCTTTCATCCATTTTTACAACAAACAAACCTTTCACTATTTCCTAGCCAACATGAGTTTTAATTCCGACCACTCCTCCATAAGTTTTTATGTTTTCAAGCAAAAAGTTGAAATCACCAAGCACGACATTGGTGCCTTTTTGAACTTAAGAACTGAAGGATATAGAGCCCACACTCTAATGACATAAGCCACTTTCAAATGGTATGATGTCAATAGCGTAATTAGACAAAATGGTCTTGACTATCATGTTGCTAGAGTATCTGGTATGACCAAAAATGCCCAGATCATCCAGCATATCCTTCGATCTTCAATCATTCCTCCTAAAGCTGGTGATAGGATTAATATTACCCCTCTCCTTTCTGTTCTAACCTTTTTGATTATAGAATGTCATCCTATTGACGAAGCCCAACTTATCATAGATCATATCTATGGGCTTTCAGAAATAGGACATGCAGAACAGAAGAGAAAATGGAACATCTCATTAGGACACTTAGTTACTTATATTTTAGAAAAGAAATACAACTTAGTGCATCCTGATGATGATTACGAAGAGCCAGTATACTATAATGATGCTTCCTTCAGATTGCTTTTCAAGGAGGAAAAAGAAAAAGCACATGCCAGGCTTCAGAAGAAGAATAAGAAGGAGAGCAAACTTCTGCACCTCAGTCAGATTATCAAAATCTGATTGAAAATTTTGATAGACTTGAGACTCATGTTGTTCAAAGATTTGATCAACTTGATGCTCAACTTATGCAGCAACAACAAGACATTGGAAGCATCCGAAATGAAGTACATGAAATCAATACCAATGTAATGTTGATGGCCTCCTACTTCAAACTTTTCGGTGGCATTCCTCCTCCTCCTCCTCCAAAAGAATAGAGAATGAGAGATGAACTTCTTTGTGTTTGTTGTACTCGTGTTTGTTCTAAATGTTTTGTTGTGTTAGTTTTTATTTTCAATGTTTGTTTTTATGTTTGTCTTTATTTAAAAAGTTCAATGTATTTTCTTAGTTGTTTTTAATATTATGAAATGAATATGTAATCCTTTCATTAATATCAATGCATGTTGTACTTGAATCAAATTTGATTTGTTTTTGGAATGTGGTTAATTTTTATGAATTTCATTAGTATCATTTAATCTTAATAGTGCTTAAATTAGATTGTAATTTGAGATTATTTACATTAAAAAATCTTGTCTTTCTAAATTTAGAAGTTGTCTATAACTTGTTGTAATTAGAACTTTTAAATTTATGTCTATTCATTTAGACTACATAAAAGTTAACATTATTATTGCAATTTAGATGTTTTCTTATTTTATATTTCTTTGCTCAAGTAATATTTATGCACTTAGAAATATTTGAAATTTTAGATTATTGATTTTGGAAAGAATTGGTCTTAATTACTCTTGAAAATTGTACAAAAAGTACAAAAATCAAAAGGAATGCGCAAAGGTTCGCAAATATGAAAAAGAGACACAAAATAAGCCCAATATCAAAAGATGCACAAAAATGTGCCCAAAAATTTTGAAATAGATGTGCAAGGCGCCACATGTGGTAATTCCCTTCTTTCCAAATTCTTTCAATCTCTTAATTCAAATTGATCTTATGTTCATTTATATTCTATTGAACTTTGAAATATAGAATTTTTATACATCTCTCTTGTAATGATTTTCTATATTCAAATGTCTAAATTGAATCATATTTTTGATAAATTCTTCTTACTTACAATGTTATATCACTTCTTAAATTCTATGAATTTCTATGATTTACCTAATGTCAATAGTTTTAGATTGCATACCTTATACTAATCACCATTTAGATTAAATTTTCAAATGAATTTCATATAATTACTTATATTTCTCGTCTATTTCTTCTTCACTTTTTGTTGTTGTCAAAAAGGGGGAGAAATTATTGTGTTTGTATGATTTGTTTTGTTTTTATTATTCTGTTTGCATTTTGTTTTTGTGTGTTTGACTTTGTGATTGTTTGTAACTTTGTGATTATTTATGTTAAAAATTTTTAAAAAACAAAAATATTATTCTTTGCTTCAAAATACCTCCTTATTTTCATGTATTCATCAATTCAGGGGGAGTTTAGGAGATAGGAGATTTGTTTAAATTGAAACCGTACAAACAATAATTATTTTTCCATCATCAAAAAGGGGGAGATTGTTAGAATAGTTGCTATTTGAATGCTTTACATTTTTGCAACTTATGTAGTTTTGATGATTCCAAATATTATTGTTCAAATATGTAGTTATCTCCTAACAATTTTAGAAGATTTGTATTTGCTCTTGTGTGTACTAACATTTCAGGAAAAATGAACTCTAGACTACGAAGACTTCAAATCAAATTCAGCATGAGATACTTTATACAATTTGAAGCTTGTACTTTTCTTAAAAATCAAATTGAAAGGGAGTGATTGTAATTTGAGTGAATAAAAACATACACACACATAAAGAGATCATATAAAATTTATACTGATCGTACGGGACGATATAAGTTCATACTGGACGATCAGACAGTTATCTCCTATTGAGCACATGCAACAAATAGGAACTTGCTCGAAAAATTTTTCTAAGTCCTATTCGTCGAGGACGAAATTAATTATCGTCCAGGACGATTGGTTCAATGTAAAATTATCATCCAGACGAAATTAAATTATCATCAATGGCGATTGGTCCTCTGGAAAATTTTCGTACAGACGAAATTAATAATCGTCCAGGATGATCTGGTCTCTGGAAAATTTTCGTCCAGGCGAAGTTAAATTATCGTCCATGGCTATTGGTCCTCTGGAAAATTTTCGTCCAGATGAAATAAATAATCGTCCAGGACGATCGGTCCTCTGTAAAATTTTCATCCAGACAAATAAATTTTCGTCCAAACGATTAACCGACTTAGAATGGTTTTCAGCAGTTTCTAGAATCGACCTTGTAATAACCGTTCGTACCGGACGAACCTAGTTCATACGGGATGATCAGCTGTACAAAGATATTTCGTACACATATACAAATGGGGTCATTTCAAATCGTTTAAGTAAAATCATCCAAGACGATCCACGATCGTACGGGACGATCCACTGCATACAGAATTGAATACTTGCAGTGTTTGGGCGGTTTTTCTTATCTTTTGTATAAATAGTCCAAATTAGACTGCCACCCAATCTTTTTATCATTTGATCTTCAAGCCTCTTAAGAAAATAGCCAAGGAGAGAGTGAGAGAGAGTATTCAAAGGAGGATTCCTACCATTGGAGTGAGAAGGCTTCACTTGGATTTCAAAGGTAAGAGTCTCTACTTGTGAATTGGGATTACTTCACTCTTTTTTTTCTTCCTTCTAGATTCTTATGAGAAGATCTGTCAAGGAGATCCGGTCCTCTGCCGACACTTGGAGAGTGTGAATAGCCGAAGGGTTCACTGCCTACACTTGGAGAGTGTAAAAGGATGAAGGGTTCTTTGCCCACACTAGGAGAGTGTGAAAGGACGAAGGGTTCTCTGCCCACACTAGGAGAGTGTGAAAAGATGAAGGGTTCTCTGCCCACACTAGGAGAGTGTGAAAGGAAGAAGGGTTCTCTGCCCACACTAGGAGAGTGTGAAAGGACGAAGGATTCTCTGCCCACACTAGGAGAGTGTGAAAGGATGAAGGGTTCTCTGCCCACACTAGGAGAGTGTGAAAGGAAGAAGGGTTCTCTGCCAATACTGGGGATTGTGTAAAAGGAAGGATGGTTCTCTGCCGCATCGGGTTGTGGTGAAAAGAGGGATTTGTAAAGGCTTCTCCGCCTTGCTGTGGGTGCAAAAGGAGAGTCACTATTGGTATTAGTGCAATACTCAGAGGGTGCCTCTGCGGAGTGGATGTAGGTCTGGTTTAGACCGAACCACTATAAATTTGGTGTCATTTGCTTTATTGTTTTTACTTTTCCGCATTTTATTTTTGATTTTAAAAACTCTGTAGTTGAAAAACATTTTCTACAAAAATTTAAAAGTAAATTTTCATTTCGGTTCAACATAAATTTTAAAGAGGGTTTAGAATTTTTAAACAACCAATTCACCCCCCCTCTTGGTAGCCTTGGGACATTAACTTAGGTTTAACAACCTATTTACTAGACTCAACAAGTGGTATCAGAGCATCGTTTCAAAATCATAAGTTTGAACTACTTTTTGATTAACGTAGATGGCTATTTTCAGAAACCGAAACACACCTGAGGGTTACTCTATCACTAGACCTCCACTGTTTGAAAAAATTCCTTTTGATTTTTGGAAAACACGCATGTCTACTTTCTTACAGTCACTTGATTATTGCATGTGGATGCTAGTCCAGGATGGCTACACAAAACCAACTAGATTAGTTGATGGAGTTATGGTAGAAATACCTTTTGCAGATTGGACTATAGAAGAACGTGACTTAGCATAATTAAAAGCCAAATGTCTAAATAGTTTCTTTTATGCTTTAAAATCTGAAGACTACATGCAGGTTTCCACTTGCAAAAGTGGAAAGGACATATGGGATAGACTTTGTATAACTTATGAAGAGAGAAATGAGGTTAAACAATCAAGGCTCAATATCTTGTTACATGACTATGAATTATTTCGCATGAAACTTAATGAATCTATTTCCAACATGTACACAAGATTCACATAAATTGTCACTTCTTTGCATGCACTTGGTAGGGAATTAACTAATGCTGAAATGGTTAATAAGATTCTTCGTTGTTTACCTACTGCTTATGATGCAAAAATTACTGCAATTACAGAGTCTAAAGATTTAAACATTTATTCTATTGACAATCTTCTTGGTTCACTGATTGCTTATGAGCAAGGAGTAAGTCAAAGAAAGATTGATGCAGGTGAACCACAAAAGGAGAAGAATATAACACTAAAGGTGGAAGAGTCAGAGAGTGAACACTCATAACCTGAGGATGAAGATGATATTGCACTGATGACTAGACAATTCAGAAGCTCTTTAAAGAAGAAGCAGAAGAGACGCCAGCAATGGAATAGAGGTAAGTTTAATAGAAATGACAAGATTTCTAATGAAGTGATTTGTTATGAATGCTTGAAACCAGGTCATATCAAAACTGATTGCCCAAAACTCAAAGCCACTCCTGGTAAGGAGAAGGTGAAGGAGAAACCTATGGTAAAGAAGGGCAAGAAGAAGTTTCAAAGAGCTTTCTGGGCGGACTCAGCTTCAGACTCATCTGAGACTGAAAAAGAAGAAGAAGTCAACAACCTTTGCTTGATGGCAGATAATATTAAACAATCAGATCAAGAAGAGGTATGTGACTTAACCTATGATGAATTGTTTGAAGTTTCTAAACATATGCATGATGCATATATGAAAATGAAAAAGATGCATGCTAGTTTAAGTTTAAAATTGGAAGAGCTCAAGAAGGAACATGAAATCCTTAGGAAAGATCATGCATTAATAGATTACAACCACATGAAACTATTTGATGAATATGATGACTTGAATAAGAATTTTGAAAATCTAAAATCATCCTATGCTAATCTTGAAAAAGATTTTAAAAAATTTAAGGATGAATGTGAGAGGAAAACATATCGAATCAATTATACAAATAGACTCTTGAAAGAAATGAATTCATTTTATAAATTGACAATAAGAGCTCTTGAGGATAATAGGATACCCCCCAAAATTGAAGATTTTACAAATCCTAAATATATGGAATCCCTTAGAAGACAAGCAAATGGAAGAAAACTTATGAATACTTTTCCTAAAGTTAAATGTAATAATTATGGATTTTTGGGAAATATATCTCACACCTATACTTTGAAGATAAAAACTAATTTGGTGTGGAGACTTAAGATGCATAAACCTAGACATATCATACATGCATCTGATTATAAATTGCTAAAAGGTGAACCCAAACTTGTTTGGGTTCCCATGTCTAACATTTGATATTTTTGCAGGATTGCTCTCACACAATATCTCGTGGGAGCATATGGTACCTGGATAGTGGATGTTCAAAGCATATGAATGGAGATACTGCACAATTCATATCGCTCGAAGCCAGGAATGGAGGCAAGGTTACACTTGGAGATAATACCACAAAGAAAGTGGTTGGATCAGGTATGATTGGAAATTTTAAAAACTTTTTTATAGATAATGTGTTATTGGTTGAAGGCTTAAAACATAATCTATTAAGTATAAGTCAGCTATGTGATAAGAGATATAATGTGAAATTTTTACCTACTAGCTACATATTAAGCCTAAATGGGAAAGAAGTTTTAAATGGAAAAAGGGTAAACAATGTTTACATGCTAGATTTGAATTTATTTCATACTCCTATTGCTTTCTGTTTGAAAGCTATTTCTGATGAATCTTGGCTTTGGCATAGGAGACTTTGTCATTCTAGTATGAAAAATTTTAGGAGAATTACCCAAAAGAATTTAGTAAGAGGTATACCAAAACTAGACTTTACTAAGGACCACCTTTGTGATGCATGTCAATTAGGAAAACAAGTGAAGTCCTCTTTTAAGTCCAATAATGATCTTAGAACTAGTAAACCATTGGAAATTCTTCACATGGATCTTTTTGGACCAGTAGGAACTGTAAGTCTAGGAGCGAAGATATACGGATTTGTTATTGTGGATGATTTCTCAAGATTCACTTGGATTATATTTCTTTTTCATAAGAGTGAATCGTTTGAAGAATTTAGAAATTTTTCAACTTGGATTCAAAAAAAACTAGGATGCAAAATAATTTCTATACAAAGTGATCATGGAGGAGAATTTAAAAATGAAAGATTTAAAAATTTTTGTAAAGAAAAAGGGATTGATCACAATTTTTCTGCACCTAGAACCACTCAACAAAATGGGGTAGTTGAAAGGAAAAACAGAATATTAATAGAAGCCGCCCGAGCAATGTTGGCAGAATACTCACTTCCTAGATATTTTTGGGCTGAGGCGGTTAGCACTGCATGTTATGTTCTGAATAGGGTGAATGTGAGATCGAATTTAAATAAAACACCCTATGAGTTACTAAAAGGTAGAACACCAAATTTGTCTCATTTGCATATTTTTGGTTGCAAGGAGTTCATTCATAACAATGGAAAATCTGCCTTAAAAAAATTTGATCCAAAATCAGATGAAGGAATTTTTGTTGGATATTCAAGTGTTGGAAAATCTTATAGGGTATTCAACAAAAGAACTTTGGTCATTGAAGAAACCACACATGTTGTATTTGATGAATATGGAAATTTAGAAGAGCCAAATATTGTTGAAGAAGAGATTGAGGAAAACTCCCAAAAGATTGATAGATTAAATTTGGAAGAAAATGTGGAAGAAATTTTGAAAAGAGAAAACCCTTTGCCTAGAGATTTGAGATTTTCTAAAAACCACCCAAGAGAATTGATTATAGGTGAACCTAGTGAGGGTGTTAGAACTAGGTGTGGATTAAATAAAAAAGTCAATCATTCAGCCTTTATTTCAACAATAGAACCCACTAATATTGATCAGACACTTTCTGATGAATTTTGGATTTGGCCATGCAAGAAGAGTTAAATCAATTTGTAAGAAATAAAGTTTGGGAATTAACTACAGGGCCAAAAGATCAAAGTGTTGTTGGAACCATATGGGTGTTCAAAAATAAAATGAATGACTCAGGAGTAGTCATTAGAAATAAGGCTAGATTAGTTGCTAAGGGGTATAATCAAATTGAAGGAATTGATTTTGAGGAGACCTTTGCCCCTGTAGCAAGACTTGAAGCAATTAGGGTTTTACTTGCCTTTGCATGTTTTAAAGGTTTTAAATTGTTTCAAATGGATGTCAAAAGAGCCTTTTTGAATGTGGTTATTGAAGAAGATGTTTTTGTAGAACAACCTCCAGGATTTGAAAATTCAAAATACCCAAATCATATTTTTAAGTTAAAGAAGGTATTATATGGATTGAAACAGGCACCTAGGGCTTGATATGAGAGATTGAGCACTTTCCTACTTGAAAGATCTTTTGAAAAAGGAAATGTGGATACAACTCTCTTCTTAAAGAAATTTGGAAAGGAAATACTCATTGTTCAAATTTATGTGGATGATATCATCTTTGGATCTTCAAATAAAAATCTTTGTGATGATTTTTCTAATACAATGAGTAGTGAATTTGAAATGAGTCTAATGGGAGATTTAAATTACTTTCTAGGTTTTAGCATCAAGCAACTTGAGGAAGGGACATTTCTTAGTCAAACTAAATATATTAAGGACATCCTCAAGAAATATGAAATGGACAATGCTAAACCTATTAGTACACCAATGAGTTACTCAGTTCAGTTGGATAAGGACCTTAAGGGAAAATCTGTTGATCAAAAAAAATATAGAGGGATTATTGGATCTTTGCTTTACTTGACTGCTAGCCGACCTTATATTATGTTCAGTGTTTGCTTATGTGCTAGATTTCAATCAGATCCAAAAGAATCTCATTTGACAGCAGTGAAAAGGATTTTAAGATACTTACTAGGAACTAAAAACTTAGGAATTTGGTATCCTAAGTTTAGCTCTTCATTTGAAATTATTGGTTATTCAGATTCTGACTTTGCAGGCTGTAGAGTGGATAGGAAAAGCACTTTTGGATCATGTCAATTCATTGGAAATTCATTAGTTTCTTGGTCCAGTAGAAAACAAAATTCAGTAGCCCTATCTGCTGCAGAAGCAGAATACATTGCATTAGGAAGTTATGTGGCACAAGTACTTTGATTAAAATAATAGTTGATTGATTTAGGATTAACTATAGGAACTATTCCAATTTATTGTGACAATACTAGTGCTATTTGCATTTCCTAAAATCCTATTCAACATTCTAGAACCAAACACATTGATATAAGGCATCATTTTATAAGGGATCATGTATCCAAGGGAGAAATTGAACTCACACATGTTTCAACTGAAAATCAACTTGCAGATATTTTTACAAAACCTTTAGCCTTTGATACCTTCAGTACATTAAGAACAAGGCTTGGTGTTATTGATTTGAATGCTTAAATAAAAATGTTTTTGCAACATTGATATTTATGTTTTCTTAGTTATTTGTCTTTGATTTTTGTTTTGATTTTTGTGATTTTTTTTGGTGTTTTGAATGAGTTTATTTTAGAGTCTATGGTTTGTCTTTGTTTTCTGTGTTTTAAATGTTTTGTTTAATTTTCTTCATTAAAAATTCAAAAAATTCAAAAATTGGTAGAAATCGTCCGGGACGAATTGTTTTCGTACTGGACGATGTGTGGAAAATTCAGTTTACACGAATTTTAACCGTTTTTGAGAGCAGTTTTAATAAAGTTCGTCTGTACGATCTTATAATCGTCCAGGATGAAATATTTTCTCTCTCAAACGTCGGGACGATTGTATGCCGCGGTTGAGTGGATAAGGCAGTTTTAATTGTGAAGTTCGTCCGTACAAACTTTTGGTTCGTCCAGACGAACAGACGTCGTTTCATTGTAGGGGACGGTTTTCATCAGACCTTAAAATGAATTAACTTTTTGATCGTCTGTATGAAAAAATTTTGTCTGTACGATCGGTCAAGTCAAAAAGCCTGTACGAAGTGACGCATCGTAAATTGTGTTGATTACGAAAAGCCGTTACATTTTGGACGATTTGGATCGTCTGTACGAAAGGTTTTCGTCCAGACGAACGATAATTTTCGTCCAGGACGAAATGTTTTCGTCCAGGATGAACGTATCATTTTTCTTTAAATATGAAGGCTTTCTAACTTAACAATCACACTTCCAAACTTCACTTTCAATCCCTTTCTACTTTAAATCGATAATGGCCTCCTCAAGCAAGAGACAAAAGGTGTTGGCAAAGAAACCCAACAAGAATGCCTTTGAAAACTTCCTATCAAAAGCAAATGAGGAATCCTTTCCTCGTTTTGCCTCTGCCAAAATAACTCCCTCTCGCATTTTAATTCAAAGCGAGATACACTTTAAGGTAATGCACCTTTTTGCCTTCACTTAGTTTCAATTCATTCTTTCTCTCGTCCATTTTTACAATAAACAAACCTTTCACTATTTCCTAGCCAACATGAGTTTTAATTCCGACCACTCCTCCATAAGTTCTTATGTTTTCAAGCAAAAAGTTGAAATCACCAAGCACGACATTGGTGCCTTTTTGAACTTAAGAATTGAAGGATATAGAGCCCACACTCTAATGACAGAAACCACTTTCAAATGGTATGATGTCAATAGGGTAATTAGACAAAATGATCTTGACAATCATGTTGCTAGAGTCTCCGGTATGACCAAAAGTGCCCGAATCATCCAGCATATCCTTCGATCTTCAATCATTCCTAAAGCTGGTGATAGGATTAATATTACCCCTCTCCTTTCTGTTCTAACCTTTTTTATTATAGAATGTCATCCTATTGACGAAGCCCAACTTATCATAGATCATATCTATGGGCTTTCAGAAATAGGACATGCAGAACAGAAGAGAAAAAGGAACATCTCATTAGGATACTTAGTTACTTACATTTTGGAAAAGAAATACAACTTAGTGCATCCTGATGATGATTACGAAGAGCAAGTATACTATAATGATGCTTCAGTCAGATTGCTTTCCAAGGAGGAAAAAGAAAAAGCACATGCCAGTGCTTCAGAAGAAGAAGAAGAAGGAGAGCAAACTTCTGCACCTCAGTCAGATTATCAAAATCTGATTGAAAAATTTGATAGACTTGAGACTCATGTTGATCAAATATTTGATCAACTTGATGCTCAACTTATGCAGCAACAACAAGATATTGGTAGCTTCAGAAATGAAGTATATGAAATCAATACCAATTTAATGTTGATGGCCTCCTACTTCAATCTTTTCGGTGGCATTCCTCCTCCTCCTCCTCTAAAAGAATAGAGAATGAGAGATGAACTTCTTTGTGTTTGTTGTACTCGTGTTTGTTCTAAATGTTTTGTTGTGTCAGTTTTTATTTTCAATGTTTGTTTTTATGTTTGTCTTTATTTAAAAAGTTCAATGTATTTTCTTAGTTGTTTTTGATATTATGAAAGGAATATGTAATCCTTTCATTAATATCAATGCATGTTATACTTGAATCAAATTTGATTTGTTTTTGGAATGTGGTTAATTTTTATGAATTTCATTAGTATCATTTAATCTTAATAGTGCTTAAATTAGATTATAATTTGAGATTATTTACATTAAAAAATCTAGTCTTTCTAAATTTAAAAGTTATCTATAACTTGTTGTAATTAGAACTTTTAAATTCATGTCTATTCATTTAGACTACATAAAAGTTAATATTATTATTACAATTTAGATATTTTCTTATTTTGTATTTCTTTGCTCAAGTAATATTTATGCACTTAAAAATATTTGAAATTTTAGATATTGATTTTGGAAAGAATTGGTCTCAATTACTCTTGAAAATTGTACAAAAAGTACAAAAATCAAAAGGAATGCGCAAAGGTTCGCAAATATGAAAAAGAGACACAAAATTAGCCCAATATCAAAAGATGCACAAAAATGTGCCCAAAAATTTTGAAAAAGATGCGCAAGGTGCAACATGTGGTAATTCTCTTCTTTCGAAATTCTTTCAATCTCTTAATTCAAATTGATCTTATGTTTATTTATATTCTATTGAACTTTGAAATATAGAATTTTTATATATCTCTCTTGTAATGGTTTTCTATATTCAAATGTCTAAATTGAATCATGTTTTTGATAAATTCTTCTTACTTACAATGTTATATCACTTCTTAAATTCTATGAATTTCTATGATTTACCTAATGTCATTAGTTTTAGATTGCATACCTTATACTAATCATAATTTAGATTAAATTTTCAAATGAATTTTATATAATTACTTACATTTCTCGTCTATTTCTTATTCAATTTTTATTGTTGTCAAAAAGGGGGAGAAATTATTATGTTTATATGATTTATTTTATTTTTATTATTCTGTTTGCATTTTGTTTTTGTGTGTTTGACTTTGTGATTGTTTGTAACTTTGTGATTGTTTGTGTTAAAATTTTTTGAAAAACAAAAATATTGTTATTTGCTTCAAAATGCCTCCTTATTTTCATGTATTCATTAATTCATGGGGAGTTTAGGAGATAGGAGATTTATTTAAATTGAAACCATACAAATAATAATTGTTTTGCCAACATCAAAAAGGGGGAGATCGTTAGAATAGTTGCTATTTGAATGCTTTACGTTTTTGAAACTTATGTAGTTTTGATGATTCCAAATATTATTGTTCAAATGTGTAGTTATCTCCTAACAATTTTAGAAGATTTGTATTTGCTCTTGTGTGTACTAACATTTCAGGAAAAACGAACTCCAGATTACGAAGACTTCAAATCAAATTCAGCATGAGATACTTTATACAATTTGAAGCTTGCACTTTTCTTATAAATCAAATTGAAAGGGAGTGATTGTAATTTGAGTGAATAAAAACATACACACACATAAGGAGATCATATAAAATTTATATTGATCGTACGGGACGATATAAGTTTGTACTGGACAATCAGACAGTTATCTCCTATTGAGCACATGCAACAAATAGGAACTTGCTCGAAAAATTTTTCTATGTCCTATTCATCCAGGATGAAATTAATTATCGTCCAGGACGATTGGTTCACTATAAAATTGTCGTCCAGACGAAATTAAATTATCGTCAATGGCGATTGGTCCTCTGGAAAATTTTCGTACAGACGAAATTAATAATCGTACAGGACGATCTGGTCTCTGGAAAATTTTCATCCAGATGAAATTAAATTATCGTCCATGGTGATTGGTCCTCTGGAAAATTTTCGTCCAGACGAAATAAATAATCGTCCAGGACGATCGGTCCTCTGTAAAATTTTCGTCCAGACGAATAAATTTTCATCCAAACGATTAACCGACTTAGAATGGTTTACAGCACTTTCTAGAACCGACCTTGTAATAACCGTTCGTACCGGACGAACCTAGTTCGTACGGGACGATCAGCTGTACGAAGATATTTAGTACACATATATAAATGGGGTCGTTTCAAATCGTTTAAGTAAAATCATCCAGGACGATCCACGATCGTACGGGACGATCCACTGCGTACAGAATTGAATACTTGCAGTGTTTGGGCAGTTTTTCTTGTCTTTTGTATAAATAGTCCAAATTAGACTGCCACCCAATCTTTTTGTCATTTGATCTTCAAGCCTCTTAAGAGAATAGCCTAGGAGAGAGTGGGAGAGAGCATTCAAAGGAGGATTCCTACCATTGGAGCGAGAAGGCTTCACTTGGATTTCAAAGGTAAGAGTCTCTACTTGTGAATTGGGATTACTTCACTCTTTTCTTTCTTCCATCTAGATTCTTGTGAGAAGATCTATCAAGGAGATCCGGTCCTCTACCGACACTTGAAGAGTGTGAATAGCCGAAGGGTTTGCTGCCTACACTTGGAGATTGTGAAAGGACAAAGGGTTCTCTGCCCACACTAGGAGAGTATGAAAGGACGAAGGGTTCTCTGCCCACACTAGGAGAGTGTGAAAGGACAAAGGGTTCTCTGCCCACACTAGGAGAGTGTGAAAGGAAGAAGGGTTCTCTGCCCACACTAGGAGAGTGTGAAAGGATGAAGGATTCTCTGCCCACACTAGGAGAGTGTGAAAGGAAGAAGGGTTCTCTGCCAACACTAGGGATTGTGTAAAAGGAAGGACGGTTCTCTGCCGCACCGGGTTGTGGTGAAAAGAGGGATTTGTAAAGGCTTCTCCGCCTTGCTGTGGGTGCAAAAGGAGAGTCACTGTTGGTATTAGTGCAATACTCAGAGGATGCCTCTGGGGAGTGGATGTAGGTCTGGTTTAGACCGAACCACTATAAATCTGGTGTCATTTACTTTATTATTTTTACTTTTCCGCATTTTATTTTTGATTTTAAAAACTCTGTGGTTGAAAAACGTTTTCTACAAAAACTTAGAAGTAAATTTTCATTTCGGTTCAACATAAATTTTAAAGATGGTTTAAAATTTTTAAACAACCAATTCACCCCCCTCTTGGTAGCCTTGGGATATTAACTTAGGTTTGAAAACCTATTTACTAGACTCAACACCAGTTACTTCTAACTTTTCAGGAATTGAAGATCAGACGAACAAACAAAGCCAGTTTAAGATTGCGTAGGTTAGGGTTGAGTCAGTCTGTAATTTGCTTTTTCTCTTCTTGAGTTTATTTGTAATGTTCAAAGAATTTGATGCTAAGTAACCCTACACACACACACTTAAGAGACTTAGAATTTTTATTTTTACTTAAATCGGCTAGGATGATATTTACATCGTCTTGGACGATCGGGCTTATAATAGAAAATCTAATCAGTGGTTCTTAATTAAGGCATCCGTCATTAACCAATTAGCCTGGACGATACTTGTATCGGCCAGGACGATAAGCTCAAAACAGAAAAAAATTGTCGCCATAAACAATTAAGGTATTCTGTATTTTTGGTAATCGGCCAGGTTGATCTTAGATTGGCCTGGACGATAATCACAAATTATGCCTTAATTAATTAAACAATCAAGGAAGTAATTAAGGATGATTGACACGATAATATTGTCCTGGACAATCGTAGGATTGTCCAGGACGATCTATTCAAAAAACCTTAGTTACTTCTGGACAATACATATCGGCCAGCACAAATTCAGTGCGATGCTCTGGACGATTTTCCACTGATTTGAACGGATCGGCCTGGACGATCAAGCCAATTTTTAATCATCCAGTTTGTATTCAGGGCGATGCTCTAGATGATTTTCCTCTGATTTGAACTGATCAGCCTGGACGATTGTGAGATCGTCTTAGACGATCAAGCCAATTATCAATCGTGTAGTTTGCATTCAAGGCGATGCTCTGGCCGATCTTCTAAGATTTGTACTAATCGGCCAGGATGATTTCTATATCATCCTGGACGATATAGTCCGCAACTTGCAATTAAAGAGCCCCTTTGAAGCTCTTCTATTTAAGAGCTCTTGTTCAACATTTTTGAACAATCTTTTGCTACTGCCTTGACCTGAGAAGACCTTGAGGAGAGAAAGAGAGAGAGAGAGAGAGAGGGAGAGAGAGGATCTTGTGAAGGGGAGCTTGTGAGGGAATTCACAAGGGTTGCTTCAAGGATCGTTCTGCTTCTTCTTCGTCTAGAGTTTCTCATCCGTGGAAGGGTCAGTAGAGGTAAGGATTCAGCAACTGATAGTGGTTCTCTGCCAGCTTCAAAAGGAAGCAAAAAGAGATAGGTTCTTTGCCTTGCCGGGGTGGCAAAAATAGGTTCTTTGAAAAGGCTTCTCTGCCTAGCTGTGGGGGCTAAAGGAGAGTCACGATTGTAGTGCAATACTCGGAGGGCGCCTCCGAAGGGTGGACGTAGGTCCAGTTGACCGAACCACTATAAATTTCTGTGTTCTTGTTTCTTGCTTCTGCACTTAAAATTCCACATTTATTTTTCTTGTGGTGTGATTTTGGTTTATATGATTTTACTTCTTTGTGAAAAGAATTTTTTTAAAAATACCAATTCACCCCCCTCTTGGTTAGCTTGGGCCAGTTCTATAGGGCTTAACATCCTTACCGAACTTTTAAGTGGTATTAGAGCGGGATTCAAAAACTTAGTTTAAAAACTTTTTTAATTTTGATCCATGGCTAACTTTGGGAGTCGTAACACTATAGAAGGGTAATCTATTACCCGACCTCCCCTGTTCGATAACCTTCCTTTTGATTTCTAAAAAACCCGCATGTCAATGTTTTTACAATCTATTGATTATCACATGTGGATGCTTATTAAAGAAGGGTATTCTCCACCTTCTCGTGAAATTAATGGTGTTAAAACAGAAGTCACCTTTACTGAATGGACTTTCGATGAAAGAGATTAAGCTCAATTGAATGCAAAATATTTGAACTATTTTTTCTGTGCTTTAAAATCTTAGGATTACATACGAGTTTCTACTTGTTCAACTGGTTAGGAAATTTGAGATAAATTGTGCATCACTTATGAAGGCACCAATGAAGTGAAACAATCTCGTTTGAATATTCTCTTGTATGACTATGAACGTTTTCGTATGAAACCATCTGAATCTATTTCTGACAAGTATACTAGATTTATGCAGATAGTCACTTCACTGCATGCATTAAGAAGAGAACTTTCAAACTATAAAAAAGTAAACAAGATTTTGAGATGCTTGCCTTCGTCATATGATGCTAAAATCACTGCAATCATTGAATCTAAGGATTTGAACACTTATTCTATTGATAATTTACTAGGCTCACTCATTGCTTAGGAGCAAGGGGTGAATCAAAGAAATCTTGATGCAGGTGAGAAGAAGAAGGAGAAAACAGTTGCACTGAAGGCACACAAATCAGATTCTGAATCTTTCGGGTCTAAAAGCAATGACTTTGCCTTATTCACAAGGCAATTCAAAAGCTTTCTAAGGAAGAAGCAAAAGCATCATTGGAGAAAAGGTAAGGATAATAAATATTCTAAAGGATCTTCTGTGTTGTTTGTTATGAATGCAGGAAGTCAGAACATGTGAAAGCTGATTACCCTGCACTTCAAGATCACTCAAGCAAGGAAAAGAATGAGGAGAAACCTAAGTTTAGGAAGGTTAAGAAGAGAGTCCAAAAGGCATTCTAGGAAGAATCTGGTACTGATTCCTCTGAGACTGAGCTAGAGGAAGAGACAACAAACCTATGCTTAATAAAGGAAGATCATCTTGAGCAAAGTGATGAGGAAGAGGTATGTAAACCTACCTATGATGAATTGTTTGAGATTTGTGAAAAAATTCATGCATCATACAAAAAACTTAAGAAGACTCATGCTAACTTAAAATTGGAACTTGTAAATTTATAAAAAGAGTATGAAGTTATTCTTAAAGATCATTCAATGATTGATTCTAATCACATGGCTCTTCTTGATGAATTTGATGATTTGAACAAAAAATACTCGGAATTAGTTGAAAAGCATGATGCATTAAAAGTTTCACACACATCACTTGAATCTGATTTCAAGAAATCTAAAGTGAAAGAAAAAAACTTGAGGGTTGAGAATGATGTTCTAAAAATACAAACTTGAGATTAAAAATGAATTGGATACACTTAAAACTTTGATGACGCCTACTCTTGATCAAAAGCCAAGACCTAGGAAGAGGCATTATAACTCAAACCATTTAAGAAATTCTTTTCCTAGATTTATATGTTTTTCTTGTGGCATGCTATGACACATCTCACACACTTGCACTGTTCACCATAGTACACATTGGGTATGGAGACTTAAGGTACCTGATTCACAGCATATCACACATGCATTATATTCTACTTTTCCTAGAAAGGGAGCCAAATTAGGTTGGGTTCCTAAATCTGACTGTTATTGAGTTTTGCAGGCGTGCTCTCACCAAAGACCTCGTGGGAGCATATGATAATTGGACATATAGAGGCTCGTAGCTCATAATTGCTTAAACTTATTGCTTCATAATTTCTTGAAATTTTTTTGTTTTGTATTATTTTTGTTATGTGCTAGTTTTGTGTTGTTCTAGATTGTTTTGATTTCATTTTGCTTTTTATGTTTGATTTTCTATATAATTATTTTTTAAGCCTTTAGATTTTGGAGATTTAAAGCCATTGATTATCATATCTAAATCAATTAAAGGGAGAAACACTGTTGATGGTTTTCCTCCCTCTAACCTCTTTTAGTGACATAATATTCTTTTCTAGACAAAAGTCTATCTCATATTGACAACTGGTTTTTGAAACTAAGATTCTTTTTATCTTGTTACAATAATCTATCTTGTGCATAATATCCAAAGTTCTTATATATCTTTCCAGTTAATGAAATCTTGCCATTGCATTTATCACATGATTATGATTTCATTTTGTGACTTGTTCTTCCCTATGTTAGAGAGAGCTTCTATTCTCTAATATTTGGAGGATATACTCACAACTAATGTTCTTTTTAAGAGTTTTGTTAAAGGGAATTTAGCTTGAAAAAAAAATATTAAGAGAGAAAGTGGAAAAGATGCAAATTTGAAATGAAAAATATGTATACACAAATGTGTATCAAAAAATCAAGATGCTCAAAGAGCCAAATCAAAGATACAAGAGGCATAAAATGAGCCCACTAAATACAAGCTATTATCTCTTTTCTGAACTCTTAAAACTTAGTGAACTCATTGGTTATTTGATGCTTTCAAAGGCTTGATTTCAAATTCCATGATTGAGACAAATTACTTTGATATATTATTTATAAGATATTTTATTTATAACCAAATTTTGATTGAATCTTCTTTTTATCCAGTACAGTTTTTCTGAGTTAGACCTTTTATTTTTAAAAGGACGATTATTGCCCTAAAAGAAGTCCGAGCTAGGGATTAACAATATTGGATATTCTACCTTTTTCAGATTTTGAATTGTTAACTCTTTAATCTTCTGAATCTCTAAAATTTAAATTGTTTGAGAAATTTGTCATATGGATACTTTGCTAAAACAAAAAAGGAGAAATTTTTTCTTTTTGTTGTTTCCTTCATTGTTCTTTTTAGTTCTTTTTTTTGTTGTTTCTAGCTTTGTATTGTGGGTCATTTATTTTTGAGGGCTTTGATCATCAATATCTTTTCCTTGGATTCAAATTTCTTGTCACATCATCCTGGCCGATTCTTATATCATCCTAGATGATAGGGTAAATTCTCTTCAAACTTCTATTTGCTGATCTTTTCTGTGCTTGCTGTAACTCTTTGCCTGGGACGATGATTTATCATCCTGGATGATCTGATCGAACTCTGTTGCAATTTTATTGATAGTGTTGTCCGATAATATATTTCATCCTGGCCGATGCATTTTATGGCAATCGTTCTGGTCGATACACTAGATCATCCTGGACGATCCACGTGTTAGGACATTTAAATCCTTAAAATCGGCCCCGGACGATCCATTATTGGACAATCATCTTGGCCGATCCACTGTTTGTCCTGGACGATACACGTGGCATAGATTTAAAACATTTTAACTTCGGCCTATATAATCAATTATTGTGCATCGTCCTGGATGATACACCTAATCGGCCCGGACGATCTGCTTTTTCAACTGTCATCCGACTTGACTCCTTGGGATGATCGCCTGTGTCTAATCGTCCTGGCAGATATCTGATCGGCCCGGACGATCAGACCGCCTTTTTGACCAATCCGCCTGTACGCAATTATTATCCTCTATCATCCTGGATGATTCTGCGATTGGCCTAGATGATATGGTCGTTTCTTTAAATTCAGGCCATTCCAACCATGTTTTTCACCTCACACCTCTTCTTCTCTTGTGTTTTGTTGCTAACTCCTTATTATGGCTGATGGGAAACAAGTTCGACAAACTTCTGGGAGTTCTTCGAGGGCTAGGATTCACCCTCATTTCAGGGAGGCAGAAGATGAAGCTGCTTACCATCGATATAAAGAATGTTGGATAATTATCTCTAGAGTCATCAATCCTGTCCACCTTTCATATTCGGTAATGGATCTTTTCGCTCACACTTCTCTTTGTTTCATTCTGTCTCTCGCTTTCCCGTTTCATTCTGAGCTCCTTCGTGAATTCTTCGCAAATCTTCACATAAATTCTACTTTCATAGCCCTAACCTCCTATGTGAATTGACGCCCCATCGAAATCACATATCAGGCTTGTGTTAAACTTCTACAGCTATCCACCACCGGGGATAAGCTGCACATAATCGTTTCAGATCCTAATTTTGACTGGTCCACGACAAACCATTTCCTTCACCAGACCAATGCACCTTTTCATATTGGAGAGACTAGCTCTTTAGTCAAAGATGCTAGGACAATTCAGCATGTCCTTCGAACCTCCATTATTCCAAAAGCCGGGGACCGAATCCACATCACTCCTCTACTTTTTCTAACTACCTTTTACATCTTGGCACATAGAGAATTTAATACTACTGACTTAATTTTTTGGTACATTGATCACTTAACCACAATCCGCGATCCAGGTCATAAGAGGAAACCCAATCTGGCGTTAGGACACCTCATAGCATATGTCCTTGAAACCAAATATCAACTTCAATATCCAGTTCCACCTAACCTCCCAACTCTCTTCTTCTCAAACAGTTCCTTCAATACCCTTCACAGTACTCGTCTCCTCCCAGGGGATGAGGAACCTCGGGGGGCTGAGGAGGAGGAGGCTCCCGCTCCCCTTCTGTTCCTGATCCTACTCCTCTTCGACAATACTCACAGTTTGATCAGTTAGTGGAGAGGTTTGATCGATGGGAGACCCGCTTCGATGCCTATGTTGCTGCACAGGAGGAGCAACATTCTTAGGATATTGCCCGCTACGAGCAGCACCGTACAGAGGACTTAGCCCATTTTGATAGCTACATTACTCACCACCAGCAGCAGCATGACCAGGATATCGTCTGGTTCAATGCTCATTTTACTATGCTAGCTAGCTACTTTCAGTAGCCACCTCCACCACCTCCATCTGATGATCAGGGTCCCTCATTTTTCTAGTTTTTTGTTTTCTATTTTCTATAGTTTGTCTTATAGTTTGTTTTAATTTCTGTTGTGTTTTTTTCTTTTTATTTTGTGTATCTAGGACCCTCTTTTTGTGATGATAAAAGGGGGAGTATGATGTGGTAGGAAATGTTGATGTGCTTGTAACTTTGAAATTTTAATGAACTGCTATTTTTTATTGAGATTTTCCTACTTGTGTTTACCATCATCAAAAAGGGGGAGATTGTTACAAATCTATTTTTATGACTTATGTTTTGATGATTGATAAATACTATTAATTCTCTTGGACTGCCTGTTACTTTTAACTTTTCAGGAATCGAAGATCGAACGAACAAATGAAGCCAGTTTAAGATTGTGTAGGTTAGGGTTGAGTCAGTCTGTAATTTGTTTTTTCTCTTTTTGAGTCTATTTGTAATGTTCAAAGAAACTGATGCTAAGTAACCCTACACACACACACACTTGAGAGACTTAGAATTTCTATTTTTACTCAAATCGGCCAGAACGATATTTACATCGTCTTGGACAATCGGGCTTAAAATAGAAAATCTAATTGAGGGTTCTTAATTAAGGCAGCCAACATTAACCAATCGGCCTGGATGATACCTATATCGGCTAGGATGATAAGCTCAAAACAGAAAGAAATTGCTGCCATAAATAATTAAGGTATTATGTATTTTTGGTAATCGGCCAGGACGATCTTGGATCGGTCTGGACGATATTCATAAATTATGCCTTAATTGATCAAACAATCAAGGAAGTAATTAAGGATGATTGACACGATCATATCGTCCTGGATGATCGCAGGATCGGCCAGGATGATCTATTCAAAAAACCTTAGTTACTTTTGGATAATTTTCCACTGATTTGAATGGATCGACCTAGACGATCGTGAGATTAGCCTGGACGATCAAGCCAATTTTTAATCGTCAAGTTTGAATTTAGGGCGATGCTCTAGATGATTTTCCTCTGATTTGAACTGATCAGCCTGGACGATCGTGAGATCGTCCCGGACGATCAAGCCAATTTTCAATCATCTAATTTGCATTCAAGGCGATGCTCTGGCCGATCTTTTGAGATTTGTACTGATCGGCCAGGATGATTTCTATAGCATCCTGGATGATATAGTCGGCAACTTGCAATTAAAGAGCCCCTTTGAAGCTCTTCTATTTAATAGCTCTTGTTCAACATTTTTGAACAATCTTTTGCTGCTGCCTTGACCTGAGAAGACCTTGAGGAGAGAGAGAGAGAGAGAGAGAGAGAGAGAGAGAGAGAGAGAGAGAGAGAGGATCTTGTGAGGGGGAGCTTGTGAGGGGATTCACAAGGGTTGCTTCAAGGATCGCACTGCTTCTTCTTCGTCTAGAGTTTCTTGTCTGTGGAAGGGTCGGTAGAGGTAAGGATTCAGCAACTGATAGTGGTTCTCTGCCAGCTTCAGGAGGAAGCAAAAGGAGATAGGTTCTTTGCCTTGCCAGGGTGGCAAAAAGAGGTTCTTTGTAAAGGCTTCTCCGCCTAACTGTGGGGGCTAAAGGAGAGTCACGATTGTAGTGCAATGCTCGGAGGGTGCCTCCGGGGAGTGGACGTAGGTCGAGTTGATTGAACCACTATAAATTTCTGTGTTCTTGTTTCTTGCTTCCGCACTTTAAATTCCGCATTTATTTTTCTTATGGTATGATTTTGGTTTATGTGATTTTACTTCTTTGTGAAACAAATTTTTTTAAAAAATACCAATTCACCCCCCCTCTTGGTTAGCTTGGGCTAGTTTTATAGGGCTTAACATCCCTAACAAACTTTCAAAATGTGATAGCTTGTCAAGCAAATTAAAAAGCTCACCAAAGCATAAGCCTCAATAAAAGTAAAATAAAGGTAAAAATAGTAAGAATGTTAAGATTACTTCTAACGTTGTTTACTTTGGATGTAGGAAGCCTGGACATATGAAAAATTATTGCCCAATTTCAGATCTCTTCCTACAAAAGAAAAGGGTAAAGCTAAGCATATTATAGAAAGGGCAAGTACTGAAAAGCAAAAAATCTCCTAGGCAGACCTAGCTTCTGAATCATCAGACCAGGAGTATAGTGATGTTTAAAGGTCTTATTTGTGTGTTGTGTTTTGTTTTTTAGTTATTTTTTATGTTTTTATTTATTTTGTTTTCTTTCGGTTTTATTTTTCTTCATTTTTGTTACTGCTTTGAAATTTTAAATTAGCTTTTATACTTAGTTTTGTGAAGTTATCTCTGATCAACACATACGCTCACTTTTCTAAAAATGAAAATCCTACCTCATTTTTTTTTCTTGAATTCTTATAAAAGTTGTGGTTGACTTCTCTAAAAACAGTCAAAGGAATGAAACTAATGATTTTGTCTATCTATCTCTTTTCTTAAAAAGGTAATTTTACTTTTGATTCAAAATCTTCATCATATTATAAATTAGATTTTGAAATTATTCTTTTTCATCTCTCTATATTTTGTTTATCGCATAAAAATCTTGTGCAAGTTGTTGAATCTACCTCATAATTTTCTTAATCAAGTAATTCGTTTTGCATTAAAATGGGTTTACTTTTGTTTTTAAAAATTTTTAGAAAGGTAGCATATTTAATTTAAAAAAAATGACCAATGATGCCAAATAAAAAAAAAATGGCCAATGATGCCAAATTAAAAGATGCGTAATGACGCCAAATTGAGAAAGATATACAAAGTGTATCAAAATGTAAGAGATGCGCAAAGTGCGCCAAAAACCGACAAGAGGCATAAAATGAGTCCACAAAGAGTATCCATACTTTTTCTATATTAGTTAAAGCTTAAGAAAACCCTTGATATTTTCGATACTTGATCTTGAAAATCATGATTCTTGATTCATCAATTTTTCCATTAATCTTCTATTACATATGTTTTATCAAAAGAGTTTTGAAAATTAGTTTTTCTTCTTCTATTTTGTTCCTTGATTTAGATATTGGATTAAAAACTTTTTGAGCCTTTAAAAGAACCTAAGCTTGGATTAATAATTTTTGAATTTCTAACCTTTTTTGGATTATGCGTTATCAATCCATTCCTTACTAAGTTTTTGAATAAAATCAAGAGGTAAATTTCTCATTTTCGGAATATTTGATTAGTTCATTAGATCAGGGATCATTTTAGTTTTTATTATTCTGATTGTTTGCGCCCCTCATCTTTTTGATAATAACAAAGGGGGAGAACGTACTGTTGTATTTATATCTTTTTTCCTTTCAAAAAATTTAAAACTCAAAAAAATTAATTTCCCATACTTTTTAAAGTTTTATTTTAATAAGTGGGAGATTAGGAGAAAATATTTTTTTTGGCAAATTCAACCTATATTGTTTGCCATCATCAAAAGGGGGAGATTGTTGCGGATCTATTTTTATGAATTATAATTTTGATGATAGAAAATACTCTTATTTTTTTATGAATACTTTATCTGCTAACATTTCAGGTTCACAAGATCAGACTATAATTTAGAACCAGCTCAAGATTGGATAGACTAGGTCTGAGTCAGTTAGTACCACTTATTCCTTTCTTGAGTCTATTATATTTCGTGTGTCTCCTGATGCTTTGTAAACTTGCTCATACACACCTTGGAAGAATTTTTTATTATTTCCTAGAGTTTACTATTTTTGGTAACATCAACCTGGATGATATTTATATCGGCCTTGACGATCGGTTCAAAAATAGAAACCCTAATTAGAGCATCATCCTCATTAAGGCAGCTATTATTAAGCCGATTGGCCTGGATGATCCTTGTATCGACAGGGACGATAGGCTCAAATAAAAAAGAATCAGTCGCCATGATCAATTTAAGTATTCTTTATTTTAGTAAATTGGCCAAGACGATCTCAATATCGGCCTGGATGATGAAGCATAATTATGCCTAAATTAATCTGGTAATTATAAAAAGTAATTAAGGCTGATTGATACGATTACATCGGCTGGGCCGATCGCAGGATCGGCTAGGACATTGTCATAGATGGTTGACATCAGCCAGCCTCTATTTCAGGCGATGTTCAGGATAAGTATCCATGGATTTGAACTAATCGGCCAAGTCAATATTGTATCGGCCTGGACGGTAAAGTTGGCAAGTTGCATTAATGAGCTCATTTTGAGATCTTCTATTTAAGCTTTTGATAAGGCCCTTTTGTAATTGTCTTTGGCAGCCATTGTATCTTCATTCTTTTGGGGGAAACTTGAAGAGAGATCTTGAAACAGAGTGAGGAACAGGTGAAGTTTGAGAGAAGAACAAGATCCTATGAGGGGGGACTCAAGGGAGTTTGGAGGGGGATTCAACACGGTTGATCCAGCAGGCTTGCACCTTAATATCGTCGGATTTAAGGCTTATCTTAAGGGAAGGTCACAGAAGAAGAAGATCTCTTTGGTGTCAAAGGACCCTATGACTCCACCGTACCGGGGTAGGTGGAAGTGATTTTGTAAGGGCATCGCTGCCTAGTTGTGGGTGCTAAAGGAGAGACACTTAGTTTAGTGAAATACTCGTAGGGTGCCTATGAGGAGTTGATGTAGGTTAAGGTTTGACCGAACCACTATAAATTTGACGTGTTCTTTCCTTTATTATTTTTGCATTTAATTTCCATATTGTGTTTTCTCTATGGTGAATCTTGGTTTTGGTTTTAATATTGTGTTTGTTTTAAAATAGCAATTCACCTCTCTCTTAATTAGCCTTGGGACTAGTTGATAAGGGCCCAACAACCCTAACAAACTTTTAAAATTCTGTTAATTCTAATAACACCCTTTGCTTAAAAACTCTTGTTGATGAGTCTTGGTTGTGGCATAGGAGGTTATGTCATACTAGCATGAAAATACTTAGAAAAGTAACTCAAAAACACTTATTAAGAGGAATCCCCATGCTTGAATTCCCTATGGACCACTTGTGTGATGCCTGTCAATTAGGAAAATAAGTCAAATCCATTTTCCATCCCGTTAAAGACATTAACACCTCTAAACCTTTAGAAGTCCTTCACATGGATTTATTTGGACCCATTAGAACTACAAGCTTAGGGGAAAAGTCTTTAGATTTGTAATCATCGATGACTATTCTAGGTTCACTTGGACTAGATATCTATCAAATAAAAGTGAGTCATTCAATGAATTTAAATTATTCTCCACTTGGATTCAGAAAAATCTAGGTTATGGTATCTTTACAATCCATAGTGACTATAGTAGAGAGTTAAAAAATGAGGGATTTAAAACTTATTATGAGGAGCAAGGGATTAGTCACAACTTCTCAGCACCTAGGACCCCTCAATAGAACGGGGTAGTCGAAAGGAATAATAGAAGCTTAGTGGAAGCTGCTAGAGCCATGCTTATTGAGTATTCGCTTCCAAAATACTTTTGGGCAGAAGTAATGAATACAATATATTATGTGTTGAATAGGGTGAATATTAGATCTAAACTAAATAAGATATATCCTATGAGGTAATTAAAGGTAAGACACCCTACCTTTCTCACCTCCATTTCTTTAGATGTAAGGTTTTCATTTTAACTAATAGGAAATCACTCTTAGGAAAATTTGACCCAAAATCAGATGAAGGAGTGTTCTTAGGCTATTCAAATTTAGGGAAATCCTATAGAGTGCTTAATAAGAGTACATTAGTGGTGAAGGAGACTATGCATGTAGTGTTTGATGAATCTAATTATGAGAAGTTCATGGTTAAGGAAGAAGATGAAGTTGGTAAGATTACCCAAGGCGTAGAAACTATAAATCTAGAGGAAAGGGTAGAAGCTCAAAAAACTTTGCCTAGAGAATGGATATATTTTTTGAGTCATCCTAAAGAACTTATCTTAGGAGACCATTTTGAAGGTTTAAAATTAGGCATTGACTTAAAAAAGAGGTAAACCAGTATGCCGTCATCTCAATGTCTAAACACCCCAACATCAATCATGCCCTTTCTAATAAATTTTGAATTCTAGCCATACAAAAGGAATGGAACTAATTTGTTAGGACTTGGAGCTAGTAAAAAGACCTAAGGAATCAAATATAGTAGGAACCAAATTGGTTTTTAAGAATAAAATGAATGATTCCAGCGTGATGGTTAGGAATAAGGAAAGATTGGTGGCTAAGGGGTATAATTTGTTGCAATCCTATTTTTATGGATTATGATTTTGGTGATAGCAAACTCTCTAATTTTTCTACGACTGCCTTGCCTACTCATATTTCAAGTCCACAAGATCAGATGGCAATTGGAACTAGCACAAGATTGGGTAGACTAGGTCTGAGTCATTGTTTTCCCTTTCTTGAGTCTATTGTAATTTGTGTGGATCTTGATGCTAAGTAACCTTACACACACTCACCTTGGGAAAATTTCTAACTGTTTCTTAGAGTTTATTATTTTTGGTAACATCATCCGAGACTATATTTTTATCGTCCTGATGATTGGTTCAAAAATAGAAACCCTAATAAGGGCATTATGGTTAAGACACCCTTCATTAAGCCAATCGTCCTGGATGATATTGTATCGACTAGGATAATAGGCTCAAATCAGAAAGAATCAACCACCAGATCTATTTAGGAATTAGTTAGTTTTGGATATCATCCAGGATATTGGCCTGGAAGATGAAGCACAATTATGGCTAAATTGATCAAGTGATTAAGGAAAGTAATTAAGACTAATTGAACAATCACATCGGCCGGGCCAATCGCAGGATCGGACAGGTCGATGTCGTGGATGATTGACATCGGCCAGCCTCTATTTAGGGCAATATTCAAGACAATTTTCCTCAAATTTGAACTAATCGTCTAGGATGATATCCTATTGGCCTGGATGATATTATAAAATAATGTCTAATTATCCCAAACTAACGAGGCTGATTGAGCAAAATTTACTCTGATCGGCCGGGCCGATAACCCTATCAGCCTGGACAATAAAGTTGGTTTATATAAAATAAGAGCTATTCCAAAACTCTTCTATTTAAGATCTCTTGCTCTACCCTATAGGTAATCTTTTGCTGCTGTCTTGACCTGAGAGAGCTAAGAGGAGAGGGAGAGTGAGGGAGGAACTTGTGTGGGCTAGTTTGTGAGAGAGTTTCACAAAGGTTGTTCCAAGTAAGGTTCCAAAATGCCTTCTCCGATTGTCATCCTTCGTCCTTGGGGGTTCAAGGGAGGTCTTCTTCAACAATCGATCAAGGTTCTCTGCCTGCTTCAGGAGGAAGCAGAAGGAGTTGGGTTCTCTACGTCATTGGGGTCGGCAGAAATGAGTTTTTGTAAGGGCTTCTCTGCCTTGCTGTGGGAGCAAAAGGAGAGTCATGGTGTTTAGTGTAATACCAGAAGGGCATCTCCGGGGAGTGGATATAGGTCGAGTTGACCAAACCACTATAAATCTCTTTGTGCTTTTACTACTATTTTTTCGCATTTAATTTCTACACTCTTTTATGGTGAATTGTGGTTTGCGTTTTGTGTTTTGATTGAAATAATTTTTAAAATACCAATTCACCCCACTTCTTGGTTAGCTTTGGGCTAATTCATAAGGGCTTAATATCCCTAACGAACTTTCAAATGGTATCAGAGCGGGATTCATAAAACTTAGTTTGAAAACTTTTTGAATTTTTGATCTATGGCTAACTCTAGTAATCGTAATACTGCGGAAGGGTATTCCATTACCCGACCATTTTTGTTTGACAATATTCCTTTTGATTTTTAAAAAACTCACATGTCTACATTTTTATAATCAATTGACTATCGCATGTGGATGCTTATTAAGGATAGTTATAAACCTCTGACTGGTAAACTTAATGATGTTACTGTTCCTCTTCCTTTTACTAATTGGACTCATGATGATAGAGATTTAACACAACTTAGTGCAAAATGCTTGAACTATTTTTTTTGTGCTTTAAAATCTGAAGATTACATGCGTGTTTCAACTTGCACTATTGGTAAAGAGATTTGGGAAAAATTGTGTATTTCTTATTAAGAACTAATGAAGTCAAGCAATCTCAATTGAATATTTTGTTACATGATTATGAAATTTTTTGTATGAAATCTTCTGAATAAATTTCTAAAATGTATACAAGGATTACTCAAATTGTAACTTCTTTGCATGCCTTAGGAAGAGAACTCACTAACTATGAAAAGGTGAATAAAATTTTGAGATTTTTGCCTTCCTCTTCTAATGCTAAAATCATTGCAATTATTGAATCTAAAGATTTGAATACTTATTCGATTGATAACTTACTTGGATCACTCATTGCTTATGAGCAAGGGGTGAATCAAAGAAATCTTGATGGAGGTGAGAAAAAGAAAGAGAGAGCTGTGACACTGAAGGCCAATAATACAGACTCTGATTCTTCCGGTTTTGAAAGCGATGATGTTGCCTTAATCACAGGGCAATTTAATAACTTTCTAAGGAAGAAGCAAAAAAACCATCAAAAGTGGAATAAAGGTAAGGGAAATAAAAATTTTAAGAGTTTTAATGATATGATTTGTTTTGAATGCAAGAAGCCAAGACATGTTAAAGCTGATTGCCCTACACTTAAGTCTCACCAAAGCAAGGAAAAGGGTGAGGAGAAACCCAACCTCAAGAAGGACAAGAAGAGATTCCAAAAGGCATTCTAGGTGGATTCTGCATTAGACTCCTCTAAGACTAAACCTGAAGAGGAGATAACAAACTTGTGCTTATTGACAGATGATCATCTTGGTCAAGGTGACCAAGAAGAGGTATGTGAACTAACTTATGAGAAATTACTTGAAGTTTCAGAACAAATTCATGCACAATATAGGAAACTTAAGAAAAAACATGCTAGCTTAAAATTGAAATTTTAAAATTTACAAAAAGAGTGTGAAATTCTTCTTAAAGATCATTCGATAATTGATAGCAATCATATGTCATTACTTAATGAGTTTGATGTATTAAACAAAAAACATAATGAATTATATGATGCAAACGATTCTTTAAAATCATCCCATGCTAAGTTAGAAAAAGAGTTCGCTGATCTCAAAGCTTCTGAAGATAAACCATTGCATGCATCACATAACTTTAAAAAGAAGCATTACCACATGAGTAGATTAGTACATCTTTTTCCTGGAATTAAATATTTTTTATGTGGCATGTTAGGACATATTGCACACACTTATACCATTCACCATAATACACATTGGGTATGGAGACCCAAATTGCATGATTCACATCATAATACCCATGCATTGCATAAGAAGGGACCCAAACCTGTTAGGGTTCCTAAATCTGACATTTGATGATTTTGTAGGCAAGCTCTCACAAAAGGTCTCATGAGAGAATGTGGTACATAGACAGTGGATGCTCTTGACATATGACTGGCAATGCCAATCAATTAATTTTACTGTAGACCAAGATAGGAGGCAAGGTTACTCTTGGAGACAACACCAGCAGAAAGGTGGTAGGCTCAGGTATAATTGGAAATTCCAAGAAGCTTTTGATTGAAAATGTTTTGCTTGTAGATGGACTAAAACATAATTTACTCAACATCAGTCAGCTTTGCGATAAGGGCTTCATCATAATTTTTTTGGCAAATTTATACATTATCAGCTTAAATAATAACACTATTTTACAGGGAAAGCGAATCAATAATGTTTGCATGCTTGATTTAAATAATATTGAATGTGCTGCCTCATTTTGCATAAAAACTGCTATTGATGATTTATGGTTATGGCACAAAAGATTATGTCATGCCAGTATGAAAACCCTTAGAAAAGTGACCCAAAAAGACGTAGTTAGAGCTGTCCCCAAGCTTAAAACTTCATAAGATCACCTTTGTGATGCTTGCCAATTAAGAAAGCAAGTCTACTCCACTTTTCACTCCATTAAGGAAATTAACACCTCTAGACCTTTAGAAGTCATTCACATGAATTTGTTTGGACCCATTAGCACAGCCAGCTTAAAAGGAAAAGTTTATGGTTTTTTGATTGTCGATGACTACTCGAGGTTTACTTGGACTAGATTATTGTCACATAAAAATGAGTCTTTTGATGAGTTTAGATCATTTCTCACTTAGATTAAAAAAAAGCTAAGTTGTGAGATTTTGACCATCTATAGTGACCATGGGGGAGAGTTTAAAAATGAGAGATTTGGAGAATTTTGTAAGGATAAGGGGATTAGCCACAACTTCTCAGCTCCTAGGACCCCTCAACAAAACGGTGTAGCTGAAAGGAAGAATCGAACATTAGTGGAAGCTGCTAGAGCCATTCTTGCTGAGTATACACTTCCAAAATACTTTTGTGCTGAACCTGTTAACACAGCTTGTTATGTGTTGAATAGGGTGAATGTTAGAGCCAGACTTGATAAGACACCCTATGAGATTCTTAAGGGTAGGACACCCAGTATTTCCCACATTCATATCTTTGGTTGTAAGGTTTTCATCCACAATAATGGGAAGTCTCACTTTGGAAAATTTGACCCAAAATCTGATGGAGTGTTCTTAAGATATTCTAGTGTTGGGAAGTCTTTTAGGGTATTTAATAAGAGGACATTGGTGGTGGAGGAGATTACTCAAGTAGTTTTTGATGAATCCGATCCTAAGAAGCCTATAGTTGAGGATGATGATGATGTTGGAGAGATTACCACTGGAGTAAAAAATTTGGAGAAGAGGGTAGAGCCTCAAAACACTAAAGGAGTAGGAGAGATTACCCAAGGAGTAGAAAATGAAGATCTGGAGGAAAGGGTTGAAACTATACACATGTTTCCTAGAGATTGGAGATACACTTTGAGTCACCCTAAAGATCTGATCTTAAGAGACCCTTCTGAAGGTGTGAGGACTAGGCTGCACTTAGGAAGGAAGTGAACGACTCTACCTTTATCTTAATGACTAAACCCACCAACATCAACCAAGCCCTGTCTGATGAGTTTTGGATCTTAGCCATACAAGAGGAGTTGAACCAATTTGTTAAGAATGATGTTTGGGAGCTTGTAAAAAGACCAAAGGGATAAAGTGTAGTTGGAACAAAATGGGACTTTAAGAATAAGATGAATGATTCTGGTGTGGTAGTTAGGAATAAGGCAAGATTAGTGGCTAAGGGGTACAACCAAATAGAAGGGATAGATTTTGAGGAAACCTTTTGCCCTTGTAGCTAGATTGTTATTAGCCTTTGCCTATTATAAGAGATTTAAGCTTTTTCAAATGGACATTAAGAGTGCCTTTTTAAATGGGGTAATAAAAGAGGATATGTTTGTAGAACAACCCCCAAGTTTTGAGAGTTCCCAATTTCCAAATAATATTTTCAAATTAAAAAAGGCCTTATATTGATTAAAGCACGTACCGAGAGCTTTGTATGAGAGGCTTAGCATATTTTTACTAGATCGGAAGTTTTTTAAGGGAAGCGTAGTTACCACCCTTTTTATGAGAAAAGTAGGAGATAATTTACCCATTGTTCAGATCTATATCGATGATATACTTTTTGGATCTTCTGATAAGAGGCTTGGTGATGATTTTTCTAAAATAATGAGTAAGGAGTTTGAGATGACTATGATGAGAGAGTTGTCCTACTTTTTAGGTTTTAGCATAAAATAATTAGATGATGGAACATTTCTAAATCAATTAAAATACATAAAGGATATCTTAAAGAAATATGAAATGGATAAAGTCAAGCTAATTAATACTCTCATGACCTCCAGTGTTATATTAGATAAGGACCAAAATGGAAAATCTGTTAATCAAAAGAAGTATAGAGGGATGATTGGATCTTTATTTTACTTGACTGCTAGCCGACCTGATATATTGTTTAGTGTTTGTCTCTGTGCTAGGTTTCAAGCTGATCCTAAGGAATCTTACCTAACTGTAGTTAAGAGAATTCTTAGATACCTTTTAGGGATGTAAGACTTAGGAATCTGGTACCTTAGGAATATCACTTCTTTTGAGATCATTTGATATTCTGATTTTGATTTTGTATGATGTAGGGTACATAGATAGACTACTTATGAAACTGATCAATTCATAGGATAATCTTTAGTCTCTTGGTCTAGTAAAAAATAAAACTCTATTGCACTTTCTACTGCTGAAGCTGAATACATTCCCTTAAGGAGTTGTGTGGCCCAAGTCCTTTGGTTAAAATAACAAATTTTGGATTTAGGATTACTAGTAGGCACAATCTCAATTCTTTGTGACAACACTAGTGCCATCTACATTTCTTGAAATCCTATACAATATTCAAGGACTAAGCACATTGACAAAAGGCATCACTTTATTAGAGACCATGTGACCAAAGGAGATACTGAGTTAAACCATGTGGCAACTAAGAATCAACTAGCTGACATCTTTATTAAACCACTGGCCTTTGACACTTTCAGCACCTTAAGGACCAGATTGGGTGTGATTGACATAAACACATGAACTTGATTCCTACTGATCTCTGATCTGCTGTTTAGTTTTCACCTCTGTTGTTTTATTTTGTTTCTTTTTATTTTTCTTTGTTTATTTTTGTTATTACTTGTCTTTCTTTTTATGCTAATTTTATTCCTTCTAGTCATCTCCAAAATTAATACTTTATGCCTTATTTTTGTTGAAAATTTGTAGTCAATGTTTTACATTTCCTAATCTATTAATGGGTGAAAACACCGTTGATTGTGTCTCTTCCTCTAACCTATTTTTAGTGATGTAATTTTCTTTTCTAAATAAAATTATTTCTCAAATTAATAACTAGACTTTGCAATTGAGATCTTTCTACCTTGCTCCAGTAATCTAGCTTATATTTATAATGATTAAAGTCTTTATGTTACTTCAAGATTTCTCGATATCCTTTAAATGAACTTCTCATATGACTTTTGATTCTGCTTTGTGGTTTGTTCTTCCCTATATTAGAGAGTGAGTTATTCTTCTCTAATATATAAAAAATATACTCACAACTAAAGATCCTTTTTAAGAGTTTCTTAAAGGGAATCTAGCTTGCAAAAATAAATAAATAAAAAAGATAATGATGCCAAAAACAAAAAATGCGCAATGACGCCAAATTAAAAAAAAATTATATATACACAAAGTGTATCAAAAATAAAAAGATGCGCAAAGAGCGCCATTCAAATGACAAGAGGCATATAATGAGCCCACCAAAAACAATCTCTCTTCTCTTTTCAAAACTCTTAAATCTTAGAAGAATTCATGTCTCTTGAGATTTTCTAAGGCTTGATATCAAATTTTGCGATTATAACAAAATTACTTTGATTCATTATTCTATAAGATATTTTTCTAAAACCAAGTCATGAACGGATCCCTTTTTTATCCAATTGGTCTTTTTGAGTTAGGTCTTTTGATTTCAAAATAACATTCTACCCTGAGAGAAGTCCTAGATAAGAGTTAACATGATCGAATTCTTTACAGGCTTTTTTGGATTTTTGATGTTGTTAACCCTTTGACTTACAAATTTCTAAAATTAATCACATGGAGATTATGTCATATTCATGCCTTGATAAAAAAATCCTCATTTTTGTTCGTGTTTATGTCTTTTTGTATCATATTTTTATCTTTTTCACTTGATTTTGATGCTTTTAGGCCTTCTCTGATCATCTCCATCTATCATCTAATTCTCAATTTTTCCACATAGTCCCGGCTGATACCCCTATCGGCCTGGACGATCAGATCAATTTACTCTTTAAATTTCCCTCTGCCGACTGATTTGATTTTTTTGCTTCTGATCATCTTGGACAATCCATTATCGGCCTGGACGATATGATCATCTTATGCTTCAATCATTTTGATTGGCTTGGCCGATCGATTTTTTGGCCCAGACGATATTATCCTCTCTCTCAATTTATGTTCAATCAGCCTGACTAATCCACGTGTTCATCCTAGATGATACACGTGGATGTAAGTTTAAAATCTTAAAAATCAATTGGGTCGATCCATTTTTAGACAATCGGCCCGGACGATCCACCTATTTGTCCTAGCCGATACACGTGGCATATGATTTAAATATTTTAAATTCGACCAGTATGATCCATTATTGGACATCATCCTGGATGATCCACCGAATCAACCTGGATGATCTACTTTTTCAACAGTCATCAAGCTTGACTCCTCGGGATGATTGCCTATGTCTAATCGTCCCGATTGATATCTGATCGATCAGGATGATAGGACAGCCTTTTTGACCAATTGACTGTATGCAATTAATGAACCAGATCGTCCTGGCAGATCCTATGATCAGCATGGATGATCTGGCCGATCCTTTAAATTCATAGCCTTACACCCATTTTCTTAACACCAAACTTCTTCTCCTTGCTTCCTAGTTCCTATTTTCTTGCCATTTTGTGATAATGGTTGGAGGAAAAAGCTCTCGTCACCCATCCGGAAGCTCCTTGAGGGCCACTATAGACCCTCATTTCTTAGAGGTGGATGATCAAGCTGCCTACCAGCGCTACAAGGAGGCCGGAATCACAGTCTCCCGGACAGTCAATCCAACTTTTATCTCTTATCCAGTACTAGACTTATTTGCCCATACCTCCTTGTGCTTTCTTCTGAATCTTGTTATCCCATTCAATTCTGAATTGCTCTTTGAGTTCTTTACAAGTCTCTGCATTAATACTGCTTTTACTTCACTTGGCTCATATATGAATTGATGCCCTGTCAAGATCACATATCAGGATTGTGTAGAGATTTTGCAGCATTCCACCACAAGGGACAAACATCACACCCTGTGTTTTGATCCTATTTTGACTGGGCTACAACCAATCATTTTCTTTGTAACTCTAATGCTCATTTTTACATGGGCAAGACTAGCACCTTACTCAAGGATGCGAGGACCATCCAGCACGTTCTCTGCACTTTGATAATTCCTAAGGCTGGTGTTCGTGTTCACATAACTCCTCTTCTTTTGATCACCACCTATTACATTTTATCCCACCAAGAATTCAATGCTGTTACAGATTTGGTTTCATGAATTATTGTTTTGATGATAGCAAACAATATGACTTCCTTTTCTCTACTAACTTTTCAGGACTCAAAAGATCGGACAGAAATTGAAATCAGCTCAAGAATGGGTAGATTAGGGTTGAGTCAGTTTGTAATTTTGTTTTTTCCCTTTCTTGAGTCAATTGTAAATGTTTGAAGTAACTGATGTTAAGTAACCTTACACCTATACACTTGAGAGATTTAGAATTTGTGTTTCTACTCACATCATCCCGGATGATATTTATATTGGCCTGGACTATCGAGTTTAAAACAGAAGTTCTAATCAGGATTTCTTAGTTAAGGCAGCTAAAATTAATTGATCATCCTGGACGATACATTTATCAGACAGGACGATATGCTCAAAATAGAAAGAAATTGCTTCCATGATCAATTTAGGTATTCGGTATTTTTGGCAATCGGTCAGGACAATCGTGAGATCGGCCTGGACGATATTAGATAATTATGCCTAAATTGATCCAGGAATTAAGGAAGTAATTAAGTTTGATTGATATGATCACATCATCCTAGATGATCGCAGGATCATCTACGACGACCTATTCAAAAATCCTTAGTTGCTCCTGGATGTTAAATATCAGCCAGCATAAATTTTGGGCGATGCTCTGGATGATTTTTCTCTGATTTGAACTGATAGGCCGGGACGATCGTGAGATCGGCCTGGAAGATCAAGCCAATTTTCAATGTCCAGATCATCTCCAGGGCGAAGTTCTGGCCGATCATCTACAATTTGAACTGATTGCACATGACGATATATTTATCGTCCTGAACGATAAAGTCGGCAACTTGCAATTTATGAGCTCCTTTGAAGCTCTTCTATTTAAGAGCTCTTGTTCAATATTTTTTAAGAGATCTTTGGCTGCTGTCTTGACCTGAGAAAACCTAAAGGAGAGAGAGAGAGAGGGAGAGAGAGAGAGGATCTTGTGAGGGGGAGCTTGTGAGGGAGTTCACAAGGGTTGCTCCAAGCATTGTTCCAGTTCTTCTTCCCTAGAGTCTCTTGTCCTTGGAAGGGTTGGGAGAGGTAAGCTTCAGCGATCGATTGAGATTCTCTGCCTGCTTCAAGAGGAAGCAAAACGATTTGGGGTCTCTACCTTGCCGGGTGTGGCAAAAAGTAGGTGTTCTGAAAGGCCTTCTCTGCCTAGCAGTGGGGACTAAAGGAGAGTCATGTTGGTAGTGCAATACTCAGAGGACACCTCGGGGGAGTTGACGTAGGTCATGTTGATCGAACCACTATAAATCCTTATGTTCTTTTTACTGCTTCCGCAATTTAAATTTTCGCACTTATTTTTCCGTGGTGACTTTGGTTTGTGATATTTTGTTCTTGGTTTTAAATAATTTTTAAAAATACCAATTCACCCCCCTCTTGGTTAGCCTCGGGACTAGTTTATAGGACCTAACATCCCTAACGAACTTTCAAATCCAACCGACCTAATTTTTTGCTACATCGATCACTTGACTTCAATTTGAGATCCAAGTCATAGGAGGAAACTAAATCTTACCCTAGGACATATCATTGCATATATTCTAGAATCTAAATATAACCTCCAATATCTTGCTCTACCAAACCTCCAACCTCCCTTCTACTCCAATATTTCCTTTCAAACTCTTCATAGTACTCGTATCCGCCCAGGGGATGGGGAAGCTCAGACAGAGGAAGAGGAGACTCCTGCACCTATTCCTGAACCTGTTCTTGCACCTGTTCCACTCCTCCAACACTCTCAACTAGATCAGCTAGTGGAACACTTTGAACAATGGGAGGCTCATTTTGAGATGTACGTTACTGCTCAAAAGCAATAACATGCTAAGGATTTAGCCCATTTTGATGCCTAAGCTGTACACCAGCAGCAGCAGCACGACTAGGACATAGCCTGGTTTGGTGTACAGTTTGCTACATTGCCAAGCTACTTTCAGCATCCACCTCCACCACCACCTCCTCCTTCGGGCCATCATTTTACTAATTATTCTTTTTTGTTTTGATGTAGTTTGTTTCTATTTTTCTATTGTTTAGTTTTATACCTTGTTTATGTTCTACTTTCCTCCTCATTTTTGAGATGTCAAAAGGGGAGTAGTGTGTTCTGTTCTGAAATTTGAATCTGCTATGTTTTCTATGATTGCACTGCTTCTAGTATACTATTTCCTTAACTGCTTAGATTTCTTCTTTGTGTGTTTTCCATCATAAAAAAGGGAGAGATTGTTGTAAATTTATTTTTATGGATTATGATTTTGATGATAACAAACACTCTTATTTTTCTACGACTACATTGCCTACTGACATTTCAGGTCCATAAGATCAGATGACAATTGGAACCAGCTCAAGCTTTGGTAGACTAGGTCTGAGTCACTTTTTTCTCTTTTTCTTGAGTCTATTATAATTTGTGTGGCTCCTGATGCTAAGTAATGTTGCATACACCCATCTTGAGAAAAGTTTTAACTATTTCTTAGAGTTTAATATTTTTTAATAATATAGGCCAAGATGATATTTATATCGGTCTGGATGATCGGTTCAAAAATAGAAACCCTAATTAGGGTATCATGGTAAAGCCAGTCGTTATTAAGCCAATCGGCTTGGATGATATTGTATCGGCCGGGATGATAGGCTAAAATTAGAAAGAATCAGCCGCTAGATCTATTTAGGCATTAGTTATTTTTAGACATCATCCAGGACATCGGCCTGGATGATGAAGCATAATTATGGCTAAGTTGATCAGGTGATTAAGGAAAGTAATTAAGGCTGATTACACAATCACATTGGTCGAGCCGATAACAGGATCGTCCGGGATGATGTCATGGATGATTGACATCAACCAACCTCTATTCAGGGTGATGTTCAGGATGATTTTCCTTGAATTGGAACTAATCGTCAAGGACGATATCCTATCATCCTGGACTATAGTACCAAAAATTGTCTAATCGTCTCAAACCGATCAGGTTGATTGAGCAAAATTTATGTTGATCGGCCAGACCGATGACCCTATCAGCCTGGACAATAAAGTCAGTTTGTATAAAATAAGAGCTATTCTGAAGCTCTTCTATTTAAGATCTCTTGGTCTACCCTAGAGGTAATATTTTACTGCTGTCTTGACCTAAGAGAGCTAAGAGGAGAGGGAGAGAGTGGGAGGAACTTGTGAGGGGGAGTTTGTGAGAGAGTTTCACAGAGGTTGCTCCAAGAAAGGTTCCAAAATGTCTTCTTCGATCGTCATCCTTCATCCTTGGGGGTTCAAGGGAGGTCTTTTTCAGCAATCGATCAAGGTTCTATTCCTGCGTGGTAAATTTGAGTTTATGGATTAAAATTTTGATGATAGCAAACATTCATGATTTCCTATGACCACCTTACCTACTAACTTTTCAGGAGCACAAGATTGAATGCAACTCAAGCGAGCTCAAGATCAGGTAGATTTAGGTTAAGTCAAGTCTGTATTTTTTCCTTTCTCGAGTCAATTATAAAAGTGGTTCCTGATGCAAAGTAACCTTGTACATACATACTTGAGGGATTTTCTAAGTTTTTTTATTTTTAGTACATCGGCCTGGACGATATTCATATCCGCTCCATCAACATGGAGCTTCAACTCTCCTTGCAGCTAGGATGATTCAACTAAAAATAGAAACCCTAATTAGGGCATCCTAGTTAAGCAGCCATCTTTAAGAAAATCATCCTAGATGATCCTTATAACTGCCAGGAAGATAGGCTCAAACCAGAAAGAATTAGTCGCCATAATCAATTTAGGTATTCTTTATTTTAAAACATTGGCAAGGATGAACTCAGCATCAGCCTGGATGATGCAAGACAATCATGCCTAAATTAATCTAGTAATTATGGAAAGCAATTAAGGCTGATTAATACGATCACATCGGGCCAATCGTAGGATCGGCCAGGACAATAATCTGGACGATTAACATTGGCAAAAATCTATTCAGGGCAATGTTCATGACGATGTACCTCAGATTAAAACTAATCGTCCAGTACAATATGGTATCATCCTGGACAATGTAACTAATTTACTTCTGAACGTCCCAAATCATCTTAGTGGATTGAGCTTATTTTGTATTGATCGACCAGGACGATATTCATATCAGACTGGACGATATTCATATCGGCTTGGACGATAAAGTTGGTTCCTGAAATTCTATTTAAAGGACTCAAATTTTCTCTGTAAAAAGACCTTGAGTGCTGCTGTCTTGACCTGAGAGAGGCTTGGGAGAGGGAGAGAGGGAGAGAGAGAGAGGAACTTGTGAAAGGGAGTTTGTGAGAGGGTTCACAAAGGTTACTCCAAGCAAGATTCCACGTCATCATCTCCATTCTTTATCCTTCATACATGGGAGGTTCTTGGGAGGTTTACTTCAGTAAAAGGTTCAGGTTCTCTGCCAGCTTCAGGAGGAAGTGAAAGGAGTTGATTTTCTGCCGCACTGGGGTTGGTGAAAATGAGTCTGTTGTAAAGGATTCTCCGCCTAGCTATGGGAGCTAAAGGAGAGACACTTATTTAGTGCAATACTCAGAGGGTACCTCTGAGGAGTGAACATAGGCCAAGGTTTGACCGAACCACTACAAATCCGGTGTTATCTTTCTTTGTTTTACTTTCGCATTTAATATCCGCACTCTTTTATGGTGAATTGTGTTTTGAGTTTTATGTTTTGATTGAAAGAAATTTTAAACCAATTCTTCCCCCTCTTGGTATACTGTGGGCTAGTTCATAAGGGCTTAACATCCCTAACAAACTTTCATAATAATATAGATGGGATTGATTTTCAGGAAACTTTTAGCCCTGTAGCTAGAATCGAAGCTATTAGAGTGCTAGTAGCCTTTACCTGTTATAAGGGATTTAAGCTTTTCCAAATGGATGTCAATAGTGCCTTTTTAAATGGGGAAATAAAAGAAGATACGTTTGTAGAGAAACATCTAGGTTTTGAGAATTTCTAATTTTCATATCATGTTTTCAAATTAAAAAAGGCTTGTATAGATTAAAACAGGCACCCAAAGCATGGTATGAGAGGCTTAGCACATTCTTACTGGAAAGGGAGTTTGTTAAGGGGAGCATAGACACTACCCTTTTCTGAGGAGAGTAGGAGATAAATTACTCATTGTCAAGATCTATATTGCTGATATATATTTTTGATGTTCTCATAAAAAATTATGCGATGATTTTTTTAAAATAATGAGTAAGGAATTTGAGATGAGTATGATGGGAGAATTGTCTTACTTTTTGAATTTTAGCATAAGGTAAATGGATGATGGAACATGTCTTAATTAATCAAAATATATTAAGGATATCCTAAAGTAATATGAAATGGATAAAGCTAAGCCAATAAACAGTCTTATAAGCTCTAGTGTTAAATTATATAAAGATTTAAATAGAAACTTAATTGATTAAAAAAAATATAAAGGAATAATTAGATCATTCCTTTACTTGACAGCTAGCAAACCTGATATAATATTTAGTGTGTGCCTTTGTGCTAGATTTCAAGATAATCTAAAGGAGTCCCACCTGACTGCAGTTAAAAAAATCCTTAGATATATCTAAAGAACCTAAAACTTCAGAATTTGATATCCAAGGCATAATAATTCTTTTGAGATTATAGGATATTTTATTTAGACTTTGCAGGCTATAGGATGGATAGAAATAGTACCTCTTGAACATGTTAATTCATAGGACAATCCTTAGTCTCCTGGTCCATCAAAAAACAAAACTTAGTTGTACTTTCCATTATTGAAGCTGAATACATAGCCTTAGGAAGTTGTGTGGCCCAAGTCCTTTGGTTAAAGCAACATATTCTTGATTTAGTATTACGTATAGGAACAATATCAAACCTATGTGATAGCACTAGTGCCATCTGCATCTCTAAAAATCCTATCCAATATTCTAGAACCAAATATATTGACATAAGACATCACTTTATCAGGGACCATATTACTAAAGGAGACATTGAGCTACACCATATAACAACTAAAAACTAACTTGCTGTCATCTTTACTAAAACACTGACCTTTAATACTTTCAGCATCTTAAGAATCAGAATAGGTGTTATAGACATAAATATATGAACTTGATGATTAATAAACTAAGAATTTTCTATTTTCTAATCGTTATTTTTTTTAGCATGCTTATTTTTTTTTATGTCTTATTATTTTTTCCATATTTCATTTTCTTATTTCAGCTTCTGCTTCAGTTTTTTTATCACTACTGGAATGACATCTTTATGGAGCAAAAATCTATTTCAAATTAATAATTGGACTTTAAAATTAAGATCTTTTATCTTCTTACAGTAAACTATCTAATATTAATAATGTTTAAAGTCATTAAATCACATTCGAGCTTTCTTGATCATGTTGTTGCATTTATCATATGAGTATGATTTGGGTTTGTTATTTATTCCTCCTTATACTAGAGAGTTAGTTCTTTTTTCTCTTATATTTAGAAGATATTCTAACAACTAAGAGACTTCAAAGGTTTCGAAAGGCAGCTAGCTCCAAAAAAAAAAAGACAAGAGGCATAAAATGAGCCTAAAAAATTGAAAAGATGCGCAATGATCGCCAAATAATTGAAAGATACCCAAAATATATAAAAAATCAAAAGATGCACAAAGTGCGCCAATCAACTGACAAAAGGCACAAAATGAGCCCATAAGAAATTAAGCTTCCTTCTCTTTCAGATATTTAAATCTTAAAAGAATTCATGTGTCACTTAATATCTTCAAAGACTTGATTTATGAAACACATGATGATGACTAATTACTTTGCTATATTATTCTATAAGATATTTTTTTGAAACAAAATTTTGAACAGATAACTTTTCTTATCTTATTTTTTTTTTGAGTTAAGGTTTTTGTTTTTCAAAATTTTTTTACCCTGTAAGGAGTCTGATTTGGGCTTAATAGGATCGATTGTTTTACCATTTTTTGGAATTCGATTATGTTCATTTATTTCTTACTTTTTTTAAAATCCAACTCAGGGGAAATTTATCATTTTCCATTATTGATAAAAAAACCTATTTTCTACTCTTTTTATTGTTTTTATCATTTTTTTATGTTTTACTTATTTTATTTTTTGGGACCTCTTATGATTAACTCTATCAATCCTAATTATTTTCATTTTTTTATTCACATCGTCTTGGATGAAATAATATTATCCTAAATAATACCATAAATTCACTGCTCATCATCCATCTAACGACTGATATGACTATACTATTTGTGATCATTCTAAACGATCCATATTATTCTAGATGATACGATTAATTTTTTATTCAATTATTCGTGTTCATCTTGGATGATTTCATATTCATCCTTGATCCACACGGTAAAAATAGTTGGATATTTTGAATTCGATCAGTATGGTCCATAATTTCCAATCATCCTGGACGATCCACCTATTCATCATGGATGATCTTTATAGTCAAAGATCATACTAGTTTTCTCCTCATAACGATCACATGTGTCTAATCGTCCAAGATAATGTATAATCAACATACACAAAAGGACTACTTTTTTGACCAATTGTTCTGGATGATATTATTGCTTTTGATCATCTTGGATGATTCCATGATCATCCTGGATGATTCCAAGGTCATCCTAGATAGTTTTTCATACCCTTTATAAATATCTAATTTGAACCATTTTCTTTACTATAAAATCTTCCAAGTCTTTCTTCCTCTCACTCAAACTCTCAAGTCTTGTCAATGGCTGGTAGGAAATGTTATGGGATTTTGAGTGGAAGTTCTTCAAGGGGAATTATAGACCCTTGCTTCACTAAGGCAGCTGATCAGACTGCTTACCTTCGGTGCAAAACTATAGGGATTCATCCTCCAAGATAGTCAATCCCCTCACACTGACCTATCTAGTGATAGATCTATTCGCCCACCCTACCCTTAACTTCATTTTGACCCTCATATTCCCTTTCTAATCTAAACATCTATATGAGTTCTTTTCCAGCCATAGACTTAACTCTACCTACACTAAACTTCAATCATATGTCAACAAATGACTTTCCTATAAATGATAAAGTTCAATAAAACTCTCGCAAAGTTATGACCGATGAACTGCCCACATCACAGTGATCTAAACACTTCAATAAAATGTTCAATCGATAGGAGCGATAGCCAGTGTGTCCAAAGGGTAGAGATGTAGTCAACGCTAGTTGATGACTCATGCTTACTAGAAATTCCTCATTGAAAACCAACAATTATGATAACCTATCCCCATTATGATGAAAATTTCTAAAGATTATCTAGGATTGTTGGCCAAGGCTATATACTCGTTAAATACTTCAGTGTAGCATGCGTATCACCTAGAACATCTAAGGGCATCATAGACAAGTTATTGCCTTAAACATCTGTGGCCTAAATTACTATATTCCCTCTAAGAAGTTGGCCGCATAGGTTGAACTCCAAATAGCTAGTTAGTAGGCTGAGGTCTAATTACTTAATAGATTTAGCAAGACAAATTATTTCACCAACTAAGAATGGCCATGCACCACCATCAATTGAATCATGAAAGAGCTCTATGTCTAGCAATCCTTACTATGTCTAGATAGTAAGTTTCCCTATGTTGAGTCAAATCAAGATGCAGGCTGCACTCCTGGTGGTGCCCTTCCATCAATTTCTTTAAGTTTCAACCTTGTGATAATACTTTTCAAGGAACCCAAAAACTTTAAGGCTCTTTCATTACTCGACATTTGTTTCTCACTCTAGCTTGTTCCTTAGGAGAAAAGGTCATGGCAAGGGGAGGGGGGACCAAATTTCTCCTTTCCACTCTAGCAGGGGTGAAGGTGATGAAGTAGTGAGTGGCAGTGATGTGGATTGTAGGCATTCTATTGGGGGTTTGGGTGAAACGAAGAAGGTTTGGGAGCAGTCTCCTAGCAAACCTTTGTCAAGCAAGCAAAAGGGCAAGGGCTCGACTTAGTACAAGCTAGTGACAGAAGGGTCCTTTAACCCATTATGGAAGAAGAAACATAGTAACGGTGAGTCCCACTCGGTGCTAGGACTTAGCAAGAGCCATAATGCTCTTAGTAAAGCTGCTGGTAGGAAGCTTGTGGAGGTTTATCCACTGGCTAATGGTCCATTAAAAATAAAGCATGGGATTAAGATGTTCTTTAACCCAAAGTTTTATTTTGTGGATTCTGTTATGATGATCAAGGAGGGGAAAAATGGTTAAGTTGTCACCATGATTATGAGTGCTCGAACATGGATAGAAATCGAGAAAGAGGCTATGAATGTTTGTATCAATTCTATGGGTAGTGATTCAGAGGGTAAACCAGTTGTAGGTGTGAACAAGTCTAGATTCAATGCTTATGGTATGGAAGCTCCTCCGGATTGCACTCCTGGTGTTCGGGAAATGCCCCTTACTAAAACATAAGCAAGATTTTTTTGGATTTCACTACATTTAATGGGAGGCAGATGTCAACACCTCCTAGAAGGCCAATGAATGCTTAGAGAAAGCCTAAACACATATACATTATGCATACATTTGATGGCTTGGCCACCCTGAGGGATGGGGATGCGATGGACCTCAAACTTCATGTCATCATGGAGAACCTTGCTCTACTAGATAGAGTGGTTGTGGGAAATTTCCTCAGAAGAGGCTGTCCTACTTCTTTTTGAACTTAGAGATCCATTGTTAGTGGAGGAGGTTTGGAGAGTTTTAGCTTCTGCCATTGGACATGAATGTTTTGTTTGTATTTTTGATATAGTGGAGGTACACGATGCGGTCATAGGCGGGGGTCTGTGGTTCATTGTTGGAAAGAGTGTGGGCTTTGACAGATGGTCACCAAGTTTTTCCCTAGAGTCAATATATGGGTTATTCTGACCAGTATGGATTTGTCTTCCTTACTTATCCCTCTAATGAGGAGACGACCTAATAGGCCGTAAGTGCACAAGGAGGAGGAGGAGAATGGTCTATTACCATCATCCCCATTGAAGCAAGTGAACCTAGCTAATGTTAGTTAACCTAATGTGGGAGAACAATATGTTAAGTTCAAACCATCCCTAAAGGAGACTCGATTTGGCATTACTCAACCGCTTCTCATCAAAGTGAGTTTCAAACAACCTAAGAGAAAGGATGCCAAGAGCCAAAATTTTCAAGCTCATTTGGTCAAAGAATTAATGCAGCTAGGGCCAATTAAGCATCTCCTTAAGAAATAAAAGAAAGAGGCAGAAGTGGAGACAAGTGGTGGGGATGCCTCCCCTTGTGTTGATTAAAGTCATCCTTACTTTTTTGGAATTATAGGGTAGCCTATAAAAAAGCTAATGGAAACTACCTGTGGCACCTTATTGTTGCTAATGAAGTGTTTTTTGTTGGGTTGACTGAGATTAAAATTGATTGTTTTGGTATAAGGGAGTTGACAAGCTTATTAAGTCCCATTATTAAGTCCGAATGGGAGTTTATTTACTACCCAGCTAAGGGTAATGCTGGGGGAATTTTAGCACTATGGTTATGTGATGTCACCCGCTTTGAAGTTACCTTTTAAATGATGTTATTGGCCTATTGGATTTTCCAAAGATGCTAAGGTGTAATGTAGCACTGATTTATGCCCGCAAGGATGTGCATATCTACCATTTAATATGGGAAGCTATTGATGGGTCCCTGATACTGGAGATGTTAACCATTGTTGGGAGAGACTTTAATTACTACCTTTCATAAGCTGATAAAAAGAGGGGAAGGAAGTTTACTTATTCTACGGGAGCATAAGAGATGGATGAATTCTTAGCATCAAACGACCTTCATAACATTGGATTCTCCAGAATAAAGTACTCATGGTACAACAACAAGGAGGGGAATAACAAAATTTGGGTGTGTCTGGATTAGGTTTTATCAAACTTGAAGGCTTTTGGGATGGCTACTTTGTTTGCTATGAAGCACCTCACCCCATTAGTGCTGTATCACTGCCCGATCCTCTTGGGCCTTCACAGGCTGGAAAACCAACCATCTAACAGGTGGATAAGGTTTAAGAATATTTGGATGACCTACCCATCTACTTGGAAACTAATTTGGAAGAACTGGAGTAAATTGGACCATGGCTGTCCTGCGGAGGTCCTTTACCGCAAGTGTAATCAAACACTTCAAGCTTTATTCTGTTAGAGTAGGATCTGTCTTAAGGAGTAGAATGCATGTAAGACCTATTTGGAGGACCATCTTGGGGAGCTTTAGACGATTGAATATACTAATGCGGGGTTATATGATGAACAACAATCAGAATTACATTGTGCTATGGTGGAACTCAATTCAACCCTGGCTAGAATCTCTACCTGGTGGAGGGAAGCATGCCAAGGATAAATGGATTAATGAGGGTGATTGTAACTCACACTTCTTTCATGTGATAGCTTATGGTCGAAGGAGAACCAATAGGATCATGTAGGTGTAGAGCCAAGAGGGGGAAATCTTGGAAGAGCTTTATTTCATTCAAGATTAATTTTTGAAATTCTTCATGTCAAAATGGAGATAAAGGAGGGTCAATCTTCAAAACTGGCTGGAGTTTTATGCTATCCAGCAGGTCCCTCCCTAGTTTATGCTGGCGTTGCAGGTTGATGTCCCTGAATAATAGTTCTAAAATGATGTTTTCAGCATGTGCAATAATTAGGCATCAGGAATTAATGATATTACATCCTCCTTTTTCAAGTTTTATAGGAATATTATAAAGAAGGATGTTCTTAATGCTATTATAGACTTCTTTTCTTCAAATTCATTTGAGATGATTGGAAAGATACACTTGTCATCTTGGTGCTTAATCCAACATGTCATTTAAGTTTTGACAAATCAGCCTCAATCAAGCATTCTATAATGTGGTGTCTAAGGTGCTTGTTAACGGGTTAAAGCTATTGTTAATAGAGGTTATAGGGGAAGAATAAGGGGCCTTTGTTCTGGGGAGGTCCATTTTGCATGACAGATTATTGGCTCAAGAAATGGTTTACAAATTTCAACACTCCACTTCCAAAGATAGCTTGATGGCTCCCAAGGTGGATATGGAATAGACCTATATTTGTATGGCCTGGGAAAGATTGGTGAGGTGATAAAGGCCATAGGTTTTCTATACTGTTTGATTGATTGGGTTCACCAATGCATTTCAAAACCAAGATTAACTCTCTTGCTAAATTAAATAAGATCATATTGGATTCCTATTTATTGCGGGCTCCATCATGGGTGCTCATTGTCCTCTTATCTCTTTATCTTTTTTTCACAATTGCATGTTTTTGGATGTAAGGTGTTTATTCATAATAATGGAAAAACTCCTTTAAGAAAATTTGATCCAAAATATAATGAAAAGTTTTTTCTTGGATACTCTAGTGTTGGAAAATCTTATAAAATTTTTAACAAGAGGACTTTGGTAGTTGAGGAGACCACAAATGTTATATTTGATGAGTCTGGCATTTTGTAAGACCCAAAGTTGGAAGAGGATCATACTAAAAATAACTCCCAAGGAAAGGAAAAGATTAATTTGAAAGAGAATGTGGAAATACAAAACCCTTTGCCTAGAGAATTGAAATTTTCTAAGAATCACCATAAGGAAATTATTTTAGGTGAACTTAGTGAGGGTGTTAGGACTAGGTATGGACTTAGCAAAGAGATTATTCATTCTACTTTTATTTCAATGGTTAAACCCATAAATATAAATCAAGCAATTTTAGATGAATTTTAGATTTTGTCCATGATAGAAAAATTGAATCAATTTATAAGAATTTATGTTTGAGAATTAACTAAAAGGCCTATGGATCAAAGTGTTATTAGAACTAAGTGGGTGTTAAAAAAATGAATTTTTCTGAAGTTGCGATTAGAAAAAAAGGCTAGATTGGTGGCTAAGGTGTATAATCAAATAGAAGGAATTGATTTTAAATAGACTTTTGCCCCTACAGCAAAACTTTAAGCAATTAGGGTTTTATTAGCCTTCGCCTAGTTTAAAGGTTTTAAATTTTTTCAAATGGATGTCAAAAGTGAATTTTTGAAGGGGGTGATACAAGAGGATATTTATGTTGAACAATCTCTAAGTTTTGAATATTCTAAATTACCTAATAACGTATTTAAATAAAAAAAAAAGGCATTATATGAATTGAAACATACACCTAGGGCTTAGTATGAGATGTTAAGTACTTTCCTATTAGAGAGATCTTTTGTGAAAGGAAGTAAGGACACCACTCTCTTTTTGAAGAAATTAGGAGATGAGATACTCATTGTTCAAATATATTTTGATGACATCATTTTTTGATCTATAAATAAAAATCTTTGTGATGATTTTTCAAAAAATAATGAGTAGTAAAATTAAGAAGAGTTTAATGGGAGATTTGAGTTATTTTCTTGGTTTTAGCATCAAGAAAAATGAGGAGGAAACTTTCCTTAGTTAGTCAAAGAATATTAAGGACATTCTCAAGAAATATGAAATGGATGATGCTAAACCAGTAACTACACTAATGAAATCCTCAGTGCAGTCGGATAAGGACCCTAAGGGAAAATCTATTGATCAAAAGAAATTTAGAGGGATTATTGGATCATTGCTTTATATGATTTCTAGCAAACCATATATAATATTCAGTTTCTATATGTGAGCTAGATTTCAATTTGTTCAAAAAGAATCTCATTTGACAACAATAAAAAGAACTTTGAGATATCTTTTGGGAATTTAAAGCTTAGGGATTTGGTATCCTAAGCACAGCTCTTCTTTTGAAATAATTAGATATCCTGATTCAGATTTTGTAAGTTATAGGGTTGATTAGAAACGTACATCCAAAACATGTCAGTTTATAGGAAACTCTTTAGTTGCTTAGTCCAGTAGGAAATATAATTCAGGTGTCATATTTACTGCTAAAGTAAAATACATTATCTTAGGTAGTTGTGTGGCACAAGTTCTTTTATTTAAACAATAATTAACTGACTTAGGTTTTTCTATTGGCATAATTCCAATTTTTTTGTGATAATACTCGTGTCATTTGTATTTCAAAATATCCTATTCAACATTCTAGAACCAAGCATATAAATATAAGACACCACTTCATTAGAGATCATGTAGTTAAGGGACAAATTGAATTGAATATGTTTCTATAAAAAATCAACTTGTAGATATTTTTACAAAACCACTAGCCTTTGACACATTTATCACCTTAAGAACAAGGCTAGGTTTGATTGATATTAATGCTTAAATTAAATATTCTATAAACATGATATATTCTTTATTTGTGTTTGTTTAATTTTGTTTTTGTTTGTTTATTTTTGTTTGCTTGTGTGTGTTAATTTTTGTTTCATTTTTATTTTGCATATTTTTAGAATAGAAGCATATCACTTGATTGAAATAATTGATTTCAAGAAGTTTTTCTGATTTTTATGTATTGTTCTCTAAGTGTATTATTCATACTGTAGGAATATTTTTTCATCTTGTATAAATTTTTTAGTGTATACAAGATAGTTTTTTGGAGTTGAGTACATGATACTTTGATTTTTATTGGTTTTATACTATGTGATGACATCATTATAGTGTATGATTTACACGGATTTGTTGGTATGCATGTGGACGATTTTACCAGTTAGGTTCAGTTTTTTATTGCTAATCGTACATACAAAATCATTTTCTTATGTACAATACAGATGTCAATTTCTGTGGGGGACAAACCTAACCATCTTTAAAATGATCCTTAATATTCTGATCATCTCAGAATAAAACCTGTTAATCAGTACGATCGAGTAGTCAAAAATCCTATATGAAAGGATGCCTAGAAAATATCATTTTATGAAAAGCCAGTTCATCTTTTATCGTTTATGTTCGTATATATAAAAATATTTTCTTCTTGAATGATTTTACAATCATACGTATGATCCATATTTTGTATGTATGATTGTTCATTTTTCTTTAAATAGATGGGTTTTGAAATCATTTTCATTCACTTTCATATTCCTTTCAAAACTCTCTAGAGCCCTCATCTAGGAAATGGCTAGTTCCAGCAAACGTCCATGTGGTTCTTAGGGTTCTTCTTTTGGAAGTGCTGGAGATTATGACTTCCTATCTAAAAAGTATGAGGATGCATATTTTAGGTATGTTTCTATCAAGATCACCCCTTTTAGACTTTTAATCCAGGATGATCCTCACTTCTTTGTAATGCCTTTGTTTGCCTCTACTCAACTATCTTTCATTCTAACACTCATTTATGCTTACCACAAACAAACGTTTCCATATTTTTTTGGCCAACATGAGATCCAGTTAGGACCACTCTAAGATAAGTTTCTATGTCCAAAAATAATATGTAGAAATAAATAAGGAAGACTTATGCAACATTCTTCGTCTGAGAACCCAGGGAATTTAAGCCCACATTTTTACCTCTAGAGTTGACTTTGACTAGTCTGAAATTAATAAAGTTCTTATAGGTGTCTCCCAAGTTATTCATTTGCCTCAATTTTATACTTTGAATCAAAATAATAGAATCATTCAACATATTTTAAGAACTTTGATTATTCCTAAAGCTGGTGATCGAGTGAATATGAGTCCACTTTTGTCCATAGTCACCTATCTGATCATGAATAAAATGCCCATTGATGAAGCCCAACTCATTATGGACTACATGTACAACCTTTCTGAAATTAGACTTCCACACCATAAGAGGAAGAAAAATGTGGCTTTAGGACATCTTGTTGATTACATTCTTCATAAGAAGTACGATATGATTTATTCTCATGCTTCCACTGAACTACCAATTTACTTTATCGATGCTTCTTTTCGACCACTTTTTTGGAGAGATCAGAGTTTTAGTGATGATTCTGAGGGAGAAGGGGGAGCTTCTGCACCTGAACCTGGATCCGACCAAATTTACTTTCAGGAAATGGTTCAGCAGTTTGATAATTTGGAGACTCATTTTGATCAAATATTTTATCAAATTAAGACTCACCTAAATAAATAGGAAGCAAGATATGAAGAGGACATGGGTTGGATTTGTGTTCAATTCGATACGGTCAATACAAATGTAGCTATGATGAATATCTCTTTTTTAGTATTCAATCAGCCTCCTCCGCCATAATAAGGCCCCTCCGAATTATAGGTATAGTTCGTTGTTGTTCTTTCTACTGAGCTTTTGTGATTGATGTTATATTATTTTTTATCTATGAGTGTTTTTGTTCTGTACGTTGTTTAGTTTTTATGTAATGATGAAAAGTGTTGTTATTAGTGATATCATTTGAAATAAATGTATGCGATGTTTATATTATCAATGAGAAATGTCATGTTCTGGTGACATGTTTTATTTCTTCTTGAAATGTTAGTTTCTCTAATACGAAAAACCTTTAGAAATCGATTGCTGAAATAGACTATAAATTATTTTGCTCTATAAATTAATTTCCTTACAAAAGCTAATTTTTCAAAATTTTAAATTAAAATTATTATTGGATTTAGATAAGCGGATCAATTTCATGTTCTTTTATACAAATATATCTAAAATATAATTATTGCATGATTAATGCCTTATTATTTTGTATTTCTTTTTCAGTGTGTTTTATTTTTGTTATTAGTGAAATTTGAATTTAGATTACTGATATTGGAAAGACACAAAGAGAAAAATCAAAATTAATGCACAATGTGTGCAAAAAAAAAAAAGAATGCATAATGGTTCTCAAAGTGAAAAGATGCACAAAATTAGCCCAACTAGAAAAAGATGAACAAAGTGTGCCACAAATATTTAAAGTGATGCACAACGTCGCCAAATTGAAAATTTTTATTGTGTTCTTTCCACTATCATTCAATCTCTAATCCAAATATATCAAATTGACAATCATATATCATATTGAATTCAAAGTTAACTAATCTTCATTTCATCATTTTTTGTAATAATCATTTTTATTTAAATTTGGCTGCAATGAATAATGAATATGGCTTGCTTTTCTTATATTAATTTTTCTTTAATTTAAAACTTTTGAAAATTTTCTTTTTAGTATTATGAAATTAATATTTTATTTGCAATTGGCTTAAAATCCTTTTCTAGTTCAACTCATTTGGTTTTTCTATTGAAATCTTTTATTTCAAGTAGTACTTCCCTTTTCATTGTTATTAAAAGAGGGAGTGGATAATATTGTTTGATTGATGATTGATTGATAATTGTTATTTTATGTGTGTATTTTTTTATTATGTGTATGTTTTGAAAGCATGTGTAAATGTGCTAAATGTTTGAATGTTCATTCGAGTTAGTGTTTTTTTTGTTTGAATTATTTTTTGGGTTAGTTTGGTTTTAATCTTTATGGGATTCCCTTAATTTAAATTAGCCATTTATTGAGGGGGAGCAAAGGAGATTTTTTTAATGTTAACTCAAACAATAATTATTTTGCAATCATCAAAAAGGGGTAGATTGTTGTAATTTAGTTTTCATAACTATATTTTCATATTATGTGTATTTTTTATGATTTCAAATATTATTATTTGATTACTATTTCTCGTAACATATACTGGATATATTGCTTTTGTTGTTTTTGTGTACTAGCATTTCAAGAAAATCATACTCTAGACTATTGATGACTTTAAGATAGATTAGATTAGGGTTTAATGTATTTGTAGTCTATATTTTTTTTAGCTTGAGAAAGTACGGTTGCAATTGGGTAACTGAGCACACCCATACTAGGGGACTGTTAAAATTTGTAATTTTTTAAACTAATTATATTATATGATTTTGGATTATACATGGCAATTTGTCAAGGTAGTTCCTCCAGCAAGCAAATAATTAAATCATGGATGGAAAATTTTCTAAGTTCTATTTGTACTATACGAAGTAACCTTCGCACAGACGATGTCCAGAATATAAAATTGATATAAAATTTTTTATCCATACGAACAAGTAAATTTTTTGAGCTGTTCGTCTGTGATGATCTTAAGTTCATACAGGCAAAGTCTAGAGTACGAAATTGATGTGAATATTTTCATCCATATGAACAGGTAAAGTTTTTGAATTGTTCATTTGGGATGAACTTGAGTTCGTAAAAATGATGTCCAGAGTACAAAAATGATGCATACATTTTCATCCATACGAACAACAAATTTGGTTGAATTAATCGTACTGGATGAAATATGGTTAATATTGTACAATCTGTATGTACAAAAAGGTTTCGTACAAGATCATACGAGCAAACTTTGAATTGTTCGTAGGTATAATCATCGATCATATTATACGATCTTGGATGATCAAAATTAAAATTTTTAGTTTTATGGTTGATTTTTTATGTCTTTCATATATAAGGTCCTATAAGCTCACTTTGGACAAATCCATCTTCATTTTTCATGAGAGCAATAGTTTGAGAGTGATTTAGGAGAGTGTTTGAGAGAATTCTTACAAATTGAGAGTGTGAAGGGTTCACTAGGTTACTCAAAGGTGAGAATCACTTTCTGTTTGTAGCTAATCTTTTCCTTACTTCTTTGAAGATCCTCGAGGGAAGATCTTTGAAGAAGATTCGATTATATGCCGACACCAGGAGGGTGTGAAAGGATGATGGTTCTTTGCCAATACTTGGAGAGTGTGAAAGGAAGATAGTTCTCTTACGAAACCAGGAGGGCGTTAAAGGATGCCAGTTCTTTGCCAACACTTAGAGAGTGTTAAAGGACGATGATACTACACTAGCACTTGGAGGGTATGAAAGGATGATGATACGCTGTCGCACTGATAATTGGTGGAAGAGAGGGTAATTGTAAATGCTTCTCGGCTTTACTATTGAAGCAAAGTAGAGTCCCTTTGATAATAGTGCAATACATAAAGAGGGAGTCTTTAGGGAGTGGATGTAGGCCTTGTTGGACCGAATCACTATAATTTTTTGTGTTCTTTACTTTTTCCATAATTTTATTTTTTGACACATTTTTATTCAAGTGGTTGAAAAGTTTTATTTTAATAAAAACTTTAATAGTGAAAAATAATTTTAAAACTTTTTTTAATTCAAGAGCAATTTTTAAATTACCAATTCACCCCCCTCTTGGTTAGCCTTGGGAAAATTGTATTAGGTCTAATAACCTATACGGACTTTCATGTATTTTTGAAATTAAAATTTAGAATATTATCTTCAATTTGGGTAATAACAGAGCGTCTAGTTTTGTTGGAATTAAGGCTTCTTTTCTGAAGTTATACTAGGCTATTATCAAAAAAGATGTTATTTGGGCAGTGATGGATATTTTCAGAATAACTTGATGACAGAGTGCTTGAAGGAGACCTATGTGATCTTAATTCCTAAGGTTGACGTCTCTAATCTACCATCTAAATTTAGACCAATAAGTTTGTGCCAATCCCTTTATAAGGTTGTGGCCAAAGTGTTACTTAATAGAATTAAATCGGTGCTTGCGAAGATCTTAAGTTTGGAGAAAGAAGCATTTGTGTCTGAGCGATCTATTTTAGTCATAGATTACTTGCTCAAGAAATGATGTGCAAGTTTTAACACTCCACTATGAAATCTTGTTTAATGGCTTAGATGGTAGGAATCGAGAAAGAGTCTATTATATGTCTTGGGAAACTTTGCAGCAAGTCATAAAGCATATGGGTTTTTTTATTTAGTTTATTATGTTGGTGATCTAATACATTTCTTTTCCTAGATTCTTTATTATTTTGAATGGGAATAGATCCCAGTGGAAGAGAAGGAGGATATCAAAGGTGGTGGGGTTCATAACAGTTAAGGAACTTGATTACATGGGGCTACCTTTAACTATGAGGAAACTTATTGCTTCTAACTTTTCCATAGTCATAAAGAATGCCAATGATAAAATTAACATATGGGGAAAGAGGCACTTATCTCTAGCGGCAGAGATGTGCTCATATGAATGTCTCTTCTGAATGTTTCTATATATTTAATGACTCACACATTGGTCCCTAAAGTAATTTTAAACTCCATCGAAATCTTCGGTAGGCAATTTCCCTAGCAAAACAATGTGACTAGTAGAGGCCTTCATTATGTATCTTGGAATGAGAAGTGTCAACCACTGTTGTAAGGTGACCTCAATTTTCATAATGCTCAGTAGTGGCACGACCTCTCTGTGCATGTCTAGCATGGAATTTCTTTAGAATTCTACCTATTTGTTGCATAGAATCTTGATTGACAAGTATGGAAAGGACTTATGAGCTGAGACTCTTAGGATAAATGTTTCCATCTCATGGAAGATAATCCAAGATGGTGCTAAAGCTCTTAGACCTATACTGAGATGGTAGATTGGTGATGGGAAGCATATTCATATTATGTAGGATATATGGATTGTAGATGACAATTTGAAGAAGTAGTCATCCTTCTTTAATATAGATGAGATAAAGGATTTGAAAGTCTACAGATTACTCAACAATTCTAATTAGTGGAACCGTGAAGCCTTAGGGAGATGCTTTATGGAGCAATTGGTGCAACTTGTTGCAGCCACTAAAATGAATTGCAAGTGGTAGTCCATTCTCGGTGGAGCATGACCATAACTTCTATGGCTTATTGGGACATAATTGGATGTAGGAATTATAATGTTGACTGGATAAGAAAATTCATGCTACACCAAGAGATTTTTTTTGGTGGCATCGTTTTAAGGAGGCGGTGCTGACAGAGTCAAGGCTTTATTGCAGAAGGTTAGATGAATCCATCTCTTACTCTTGGGGTTCAATATAGAAGAAATGGTTAAACATTGTGCTGTCCAATGTGAAAAATTGCTTCAGGATTTTACTATCCTTAAGAAATGGGGGATCGATATGATTGTTGTTAGTTCGTTTAGTGATATGTTGAGGAAACTTTAGAAGCTAGCTGATGACAACCCAAGCCTGGGCATATTTATTGTTATATTGTACATCAATTATGGAGAGCTCATAATGCCAAGATGTATGGAAGATCCTTTGGTTTGTCAAAGGTTATTGCTGCTACTATTCTAGCCCTTCTACGTAAGACTTATAATATGCCATCTCTAGAGCAATGGAGTATTAATCATCCATTTGGGCTACCTCCCAGCAAATTATGATGCCCCCCTCTAGGTTGGTTAATTCAATATAGATGCATTGATACAACCCTCTTATCTGGTAGGTTTTGGCATTGTATCACACAATCATGAAGGTGCATTAGTTGTAGTGGCTGGCAAGAAGATTAAACATTGGGATGCTAACCAAGAATAAATTATTGCTCTTTTTACCATCTGAGAGGTTTTATAAGAGTGGATGTTTGATTTGGAAAGAATCATTGTATAGGGAGATTGCAAAAATGCAATAAGGTAATTGCAGAATTTGCATGCCTGCTAGAATAAGGTCCATTTTAGCCTTGAAGGAATAGATTTGTACTTCCTAATGAGCTTTATATAGGTTATTTCTCACTTTATACCTCAGGATAGCAATTAACCAGCTAATTTCTGTGCTAGATTAGCTTCACTTGATAGCTTTCTTTTACATGTTGTTAATAATTATAATTTCTCCTCAACCCCTTTGTCATTAAAGAGGGAAGATAGTGATATGGTTTAGCTTTACAGTTGGATTTTTTACTTGTATTTACCTTTACTTATTTATTAATGCAAATATAATTTTCAATGCGCCCTTTTTCCCTCTCCTATGTGCTCGTGTACGTGAAAATGTCTGGGATGGTGGGAGCAGACACTCGGTTGCCTCCTCACCACCGAGTTAAAGGCAGTGTGAGGCATAAAAGTTGGTTCCTCTGGAAGCTATCAGAAAGGGTCTAATCCAGGTCAGTTAGCAAGGCGAGGCGTAGTGATGTTTGAAAGTTCGTTAGGGATGTTAAGCCCTTTAGAACTAGCCCGAGGCTAACCAAGGAGGGTGAATTTGTTTTTTTTTTTTTTAATTTCTTTTAGCAAAGCACAACATATCTTAAAACCAAATCACCACAAAAATCAAGGTGCAAAAATAAATAAACATGGAAGCAAAATAAAGGAAGATTACAATGAATTTATAGAGGTTCGGTCAATCCTTGACCTACGTCCACTCCTCAGAGGTACCCTCCGAGTATTATACTAACTAAGTGTCTCTCGTTTAGCTCCTACAGCTAGGCAGAGAATCTACTCCTTTTGCTTCCTCCTAAAGCGGATAGAGAACCCTAACCTTTGCTGAAGTAGACCTCGCAAGAACCTCATAAGGACGAAGGAAGAATAATGGAGACTACGACTTGGAACCTTGCTTGGAGAAACCTTTGTGAACCCTCTCACAAACTCCCCATCACAAGTTCCTCTCTCTCTCTCTCTCTCTCTCTCTCTCTCTCTCTCTCTCTCCCTCTCCCTCTTCCAAGGCTCTCTCAGGCCAAGATAGCAGCACTCAAGGTCTTAAGCATGAGAAAATTTGGGTCTTTAAATAGTATTTCAAGAACTGACATTATCGTCCAGACAATATTTATATCATCATGGCTGATCAGTACAAAATAAGCCCAATCAACTGGGATGATTCAGGATGATCAGAAGAAAATTGATTACATCGTCTAGGCCGATACAATATCATTTTGGATGTATAGTTCAAATCCGAGTATAATCATCCTGAATACGCCCTGAATAGAGTCTGGCCAATGTCAATCATCCAGGACATCATCCCGGTTGATTCTGCGATCAGCCCGATCGTTGTGATAGTATCAATCAGCCTTAATTGCTTTCCATAATTGCCTAATTAATTTAGGCATAATTGTGCTGTATCGTTCAGGAGAAAATGGAGATCGTTCGGGCTGATAATTTAAAATAAAGAATACCTAAATTGATCATGGCGGCTAATTCTTTCTGATTTGAGCTTATCATCCTGGCCGATACACGTATCATCCAGGATGATTTACTTAATGATGGCTGCTTAACCAGGATGCCCTAATTAGGGTTTCTATTTTTTGTTGAATCATCCTGGCAGATAGGAAAATCATCCACGCTGATGTACTCAAAATAGAAAAATTAAGAAAACCCCTCAAGTGTTTGTGTGCAAGGTTACTTAGCATCAGGAACCACTTTTACAATTGACTCAAGAAAGGAAAAAATACAGACTCTACTCAACCTAAATCTACCTGATCTTGAGCTAGCTTGAGCTTTATTCGATCTTGTGGTCCTGAAAAGTTAGTAGGCAAAGCAGTCGTATGAAAATATGAATGTTTACTATCATCAAAAGTATAATCCATAATCTTAGATTTGCTACAATCTCCCCCTTTTTGATGATGGCAAACATAAACAGAGAATTCCAAACAGTTATGGTAGTAAACAGTTATGGCAGTTTAGTAAGAAAACAATTCACTAAATTCAAAGTACAAAAATACATCACACTACTCCCCCTTTTGACATTACAAAAAGGAGGGAACCACAAATAAAAATAGAATAAAAACTAAAAAAAACATTAAAACAAACTACAGAAAACTGAAACTAAAACTTGAAGAGAAACAAACTAGAAAAAAAAATAAAGAAAATCAATGAAACGAGGCCCCCTGATCATCAGACAGAGGTGGTGGTGGTGGTGGCTGTTGGAAGAAGGTGGAAAGAATGGCAAACATTGCCCCAGACAAGGCCATGTCCTTGTCGTGCTGTTGCTACTGGTGTGCAACATAGGCATCGAACCGGGCCACGTCCTCAACGTCCTGCTACTACTGGTATGCAACATAGGCGTCAAAACGGGCCACCCCCTCAGCGTGATATTGCTGCTGGTGAGCTACAAACATGTCAAAGCGGGTCTCTAATTGATCAAATCTCTCCACCAACTTATTTAACTGTGAGTGCTGGCGGAGAGGAACAGGTTCAAGAATAGGAGCTAGAGCGGGAGCCTCCTCCTCCTTAGCCCCATGAGCTTCCCCATCCCCTAGGTGGAGACGAGTATTGTGAAGAGCATTGAAGGAATTGTTTGAGTAGAAAGGTGGAGGATGGTTGGGAGGAGTAGGATATTGAAGCTGGTATTTAGATTCTAGAACATAGGCAATGAGGTGTCCTAGTGTTAGATTGGATTTCCTCCTATAACCTGGATCGTGGATTGTAGTCAAATGCTTAATATAGTGAAAATTAGGTCAGTAGCATTGAACTCCCTATGGGCCAGAATGTAGAAGGTAGTAAGTGGAAGAAGTGGAGTGATGTGGACTCAGTCCCTGGCTTTTGGAATAATCGAAGTGCGAAGGATATATTGGATTGTCCGCATCTTTGAGTACAGAGTTAGTCTCTCCTACATTAAAGTGTGCATTTGTGTGGTGAAGAAAGTGATTTGCAGTGGACCAGTCAAAGTCAGGATCAAAGATAAGGGTATGCAGCTTATCCCCAGTGGTGGACAACTGCAACAATTCAGCACAATCCTGATATATGATTTCGACAGGACATCGATTCACATAGGAGGTGAGAGCAGTGTAGGAAGAATTTATGAGGAGGTTTATGTAGAATTCAAAGAGAAGTTCAGAACTAAAGGGTACTACAATGGTGAGAATAAAGCAAAGAGAAGTGTGGGCGAAAAGATCCAGTACCGGATAGGAGAGATAGGCTGGATTGATGGTTCTTGAGAGAGTAAAGCCACACTCCTTGTAACAATGGTAGGCAGCCTGATCGTCTGCCTCCCTGAATCAAGGGTCCAGTATGGCCCTCGAGGAGCTTCCATAGGTTTGTCAAACACTTTTTCCTCCAGCCATAAGCAGGAAAAGAGTAAGAAACAGTAAACAATTATGGAGTAGAAGGAAGTGTGAAGAGAATATGACTGAAATTTGGCTGTATTTAAAGAATCAGACAGATCATCCAAGCCTATCATAGGATCATCCAGGACGATCCAGTGCAATTATTGTGAACAGCCTGATTGGTCAAAAAGGCAACCTGATCGTTTGGGTTGATTAGGCATTGGCCGAGACAATTAGACACAGACGATCATCCCGAGCAGTCAGACCAGATGACCGTTGAAAAAGCAGATCATCCAGGCTGATTAGGTGGATCATCCAAGACGATGCACAATAATGGATCGTACCAGCCGAATTTAAAACATTTTACATCATCCGTCACATGTATCGTTTAGGATGAACAGTGGATCGGCCGGGACGATTGTCCAAAAATGGATCGTCCCGGGTGAAATTATGGATTTTAAACGCATTAACACGTGGATCGTCTAGGACAATCCGGTGTATCGGCCAAGATAATTTTCATAAAAGCATCGGCCAGGATGAAATGTTATCGGTCAAGACGATCAAGATGATTGGAGTAGAGAACGATCATATCATCCAGGATGATAAAGGATCGGCCAGGACGATTAGAGCAAAAAAAGTCAGAATATTTAGCAGATGGAATTTTTGAAGAACGAAAAGCCAATCGTCCAAGACGATATAAACATTGGTCAGGACGATGTGACAAAAATTTTCAACTCAAAGGAGGGATGGAGATGTTCAGAGAAGACCCAAAAACAACAAGAAAAAATAGAAAAGAAAAAAAAATGACAACGATAAAATAAAAGTCAAAAAGTTTTTTTTTTTAATTAAGGCATGAACATGAAAAGGTTTCTATGTGATTGATTCTAATTTTTTGTAAGTTAATGAGTTAACAACTTCAAAAATCCAAATAAACGGTAAAATATCAGATTATGTTATTGCTAAGCTTGAACTTCTTTTAGGGCAAAATCTTCTTTTGAAATCAAAAGGCCTAACTTAGAAAAACATTTGGATAAGAAAAAGAGATCTAATTAAGACTTGGTTTCAGAAAAATATCTTATAAAATAATATATCAAAGTAGTTTGTTACATCCGTGAATTTTGAAATCAAGTCTTTGAAAATATCAAGTAATACATGAAATCTTCTAAGTTTTAAGAGTTGGAGGAAAGGAAGATAGCTTGCTTTTGATGGGCTCATTTTATGCCTCTTGTCCATTGAATGGCGCACTTTGTGCATCTTATGATTTTTGACACACTTTGTGTATATATTTTTCAATTTGGCGTCATTGTACATCTTTTGTTTTTGGCATCATTTGCCACTTTTTTTTTCATTATTTTTGCAAGATAGATTCTTTTCCAAAAACTCTTAAATATTCTTAGTTGTGAGAGATTCATTGATATTAAAAAAGAAAAACTTACTCTCTAATATAGGGAAGAATAATCCACAAAAAAGAATAAAAAATCATGTGAGAGATTCATTGATATGATAACATGAAATCTTGAAGTAACCTAAAAACTTTGACTATTATGGTATAAGCTAGATTACAGTAGCAAGATAGAAAAGATCTGAATTGTAAAATCCAATTATTAATTTGAGCTAGACTTTTGGTTAGAAAAGAAATTTTTACCACCAAAATAGGTTAGAGAGAGAGACATAACCAATAGTGTTTTTACCCTTTATTAGATTTAAGAGATGTAAAACAAACTCCAAATTTTCAAAATAAAAATAAGGCATAAGATATCAATTCAGCAATGATCTGAAATGAAAAAAAAAAACAAAGCATCGCATATGGAAAGCTAAAGTACAAAAAAAAAAACTAGAAATAAATAACAAAAAAACTAGAAAAATACAGCAAAGTAATCAACAGATAAAGCATCAGTAGAAATCAAGTTCATGCATTAATGTCAATCACACCCAATCTAATCCTTAAAGTGCTGAAAGTATCGAAGGCTAGTGGTTTAGTAAAAATGTCAGCAAATTGATTTCTTAGTTGTTAGATGATGTAACTCAATATCTCCCTTAGTCACATGATCTCTAATAAAGTGATGCATAATGTCAATGTGCTTAGTCTTTGAATGTTGGATAAGATTCTTAGAAATGTAGATGGCACTAGTGTTGTCACAAAGAATAGAGATGGTGCCTACAGGTAATATTAAATCCAGTACTTGTTGTTTTAACCAAAGGACTTGGACCACACAACTTCCTAAAGCAATGTACGCAGCCTCAATAGTAAAAAGAGCAACAGAGTTTTGTTTCTGCTAGACCAGGAGACTAGAGACTATCCTATGAATTGATAAGTTCCAAAAGTGCTTTTTCTATCCACTTTACATCCAGCAAAATCAGAATCAGAATATCTGATAATCTCAAAAAAAAGTGTTGTGCCTAGGGTACCAGATTCCTAAGTTTTGGGTCCCTAAAAGGTATCTAAGAATTCTCTTAACTACAGTAAGGTTGGATTCCTTAGGGTCAGCTTGAAATCTAGCACAAAGACAAATGTTAAACATTATATCAGGTCTACTAGCAGTTAGGTAAAATAAAGATGCAATAATCCCTCTATACTTCTTCTAATTAATTGATTTTTCATTTGGGTCCTTGTCTAATTGAACTCCTGAGGTCATGGGAGTATTAATTGGCTTGACTTTCTCCATTTCATATTTCTTCAAGATGTCCTTTATGTACTTTATTTGGGTCAAAAAAGTTTCATCATTTAATTGTCTAATGCTAAACCCCAAGAAGTAGGACAATTCTCTCATCATACTTATCTAAAACTTCTTACTCATTATTTTTAAAAAATCATCACATAGCCTTTTATCAGAAGATCTAAAAATTATATCATCAATATAGATCTGAATAATGAGTAAATCATCTCCTACTTTCCTCAGGAAAAGGTTGGTGTCTACACTCTCCTTACAAAACTCCATTTCTAGTAAGAATGTGCTAAGCCTCTCATACAAAGCTCTGGGTGTCTGCTTTAATCCATATAAGGCCTTTTTTAAGTTGAAAACATGATTTAGAATTTGGGAACTCTCAAAACCTGGGGGTTATTCTACAAACACATCCTCTTTTATTTCCTAGTTTAAAAAGTTATTCTTTACGTCCATTTGGAAAAGCTTAAATCCCTTATAATAGGCAAAGGCTAATAGCACTCTAATGGCTTCCAATCTAGCAATAGGGGCAAAAGTTTCCTCAAAATCTATCCCTTATATTTGGTTATACCCCTTAGCCACTAATTTTGCCTTATTCCTAACCACCACTCCCAGAATCAATCACCTTATTCTTAATGTCCCACTTGGTTCCAACTACACTTTGTCCCTTAGATCTTTCTAAAAGCTCCCAAACATCATTTCTAGCAAACTGGTTCAACTCCTTCTGCATGGCTATGATCCAAAACTCATCAGTAAGGGCTTGGTTTAAGTTGGTGGGTTCAGTCATTGAGATAAAGGCAGAGTGGTTCACTTCATTCCTAAGTCCATGTGTAGTCCTAACACCATCAGAAGGGTCTCCTAAAATCAAATCTTTATGGTGACCCGAAGAGTATCTCAAATCTCTAGGCAAAGTGTGTGAAGGTTCAACCGTTTCCTCCAGATTAACATTTTCTGCTCCTTGGGTAACCTCTCCTACTCCTTTAGTGTTCTGGTGCTCTACCCCCTTCTCCAAGTTTTCTAATTCAATGTCAATCTCTCCATCATCATCATCCTTAACTATAGGCTTTCTAGGATCAGACTCATCAAACACTATATGTGTAGTCTCTTCCACCACCAAATTCCTCTTGTTAAACTCCCTAAAAGACTACTCAACACTAGAATATCCTAAAAACACTCCTTCATTAGATTTTGGGTTAAATTTTCCTAAGTGAGACTTCCCATTATTATGAATGAAAACCTTACAACCAGAGACATGAAGGTAGGAAAGATTAGGTGTCCTACCTTTAAGGATCTCATAGGGTGTCTTATCTAATTTGGCTCTAACATTCACCCTATTCAACACATAATAAGATGTGTTAATCACTTCAGCCCAAAAGTATTTTAAAAGTGAATACTCAGTAAGCATGGCTCTATCGGCTTCCACTAAGGTCCGGTTCTTCCTTTCAGCTACCCCGTTATGCTGTGGGGTCCTAGGAGCTGAGAAGTTGTGGCTAATCCCGTTGTCCTCACAAAAATCTCCAAATCTCTCATTTTCAAACTCTCCCCCAAGGTCACTGTGAATGGTCAAGATCTCACAACCTAGCTTTTTCTGAATCCAAGTGAAGAAGACTCTAAACTCATCAAATGACTCATTTTTGTGTGACAAAAATCTAATCTAAGTAAACCTCGGGTAGTCATCGACAATCACAAAACCATAGACTTTCCCTCCCAAGCTGGCAATGCTAACGGGTCCAAACAAATCCATGTGAAGGATTTCTAAAGGTATATAGGTACTATTGTCCTTAATGGAGTGAAAACTGGAGTGGATTTGCTTTCCTAATTGGCAAGCATAACAAAGGTGGTCTTTTGAAAACTTAAGCTTGGGGACACTTCTAACTAGGTCTTTTTTGGGTCACTTTCCTAAGAGTTTTTATACTGGAATGACATAATCTCCTGTGCAACAACCATGAATCATCAATAGCAATTTTTAAGAAAAATCAAGTAGCACATTTAATATTATTTAAATTAAGCATATAAATATTGTTGATCCGCTTGCCCTGTAAAATAGTGTTATTATTTAAACTCATAAAGCATGAATTTGCCAAAAATTTTATGATGAAGCCCTTGTCGCAAAGCTGACTGATGCTGAGAAAGTTGTGTTTCAGTCCATCTACAAGCAAAATATTTTCAATCAGAAGATTCTTGGATTTACCAATTATACCTACTCCTACCACCTTCCTGATGGTGTTGTCTACAAAAGTCACCTTGCCTCCTGTCCTGGTCTCCAGCACTATGAATTGACTGGCATCGCCAGTCATATGTCAAGAGCATCTGTTGTCCAGGAATCATATGCTCTCTCGAGGCCTTTTGTGAGAGCTTGCCTGCAAAAGTATCAAATGTCAGATTTAGGAACCCAAACATGTTTGGGTTCCTTCTTATGAAAAGTAAAATGCAATGCATGCTGTGGATCATGTAACTTGGGTCTCCAAACCTAATGTGGGCTATGGTGAATGGTGCAAGTGTGTGCTATGTGTCCTAGCATGCCACATAAAAAATATCTAACTTCAGGAAAAGGATGCACTAATCTACTCATATGGTGATGCTTTTTATGCGATGCATGCAATGAGGATTTTTTATGTTTAAAGGTTTTTAAATTTTCTAATTTTTTATATTTTTTTTCTAACTCAGAATGGGACAATTTTAAAGAATCATGAGAATCAGATAACTCAGCATGCTTTTTGTTTAATGCATCAAACTCATCAAGTAAAGCCATGTGATTTGAATCTATTGTTGAATGGTCTTTGAGAAGATTTTCATGCTCTTTTTATAAATTAAAAAATTCCAATTTTAGGCTAGCATGAGTTTTCTTAAGTTTCCTATATGAAGCATATATTTTTTTAGAAACTTTAAGGAGTTGCTCAAAGGTTAGTTCACATACTTCTTCTTGGTCACTTTGACCAAGGTTATTGTCCACCATTAAGTACAAGTTTGTTGTCTCCTCCTCAAGTTCAGTTTCAGAGGAATCTAATGCAGAATTCGCCCAGAATGCCTTTTGGAATTTCTTCTTGCTTTTGTCCTTTTTGAAGTTTATTTTCTCCTCACCCTTCTCCTTACTTGGGTGTTCTTTTACCGTATGACAATCAGCTTTAACGTGCCCAAGCTTCCTACATTCAAAGTAAATTATTTCATTTGAATTTTGAAAATTTTTTCTTCCATTACATTTATTCCACTTTTGATGATTCTTGTGCTTCTTCCTTAGAAAGCTCTTAAATTGCCTCGTGATTAAAGCAACATTATCACTTTCAAATTCGGAAGAGTCAGTGTCCGAATCGTGCTTTAAGTGCCACCATTTTCTCCTTCTTCCTTTCACCTGCATCAAGATTTCTTTGGTTCACCCCTTGCTCATAAGAAATAAGTGAAGCAAGTAAGTTATCGATCAAATATGTATTTAAAACTTTAGATTCAGATATTGTATTAATTTTGCATCAAAAGAGGAAGGCAAGCATCTTAAAATTTTGTTTACTTTTTCATAGTTAGAAAATTCTCTTCCTAATGCATGCAATGAAGTAACAATCTGAGTAAACCTTCAGAAATTGATTCAGAAGGTTTCAAATGAAAAAGTTCATAATCATGCAAGAGAATATTCAACCGGGATTGCTTGACTTCTTTAAAACCTTCATAGGTGATATATAATTTATCCCAAATTTCTTTACGAGTAGTGTAAGTGGAAACATGCATGTAATCTTTCGATTTAAAAGTACAGAAAAAATAGTTCAAATATTTTGCATGTAATTATGCTAAATTCCTATCATCTAGAGTCCATTCAGTAAAAGGAAGTGAAACAGTAATGTCATTCAGTTTTCTAGTTGGAGGTGTATAACCATCCTTAACAAGCATCCACATGCGATAATTAATTGATTGTAAAATGTAGACATGCGAGTTTTTCAAAATCAAATGGGATATTATCAAATAAAGGTGATCTGGTAATAGAATACCCTTCCACAGTATTACAAATTTCGTTCTTAGCCATGGATCAAAAATTCAAAAAGTTTTAAAACTTAGTTTTTTATGAATCCCGCTCTGATACCACTTGAAAGTTCATTAGGGATGTTAAGCCCTTTAGAACTAGCCCGAGGCTAACCAAGAGGGGGGGGGGGGTGAATTGGTATTTTTTTAAAAAAGAATTTCTTTTAGCAAAGCACAACAAATCTTAAAACCAAATCAACATAGAAATCAAGGTGCAAAAATAAATAAACGCAAAAGCAAAATAAAGAGAGATTACACCGGATTTATAGTGGTTTGGTCAATCCTTAACCTATGTCCACTCCTCGGAGGCACCCTCCGAGTATTGCACTAACTAAGTGTCTCTCCTTTATCTCCCACAGCTAGGCGAAGAAGCCTTTACAACAGACTCCTTTTTACCAACCCTGGTGCAGTAGAGAACCCTGACCTTTGCTGAAGTAGACCTCCTAAGAACCTCCCAAGGATGAAGGATGAAGAACGAAGACTATGACTTGGAACCTTGCTTGGAGCAACCTTTGTGAACCCTCTCACAAACTCCCCCTCATAAGTTCCTCTCTCTCTCTCTCTCTCTCTCTCTCTCTCTCTCTCTCTCTCTCTCTCTCTCTCTCTCTCTCTCTCTCTCTCTCTCTCCCTCTCCCAAGGCTCTCTCAGGTCAAGACAGTAGCACTCAAGGTCTTAAGCATGAGGAAATTTGGGTCCTTTAAATAGAATTTGAAGAATAGACATTATCGTCCAATACGATGTTTGGATGATCTGTATAAAATAAGTTCAATCTGCTGGGACAGTTCAGGATGATCAGAAGAAAATTGATTACATTGTCCAGGCTGATACAATATCATCCTGGATGATTAGTTTAAATTTGAGTATAATTATCCTGAGCATCGCCCAGAATAGAGTCTGGCCGATGTCAATCATCCAGGAAATCATCCCGGCCGATGTGATCGTATCAATCAGCCTTAATTGCTTTCCATAATTGCCTGATTAATTTAGGCATAATTGTACTGTATCGTGCAATCCGATATAGAGATCGTCCAGGATGATAGTTTAAAATAAAGAATACTTAAATTGATCATGGCGGTTGATTCTTTCTGATTTGAGCTTATCATCCTGGCCGATACACGTATCATCCAGGATGATTTACTTAATGACGGCTGCTTAGCCAGGATGCCCTAATTAGGGTATCTATTTTTAGTTGAATCATCCTGGCTGATAGGAAAATAGTTCAGGCCGATGTACTCAAAATAGAAAAATTCAAAAAACCCCTCAAGTGTGTGTGTGCAAGGTTACTTAGCATCAGGAACTACTTTTAGAATTGACTCAATAAATGAAAAAATACATACTTAACTCAACCTAAATCTACCCGATCTTAAGCTGGCTTGAGCTGTATTCGATCTTGTGGTCCTGAAAAGTTAGTAGGCAAAGCAATCGTAGGGAAATATGAATGTTTGCTATCATTAAAGGTCTAATCCATAATCTCATATTCCCAATAATGTTAAGGGTTCCAAGGAGGTTTGGTGGGGTTGCATTGGTGTTTGCAAGCTCTAGTAACTATTTGAAAGCACTGATGGGGACTGGGGCTGCTAAAGCTTCTTGTGCTTTGGTAGAGGATGTGTCTGATATGGTCCTTAATACCCCCATCGCTGGGGTGGGGGTTATAGATGTGGCTCGATTGGAGTGCACCGATAAGGAACCTCCTTCTCTAGAGGGTGATTTTATATTTGGTTGTGCGACTTCATTTTTAGAGTTTACGGCTTAGATGGACAAGCTAATGGCCTCTGAGTGGGCACTGTAGGGCCATGTTAGTATGGGACCCGTATAAGTGATGGAGGTTAACAATGCCCCTAATAGAGAGGTTGAGGCAATTGACCCTATTGAAGACACCCAAGATTTTTGGATTTATGTGATGGCTTCCTTGGTACTGGATCTATATTTAAAAGTGATGGACATATGGGAGGGTTACCTGCTCAACTTAGTGATTGACGGATGGCAGATGGGAGTGCGCTAGACTAGTGTGGTTTGTCTTTGGTCTGGAAGATAGTGGCATCATCCAGTAATTTGGGACATGGGCGGCTTAGTGCTAGTGGAACCGAGGGGGGCCTAGAAGAAACTTAAATAGGTTTGATTTGAAAGTTCGTTAGGGATGTTAAGCCCTATAGAACTGGCCCAAGCTAACCAAGAGAGGGGGGGGGGGTGAATTGGTATTTTAAAAAAAAAATCTTTTCACAAAGAAGTAAATTCTCATAAACCAAAATCACACCACAAGAAAAAAAATTAAGTGCATAATTTAAAGTGCGGATGCAAGAAACAAGAACACAAAAATTTATAGTGGTTCGGTCAACTCGACCTACGTCCACTCCTCAGAGGCGCCCTCCGAGTATTATACTACAATCGTGACTCTCCTTTAGCCCCCACAGCTAGGCGGAGATGCCTTTACAAAGAACCTCTTTTTGCCACCCCGGTAAGGCAGAGAACCTGTCTCCTTTTGCTTCCTCCTGAAGTTGGCAGAGAACCACTATCAGTTGCTAAATCCTTACGTCTATCGACCCTTCCACAGACGAGAAACTCTAGATGAAGAAGAAGTAGAGCGATCCTTGAAGCAACCCTTGTGAATCCCCTCACAAGCTCCTCCTCATAAGATCCTCGCTCTCTCTCTCTCTCTCTCTCTCTCTCTCACTCTCTCTCTCTCTCTCTCTCTCTCTCTCTCTCTCTCTCTCTTTCTTTCCTCAAGGTCTTCTCAGGTCAAGGCAGTAGCAAAAGCTTATTCAAAATGTTGAACAAGAGCTCTTAAATAGAAGAGCTTCAAAGGAGCTCATTGATTGCAAGTTGCTAACTATATCGTCCAGGACGATATTTAAATCATCTTGGCCGATCAGAATAAATCTCAGAAGATCGGCTAGAGCATCGCCCTGAATGCAAACTAGACGATCAAAAATTGGCTTGATCGTCTGGGACGATCTCACGATCGTCTAGGCCGATCAGTTTAAATCAGAGGAAAATCATCCAGAGAATCGCTCTGAATTCAAGCTGTCCGATCCCGATCATCCAGCACATCACCCTAAATTTATGCTGGCTGATATTTATCGTCCAGAAGTAACTAAGGTTTTTGAATAGATCGTCCTGACCGATCCTGCTATCGTCCAGGACGATATGATCGTATCAATCATCCTTAATTAATTCCTTGATTGTCTTATCAATTAAGGCATAATTTATGAATATCTTCCAAGCCGATCGAAGATCGTCCTGGCCGATTACCAAAAAAAAATACAGAGTACCTTTATTGTTTATGGTAGCAATTTCTTTCTATTTTGAGCTTATCGTCCTGGCCGATACACATATTGTCTAGGCCGATTGGCTAATGACGGCTGCCTTAATTAAGAACCCTTGATTAGATCTTCTATTTTAAGCCCGATCGTCCAGGACGATGTAAATATCGTCCTGGCCTATTTGAGTAAAAATAGAAATTCTAAGTCTCTCAAGTGTGTGTGTGTGTGTAGGGTTACTTAGCATCAGTCTGTTTGAACATTACAAATAGACTCAAGAAAAGAAAAAAACAAAGTACAGACTGACTCAACCCTAACCTACGTAATCTTGAACTGGCTTCGTTTGTTCGTCTGATCTTCGATTCCTGAAAAGTTAGAAGTAACATGCAGTCCAAGAAAATCAATAGTGTTTGTCAATCATCAAAACATAAGTCATGAGAATAGATTTGCAACATGATTCACCTTGAGTGAACACCCTTATTGAATTTATGTAGAAGGGTGACCTGGTTACCCTTAATGTGAATGTTGCTCAAGCTAATGTGTATCATTTTGACATGGCCTTGGTGGGTAGCCTTCTGGGTTAGAGGATCCTTTTATGGGTGGTTAAGAATGAGCTTTATCGAAAGTGGGAGGCTTTTGGCCTTACACAAATTACACCATTAGGAATGGCTTGTTTCATGTGTTGGTTCAGGACCTTAAAAGCAATGAATAACATCCTCCTGGGGGGCCACTAGTTTGTAGTAGGTCAAATTATCAAAGTAAATAAGTTGGTGCCAACCATTTCTTCTTCCTCCTTGTGGGGATTTTCCTCCCCTGTCTGGATTCGACTGCCCCAACTTCCTTTGGAATATTGGGATGAGATTAACCTTGCACAGTTTTCCTTTGTGGTTAGGGAACAACACTATATGGATGTGATAATTAAAGATCTGAACAACTTTGTCTATGCTTGGGTCTGTGTCCAATTGGACTTTACCAGAAGTCTCCTCCAGGGGATATGGGTTGAGGGCCTCCATGGTCATGTCTTCCAGCTTATCCATTACGTGGGGATTTCCACCATCTTCCAAGCTTATGGGCATATCAGGCACAGTGAAGTAATGTGTAAGGCATCGACTTTGCATCCTTCCACCCCTCTTGGGGACTTTCAGGCAAAGGGTCCTGGTTAAGAGGCTAGAGTCATAACTAAAGTTATGGTGGATGGATACGGAGGTAAGGTTGATTCGCTAGAGGGAAATAAGGGTGACAAAAAGGGTTCCTACTACTGGTCAATAATAGGGTGGTGAGGGAGGACAATGGAAGGTGGTCAATAGGTGACATGGTGGGAACTAATGCTCCAAGCACATAGCTAGGCTTATAGGAGGCCACTTTCCTCTACCCTAGGGGCCAAGAAGCCAAATATGATGACCAGAACATATTTATTGCCCTTAGTATGGATGGCACTGAGGGGGATATAATGTAGTAGTATTTGGGTGAAGCTGATTGCCAGAAGGTTCTATATATGACAAAAGTTGATATAGTGGCCATTGAGGATGGGTTGAGCTCCCCACCCAATTCCTTGGGAGTGAAGGTGACCAGGATGCTCAATTCAAAGGCCCCCTTCACTAGTGCAAGCTTTTGTCCCCAAAGTCTTGTCTCTGGGAATGGCTAATGGCCGCCAGGAAGGGTTTGTTACTAAGAGAAGAAGAGATCATCAGTCAAAGATGCACCTTTCTATAGGGATCTCAGAGGTCGAGCCCTCTAAGCCATTCTCACCTAGGTAAAAGCCTAGGCAAGTAGTGGCCTTTGTATATAGCCTTATTATTGGCATCATTAATGCTACCGAACTACCTTCAATCAGTCGGGGTACATCCTCTATAGTGGATTAATGACTTTCTTCCTCAGTTGGAATAGTAGGGAGGCCTACAAGAAGATAGCGGGAAACTACCTTCGCCAACTCATCGATAATTATGCTATTGGTTTTATTGGTTTATTATAAATAAAAGTGGAACAGCTCACTTGGAAGGATGTGGATAAGCTCGTCGGGTGCTGCTGTGATTTTTATCTGCAGCCTACGGCTAGCAAGTCTGGTGGGATACTGTTTATATGGTGTAAGGACCTAGTCTTGTTTGATTTCCTTCTATCCTCCAAGAAGTGTGTGGTTGATCGGGTGTAGTGGGGGGGGGGGGGGGGGGGAGGGTGAGTCTTCGTCCATGGATGTTGCCTTTTATCTATGCTGATAAGGACAACCATGTTAGGAGGCAACTTTACACAACTCCCCTTGGCCTATTGGTTGAGAGCTTTGGCTTCCAACTAAGAGGTTCAAGGTTCGAGTCCTTGTGTATGCGTTGTGTGTGTGAGTTTGCCTTAAATGGCCTAAATGTCCCAAAAAAAAAAAAAATCAAGAAAAAAAAATTGTTAGGAGGCAACTCTTGGATGACATCAAGATCTTCCACGATACTAACAGCCCCCTCATTATTTTTGGGGACTTTAACTACATCTTATCATAGGCATAGAAGAAGGAGTGAGAGGGTTTTGCTACTCCAATGTGACTGCTGTTATAGAGGAGTTCATGATCCACATCAACTTGGTTAACGTGGGATTCGTTGGCCCTAAGTTTACTTAGAGCAACAATAAGGAAACGGGGAGAAAAATTTGGGCCTGACCCGGCCGTTGCCTAGTAAATTCCTTGTTATTGGATAGTTACAAGGACTTTGAAGTGAGGCACCTCTTACGGTTCACTTAAGATTATTGTGCGTTGCTTTGCTCGCTGAGTTCCCCACAATAGAAGGTCTTGTCAAACTGGATCAAGTTTAAAGACATGTCATTATCCAATTTAATGGCAAAGAAAATTGTTAATGACAAATGGAACTAGGAGGTGATGGGTAGCAAGGCAGACATTCTATAGAAGAAAGGTCAGAATGCTCTTCGAGCCCTCTTCTTCTAGATCCATCATAAGATTAAGGAACTCAACAACTCTAAACATTCTTTGGAGGTGGAGATTATCAGTCTCTAACATGTTAGTTTTTCTATGGAAGTGCTCTGTCTTAACCAAGAGGTTGAACTCCATTATAAGGTCTAGCTGCTTAATGGTATGCTCAGTAGGCTAATGACTTAGTGGAGATAGTGGGATAAAGTAAGATGGTTTTAGGAGGGGGATTCCAACATGCATTTCATTCATTTTGTGGCTTCAACTAAGATGTAGAGCAATATATATAGGAAATGAAATGGGATGATGGGGAATCCACTGAGGACAATGTTGCTATTATGGATATCCTATTCAATTTCTTCACCAAAAAGTGGAGGGAGATGCCCATTGCTTGTGATGGCTGGCCTAGTATGGATGACAAAAGGGATTCTATTCATAGGGTCTCGAACTTGCTAGAGGAGGAGGTCCCAATGGAGGAAATTTGGAAAGCAGTCTCCTCTATGGGTCATAATCGGGCCCTAGGGTTAGATGGGATGACAACTTTAACTTATAAAGCATTTTTCCCATTATGGGAAAGATGGTAGTGAATATGTACACTAAGTTCTTTGTGACTAGCAAAATACATAAGGAATCTAAGGATACTCTTGTGGTTCTGATCCCTAAGGTGGAGAAACCTAACTCGCCTGTTAAGCTTCAGCCCATCAGTCTTGGCCAAACCATATATAAGGGTGATCGCAAAAATCCTGGTTAAGCACTTTATGGTGATCCTTCTGGAGTTTATGTAAGAAGAACATGCAGCTTTTATCTTGGGTCGCTCTATTTTTTTTCCTTTACCTTCTAGGCCTTGATATAATTAATAAGTTGAAGACCTCAACATCGATTGAAGGCCTTGAGGCCCTTAAAGTTGACATAAAATAGGCGTATGATAAGTTGAGCTGGCAGATGCTCGAAACCACCCCTCGGTTAATAGGATTCCTTGATTGATTTTATAACTGGATTATGCAGTGCATTGAATTTCCCTAGTTGTTTTTTATTGTGAATGGACAGAGGTATGATTAGATCAAGGATAAATGCGTGTTTCGCCAGGGAAGCCCTCTCTCCCCCTACCTATTAGTTATATGCTCAGAGCTTCTCTTATTGGACACTCAATAATGGTAATCAAACCTCAGCATCTCTCTTACCCTCGTAGGGGGGGGGGGGGGTGCTCTCCCACCTTCTCTATTATGACGTTTTGTTGATTTTTACAGGTGCTTCTATTGCCAACTTCAAGATGATCTTCTTCCTTCTTTAATAGTAATGAGATATGTCGAGGTAGAGGCTTAGCCATGGTAAATTTGTTATCATCTTTAGCATGAGCACCCATTATTAGAAGAAGACCAGAATGTCTAGACTTACTGAGTTCAGTCGGGTTGAGGAGCTAGAACATTTGGTGATATCCTTGAAGATAGGAAAGGTTACCTCCATCGACTTCAGTAAGATTTTTAAGAAGGCCATATCCAAGAGATTTAATTGGGGAAATCATCACCATTCCTTAGTCAGGTGGTCGATGCTCATCAATGCTTGCCTTCTTCCTATTACGATCTATTATGTCACTCACGCGGGCATCCCCGATGGGGTCCTTCAATCTATCAAGAAAATGGCCCGTAGTTTTATTTGGGACAAGAGCAACAACTCTAGGGGACTTTATTATATGGCATGGGCTGAGCTCTGCAAGCACAAACATTTTGGTGGGATGGGTTTTCATGCTAGCTCCAATTAGACCGGGTCACTTCATACCTGGATTACTTGGAAGTTTATTGAAGATATGGAGAGTCTAGCTAACTACTATATTTATGAGAAATATGGGGAAACCCCTTGAAAGCACACCCACCAGAGTAATTACTCTGTTGGGTGGAAACTTATCTATGATGGTGCCAACCGTCTTAAGGCCCGCATTTGTTGTGATGTGGGAGATAGTAACGAGATCAAAGTCTTGGAGCATGTGTGGATAACTAATAGGGTTCTCTCTAGGTGTCCTAGCTTCTATAGCACTAAGATCGATGAGGATTATACTATTGATAGCATTTTGAACGATTATAGATCATAGAATATGGAGGTACTACTGTAATTTTTTGGCTCTAATTTAGTAGACCATATTGTTAGTATTATGATTAACCTCGATGGAGATTGTGATTTTTTTAAGCTCCTTAATCATTCCCATGGTGTTGCCATTATGGCCATGGCCTATAGCCAAATGCTACTTGTAGAGTAGGGCCCCGTCGACTAGGTCTACTAGCAGAAGCTTCACCTAAGAGAAAAGGTGTTTTGGTGGAGGGTATATAAGAATATTGTTCCTAAGAATTATTGGCTGCTATCAAGGAGGCTTCAGACTGTTCTTCTCTGCCCTTCAGGATGTTTAGAGGTGGAAGATCTTGACCATGTCACTACGAGGTGCCAGGTTTTTAAGGAGAGTGTAGGTGTCCTTGCTAGGTGGGGTATTCCCTTGCCCAATATTAGCTTGCTGTTGGAGCTCCAATATGAAATCAAGAGATGTAAGAAAAAGGATGGGGGGTGGGCCCAATATTATTGTTATACACTCTATTAGTGCTAACAAGGTTGGAATGCTAAGAAGCACGACTGCCCCCACTGAACCCCCACCACCATGGCGGCTAGGATTTTTGGAGTAGTTTATTGTTATGATATCAATTTCTTTCCAGGGCAAAGGGACACCACTTAGCCCTATAGGCTATTTTAGACGTCATTGTGGAGTCCCAGCACCCTAACTAGCTCAAAGTAAATGTTGATAGTGTGATGATGCACTCTATTTGGGGGGGTTGGTTCTAGTCATTCGCAATGATAAGGGCATCCTGATGAGGGTGTTTTGTTGGATGTCGAACACTAGGATATTATGCAAGTGGAGCTCCAAGCAATTCTTTGGATAAAAATGGCACTTAAGGATTGGATGTTCAAATTTTCCATAATTATCATTGAGAAGGAAAACCTTAGTGTCATCAATTTCATACAGGAGTATGTTGAAAAAAAAGGGTTGCCTAACCGCAACTTGGTGAAGATCTCAATTGGGTCCATATATTCCACAAGGTGTTGTTCCAATAAACTGTTGACTTCCTTTTTATATGAGGGCATAAGGAACTACCTGGGTTTTCCTATGGTGAAAACATGATTGAGGGGTGTCCACCACCCAATCATGTCAGTCCCATTTCGAACCCAATCCAATCCCATTCAAATTGATGCTCCACTCTCTAAGTTCAAGCTTTATTCCAATCCCATTCAACCCCTTGATCAACCTTCAATCACACTCCAATCCCATCCAATAATCAAAAATCATCATTTTGATTATTAATGACAAGGATAAGTCAGTTAAAGTCACCTAAATCCAAAATCCAATCAAATTCCAAAATTTTAAACAAAATCTAAGGGCTAAGGACTAAGGTAATGAAACCCTTTTTAGGAGAATTTTCAAATTCTATGGAACCTAGCCTAGTGACGTTTGATTTAGGATCTATCAAATTCATACTATTTAAGCATGAATCTAAGGTCAACCATCCAAATTTGAGCTCAATCCAACATTCTTAGCCCCTGAAATTAAATCCTTTCCCAAAGGTTGCAAAAGCTTCAATTATTTATAGCCTATGCCACTAGTCTTGCCATCCAGTGGATCTTAGCTTTATTACCCTTTGCAAACCTCCCAATCATACCCATTACCTTTATTAGGACCCACAAATCAGTGATACACACTTTTCAAAATTCAATTTGATGCAAAACTGACCAGTGGTCAAAATGACCAAAATACCTTTTAAAGGTGATTTTTTTATCTATTCCTCACAATTCAATATAAACTAACCATATCAAACTCCAAATTTCATTTCAATGGATCCTAAATGACTTTACGATCACATTTGACCCAAACCTACTCTTTGGTTTAACCTGGTTGACCAAGTCAACCCTGGATGACTAAAATGCCCCCTTAAGGGATCAAATGGTTATTTCAAGCCAAATGAATTCCTTTTGGCATGAGACCATTTCCATTGAGTTAAATTGGGTAATTTGAACATAATGAACAAAACTCTTGACCCTAGGTCAACTTGGTTGACCAAGTCAACTCCCATACACTCCTACCCACTAAATTTTCTTCATCAAAGCCTTGCCTAGCCTATCCAAACCCAATAGGTGCCACATTAGATGCCTACGAGACCTCCCTTTGTGACCCAAGCCTTGGGCCCACTTGGGTTATCCCTTTAGCTTGACACAAGTGTCCAAAGAGAGGTTCCCCTTGAATCCTTCTCCAACTCTAGCCTAATTGAACCCAACTAATGATTGCATTGTGTCTACAATGACCCAATACACCTCCCATAACCAACCCAAATCTTGGGTCAACTTGGGTTAGGATTTAGGCTAACCCAAAATGGAAAAAATAACCTTAGGTTGATCCATATCTCAACCTAGCCTTCACCAAACTTAATAAACATCCCCATTGGATAACCCTAGGTCAAATACACCAACCCTAGTCAGCCCGGCCCATGGACTAGCTTGACTCAACCTCTAGGCTTGCACAAAGTGGTCATAACAACTTTGACCCAAGCAATCTCACACCTCACTTTAATTTAGCCCTAATTTCCACTTATATTGGGTGCACCAGAGCCTGACATACCTCTCACATCCAAAACATGGTCTTGCTTGACCTAGGTTGAGCCCAAATTGACCTAAACCATACATGTTTGGGTCAACTTGAGCTCTCCAACCAAGTCAACCCCTCCCAAACCCAATTGAGCTCATATTCAAGCTTAACACATCTAAATCATCCATTCCATATCTACCTGATCTAGGCTCTTACCGACAACGGCTGGAACCCATGGAGAATGAGCTCAGTGGTCCCCACCACCGCAGGCCTCATCCAAAGTCTTCCAAAGCCCTGCCTCACTGGCTTCAACCTTACAATTCTCTAGGAGGATTGACCCTTCTACCTAGAGGCCATTCAATGACTCACCTAATCAATCCCAGGTATCTATGGCCGCAAGAGTGGGTTTAATAGAGCAGCTAGGATCAGATGTCTCCACTTGAATTCTAGCTCCAAAAAATATTCCTTAGAGCTCTTTGAGTGATCCACTAGCTTCTCCTATCTTCCTAGCTGCTCCCAATCTTCATCCTTAGTGAACTTTGATGAAAGGACTCTATACTCTGCTTGAACTCTTAACTCTGATAATTCTTCAGTATTGGTGTATGAAGGAGAAGTGTTCACCATACATTCCAGAAGCATCTTGATAGAAAAAAAATTTCATTGGTGTTTTCTGCATGGTGAGACTTTGATCCTAAGCTCCTAGCTAGGTGGTGTTGGTTAAGTGTGAAATAAACTATCAAACTGCTAAAATCTGGTAGTTGGATTTATGGTTAGTGATGTTTTGATCGTTTCTATGAAGTTTTGTTGGAATTTACCAGCAAGATCACCTAGATTACACTAGAATAGTTTACCAACTTTGGAAGATAGCGGGAGGTTGAAGACAAAATCGTGACCATTGATTTGGATCAATTGAACATGCTTGATCTTGTGGTCTTGAAGCCAATTAATCGCATCCATTTTATCTTTTATCTAATAGCTATAATTAACCCTGCGGTTACATAATCAGCGCAAATGATTGGCTGCCCAACCAGATCGTGCAAACTAACTGTGTAATTCCGTGTTTTTTAAATTCAAAAATATTAAGTAATTTCAAAAATTTATATGTCCCTCCATACTTGACAAAATTAGGTGTTCTTATGCTCATTAGAAAGATCTCAGGGAGATCTTCAAAAGCCCTATGGTCTAAGGCCATGCTCAGTTATGTGTAATAATTAATTCCTATTCAAATGTTTAAGCTATTTGTGCATTTGAGTGTTCAATTGAAGTCACCATGGCTTGGGACCTTCGGAGAGGGAATTTGGACATGTCCTTGACATGTTCAAATCTTCCCTCCCTTATTTGAGGTGTTTTAGGGCATTTGCATGCCAATTTAGATTTAAGGGTCATGGTTTGACCCTTAGATTCAAATTGAAATTATGATATCTCCAATGAGAATTACAATTTTTGCTTTGGTGTGATGATTGTTCTTAGCCTAAGGAGTTTAGTGTCTCTGATAATGCCCCAAACAAACCTTAGGTTGGTTCCCTTGGAATTTTCTAAGGTAACTTAGAGGTTACCTTAGGTGGCTTTGTTAGCCAGCTTAGTTAGGCCCACTTGGGCTAAAAATTAGGGATTTTGGACTTTAAGATAAGGAGATCTTATTGTCCAAATTTCACTGGATTGGGTGCAAATTTGTTCCACAAATGTGGAGCCCACAAATTTCACCAAGATTTGACCTATAACCTTATTTAATTCATTAAAAATTCACATTAAATCCAAAAAATACATTTAAGGACTCTTATTGATCATATTTCAACCCTCAATCTAGGAAAAATAAATCTCAAATAACTTGACCCTTAATTTCACCTTAATTCAAATTTGAAGCAAAGTTAATAATTAATTTAAATATTTAATTAAAAAGAATTAAAAATTCCAAGAAATCTCCAAATTCTTGTAAACATCCCCATAGGTTATTTATAACCTTTGGGGGTAATTCCGAAAGGATTGGGGAAGATTTGGATCACAATAATCAAAATCCCCTTTAGTAAGACAATTTTAGAAATTCAATAAATACACAAAAAGTTAGAAAATTCATAACTTTTTATAGAAAACTTCAAATTAAGCAAAGTAAAATCCTAAATACTCATCATAAGTTTTAATATTTATTAAAAATCTTAAATTCTATAAATTAACTTAAATTTTAAAAAAAATCAAATTTTAACCCCTTTGTTTAAAATAATTAAAATAATTCAATAGTTCCTTAAAATTTAAGAAAATTACAATTTGATTAAAAAAATCACATAACCAACATTCTAATACATAATAACCTCTCAAGAGATAAAGTTTTTTGGATGGTCTACTCGAGCCTATGGGGCTACATGTCCTAAGGAGGCTTGGTTCCTCGAGCCTAGTTGCACAATGACACGAATGAGTTTAATGGAGTGTTAAACATAAAAATTAAATTACTTTTAATTATTTAACCAAATTAAAATCCTTAATTCAAGTACATAAATAAGGTTTTTAGGATGGACTACTCCATGCTGTGGGGCTATGTGTCCTATGGAGGTCTGGTTCCTCAAGCCTAGTCGCAAAATGCCACAAAATGGTTGATGGAAAATATAAACTAATTTAACTCTAAAATTAAATAATTCATTAAATCAATTAATATTAATCATTCTTTAATTTCTAATCAATTAAATCAACTTAAATAACCCCGATAAACTAAGGCCTGCGAGACTATTAACTTAGCCCCAAGGAAGGGGAAATAAACTTCATGGATTCGTGTCCACAACAAAGGTGGAAATTATTTAATAATTAAAATACAACCAAATCAAGATTCAACACATGAATAATTAAACTCAAAAATAAAAGTTTTCCTTATGCCTTTAACCAAATTAATCACTAGACAACTCCGATAAACAACCCAACTTTGGATCAACCCTAGCCACACATCCTTCTACACACACTTTAGATGATTTGATAGGATAACCAACTCTAGATCTAGGATAGAATGGTGTTTACTTTTCACCTATGTGCTTGGTTTTTGAGATTTCATTACATGTTGTGATTGAAATTACTTGATGTGTTTTCTTACTTTTGTTGCACTCTATTGATTGATGTGATGGGTGATTAGATTACCCTTAGGTTAGGAATGATCTGGATAATCATTGAATTTTTTGTAGGTGTCCATACTCATATAGGATAATAAAGGGGGCTAAATAAATAAAAAATATAACTACTATGTTGTTTCAGCTGCTTAGCCCCTAGATAAAAAATAGTGTGGCCAGGTGTGTTTACTTTTTTGTTTATATATATATATAACTACTTGGGACTCTTTTATATTTTAAATTCTTAAGATAGCCATATATGAGAGTCTAGAATTTTTAGTTGTGAAAGTTTTACTTAGAGTTTGGAATACACAGATCAAAAGTTATATTATAAAGAGGAAAAGATACCCCTTAGGGGCATAATCTTTTTCCATTTGGAAGCTCAAGTCTAGGTCACTTTCATACCCATAGTGGAAAGAATAACCTCCCCTTCGAGGGACCAAATTTCTTTCCTATTTGGGCATTTTGGTATGAAGAATCCAAGGATCCTGAAGGAGAGAAGACCAAGGAATCAAAGATAAAGAGTATCCCACTCAAAGTCACTTATGTTTATACTAAGATTAGAATCCAGGTTATTGCCAGTGGTGCCCAACCACTTTTAATTTTTATAGACCCTAGGTTGTAATAAATGAAGTATTTGCCTATGGATTTTACTTTAAGGAATTAATTATATTGATATAATTGTGGATTTGATTGTGTATAGGATTGCCTAGTTTTCTTAGTTTTTTGGTAATTGTATGCCGTTTTTTATTTAGCCTAGATATGCGAGGCTCATGAGGGTGTAATAAAAATTTTCTACTCATATTTAAATAAAAAATAAAAAATATAACATATAAATTCTAATGATCTAAGAAGTAAGCTAGGCACCATTGAGAGTTCACATAACATGTTGCATTCTTCTTTTCTTTTTGTTAGGAACCTCCCCACTTGCGTGTTTTGGTAGACTACTTAGCCTATGAGGGTGCAAATCTGACAAGGTGAATCTGGGCAATCTCCAGTATAAAAACTAATTTTATGCCTTTTTAAAAAATTTGCTTCTTTCTAATTTCAAGTTGATCAGAATGCAATGCCTTAGAAATATATTTAAAAGAGTCAAAATCTTAATTGCATCTATCTTTAGCATTTTCACCTAACATAAGTTAAGGGGCCACTAAAGATAATATCTAAATGTCAGTTCAAGTTCTCCAAAAACTTAATAAAAAATGTCCCTACCAGTCTTTCATAAAAATGATCAGACTAATCTATTTAAAATTGATTAGGTGGTTAGCTAGCTCCCCAATCCAGGCTGGGGTAAATTTAGATTTATTATTGCATTAGTTATGTTCAAGCCACCATTATTTGATGCCAAATTTAGATCTTGGATCAAGGGCAGATTTTGAGATATAAGACCCCAACCTTCTGGAGTATAATCCTAAATTTCTAATAAAATTTTCAATTGAAACTAAATCTTCTTTCAATTAAAAATTTAAAGCCCAAATTTTGTACTCCATATAGGTAACTCCAAAAGATGCATGCTAAGATGAACTTTGAATTTTTAAATTTATAATAAGATTATGAAATCCTTAGAAATGATCATGCTTTGATTGATGGCAACCACATAAAACTATTTGATGAGTTTGATAATTTGAATAAAAAGCATGAACATTTGAAATTATTACATACTGAACTTGAAAATGATTTTAAAACATTTATGGATGAATCTGATCATAGAGAGCACTATTTAAATTTTAATAATATTATTTTATAAAGTGCTAACTCATATTTTAAAGTGGAATTAAAAGTTCTTAAGGAAAACAGGACACCCCTACACTTGAATAATTTTTTAGTCTTGATTAGAAGCCCAAAATTTCAAAAAATAGGGAAAAATAGTATAACAATTGACGATTCATAAATCTTTTTCCAGGAGTTAAATGTTTTCTTGTAGCATGTTTGGTCATATCTCTCACACATACACAATTCATAGTAGAACACATCTAGTGTGGAGAGCTAAGATGTATAATTCACATCATATCAAATAAGCATATGGATTATTATTGCCAAAAGGTGAACCCAAACTAGTTTGGGTTCCCAAGTCTAACGTTTGATTTTTTTGTAGAATCGCTCACATACAAGACCTCGTGAGGGAATTTGGTACCTAGACAGCTGATGTTCGAAGCAGATGACTAGAGACATGAAACAATTCATATCACCAGAAGCCAGAAATAGAGGAAAGGTTATACTAGGAGACAATACCACAAGAAAAGTGAAAGGTACATTGATGATTGGCAACAAAAATAATTTTTTTAATGAAAATATCTTATTGGTAAAAGGCTTAAAGTATAACTTATTGAGTATTAATCAGCTATATGATAAAAGTTATAATGTAGTTTTTTTTTCCCACTAGCTGCATAATAAGCCAAAATAGAATTGATATATTACATGGAAGTAGGGGTAAAGAACTTGTACATGCTTGATTTGAATTTTATTAAATCTTCTAATACATTTTATCTCAAAATAATTATTGATGAATTATGGTTATGGCATATTGAAAGTTCGTTAGGAATGTTAAGGCCTATAGAACTGGCCCAAGCTAACCAAGATGGGGGTGAATTGGTATTTAAAAAAATTTTCTTTTCACAAAGAATAAAAATTGCATAAACCAAAATCACACTACTAAAATAAATGCGGAAATTAAATGCGGAAGCAATAATAAGAAAAGAACACATCGGATTTATAGTGGTTTGGTCAAACCTTGACCTACGTCCACTCCTTGGAGGCACCCCCCAAGTATTGCACTGCAAAAGTGTCTCTCCTTTAGCCCCCACAGCTAGGCGGAGAAGCCCTTTAAAAATCACTTCCACCTTCGCCGGTGCAGCGGAGTCGCCAGGTCCTTTGACACCAAAGAGATCTTCTTCTTTGGTGTGTTGAGTCTAGTGAATAGGTTGTTAGACCTAAGTTAATGTCCCAAGGCTACCAAGAGGGGGGGTGAATTGGTAGTTTTAAAAACTTAACCCTCTTTGAAAAAGTGTTGAACAGAAATGAAAATTTTTTTATTAAATTTTATAGAAAAAGTTTTTTAACCATAGAGTTTTTAATCAAAAGTAAAATGCGGAAAATAAAAAGCAGTAAAGTAAATGACACAAGATTTATAATGGTTCGGTCTAAACCAGACCTACATCCACTCCCCAGAGGCACCCTCTGAGTATTGCACTAATACTAATAGTGACTCTCCTTTTGCACCCACAGCAAGACGGAGAAGCCTTTACAAACACTCTTTTCACCACTACCCAGTGCGGCAAAGGACCGTCGTCCTTTTACACAATCCCTAGTGTTGGCAGAGAACCTTCCGTCCTTTCACACTCTCCTAGTGTGGGCAGAGAACCCTCTGACTGTTCACACTCTCCAAGTGTAGGCAGCGAACCCTTCGGCTGTTCACACTCTCCAAGTGTAGGCAGCGAACCCTTTGGCTGTTCACACTCTCCAAGTGTAGGCAGCGAACCCTTCGGCTGTTCACACTCTCCAAGTGTAGGCAGCGAACCCTTCGGCTGTTCACACTCTCTAAGTGTAGGCAGCGAACCCTTCAGCTATTCACACTCTCTTAGTGTAGGCAGCGAACCCTTCGGCTGTTCACACTCTCTAAGTGTAGGCATCGAACCCTTCGGCTGTTCACACTCTCCAAGTGTCGGCAGCGAACTGGATCTCCTTGACAGATCTTCTCACAAGAAATCTAAATGGAAGAAAGAAAAGAATGAAGTAATCCCAATTCACAAGTAGAGATTTTTACCTTTAAACACCAAGTGAAGCCTACACGCTCCAGTGGTAGGAATCCTCCTTTGAATGCTCTCTCCTTGACTTTTCTCTCAATAGACACGAAGATCAAATGACAAAAAGATTGGGTGGTAATCTAATTTAGACTATTTATACAAAAGATAAGAAAAATCGCCCAAAAACTGCAAGTTTTCAATTATGTATGCAATGGATCATCCTGTATGATCGTGGATCGTCCTGGATGATATTACTTAAAAGCTTTGAAACGAACCTCTTTGTATATGTGTACGAAATGTTTTCGTACAAGATGATCGTCTCGTACGAACCAAGTTCGTTCGGTACGAACAGTTATAACAAGGTCGGTTCCAAAAATGAATATAGAAAAACCATCCTAAGTTGTTTGTATCGTCTGGATGAAAATTTGTTCGTTTGGACGAAAATTTGTTCGTCCGGACAAAAATCTTACAGAGACCAAATTGTCCTAAATGATATTTAATTTTTTCTGGACGAAATTCTTACAGAGAGCAAATCGTTTCTGACGATAATTATTTTTGTCTGGACGAAATTCTTACAGAGAGCAAATCGTCCCGGATGATATTTAATTTCATCCCGGACGAATAGGACTTAGAAAAATTTTTCTAGCCAGTTCCTATACGTTCCATGTGATCTTAATAGGAGATAACTGTCTGATCGTCCCGTACGAACTGATATTGTCCCGTACGATCAGTATAATTTTTATATGATCACCTTATGTGTGTGTGTGTATGTTTTTATTCACTCAATTACAATCACTCCCTCTTAATTAAAAAGATAATTTTAAGCTTCAAAAACTAAAGGTATTTCTTGCTGAACTTGATTTGAAGACTTTGTGTTTGAGAGTATGATTCACCTGAAATGTTAGTACACACAAGAGCAAATACAAATCTTCTAAAATTTTTAGGAGATAACTACACATTTGAACAATAATGTTTGGAATCATCAAAATTATACAAGTTGTAAAAATGTAAAACATGCAAATAGCAATTATCTTAACAATCTCCCCCTTTTTGATGATGGCAAAACAATTATTATTTTTATAATTTCAATTTACAAAATCTTCTAAACTCCCCCTAAAATGATGAATACATGAAAATAAGGAGGCATTTTGAACTAAAGAACACAATTTTTGTTTTTCAAAAATTTTTAACAAAAACAAAAAAATAAAAAATAAAAAATAAAAATACAAGACAATACTAATAACTACTAATAACACAAGCCAAATGACACAAAACCAAATTACAATACAAAACCAAAATACAAACAAACAAACATAATAATTTCTCCCCCTTTTTGACAACAATAAAAAGTGAAGAAGAAATAGACAAGAAATGTAAGTAATTATATGAAATCCATTTGAAAATTTAATCTAAAGAGTGATTGACATTTGGTATGCAATCTAAAACTAATAACATTAGGTAAATCATTGAAATTCATAGAATTTAAGAAGTGATATAACATTGTAAGTAAGAAGAATTTATCAAAAACATGATTCAATTTAGACATTTGAGATAAAAAAGATCATTACAAGAGAGATGAATAAAAATTGTATATTTCAAAGTTAAATAGAAATATTAATGAATATAAGATCAATTTGAATTAAGAGATTGAAAGAATCTGGAAAGAAGAGAATTACCACATGTGGCGTTTTGCGTATCTTTTTTCAATTATTTGGCACATTTTTGTGCATCTTTTTACATTGGGTTTATTTTGTGCCTCTTTTTCACATTTGCGAACCTTAGCGCATTCTTTTTGATTTTTTTACTTTTTGTATAATTTTCAAGAGTAATTAATACCAATTCTTTCCAAGATCAATAATCTAAAATTTCAAATTTTTCTAAGTGCATAAATATCACTTGAACAAAGAAATATAAAATAAGAAAACATCTTAATTACAATAATAATATTAAATTTAATGTAGTCTAAATGAATAGACATAAAATTAAAAATTCTAATTATAACAAGTTATAAACAAATTTTTAAATTTAGAAAGTCTATATTATCTAATGAAATTAATCTCAAATTACAATCTAATTTAGGCACAATTATGATTAAAAAGACTAATGAAATTCATAAAGATTAAACACATTTCAACACCAATTCAAGTCTAAAGCAAACACACAAATATTGATATTACAATATCAATTCATAATATCAATACTAAAACAAAAGGAAAAAATACACTGAACTTTTAAGCAAACACAACTAAAGCAAACACTGATACAAGAAACATCTAGAAAATCAAAACCCAAATTTCTATTCTTCTGGAGGAGGAGGAATACCACCAAATAAGTTGAAGTAGGTACTCATCAACATAACATTGGTATTAATTTCATGAACTTTATTTCTTATATTACCAATGTCCTGTTGTTGCTGCTGAAGTTGAGCATCAATTTGATCAAATCGTTAATCAAAATGAGTCTCAAGTTTATCAAATTTCTCAATCAAATTCTGATAATTTGGTTGAGGTGCAGATGTTTGCGCTCCTTCTTCTTCTTCTTCAGAAGCACAAACATGTTATTGGTGGAATTTTGAAAACATGTTTCGAAAAGATTAGTTTTCTTTGGGAGCTTTAAAATTGAGATTTAATTCTAATTCTAAAATCGAATCATCCCGTTAGAAAAATTATACCACCCCGAAGGACGAACATAAATTTTCATAACGGCGTTCAGATTTAGAATTATGAAATTCATCTTGAATATTATGACCGGATGCTAAAGAGAACTTCTTATGGCCACGAAGGGTCAAAATGAGGTTCAACTGAATATCCAGCTACAATATTCAAGAAGTGTGATCGTTAGGTTCACATCCAAAGCCTTATCAAAGAAAGATGTATCTCCCCGAAGGGAGAAAATATCATTCGATGATAATTCTTTGAATATGATAATAATGATCACTAATATTTTAAATTTTCCCAAAGAAATCCAATTGAGTTTTGAAAAATCAATTTTTAAAATCAGGTGCGTGTGTGGTTCTAAATCTCCTACGAGCGCAAGCCCTCGTAGTTAATTACATCGTAGGAAAACGAGGTCTCCTACGAAAACTCTCGATTAAAATAATGGCAAAATTTTGTTAGAATTTCTAGGAGTGATATCAAAGTATGAATAGAATTATTGGAAAATCAAAAGGGAATGGATCAAAATTGAGCAGTTATTAACGGAGTCAAAGGGTGAGAGATAGGGGACACTTTGAGATTCCAGAACCATCCGGAAGTGTCCCAACTTAATCTAAGTGTTGGGCTTTATGTTTTAGGATTGAAATGAAGCTTTAATTAGAGTTAAGTATTTTATTAGAAATTTGGGACTATATTCCCGAAATTTGGGGTCTTATAATCAAAGATCTGCCCCGGATCCTAAATCTATTTTGGACACTGGACCACAGTCATCCGATCCTAACTAATGCAGTGCAAGGTCTGGACTTACCCCGGCCTGGATTGGGGAGCCAGCTAACCACCTAATCGATTTAAAATACATGAATCCGGTCTTTTTATGAAAGAATGGTAGGGACGTTGTAATTAAAGTTTTGGAGAGTTGGGGCCGACATCTAGAGACTCTCCTAATTGGCCCCTTTGACTTATGTCGGGTGATAAAATGCTAAGGACTATGAATTTAAAATTTTGACTCTTTAATTTGTATCTAATGCAATGCATGCTGGTTAACAACCTCAAATCAAATATGCTTGAAAATTTTAAAAACAGGCTTATAAAATAATTTTTTAGAAGACTGGACTTCCCCAGGTCCGGCACCTCGTCCTCATAGGTCAGACTATCCGGACTCTACCCGCAAGCGGGGAAGGGTCTAAAGCAAGGAAAGAGTAATGTAGAAATATGCATGCGACCCCGGGGGCGATCCCCGGCTAATTCCCTAGATTCGTTATCTTTCTATGTTGTTTAGACTCACTAAAATTTTAGACTTTTAAAATTATGAGTAGAAAAGTTTCACACCCTCACGAGCCTCACGTATCCAGGCGAAAACAAAGAGCGGCATGCAATCGCCAAAAAACTAGTAAAAACAAGTAATCCTAGAGGCAATCAAATCATCACATCAAATATAAATTAATTAATAAATGTCCATAGGCAGAATTGCCTTGCTTATTACAAACCAGAATATTGCAGAAAGTAAAGTGGCCGGGCACCACTGACAACAACCCGGATTCTAAACCTAGTAACGACGCAAGTTATTTTGAGTGGGATACTCTCAATCTTCAAATCTTCAAATCTTCAATTTCATTCTTCTTTGGACTCCTTTTCTTCAATCTTCTTGGAATCTTCGTAGTGGATTACCCAAATGGACAAGAGGGCACTTCCCTCTAAGGGGGAAGGCCACTCTTTCCTCTTTGGGTAAGGAAGAGGTATGATCCAAATTTGGATTTCCAAATGGAAAAGGAGTGTTCCCTAAAGGGGTATCCTTTCCTCTTTGGAATCCAAGCTTTGGATCTATGTATCCCAATTCAAAATAAACTTTCACAACACTTGACACTTGCACAAATTATATTTATATCAAAATAAAAGATCTAGACTCACCTGCAGGGTTATCCTAAGCAATTAATATATATAAAGCAGTTATTCCCAAGCAGTTGTATATGAGCAAAAAAAAAGTAAACACACTGGCCACGCTCTTTTTATGATTTGGGGGCTTTAGCAGCTGAAGCACCTGTGCAAAGAGTTTATAATATTTATGCATTTTTTTGATTTGCCCCCTTTTTTTATTGCCCTGTATGGGCGTGGCCACCTGCAGAAAACTGTGTCAACATCCAGATCGTACCTAACCTAAGGGTAATCTAGTCGCCAAACACATCAATCCATCCACAGAGTACAGAAAAAAGTAAGCAAACACAGCAAAGCAATTTCATCCACAACATGCAGTGAAAACTACGAAAAACCCGGCACACAGCAGTAAAGTAAACACCGGCCTAACCTAGATCTAGAGTTGGTTATCCTAGCACATCATCTAAAGTGTGTGAGAAAGGTCGTGTGGCTGGGTAGATCCTAAAGTGGGTTATTAATTGAAGTTGTCTAAAGGTTTGGATTTATTAAGGCTTAGAAAGGGGGGGGGGGGGTTTAGATTAAAATTTAAATATTAATGAATTAAGAATTTTAATTAGAAATATTTTTAGAAGTTAATTGATTGCTACCTTTGTTTCACACCGAGGCCGTGAAGTTTATTTCACCTTCCTTGGGGCTAAGCTAATAGCCTCGTAGGCCTGGGTTACCCAGTAGCAATCGGGGTTAATTAAGTTATTTAAATTGGTTAGAATTAAAAAAAAAGGTGGATTAATATAAAGAAATGAGTTAATTACTAATTTTTAAAGTTGATTAATTTAAGTTTGCCATTAATTGATTCGTGGCGTTGTGCCACCAGGCTCGAGGAACCAGCCTCCTTAGGACACTTAGCCCCGCAGCCCGGAGTAGTCCAGCCGATAAACCAAATTAATGTAATTGAATTAGGGATTTTTAAAATGTTAAGTAATTAAAAATTAATCTATTTTAAGATTTAACACCCCTTTGAATTCGTTCGTGGCGTTGTGCCACCAGGCTCGAGGAACCAGCCTCCTTAGGACACTTAGCCCCGCAGCCCGGAGTAGTCCAGCCGATAAACTTCATCTTTAGGGTGGTTGTTGTGTTTTAAAGGGTTTGTTAAGTGTTTTAAGCATTAAACCAATATTTTCTGAGTTTTAGAATGATTTTGAGCTTTTATGAATTTTGAATATTTTAATGATTTAATTAAGGGGTTGAAAAATTGACTTTTTGATTAAGACCAAATTCTGGAATGTTTGTATTTTATTAAAATACTAGACCTTACTACGATCAGTTGGAAGGTAAGTACGTTGAAATCGGATTTTTCTGCATTTTATTACGAAGGTTTGAAGTTCTGAACTAGTTTTGACTACGGCTTGACCAATTTGTTGACTTTTGAAATATTGCAGATTTCTGGAATTTAACATTTTTAATAAATATTAGAGCTTATTAGGAATTGAATACAAGTGAGTTTGGGTGATTTGGATTTTTCTAGAATTAGTAATGGATTATTGAAGTTTGGGCATTTTAATGAGTTTTGGGAATTTCTTAATTAGAAGGCCTCTTTTGTGATTTTGCTTCAAACAAGTTCCCAATCTCTTAAAAACACCTCCAAAGGTCAGAAATAACCTAAGGAGGGATCCCCAAGTGTTTGGGAGATTTTGGGATTTTTTAATTATTATTAATTAATTATCTTAATTAAATATTGATTTTCACTTAAAACTAAATTAGGGTTTAAATTACTGTCAAATCAAGGGGCTTTCAATTATTATGGATTAAGGACCAGATTCTTGTCAGTTTGAGGGTTTATATGTAATTTTTGGATTTAAAATGGATTTATTACATTTTTTGAAGTTTTAAAGGCTTAATTAAGGGTTTAAGACTTAGAAAATTAATTAGGGGACCTAATGACCTCAAAAATTAGTGAAAATTTCTCTAGGGGCTGAGGGTGTCACTAAGTTCAAATGTTCAAAGTTTCAACTCAAGGTGAAGTGAATCCTATTTATTGAAATTTTTCTAAGTTTTCTATGCATGAGTCCTTAATTATTGTCCTTAATTGTGTCACTAGTTTTGAATAGGTTTAAATCAAAGTTCCCCTAACCCTTTGAGTAAGCATGGCATACATACACAATAGAAAGCACACAAGTCCTTAGATCTAGGAGAGCCTAGGCTAGGTGGTGTGTGCACCTTAAGCATGCAATTAACAAAATAAAAGTTGACTAGTTAAGGGGTTAACCAATGAACAATTAAAATAATTGCTAATTAATTAACCACCATTCCCCATTAATTTTTTTCAAGTATGCTTAATCAAAGTTTAAAATCTCAAAGGATCTCTCATGATTTAATTATCTAAGTAAATATAATTTTTAAAATAGATGTCATAATGTATATGTATACTTAAGTATATAAATATATATATATAAATATATAGTTTAAAATAAGGTAATTAGAATAATAGTAATTTTAATTTGAGAGATCCTCTAATTTATATAAGACACTCTAAAATTAGAGCTTAAATCTTAGTCAATATTTAATTTAGTATTTAAATATAAATTTACTATTTAATTAACTAAATATTTTTAAAAAGAATCTAAAATATTTTAAAATATTAAAGGGTTAATTAAAATATTATATTTTAAAATATCTTTTTTTTTTATAATCTGAAATGAGTTTCAAAATAAATTATTTTGAAATTATTAATTAATTTGGCTTATTTTGATTAATTATTAATTAAAAAATACTAAACTTTAAATATTTTAAAATTATTTAAGATATATTAAGTATTTCAAAGTAAATTTAATTTCATTCGAAAGGTTTTAAAATTCTGAAGATTTTGATATTTTAAAATTAATTTTTGGATTTATAAATAATTTTTAATTAATTTTCAAAGTTTCTGTAATTAAATAGCCTTAATTTTAATTTAAACTCACTTAATTAAAACGGCGGCTGTTAGTGGGACAGCTGGCGCGTTTTGGTTCGGCCAGCCAAAACGCGGCGACGGTGGGATGCCACGTGGAAGGCGGCGGTCATCCACGCGTCGGCTGCAGAGCGCGGGACGCGGTTCACTTAACCATGTCAGCAGGCGCTGCGGGCCGTTCGATCGAATGCTTAGGTCGTTCAACGGCGGGGATCAAATCCCGCTGTCCGATCCGATTGAGCAAGATCCAACAGCGGAGAGTTCATCCCGCGGTTTTGAACGGGCGGTCAGGATCGAGCCGGACCGCAGCTTGAGCCACGGGATCGAGTACACGCTTGATCAACGGGTGGAACGGCACGATCAGATCCGTTGATCGAGAGATCAATGGACCAGATAGGGCTCAGTTCATGCAGCCAACGAACCGAACCCTAGAACCTATTCTTTGACTCGTTCTCTTGATCCAGTGAATCAAATGAGTTAAAATTTTAAACTTAGAATCCCTAAGTGAAGAGAATCAATGGGGAATAATTTATTTTACTTAAAACGAGCTTAATAAAAAGCTAATTAAACTGGTTTCCCTAGAACTAGGGTTTGAGTTTTTCACCTTGATTTTGGACGGATTAAACCGTTTATGGATTTGTTGCACTTGTAGACTGTCCACGCTCCTTTTTGTAGAAGAGTCCACGGCTTGAAAGCTCCTGGATCGATTGCTAGCTTCCCTTGAACGGATTTAAGCTAGGGTCGCCGGGATCTCGCCGGAAAAGGCCTTTGACCAGAGGGATTTCGGTGGGAGAGTGTTGAGAGATGTCTGGGGAGCTCAATGGAACAGGGGGCAGGGCTTGAGAGGGCTTGAGTAGAGAGAGAGGGTTAGGGTTAGAGTCTATGGCATTAAGGCCTTTTCCCCCTATTCAAACGCCCCCAGGCCAAATGGATGGCTGGGATTGACTCACCAGGTCCTCAGATGTTGCCAAGTGTCCCTGGGACAGCCAGAAGGCTGACCCAAAGGCTGGGCACGCCTCACTCCTATTGGGCGGCTTTGGGATGAGTGGGAGGGAACATTGCCTAAATAGCCTAAGCCAAACCTTTGGAGTAGCTTAAGCAAGGATTAGTTAGGGAAATAAAGCAAAAGGAGGCTTTTAGGCATGTGATATAGGGAGGAAATAGAGCTTTGACCATGAAAAATAGGGTTTAAGAGGGGATTGACCACTTTGACCGGTCAACTGGTCAATGGTTGCTGATGTGGCATAGGAGGGAAGTAGGAGCAGCCAATGGGAGAGCTTCCAAGCCTAATCTCACACTCCTTGAAGTTAAATAGAAGGTTTGACCAATTCAAGGAGGGATTTAGGGCTTCGTTGACTTGGTTTGACCAGTCAACCAGGTCAAAGTTGGTGATGTGGCATTTGAGGGGGTAAAGGATCATTTGGAATGATTTAATCAAGGGTTAAAAGTCAAAGTGAGAGCTTAGAAGGAGTGGGAGCAAATGCCATTAAGCTTTGACCTAGGGTTGAGGGTTGACTTGGTCAACCCAAGTTGGGTTGAACTCAAAATAGGTTTGGAAATATTCAAGGCTTTGCATAGAATGATTTCAAAGGATTGGAGATATTGACGTGGTTAAACAAGTTGAAAATGGTTCATTTGAAACCATAAGGGTCCATTAGGTCAAACCATGTTGACTGAGTCAACTAGGTTGACCCAATGGGTGAATCTGGGCTGGAAAGGTTTGAAAAATCATTTGAAGGCCATTGAGGGTGGTTCCTAGGTCTGGGGAGGTCAAATTGACCAAAATCCCTATTTGAACGCTTAAGGGCTTGTTTGGTCAACCTAGGTTGACTTGGTCAACCAGGTTGACCCAGGGTCTGGAAGTGATTGGAGGCTTGGATAAGGGTTCCAAGGCCAAGATCTCAAAGGGGTTAGGTTCAGTGGCATAGGCTGTAAATATTTGAAGGTTTTACAGCCTTTGAATTTTAATTCAAATTTTGGGGTTAGAGACCTCAGAATGAGCTCAAATTTGGAGGGTTGCCTCCAGAGACATGTCTTATCACTTTGCAAGTGATAGACCCTGAATCAGAGACCATTAGACTGGGTTTTAAAATGTTTGAAAAATCCCTAAAAAGGGGCTTTAGGATAAGGCCTTAAGACTTAGGATTTGAGTCTGGATTTTTGGATTTGAAATGAATTTCAGGTTTGAATAATTAAAATTGAAATATCCAAACCATTTACAATCATTTTGTGATTGTTAATGGATGGATAGAGTCAAGGCTAGATTAAGGGTAGGATCAAAGTCTGGGTTGAAATTAGGATTCTCAAGTGGATTGAGTCAAAGTTTGGATATGTTTGAAATTTGAATTAATTTGGATTTGAATGGATGGAGTTTGAGATTTAAATTGATCACAAGTAAGAATCAAATTGAAATTGGAGTGGATCAAATATAGGAATTGATTTGAGGTTGAGGTTGATCAAGGGTGGAGATTGATTTGAAGTTGGAGTGGTCCTGAGATCTAGAAGAATTCTAAGATCTAGGATTTAAGGGAATCCTAGGCTCTAGAGTAGGCTCTAAGGTCTTGGATCTAGAAGGATCCCAAGGTCTAGAGTGGATCCTAGGGTCCAGGATTAGATCTAGATTCTGGAAGGGTCTTAGTGACCTCATACAAAAATGAGGTCAACAAATGGACCCCCAATGTGTGTAGTAGAAGGAACTTCTGCTGCACACATTGGCGTTGACCGAATGGAAGTAGAATCCTGAGAGTGAAGGGGAGATCATCTCCCAACCTCAAGCCTATAGGATGCTAATGGAAGGCTTGCACCTATTGGATAAGGAAAACTGGTAAAACCAAGGTAGGGAATACCTAACCTTGGGTCTAAGGAAGGGCATCACCCAGCCTTAGGTCTACAGGATGCTGATAGAAGACTTACTCCTAGTAGACAAGGAAACTGGAGAAACCAAGGTAGGGAATACCTAGCCTTGGGTCTAAGGAAGGGCATTACCCAACCTTAGGCCTATAGGATGCTGATAGAAGACTTACTCCAAATAGGCAGATTAACTGGAAACCAAAGTAGGGAGTACCTGACTTTGGGCCTAAGGAAGGGCATCACCCAACCTTAGGTCTACAGGATGCTGATAGAAGACTTACTCCTAGTAGACGGATCAACTGGAAACCAAGGTAGGGAATACCTAGCCTTGGGTCTAAGGAAGGGCATCACCCAACCTTAGGCCTATAGGATGCTGATAGAAGGCTTACTCCAAATAGGCAGATTAACTGGAAACAAAAGTAGGGAATACCTAACTTTAGGTCTAAGGAAGGGCATCACCCAACCTTAGGCCTATAGGATGCTGATAGAAGGCTTACTCCAAATAGGCAGATTAACTGGAAACCAAAGTAGGGAATACCTAACTTTGGGTCTAAGGAAGGGCATCACCCAACCTTAGGTCTACAGGATGCTGATAGAAGACTTACTCCTAGTAGACGGATCAACTGGAAACCAAGGTAGGGAATACCTAGCCTTGGGTCTAAGGAAGGGCATCACCCAACCTTAGGCCTATAGGATGCTGATAGAAGGCTTACTCCTAATAGGCAGATTAACTGGCAAACTAGGGTGGTGCCACGAAGGGCGTACTCCACCACTAGCGAATGGTCATGTGGGGAGGAAACTTGCTCCACACAGAGGACCTCAACTGGCAAACTAGGATGGTGCCACGAAGGGCGTACTCCATCACTAGCGAATGGGAATCAGGATGGTGCCACGAAGGGCGTACTCCACCACTAATCCCCGGGTCAAATGCTAGGGTGGTGCCACGGAGGGCGTACTCCACCACTAGCGGGTCTAATCCTAAAGGAAAGGAAATGCCTAACCTTAAGGAGAAGGCGAAAAGCGTTAAAATAATAAATAAACTTAAAAAAAAAGGTAGAATCAAGTTGTAAATCAAGAAGAGGAAGTTTTATTAATTGATAAAATGAGCTACATCAAGCATAGTATTTCTTAAGGAAACGCCCATTAACAGGTAGCATTGGGTGGTTCCCTTTACAATCTACTAACTGATACGAGCCTCCTTCGTAGACAGTCTCTATAACGAAGGGTCCTTCCCACGTAGGTTCAAATTTGCCTCCCAGCTTCCGATGGGCCAAGATAGGCCTCCGAAGGACCAATACCAAGTCTCCCGCTTGGAAGGTCCTAGGTCGCACTAACTTGTCATGGGCTTGAACCATACGGGATTTATACAACTCTAAACTTTGTTGAGCTTGGAAACGTCGCTCTTCGAGGCCTTCGAGTTCTTCCAATCGTAGTTTTGCATTTTGTTCATTGGTAATTTGATTCTGAACTGCAATTCTAAGCGAAGGGATTTGTATTTCCAAGGGCAGAACAGCCTCAGATCCATATACTAGTGCAAACGGGGTGGATTGGGTCGGGGTTCTATAAGTGGTACGATAAGCCCACAAAGCTTCCACCAACCGCTCATCCCACTGCCGTTTGTTATCATCAAGGGTCTTTTTGACAATTTGCACCAAGGTTTTGTTGAAGGCCTCGGCCAATCCATTCGCCTGAGGGTAATAGATCGTCGAATATCTCCAATCAATATTATGGCGCCTTACAAAACTATTGATTTTTGTAGACTTGAATGCGGACCCATTATCGGATATGATTCTGCGAGGTACGCCAAATCGATATACAATATGGTCACGAAAGAATTTTAAGACATGGTGTGATGTTACGTTTCGTAGGGGAATTGCTTCCGCCCATTTTGAAAAGTAATCAGTTGCTGCTAATATGAAACGATGACCTCTCGCGGAGGGAGGGTCAATCAGCCCAATGATATCCGTGCGCTAACTCTCGAAGGGCCACGAGGCTATCGTAGGGTGTAACACATTAGGCGGCTGATGTAAAACCACACCATGGACCTGACATTGATGACAGTGCTTTGCAGTATTCATGCAATCGTCAATCATTGTAGGCCAATAGTATCCAAGTCTTTTAATCTTTAATTTCATTTTTGGACCTGATTGATGTGCACCGCACAGTCCTGAATGAACTTCATTAACAATTTTCTGGGCTTCTCGCTTGTTCAAACAGCGCAGCCACATGTGATCAAAGGACCGACGGTACAACAGATCGTTAACTAGTGCATATGATAGGGCACATTTCTTAATCTTGTTGGAGAGTGATTTATCCTGGGGAAGCTTCCCTTCTTTAAGGTAATCGACTAAGGGTCGTCTCCAATCGCCTTCTTCGTCAATTGTCGAAGAGGCAGAAAGGATCTGAAGGGGAGTCTTACTAATGTGTTCCAAATCTATAAGGGAGAGGGTCTTACGACCCTGTATCTCTATAGGGATGGAATCCTCCTCAGGACATGCAAATTCCTTTGCAAGTTTTGCTAAGGCATCCGCCGCAGAATTGCTTCCACGGGGAACCCTATACAAAGTAGCAATGGGGATTTGTTCCAACAAGTGAAGTGTGTACTGGTGATATTTTAGGAGATTCGGATTCAAGACTTTATAAGTTCCGGCGACTTGGTTAATAACTAGTTGGGAATCTCCAAAGATCTTAATCTCTTTAATCTCCATTAGAATTGCAAGTTCCAAACCAGTTATCAGAGCTTCGTATTCAGCTTCGTTGTTTGTGCAAGGCTCCGACAAGTGGTAGGAAAAATGCATCATTCCTTTTTCTGGTGTAATAAAAATTAGACCGACTCCAGCCTTTCCAGGAATTACAGATTGTTGGGTCGCAATCCTACGAGAGGATGCTGCCCCATCAAAATATAATTCCCAGATGGCCTCTCCAGATTCCCCCAAACTCATGATTTGTTCGTCGGGTAAATCATCGTTCAGAGGAGAATCTGCCGGCAGCGGGTGTGCTGCCAGAAAGTCGGCAACAGCCTGTCCTTTCACAGCACGAAGAGGAGTGAAAGTAATCTCAAATTGCAACAATATCATAGACCAACGAGCTAAACGTCCTGACAACGTAGGTCGGGTCATAAGATATTGCAAAGGATTAACTCTTGAAATCAAACTGATTGAGTGGGAGAGCATGTAATGCCTCAGTTTCTGAGCTGCAAAAACTAAAGCAAGACAATGCTTCTCTATTGACGGGTATCGAATTTCAGTAGGAAGGAGTCTTCGACTAAGGTAGTAGAGAGCATTCTCTTTTCCTTCGTCGTTAACTTGAGCTAACAGGGCACCTAAAGACTCATCTAGAGCTGCGGTGTAGAGGATTAATGGCTTTCCCGGAATCGGAGCTGCCAAGACTGGCGGGTTAGAAAGGTATTGTTTGATATCGTCAAAAGCATTCTGACACTTCTCGCCCCATACAAATTTAGTATCCTTTTTCGCAAGGACAGAGAAGGGTTGACATCTCCCGGAAAGATTAGAAATAAACCTCCTTATATATGCCAATCTACCTTGTAGAGACCTTAACTGAGTAAGACTCTTAGGGGATGGCATATTTAAGATGGCTTCAATTTTAGCAGGATCTATCTCGATTCCGCGGTGCCTCACTACGAATCCTAAGAATTTTCCCGAAGCGACGCCGAAGGCGCACTTCAAGGGGTTCATTTTCAAATCGTAGCGGCGCAACCGTTCGAAAACAACTCTTAAGTCATACAAGTGAGCCTCTTTAACCTTGCTCTTGACAACTAAATCATCAATATAACATTCAACTTGATTATGAATTAAGTCGTCAAAGATACGGGTCATGGCCCGTTGGTAGGTTGCTCCGGCATTCTTTAAGCCGAATGGCATTACCTTATAACAAAAGATTCCAATAGGGGTTCTGAACGCCGTATTTCTCTCATCTTCAGGGGCCATCTTGATTTGGTTATAACCCGACGAGCCATCCATGAACGAGAAAATAGCATGTGAGGAGGCAATGTCCACCATGAGTTCTGGTATTGTTAGAGGGAACTCATCTTTAGGGCATGCCTTATTCAGATCCCTATAGTCGACACAAATCCGAATCTGACCATTTTTCTTTCGAACTGGCACGACGCTGGCCACCCAAGAGGGGTATTGTTCCTCTCGAATGAATCCGGCTTCTGCCAATTTCTTAACTTCAGAAACGACTTGTTGCTTAATCTCTAAGCGCATGCGTCGAGGAGCTTGTTTAACAGGGATGGCATCATGCCGAACTCCAAGTTTGTGAACTGCTACCTCAGCAGGCAAACCTGGCATTTCGTCATATGTCCAGGCAAAGCAATCCCTGAACTCGAATAACAACTGGATTAAGTCTTGGGTTTCACCCTCGCTTAACAAAGTACTTATGAAAATCGGACGGGGGTCATCATCGTTTCCCAGGTTAATTTCTCTCAACTCATCGACTGTCGACTTAATTTCCTCTTCAAATTCAGGGGGTGCATCCCGAACTTGAAGATCATCGGGATCGTCTAAAGTCTCCAAATAGAGTCCATCTAGAGGACAAGGAGGATCTGTAGGGACATTTGGAGAATCGAGGTGGTAAGTTATCATTAGGCAATACTCATCATCATCGAATGAACTAACTGTTCCAAAGCCAATACCACTTGTTGGATTTTTATTTATTTTTGTTCGCCAAATATTCTCGTGGTATCTAGCTTGACCCTTAGTCCATCGGTATGGTATAGAACCTTTAGAAAAAGTATTTTTTACATAAACAGGGAAGTAGCCGAAAGGTAATTCCATTAATTCATTAAAATCTGCCTCCTCAAGGGTTACATCACCTTCGTCCCTTGCGGAGGAGGAGCCAGGAAAGAATTTCTGGACTTTCTTAACTTCACCATCCAAGTTGGGGGCCACTTTGACTTCCAACCCTACAACCCTGCCCGCCGACAGTGGGGTCAGAGAAAGGGCCTCAATCCTTCTAGTGAGCTTTTCATACATTGTTAATTCGGGCTCGTCACTTTTAACTTTTGAAATATCTACCTCAGGGTCACTGTCCTGGTCTAAGGTGAGATCAAATTTTGGAGGAGTATTTATGTTTTGATAATCGAGGGAGAGGGCAGCACCTTGACTTTCTAGTTCACCATCGGAATCTGATTCCAAATCAATATACACAGGTGCTGTTCTTCTGTCTAATGAAGCACGGCCTCGACCTCGTGCCCTTAAAGCCATCCTCCCACCTCTTTGAGGTAATGTGCTTGGAGGTCTAAGGACAACGATATCAGAGTCGTCTTCACTACTCGATTGAATCATTTCTTGATTGATATCCTTATCTTTTTCTTTCTTTTGGTTGAATTTTTGTCCAACCATTTTCTCCTCAAATTTGATCTCTAATTTAGAACGGGACGAGGACCCTTTTGGTACGAAATATGCAGCATCTTCGTAGATCCCAATTTCTTGAATCGAGAATGGTTGCAAATCACCCTTAATCACATGTTCAATGCCGTCTCGTTGATACTTAATGCATTGGTGCAGGGTAGATGGAACCATTCTATATTCGTGAATCCAAGGTCTACCTAGAAGTGCGTTAAAGGACGTAGTCGAATCAATTATATGAAATTTAGCTTCAGTTTTTAAACCTCCTATTTCCAGGAGTAGAGTGATCGAACCTAAAGCTCTCTCGCCCTTCTCGTTGAACCCACGAAGCACCAACCTGTCGGTTGAAAGCTTGCTAGTATCAACTCTGAGATAAGCAAGGGTCTTTATGTTCATCACGTTGACCGATGCACCCGGATCAACAAGGACTCTTGATAACTTGAAATTTCCCACATCTACAGTAATTTAGAGGGGACGATTGTGGTCAGCAGTTCCCAAGAGTAAGTCTTCGTCTGAAAAGGTAACCCCAGGGACCTCTTTGAAGTAGAGAGCCTCACCTTCTGAAGTTGCAGCCAACTGTGTTAAGCAAATCTCGGGATCGAGAAGTGCTTTAATTAGAGACTCCCTCATTTCTTTGGAAAGAAGGAGGGCGTCATAAATACTTAATTTTGCTGGCAACTTCCTAAGGTGGGCTAGAACATTGTAATCAACCTTAGGAACGACAGACTCGAAACCTGGAGGAATTAGAGGGAATTCTGGTTGTTGAGGGGAATCCGGACTTAGATTTTCGAATGAGGATTGCTTGCCTTTGTCCTGAGGGGGCAACCTAGGGGGTAAGACTTTACCGCCACGGAGTTGCACCTGCTCGACGTCTTCGGGCGGGCAAACTAGGGCAGTGTCTACACACACCATAGGTGTTGGATCATCATTTCCTGAAAGCGAGTCAGAATCTGAAAGTTCTATCAAGATAGGATTTCCTTGGAAATTGATCTGAGGGAAATCACTTTCTGATAAAGCTTCACATTCGACCTCTTCTTGAATAGTCGAATCAGTGAGGTTGGTTTGATTAACCTCAATATTTATTTCATTAGGAATTTGATTCAAAACAGGAGAGTCATCAATTTGCATTTGAGATTCATGGTTAATCATCAAGACAGAAGTAGAAGGATGTTTTTTATTCATCTTTTGACCCTTCGCCTTTGATGGGGCAAAGTAAAAGTCAGATAACAAAAGAGGGGAAAGGGTTTTAACACCACCATCCGCCATTCTAATACATCTCTCATCTACACACTTCCTCTCTACAAAATCAAATTTTTCTTCTTTTACATTTTTCTCAGTAGTTCCTAAGACTACTGGAGAGGAAAGTGGCTCAACATCCTTCTGCGAAGCATCCAGGTCAACCTTCCACACCGGGGCCTGGGCTATCGTAGTCAGCTGTTGAGAAAGACGAAAAGACTTGTTAATCGACTTTTTAAGTGCCCGGGACAAAGCAATGTCCCAACCATCTTCAACAAAACAAGAAGAGTTAAGAGGATTACCTGAAATGGTCTTAATTGAAGCCTTTTCTGGATCAACCAAGTATTCTTTAGGTATTATAATGTTACCTTGGGTGTAGTTCCTCTCAAGCCAGTCTTTAAACACAACGCAGTCCTCAAGAGGGTGACTAAGCATCCTGTGGTACGGGCAATACTTGGGATCATCTTTCTTGCTCTCATCCTCAGGCCTCCTAGCCTCTGGCAACTGAAAATCTGGTTTCTTTAACAGACTTCTGAAGATCTTCTTAACTGACTCCCTTTTAAATGGATAAGGCTTTGCCAATCTCTCTCTAAAAGGGATGAAGGAGGGATCTCTAGTATGTTGAGGAACTATCTGAAAGGGCTGCTTCTGAGGCGGCTGTGGTGGAAGTGGAGTGCTAGGCTGACTAATCACTGGCCTCTTTCCTTTATCTACTGCTGAGACCACAGCTTTCTTTTCAAATGTTTTCACCAATTTTGGACCCTTCCTTTCTTCAGACTGTTCTCGTAAGAATGGCATCCTAGGAGCCTCTTCCTGCAAATTGCTAGCCTTATTAAGAAGTTTCTCAAAAGTTTTAATAGTGAAACCCTTCAGGAGAAAAGCAACAGGACCGTGGATATTCTTCAAAAGGATCTCCACAGCATGTTGTTCTTGCAACTGGGGTTCACACTTCATCGAGAGGTTTCGCCACCTCAAGATGTACTCAACTAGAGACTCTCCCGGCTTTTGCTTTTCAACCACGAGATCGCCCACGGTGGTGCGTTGTTGCGCTCCAGAAAATCTCTTAAGAAAGAGGTTTTCTAGGTCGCTAAAGGTTCTTACTGAACCGTTGGGCAGATCGGCGTACCATTCAAAAGCAATGCCGGATAGACTACTTACAAATTGGCGAAATAGTAGAGCATCCGACCCTCCTGCATTGCAACAGCTTGCTCGGAAGTGGGCCAGATGCTGTCTCGGATTTTCGATTCCAGTGAAAACTTTAAAAGTTGGTGGCACAAAGCCCTTTGGGTAAGGAACTAAGTCATATTCCTCGGGGTAGGGTCTACCCTTTGAAATAGACACAGTTCCTTGAGCATGGGCTAAGGCCTCCCTTACCTGGTCCTCAATTAACTGCTTGATATCCTTCTGAGGTGGGATTGAAGGAATGGAGGAGACTGCAGGGTGAACTGGAGGTGTCTCTACTGGACAAGGGAGAGTCACAGGTGGTGACTCGAGAGGTCTGGAATTAAATTCTGCCCTTTTGGCCTTTTCTGTGAGCTCTCGAGCTGACTGGTGGATCATAAAAGACTCTTGCTGTGATTTGTCTAACTTCTCTTGCATTTCTCTAACTTGTGACATCATGCTAGCAAGCTGAGTCTCCAAGTTTTTTATGTGTTCTTCATCTCTATCTTTCACAGACTCATCTGACTCTGACTCAACAGTATGCGGATCATCATCCTTAACAAATCGGCGCTTGCTGGGCTCAGCTTCTTTATTAGATCCTCTAGTTTCGACCACATGAATGCCCCCAACATAATCATCTTCATCTCCGAGGAGATCATCCGTATCAGGGTCAAAAGAAGCCATTCCTTCTTTGTTCAACAAAATGTTTCTTATTTCCTGAACTACCTCCTCGACCGGTCTATCCCCAATTGACTTAGGGTCAAGGGGTAAGTATCCTTTATACTCAGCCATATCAAACAACTCTTCAGAATCCATAAGGGCGATGATTTCTGTAAGTTTTGGATTAGGATCTGGTTGAGACTTTGTATCCGGTTCATCTTCCATTTCTAAATCCTGGTCAATTCTCTCCTCTTCGACTATCCCAGAGCTGGTAGTCAGAAGAGTGGCATCCTCTACAGGGAGAGGGACATATTCCTCAGGAGAAGTAGGAGCTTGTAAGGTGATAGTTCCCACATCTGGTAAGGTAAGGTCCTCAGACACCTGACTAAGGGGCCTAGGAATGACACTCGGACTTTGGGGATCATCAACTGGGGTAACAGGAATGGTAACTATTGGATCCGGGGTCAGACTGGCTGTGGTAGGGCTGTCAACTGTAACAACTGGAGTACTAGCCTGAACATCCATCAATTCAACTGCACTCGGAGTAGGGTCGACTGAAACTCGTTGGAGCTGCAGAATGAACTTAGAAGTTCTAGGAGGTGGTGGTAGATTCTCCAATTTAGTTCTTTTTGGCACATATCTCCTTTCAGGAGATTTAGGTCTTTTTCCTTTAAGGTCCACAGACTTTTGAACTTCAACCCCCTTTGGTTTGACAATCACAGAGGCCAATCTTACAGGTTTATGTGGGGGTACCGGGGGTCTACCAGTAGAGTGGCGGCCTCTCTCGGACCCAGTCAACACAATACCCTCTGTTTGAGAGGACGGAGGGCGTGGCACCCAGTGATATCCATCAACCAGTACTGAAGTAGCAGGCTGTCTAACATACTTCTTATTCTTTCTAACGAATTGTGGGGTTAAATTCTTTGCTTCAGATACTTCTTCCTTCAACACTTCTTTTTGGAAGCGATGTGAGATCACTCCCTTCAATTGTTTCACATATTCCTCTTTAGTCTGCCCGGTCTGTGCGGCGCAGGTATGAATTATATTTCTCAAAGTCCTTGTCTTTTGGAGATGTCTTTCTTTCTGAGTTTTCTTAGTCGAGTAGTCGACCGGGCATGGTGGAGAACGAGCTATCCTAGCTATCCCCTCCTCCCCTTGAGCTGAAGCCAGGGGGTAAAAGCGACTCCCCTTTAGGAGGGGAGAGGAAGCAGGAATAGGTAGCTCTTCAACAGCCTCAGGTTCTACTTGAGCTAAGGTCTTAAAAGGTAGAACTCTCTTAGCCTTAGAGATTTTCTTTCTAAGTCTCCTCAAATAGTTCTTCTTCTGATTCTTAGTGGTGAATCTAAGTCCAGAACTAGACCCTTCTTCAAAAACAGACTTAATTTCAGTGGGAGGCTCAACAACTGGTTCAGATTGTTTCTGATCATCACTGACTACTGGCAAGGTGGGTGCAGATCCCACAATTAACTCAACTACTGGGGGAGTTTCCTTACTGGCATCTAGGCTCACAATCTGGTGTCCATCCATAGAGAGCTCAAGAGTACTAAATCCCATTCCAAAAATAACAGTGCTCCCTTGGTCATTAACAGTCGAATACAACTCTCGGTCAAAGGAGAAAATCAGTTGGCCAGCCATTTGAAATTTTCTGAAAGTTAAAGAAGATGATTGAAATTAGATCTTTTTGAAAAGAGTGGTAAAAAGTATTTTATTATTATTTTTTTGAAAGTATGACATATGTTGGCCCACGAGGAAATCGTATGGGGTAACACATGACAACTTGGAGTTTAAAATTTTTTTTTTTTTTTTTTTGAGGAAATTTTGAGAATTTGAAAAGGGGTTTTCTTACAGGTTCCCAAAACACAACGGACAGAGTTTCCCCTTGCCCGAAGGCTTATGGAATTGTAAGAAAGCCCAAGTAAAAAGGAATAGTTTAACCCTCCCCACCCTTAGAAGTCAAAGGGGAAATGAGGGGGTTAAAACTAAAAAGTTTGGCATGAAATCAAAAATTTTGAATTCTTTTCAATTTTAAAGATTTATATGTTGAACGAAAAATTTATCGACCATAAATCCATAAAATTAAATAGGATATCCAGAGATCTGATTTGACACTGTCGCCTCACAGGCTATGCTGGGGCAGAAGGTCAAAATCAGAACAAAAATCTAAATAAAACCAAATTTGGAGGTGGAACCTCTCTTTTAATATTTTGTTACTACTTTAGATGTTGGCCACACTCACCCAAGGAAGAAATGAGCAGAGGGACCAACGGAAGAAATGATAGTTAGAACTATCGATGAAACAAAATTTTGCCATTATTAAAGATGGAGAGAGAGATTCGTCCCACCGGGCGTGCCATTTTTTGTTGGTGGAATTTTGAAAACATGTTTCGAAAAGATTAGTTTTCTTTGGGAGCTTTAAAATTGAGATTTAATTCTAATTCTAAAATCGAATCATCCCGTTAGAAAAATTATACCACCCCGAAGGACGAACATAAAATTTCATAACGGCGTTCAGATTTAGAATTATGAAATTCATCTTGAATATTATGACCGGATGCTAAAGAGAACTTCTTATGGCCACGAAGGGTCAAAATGAGGTTCAACTGAATATCCAGCTACAATATTCAAGAAGTGTGATCGTTAGGTTCACATCCAAAGCCTTATCAAAGAAAGATGTATCTCCCCGAAGGGAGAAAATATCATTCGATGATAATTCTTTGAATATGATAATAATGATCACTAATATTTTAAATTTTCCCAAAGAAATCCAATTGAGTTTTGAAAAATCAATTTTTAAAATCAGGTGCGTGTGTGGTTCTAAATCTCCTACGAGCGCAAGCCCTCGTAGTTAATTACATCGTAGGAAAACGAGGTCTCCTACGAAAACTCTCGATTAAAATAAAGGCAAAATTTTGTTAGAATTTCTAGGAGTGATATCAAAGTATGAATAGAATTATTGGAAAATCAAAAGGGAATGGATCAAAATTGAGCAGTTATTAACGGAGTCAAAGGATGAGAGATAGGGGACACTTTGAGATTCCAGAACCATCCGGAAGTGTCCCAACTTAATCTAAGTGTTGGGCTTTATGTTTTAGGATTGAAATGAAGCTTTAATTAGAGTTAAGTATTTTATTAGAAATTTGGGACTATATTCCCGAAATTTGGGGTCTTATAATCAAAGATCTGCCCCGGATCCTAAATCTATTTTGGACACTGGACCACAGTCGTCCGATCCTAACTAATGCAGTGCAAGGTCTGGACTTACCCCGGCCTGGATTGGGGAGCCAGCTAACCACCTAATCGATTTAAAATACATGAATCCGGTCTTTTTATGAAAGAATGGTAGGGACGTTGTAATTAAAGTTTTGGAGAGTTGGGGCCGACATCTAGAGACTCTCCTAATTGGCCCCTTTGACTTATGTCGGGTGATAAAATGCTAAGGACTATGAATTTAAAATTTTGACTCTTTAATTTGTATCTAATGCAATGCATGCTGGTTAACAACCTCAAATCAAATATGCTTGAAAATTTTAAAAACAGGCTTATAAAATAATTTTTTAGAAGACTGGACTTCCCCAGGTCCGGCACCTCGTCCTCATAGGTCAGACTATCCGGACTCTACCCGCAAGCGGGGAAGGGTCTAAAGCAAGGAAAGAGTAATGTAGAAATATGCATGCGACCCCGGGGGCGATCCCCGGCTAATTCCCTAGATTCGTTATCTTTCTATGTTGTTTAGACTCACTAAAATTTTAGACTTTTAAAATTATGAGTAGAAAAGTTTCACACCCTCACGTATCCAGGCGAAAACAAAGAGCGGCATGCAATCGCCAAAAAACTAGTAAAAACAAGTAATCCTAGAGGCAATCAAATCATCACATCAAATATAAATTAATTAATAAATGTCCATAGGCAGAATTGCCTTGCTTATTACAAACCAGAATATTGCAGAAAGTAAAGTGGCCGGGCACCACTGACAACAACCCGGATTCTAAACCTAGTAACGACGCAAGTTATTTTGAGTGGGATACTCTCAATCTTCAAATCTTCAAATCTTCAATTTCATTCTTCTTTGGACTCCTTTTCTTCAATCTTCTTGGAATCTTCGTAGTGGATTACCCAAATGGACAAGAGGGCACTTCCCTCTAAGGGGGAAGGCCACTCTTTCCTCTTTGGGTAAGGAAGAGGTATGATCCAAATTTGGATTTCCAAATGGAAAAGGAGTGTTCCCTAAAGGGGTATCCTTTCCTCTTTGGAATCCAAGCTTTGGATCTATGTATCCCAATTCAAAATAAACTTTCACAACACTTGACACTTGCACAAATTACATTTATATCAAAATAAAAGATCTAGACTCACCTGCAGGGTTATCCTAAGCAATTAATATATATAAAGCAGTTATTCCCAAGCAGTTGTATATGAGCAAAAAAAAAGTAAACACACTGGCCACGCTCTTTTTATGATTTGGGGGCTTTAGCAGCTGAAGCACCTGTGCAAAGAGTTTATAATATTTATGCATTTTTTTGATTTGCCCCCTTTTTTTATTGCCCTGCATGGGCGTGGCCACCTGCAGAAAACTGTGTCAACATCCAGATCGTACCTAACCTAAGGGTAATCTAGTCGCCAAACACATCAATCCATCCACAGAGTACAGAAAAAGTAAGCAAACACAGCAAAGCAATTTCATCCACAACATGCAGTGAAAACTACGAAAAACCCGGCACACAGCAGTAAAGTAAACACCGGCCTAACCTAGATCTAGAGTTGGTTATCCTAGCACATCATCTAAAGTGTGTGAGAAAGGTCGTGTGGCTGGGGTAGATCCTAAAGTGGGTTATTAATTGAAGTTGTCTAAAGGTTTGGATTTATTAAGGCTTAGAAAGGGGGGGGGGGTTTAGATTAAAATTTAAATATTAATGAATTAAGAATTTTAATTAGAAATATTTTTAGAAGTTAATTGATTGCTACCTTTGTTTCACACCGAGGCCGTGAAGTTTATTTCACCTTCCTTGGGGCTAAGCTAATAGCCTCGTAGGCCTGGGTTACCCAGTAGCAATCGGGGTTAATTAAGTTATTTAAATTGGTTAGAATTAAAAAAAAGGTGGATTAATATAAAGAAATGAGTTAATTACTAATTTTTAAAGTTGATTAATTTAAGTTTGCCATTAATTGATTCGTGGCGTTGTGCCACCAAGCTCGAGGAACCAGCCTCCTCAGGACACTTAGCTCGCAGCCCGGAGTAGTCAAGCCGATAAACAAAATTAATGTAATTGAATTAGGGATTTTTAAAATGTTAAGTAATTAAAAATTAATCTATTTTAAGATTTAACACCCCTTTGAATTCGTTCGTGGCGTTATGCCACCAGGCTCGAGGAACCAGCCTCCTTAGGACACTTAGCCCCGCAGCCCGGAGTAGTCCAGCCGATAAACTTCATCTTTAGGGTGGTTGTTGTGTTTTAAAGGGTTTGTTAAGTGTTTTAAGCATTAAACCAATATTTTCTGAGTTTTAGAATGATTTTGAGCTTTTATGAATTTTGAATATTTTAATGATTTAATTAAGGGGTTGAAAAATTGACTTTTTGATTAAGACCAAATTCTGGAATGTTTGTATTTTATTAAAATACTAGACCTTACTACGATCAGTTGGAAGGTAAGTACGTTGAAATCGGATTTTTCTGCATTTTATTACGAAGGTTTGAAGTTCTGAACTAGTTTTGACTACGGCTTGACCAATTTGTTGACTTTTGAAATATTGCAGATTTCTGGAATTTAACATTTTTAATAAATATTAGAGCTTATTAGGAATTGAATGCAAGTGAGTTTGGGTGATTTGGATTTTTCTAGAATTAGTAATGGATTATTGAAGTTTGGGCATTTTAATGAGTTTTGGGAATTTCTTAATTAGAAGGCCTCTTTTGTGATTTTGCTTCAAACAAGTTCCCAATCTCTTGAAAACACCTCCAAAGGTCAGAAATAACCTAAGGAGGGATCCCCAAGTGTTTGGGAGATTTTGGGATTTTTTAATTATTATTAATTAATTATCTTAATTAAATATTGATTTTCACTTAAAACTAAATTAGGGTTTAAATTACTGTCAAATCAAGGGGCTTTCAATTATTATGGATTAAGGACCAGATTCTGGTCAGTTTGAGGGTTTATATGTAATTTTTGGATTTAAAATGGATTTATTACATTTTTTGAAGTTTTAAAGGCTTAATTAAGGGTTTAAGACTTAGAAAATTAATTAGGGGACCTAATGACCTCAAAAATTAGTGAAAATTTCTCTAGGGGCTGAGGGTGTCACTAAGTTCAAATGTTCAAAGTTTCAACTCAAGGGGAAGTGAATCCTATTTATTGAAATTTTTCTAAGTTTTCTATGCATGAGTCCTTAATTATTGTCCTTAATTGTGTCACTAGTTTTGAATAGGTTTAAATCAAAGTTCCCCTAACCCTTTGAGTAAGCATGGCATACATACACAATAGAAAGCACACAAGTCCTTAGATCTAGGAGAGCCTAGGCTAGGTGGTGTGTGCACCTTAAGCATGCAATTAACAAAATAAAAGTTGACTAGTTAAGGGGTTAACCAATGAACAATTATAATAATTGCTAATTAATTAACCACCATTCCCCATTAATTTTGTTCAAGTATGCTTAATCAAAGTTTAAAATCTCAAAGGATCTCTCATGATTTAATTATCTAAGTAAATATAATTTTTAAAATAGATGTCATAATGTATATGTATACTTAAGTATATAAATATATATATATAAATATATAGTTTAAAATAAGGTAATTAGAATAATAGTAATTTTAATTTGAGAGATCCTCTAATTTATGTAAGACACTCTAAAATTAGAGCTTAAATCTTAGTCAATATTTAATTTAGTATTTAAATATAAATTTACTATTTAATTAACTAAATATTTTTAAAAAGAATCTAAAATATTTTAAAATATTAAAGGGTTAATTAAAATATTATATTTTAAAATATCTTTTTTTTTTATAATCTGAAATGAGTTTCAAAATAAATTATTTTGAAATTATTAATTAATTTGGCTTATTTTGATTAATTATTAATTAAAAAATACTAAACTTTAAATATTTTAAAATTATTTAAGATATATTAAGTATTTCAAAGTAAATTTAATTTCATTCGAAAGGTTTTAAAATTCTGAAGATTTTGATATTTTAAAATTAATTTTTGGATTTATAAATAATTTTTAATTAATTTTCAAAGTTTATGTAATTAAATAGCCTTAATTTTAATTTAAACTCACTTAATTAAAACGGCGGCTGTTAGTGGGACAGCTGGCGCGTTTTGGTTCGGCCAGCCAAAACGCGGCGACGGCGGGATGCCACATGGAAGGCGGCGGTCATCCACGCGTCGGCTGCAGAGCGCGGGATGCGGTTCACTTAACCACGTCAGCAGGCGCTGCGGGCCGTTCGATCGAATGCTTAGGTCGTTCAACGGCGGGGATCAAATCCCGATGTCCGATCCGATTGTGCAAGATCCAACAGCGGAGAGTTCATCCCGCGATTTTGAACGGGCGGTCAGGATCGAGCCGGACCGCAGCTTGAGCCACGTGATCGAGTACACGCTTGATCAACGGGTGGAACGGCGCGATCAGATCCGTTGATCGAGAGATCAACGGACCAGATAGGGCTCAGTTCATGCAGCCAGCGAACCGAACCCTAGAACCCATTCTTTGACTCGTTCTCTTGATCCAGTGAATCAAATGAGTTAAAATTTTAAACTTAGAATCCCTAAGTGAAGAGAATCAATGGGGAATAATTTATTTTACTTAAAATGAGCTTAATAAAAAGCTAATTAAACTGGTGTCCCTAGAACTAGGGTTTGAGTTTTTCACCTTGATTTTGGACGGATTAAACCGTTTATGGATTTGTTGCACTTGTAGACTGTCCACGCTCCTTTTTGTAGAAGAGTCCACGGCTTGAAAGCTCCTTGATCGATTGCTAGCTTCCCTTGAACGGATTTAAGCTAGGGTCGCCGGGATCTCGCCGGAAAAGGCCTTTGACCAGAGGGATTTCGGTGGGAGAGTGTTGAGAGATGTCTGGGGAGCTCAATGGAACAGGGGGCAGGGCTTGAGAGGGCTTGAGTAGAGAGAGAGGGTTAGGGTTAGAGTCTATGGCATTAAGGCCTTTTCCCCCTATTCAAACGCCCCCAGGCCAAATGGATGGCTGGGATTGACTCACCAGGTCCTCAGATGTTGCCAAGTGTCCCTGGGACAGCCAGAAGGCTGACCCAAAGGCTGGGCACGCCTCACTCCTATTGGGCGGCTTTGGGATGAGTGGGAGGGAACATTGCCTAAATAGCCTAAGCCAAACCTTTGGAGCAGCTTAAGCAAGGATTAGTTAGGGAAATAAAGCAAAAGGAGGCTTTTAGGCATGTGATATAGGGAGGAAATAGAGCTTTGACCATGAAAAATAGGGTTTAAGGGGGGATTGACCACTTTGACCGGTCAACTGGTCAATGGTTGCTGATGTGGCATAGGAGGGAAGTAGGAGCAGCCAATGGGAGAGCTTCCAAGCCTAATCTCACACTCCTTGAAGTTAAATAGAAGGTTTGACCAATTCAAGGAGGGATTTAGGGCTTCGTTGACTTGGTTTGACCAGTCAACCAGGTCAAAGTTGGTGATGTGGCATTTGAGGGGGTAAAGGATCATTTGGAATGATTTAATCAAGGGTTAAAAGTCAAAGTGAGAGCTTAGAAGGAGTTGGAGCAAATGCCATTAAGCTTTGACCTAGAATTGAGGGTTGACTTGGTCAACCCAAGTTGGGTTGAACTCAAAATAGGTTTGGAAATATTCAAGGCTTTGCATAGAATGATTTCAAAGGATTGGAGATATTGACGTGGTTAAACAAGTTGAAAATGGTTCATTTGAAACCATAAGGGTCCATTAGGTCAAACCATGTTGACTGAGTCAACTAGGTTGACCCAATGGGTGAATCTGGGCTGGAAAGGTTTGAAAAATCATTTGAAGGCCATTGAGGGTGGTTCCTAGGTCTGGGGAGGTCAAATTGACCAAAATCCCTATTTGAACGCTTAAGGGCTTGTTTGGTCAACCTAGGTTGACTTGGTCAACCAGGTTGACCCAGGGTCTGGAAGTGATTGGAGGCTTGGATAAGGGTTCCAAGGCCAAGATCTCAAAGGGGTTAGGTTCAGTGGCATAGGCTGTAAATATTTGAAGGTTTTACAGCCTTTGAATTTTAATTCAAATTTTGGGGTTAGAGACCTCAGAATGAGCTCAAATTTGGAGGGTTGCCTCTAGAGACATGTCTTATCACTTTGCAAGTGATAGACCCTGAATCAGAGACCATTAGACTGGGTTTTAAAATGTTTGAAAAATCCCTAAAAAGGGGCTTTAGTATAAGGCCTTAAGACTTAGGATTTGAGTCTGGATTTCTGGATTTGAAATGAATTTCAGGTTTGAATAATTAAAATTGAAATATCCAAACCATTTACAATCATTTTGTGATTGTTAATGGATGGATAGGGTCAAGGCTAGATTAAGGGTAGGATCAAAGTCTGGGTTGAAATTAGGATTCTCAAGTGGATTGAGTCAAAGTTTGGATATGTTTGAAATTTGAATTAATTTGGATTTGAATGGATGGAGTTTGAGATTTAAATTGATCACAAGTAAGAATCAAATTGAAATTGGAGTGGATCAAATATAGGAATTGATTTGAGGTTGAGGTTGATCAAGGGTGGAGATTGATTTGAAGTTGGAGTGGTCCTAAGATCTAGAAGAATTCTAAGATCTAGGATTTAAGTGAATCCTAGGCTCTAGAGTAGGCTCTAAGGTCTTGGATCTAGAAGGATCCTAAGGTCTAGAGTGGATCCTAGGGTCCAGGATTAGATCTAGATTCTGGAAGGGTCTTAGTGACCTCATACAAAAATGAGGTCAACACATGTGCTTTCTCTTTTTCGTCCTTGAAGATTACTCTAAAAGAAGCATCATTGTAGTAGACCGGCTCTTCATATTCTTCATCAGGATGCACTAGATTATATTTCTTTTCCAAAATAAAGGTAACTAAGTGACCTAATGAAATATTCCTTTTTCTTTTCAGATCAGCATGCCCAATTTTCGAAAGCCCATAAAGATAGTCTAAGATAAGTTGGGCTTCATCAATAGGACTCTTTCTCATAATTAAAAATGTCACAATAGAAAGAAGTGGAGTAATGTTGATTCTATCACCAACTTTTAGAATAATAGAAGATCTAAGAATGTGCTGGATGATTTGAGCATTTTTGGTCATTCCAGAAACTCTAACAATATGATAATCTAGGCTATTTCCTCTAATCACCCTATTGAAATCACGCAGATTGACATTTTACACACATCGTCCTGTATGAAAATTTTTCGTCCCGGACAATTACCATAAATTTTTGGATTTTTGAATTTTTATTAAAGAAAACCAAACTAAACACACAAAACACAATAGACAATGACAAATGCACAGACTCTAAATAAAAACACTCAAAAAATAAGCAAAAAATCATAAAAACAAAATCATAAAAATGTAAACTACGAAAACAGAAATATCAATGTTGCAAAAACATTTTTATTTAAGCATTCAAATCAATTACACCAAGCCTTGTTCTTAATGTACTGAAGGTATCAAAGGCTAAAGGTTTTGTAAAAATGTCTGCAAGTTGATTTTTAGTAGAAACAAGTATAAGTTCAATTTCTCCTTTGGATACATGATCCCTTACGAAATGATGCCTTATGTCAATGTGTTTGGTTCTAGAATGTTGAATAGGATTTTTGAAAATGCAAATAACACTAGTATTATCACAATAAATTCGAATAGTACCTATAGTTAGTCCTAAATCAATCAATTGTTGTTTTATCTAATGTACTTGTGCCACACAACTTCCTAATGCAATGTATTCTGCTTCTATAGTAGATAGGGCCACTGAATTTTGTTTTCTACTAGACCATGAAACTAATGAATTTCCAATGAATTAACATGTTCCAAAAGTATTTTTCCTATCAACACTACAGCCTGCAAAGTCAGAATCTGAATAACCAATAATTTCAAATGAAGAGCTAAACTTAGGATTCCAAATTTCTAAGTTCTGAGTTCCTAGTAAATATCTTAATATCCTTTTCACTGCTGTCAAATGTGATTCTTTTGGATCTGATTAAAATCTAGCATAAGCAAACACTGAACATAATATCTGGTCGGCTAGCAGTCAAGTAAAGTAAAGATCTAATAATCCCTCTAAATTTCTTTTGATCAATAGATTTTCCTTTAATGTCCTTATCCAATTGAACTGAGGAACTCATTGGTGTACTAACAGGTTTAGCATTATCCATTTCATATTTTTTGAGGATATCTTTTACATATTTAGTTTGACTAAGAAATGTACATTCCTCAAGTTGCTTAATGCTAAAACCTAGAAAGTAATTTAAATCTCCCATTAGACTCATTTCAAATTCACTACTCATTGTTTTAGAAAAATCATCACAAAGATTTTTATTTGAAGATCCAAAAATGATATCATCCACATAAATTTGAACAATGAGTATATCCTTTTCAAATTTCTTTAAAAAAAGAGTTGTATCCACACTTCCTTTTTCAAAAGATCTTTCAAGTAGGAAGGTGCTCAACCTCTCATACCAAGCCCTAGGTGCCTGTTTCAATCCATATAATGCCTTTTTTAACTTGAAAACATGATTTGGGTATTTAGAATTTTCAAAACCTGAAGGTTGTTCTACAAAAACATCTTCTTCAATTACCCCATTTAAAAAGGCACTTTTGACATCCATTTGAAATAATTTAAATCATTTAAAACAGGCAAAGGCAAGTAAAACCCTAATTGCTTCAAGTCTAGCTACAGGGGCAAAAGTCTCCTCAAAATCAATTTCTTCAATTTGATTATACCCCTTAGCAACTAATCTAGCCTTATTTCTATTGACTACTCTTGAGTCATTCATTTTAGTTTTGAACACCCACTTGGTTCCAATAATACTTTGATCTTTTGGCCTTGAAGTTTATTCCCAAACTTTATTTCTTACAAATTGATTCAACTCTTCTTGCATGACCAATATCCAAAATTCATTAGAAAGTGCTTGATCAACATTAATGGGTTCTATAGTTGAAATAAAGGCTGAATGATTGACTTCCTTGTTTAATCCACGCCTAGTTCTAACACCCTCACTAAGTTCACCTATAATCAATTCCCTTGGGTGGTTTTTAGAAAATCTCAAATCTCTAGGCAAAGGGTTTTCTGTTTCCAAATTCTCTTCCACATTTTCTTCCAAATTTATTTTATCAATCTTTTGGGAGTTTTCCTCAATCTCATCTTCAACAACATTTGGCTCTTCCAAATTTCGAGATTCATCAAATACAACATGTGTGGTTTCTTCAATTACTAAGATTCTTTTGTTGAATACCCTATAAGATTTTCCAACACTTGAATATCCAACAAAAATTCCTTCATCTGATTTTGGATCAAATTTTCCTAAGGCAGATTTTCCATTATTATGAATGAACACCTTGCAACCAAAAATATGCAAATAAGACAAATTTGGTGATCTACCTTTTAGCAACTCATAGGGTATTTTATTTAAATTCGATCTCACATTCACTCTATTCATAACATAACATGTAGTGCTAACCGCCTCAGCCAAAAAATATCTAGGAAGTGAGTATTCTGCCAAAATTGCTTGTGCGGCTTCTATTAATGTTCTATTTTTCCTTTCAACTACTCCATTTTGTTGAGGGGTTCTAGGTGCAGAAAAATTATGATCAATCCCTTTTTCCTTACAAAAATTTTCAAATCTTTCATTTTCAAATTCACCTCCATGATCACTTTGTATAGAAATTATTTCACACCCTAATTTTCTTTGAATCCAAGTCAAAAAATTTCTAAATTCCTCAAACGATTCATTCTTATGAAAAAGAAATCTAACCCAAGTGAATCTTGAGAAATCATCCGCTATAACAAATCCGTATACCTTCCCTCCTAGACTTACAGTTCCTACTGGTTCAAAAAGATCCATGTGAAGAATTTCTAATGGTTTACTAGTCCTAAGATCCTTATTGGACTTAAAAGAGGACTTCACTTGTTTTCCTAATTGACATGCATCACAAAGGTGGTCCTTAGTAAAGTCTAGTTTTGGTATACCTCTCACTAAGTTCTTTTGGGTAATTCTCCTAAGGTTTTCATACTATAATGACAAAGTCTCCTATACTAAAGCCATGATTCATCAGAAACAGTTTTCAAACAAAAAGCATTAGGAGATTGAATACAATTTAAATCTAGCATGTAAACATTGTTTAACCTTTTTCCGTTTATAACTTCTCTCCCTTTTAGGCTTAATATGCAGCTAGTAGGTAAAAATTTTATACTATAGCCCTTATCACATAGCTGACTTATACTTAACAAATTATATTTTAAGCCTTCAACCAATAACACATTGTCTATGAAAAAGTTTTTCAAATGTCCAATCATAGCTGATCCAACCACTTTCTTTATGGTATTATCTCCAAGTGTAACCTTGCCTCCTCTCCTAGCTTCCAGCATTATGAATTGAATAATATCTCCAGTCATATGCTTTGAACATCCGCTGTCCAGGTACCATATGCTCCCACGAGGTCTTGTGTGAGAGCAACCCTGCAAAAATATCAAATGTTAGACCTGGGAACCCAAACAAGTTTGGGTTCACCTTTTAGAAATTTATAATCAGATGCATGTATGACATGTCTAGGTTTATGCTTCTTAGATCTCCACACCAAATAAGATTTCATCTTCAAAGTACAGGTGTGAGCTATATGTCCCAAAAATCCACAATTATTACATTTAACTTTAGGAAAAGTATTCCTAAGTTTTATTCCATTTGTTTTTCTTTTAAGGGATTCCATATATTTAGGATAATATTTAGGATTTATAAAATCTTCAAGTTTGGGGGATATCCTATTATCCTCAAGAGCTCTTATTTTCAATTTATAAAATGAATTCATATCTTCCAAGATTCAATTTGTATAACTGATTCGATATATTTTCCTCTCAGATTCATCCTTAAAAATTTTAAAATCTCTTTCAAGATCAGCATAGGATGATTTTAAAATTTCAAAATTCTTATTCAAGTCATCATATTCATCAAGTAGATTCATGTGGTTGTCATCTATTAATGCATGATCTTTCCTAAGGATTTCATGTTCCTTCTTAAGCTCTTCCAATTCTCAACTTACACTAGCATGCATCTTTTTCATTTTCCTATATGCATCATGCATGTGTTCAGAAACTTCAAATAATTCATCATAGGTTAAGTCACATACCTCTTCTTGATCTGATTGATCAACATTATCTGCCATTAAGCAAAGATTGATGACTTCTTCTTCTTTTTCAGTCTCAGATGAGTCTGAAGCTGAGTCCACCCAGAAAGCTCTTTGAAACTTCTTCTTGCCCTTCTTTACAATTAGTTTCTCCTCTACCTTCTCCTTGCTCGGAGTGGCTTTGAGTTTTGGGAAATTAGTATTGATATGACCTGGTTTCCTGCATTCATAACAAATCACTTCATTAGAATCCTTGCCATTTTTGTTAAACTTACCTCTATTTCATTGCTGGCGTCTCTTCTGCTTCCTCTTTAAAAAGCTTCTGAATTGTCTAGTCATTAATGCAATATCGTCTTCATCCTCAGGTTGTGAGTGTTCACTCTCTGACTCTTCCACTTTTAGTGCAATATTCTTCACCTTTTGTGGTTCACCTGCATAAATCTTTCTTTGACTTACTCCTTGCTCATAAGCAATGAGTGAACCAAGAAGATTGTCAATAGAATAAATGTTTAGATCTTTAGACTCTGTAATTGCAGTAATTTTAGTATCATAACCATTTGGTAAACAACGAATAATCTTATTAACCATTTCAGCATTAGTTAATTCCCTACCAAGTGCATGCAAAGAAGTGATAATTTGTGTGAATCTTATGTACATGTCAGAAATAGATTCATTAGGTTTCATGCGAAATAACTCATAGTCATATAATAAGATATTGAGTCTTGATTGCTTAACTTCATTAGTCCCTTCATAAGTTATACAAAGTCTATCCCATATGTCCTTTCCACTTTTGCAAGTGGAAACCCACACGTAGTCTTTAGATTTTAAAGCACAAAAGAAGCTATTTAGACATTTGGCATGTAGTTGTGCTAAGTCACGTTGTTCTATAGTCCAATCTACAAAAGGTGTTTCTACCCTAACTCCATCAACTAATTTAGTTGGTTTTGTATAACCTTCCTGGACTAGGATCCACATACGATAATCAAGTGACTGTAAGAAAGTAGACATGCGTGTTTTCCAAAAATCAAAAGGAATATTATCAAACAGTGGAGGTCTAGTAATAGAGTAACCCTCAGGTGTGTTTCGATTTCTGAATATTTCCATCTACGTTAATTAAAAAGTAGTTTAAACTTATGATTTTGAAATAAAGCTCTATACCACTTGTTGAGTTTAGTGAATAGGTTGTTAGACCTAAGTTAATGTCCTAAGGCTACCAAGAGGGGGGGTGAATTGGTAGTTTTAAAAACTTAACCCTCTTTGAAAAAGTGTTGAACCAAAATGAAATTTTTTTTATTAAATTTTATAGAAAAAGTTTTTCAACCACAGAGTTTTTAATCAAAAGTAAAATGTGGAAAATAAAAAGCAGTAAAGTAAATGACACAAGATTTATAGTGGTTCGGTCTAAACCAGACCTACATCCACTCCCTAGAGGCACCCTCTAAGTATTGCACTAATACCAATAGTGACTCTCCTTTTGCACCCACAACAAGGCAGAGAAGCCTTTATAAACACCCTTTTCACCACTACCCGGTGCGGCAGAGAACCGTCGTCCTTTTACACAATCCCCAGTGTTGGCAGAGAACCTTCCATCCTTTCACACTCTCCTAGTGTGGGCAGAGAACCCTCCGGCTGTTCACACTCCCCAAGTGTAGGCAGTGAACCCTTCGGTTGTTCACACTCTCCAAGTGTAGGCAGCAAACCCTTCGGCTGTTCAAACTCTCTAAGTGTAGGCAGTGAACCCTTCGGCTGTTCACAGTCTCCAAGTATAGGCAGCGAACCCTTCGGCTGTTCACACTCTCCAAGTGTCGGCAAGTTATTGTTCACACTCTCAAAATATATGTGACTGTTCACACTCTCCAAGTGTAGGCAGCGAACCCTTAAGCACTTTTATATTAGAAATCTCATTTACAAAAGGAAGTATGGACACCACACTTTTTTTAAAAGGATAGAAGATGACATACTTATTGTTCAAATATATGTGGATGATATCTTTTTTGGATATACAAATAAAAATCTTTGTGATCATTTTTCAAGAATAATGAGTAGTGAAATTGAAATGAGTTTGATGGGAGATTCAAGTTATTTTCTTGGTTTTAGCATAAAGCAAAATGAGTAAGGTATATTTCTTAGCCAGTCAAAATATATTAAGGACATCCTCAAGAAATATAAAATGGATAATGCTAAACCAGTGACTACACTAATGAGTTCCTCAATGTAACTAGATAAGGAGTCTAAGGGAAAATAAATTAATCAAAAGAAATTTAGAGGTATAATTGGATCATTACTTTGCTTGACTGCTAGTAGACGAGATATCATGTTTTGTATTTTTTTTTGTGTGCTAGATTTCATTCCTATCCAAAGGAATTACATTTGATAGCAGTTAAAAGAGTTCTTAGATATCTTTTGAGAACTCAAAATTTATGGATTTGGTATCCTAAGCATAACTCTTCTTTTAAATCATTGGATATTCTTATTCAAATTTTAGAAGTTGTAGGGTTGATAAAAAAAGTAATTATGGAACTTATCAATTCATAAGAAACTCTTTAGTTTCTTGGTCTAGCAGAAAATAGAATTTAGTAGCCCTTTCTACTGATGAAGAAGAAACATTGCCTTAGGAAGTTTTATGGCATATGTTCTTTGGTTAAAAGAACAATTCATTGAATTAGGATTTTATATTGGCACTATTCCAATTTTTTGTGCTAATACAAGTGTCATTTACATTTCAAAGAATTTTATTCAACATTCTAGAATAAGGCATATTGACATTAGACATCACTTCATTAAAGATCATGCAGCTAAAGGAGAAATTTAATTACATCACGTTGCTACTAGCAATCAACTTGCATATATTTTTAGAAAACCACTGGCTTTTGACACATTAGATAAGAAACAGATTACGTGTGATTGATCTTAACGCTCAAATTTAAATTATGCAAACTTGATTATTTTATTTTTTTGTTTACTTTTATTTTATTTTACTTTATTTATTTTTTCTTTCATTAGTTTTGTATTTTATGTTTTTATTTTTAATGATAGCATTCATATGATCCTGAGTGATCGGTCTTTATATGTTTTTCTATTTGTCATGTTTAAGTGTTCTCTTTGTAATATATGAAATGTTTTTGTATTGTACAAATTATGTATCATATAAATAGTAGTTTTCTAAGTTGAGGACACAAAAGTGAGTTTTTCATTGAATTTAATATTATACAATGTCATCATCATCTATAAGAATTGTGTTGTTTCGTCAGCACGATTGAGGATGATTTTCTAAATGTTCAGTTATTTTTGTCAAATCTTATGTACAAAATCAGATTTCATTTGTACGATCCTGTTGTTAGTTTTTCATGTAGACAAACCTAACCATCATAAAATGACCTTTGATTTTTTGATCATCCTGGATGAACATATGTTCATCTGTACGATCATTTTTGTCAAAACGTTTGTACAAAACAACACCTCAAAAATGGCATTTTATGGAAAGTCATTTCGGTTTTGGCCATAATTGTTCATATGTACGAAACTTTTTTGATCCCGTAGGATTTTAGAATCATACATATGATCTTAAATTTGTATTGTATGATAGGTCATTTCTCTTTAAATAAAAAGGTCTTAGATAAGTTTTTTCTTCATATTCCCTGTTGTTTCCAAACCCTCTTGAGTCTAAATATTAGGAATGGCAAGCAATAGCAAACGATCTCATACTTCTAAGGGCTCATCTTTTAGATTTTGTAAGGATGATAACTTTCTTTCCAAAGAGAATAAGGAAGCCTTTAATAGCTATTTTTTTTCCAAAACAACCTCTTCTCGACTCCTCATGTAGAGTGATATCAATTTTTCTTTTATACCTCTATTTGCCTCAATCAAATTTTCCTTCATCCTTACCCTGATTTATGCCTACCATCATGAAACCTTTCAAATGTTCCTTGTAAACATGATTGTAAACCAAGATCTCATTAGGATTACCTCCTTTATCTTTAAGCAGCATATAGAAATCACTAAGGAAGATCAAGGCAACTTCCTACACCTTAAAACCCACGGAGTTAGAGTACACACCTTAACCTCTAGAGCAGATTTTGACTGGTCTAAAATAAATCAAACTTTATGAGGTGTTTTCCAAGTTTTCCATCTATCTTATGTGTACACTCTTAATGAAATGCTCAGATTTTCTAGCATGTCTTAAGAACCTCTATCATTCCCAAACCTGGTGATCACCTAAACTTGACTTCTCTTTTGTCTAATATCATCTACTTGATTATGACTGAAACTTCTTTTGATGAAGCCCAACTTATCATGGAATACATTTACAAACATTCTTATATTGTACTTCCTCATAATAAGTGGAAGAAAAATATGGCTTTATGATATTTAGTTGCTTATGACTTAGAGAAAAAGTATAACCAAATCCACCCTGATCCACCCACTAAGAATCCCATTTTCTTTACTGATTCCTCTTTTCGGGCACTCTTTAGTCAGGATCAAAGTTCAGAGGGAGAAGATTCAGAGGGAGAAGATAGAGCCCCCACTCCATTACCTGTACTTGCATTTAGACCTGGCTAGAATTTCTACCAAGAAATGGTCCAGCGCTTCGACATAATGGAAACTCATTTTGATCAACACTTTGATCAAACTGAGAATCACTTGAACCAGCAGGATGATAGATACAATGAAGATATGGGTTTAATTTGAGGGGAATTTTACTCGGTTAACATGAATATAACTACAATCAATAGTTACTTTTCAGTGTTCAACCCACCAGCTAATCCAGATCAAGGCCCTACTGATTATTAGTTCTACTTATGTGTTGTAGTTGCTGTTGAATTTGCGTGTTTGTTGTTGACATATTTTCTTGTGATTTCAGTAATTTCATATGTTAGTGTTTTCATGTGTTATTTTTTCATTTTTGGGATGATATTATTTGGGATCATGTTAAATGGAAAAATTATTTTATATGTGTTCTTGAATAATAAATATAATTATGGAATATTGTGTTGAGATGCATTGAAATTTTATTTCTGGAAATATTTTTTTTCCTTAGACCAATCATTTATGGTTGATCTCTTGAATGGAATTTTGAATTATTTTGTTCTACAAATTATTTTCTCTGCAAAATTAACCTTTCAAAATTAAAATTAAAATTATGATTGGATGTAAATTAGGAGATCAATTTCATGTTCGTATATATAAGTATTATTTAGATATAATTATTGCAAAATAGATGTTTTAATGATTTATTTTTTTCAATATGTTTATTTTTCTTATTATTGGAATTTGAATTAAGATTATTGATATTAGAAAGATAAAAAAAAATTAAAAAATGCACAAAGCATGTAAAAATTTAAAAGAAGCATAATATTCGTAATGTGAAAAGAGTCACAAAATTAGCTCAAATAAAAAAGATGCTCAAAGTGTGCCATAAAGAATTGAAAAAATATGTAATATCGCCAATTGAAAAATTCATTATGTTCTTTCCATTATCATTCCACTATTGAATTAGAAATTAATTAATCTTTATTTTTTCATGTCTGTAATAATCATTTTTATTTAATTTATATAGAATGAACTATGAACTTGGTTGACTTTTCTTATCTTAGCTGTTCTTTGATTTAAAATTTGAATTTTTCTTTTTGACAATAAAAAGTTACTCTTGTATTTACAATTAGTTTAAAATCTTCACCTTTTCCAATTACTTTAATTTATCCATAGGAACTTTTCATTTCAAGATGTACTTCACTTTTTGTTGTTGTCAAAAGGGGGAGTTCATTAGTTATTGTTTGATGTTTTTGATTGTTTTGATATATTTTGCTTGCTGTATGTGTTGTATTGTGTTAATGAGCAAATTGTTTTCATGTGTATATGTTTTGTAAATGTTTTTTTGGTGTTTTTTTTTGTTTAAACAGTTTTTGTTTTTTTATGCTTTTGGTTTTTTATTTTTGATTTTCATTGGAACACCTTGTTTTAAAATGGTCATTTATTTCAGGGAAGCTTTGGAGAAAAATATCTTTAAGTGTTTACTCAAACAATAATTATTTTTTTCATCATTAAAAAGGAGGAGATTGTTATAACTTACTTTCAAATTTATGATTTTATATCATGTGAGTTTTTCATGATACCAAAATATTATTCTGATGATTATTGTTTCTCCTAACACATATTAGAAAAGTCTTGTTTGTGTTTTTTTTGTGTGTACTAATATTTCAAGAAAATCATACTCTAGACTATCGAAGACTTCAAGGTAAATTAGATGAGGGTTTCTTATAATTTAAGTCTCTATATTTTCTTTTTCTTGAGTCTGGAGAGTAAGATTATATTTAGGTAACCGTGCACATTCACACTAGGGGAGTGAGCCAAAACTTATATTTTTAAAATTAATCATACTATACGATTCTTGATTTGTATTGGACAATTTGACATGTGTATTCCTTCATAATGAAGTTAATCGATTCATGCCTTAGAAAATTTTCTTGTACTGTTCATATAGATGATGTCTAGAGTATGAAATGAATACGTACCAGTTTATCTCAAATAAACTCACCATTTTCTAAATAGATTTTACTGTATGAAATTAATTTCATACAAATGATGACCAGAGTACGAAATGGGTATGTACTATTTCATCTTATATAAGCATGAAAATTTCTTGAATTATTTGTACTATACAAAATTACTTTCGTATAGATGATGTTTAGAGTATGAAATGGGCTCACCCATTTTCATACCATACAAAGAATGATTTGACTTAAACAATTCAAGCTGAATAATATGGGGTTCATACAAATGATGATCAGAGTAAAAAATGGGATTGTATGAAATCATATCGGATGAACTCATACAATTTTGAACTGTTCATACTATGCGATGCTAGTTCATACATACGACTGTCAGAGTATGAAATTAGTTCATACAAGATCGTACAATGATTATTTTAACTATTTGTATGATCATACTATGCGATGCTAGTTCATACATATGACTTAAAAATTTAATTTGACCATCTTGTATCGTATAGTATGATCATAAGGTCCTAAAAACTGACTACCTATAGAACTCCTACTTTGAATTTCTTTGAGAGTGCACTTGGAGAGTGTTAGGGAGAGTGTTTTGGGATTAGAGAGTGAGATATTTCTTAAGAGGGATTTATGAGAGGATTCACAAGGTTGACAAATGATGAGGATCTCTTGCTTGTTCTTCAATGTTCTTTCTTAATTTCTTGAAGGCTCTTGAGAGAAGATTTTCAAAGGAGATTCATTGCTCTAACGACACTAGGAGGGTGTGAAAAGATGACAGTTCTCTACCAACACTAGAAGGGTATGAAATGATGACGATACTATGCCGACACCCGGAGGGTGTAAAAGGACGGTGGTTTTCTACCATCACTTGGAGGGTGAGAAAGGATGATAGTACTCTGCCTCACTAGGGTTTAGTAGAAGAGAGGTTATTATAAGGGCCTCTCCGCTTTATTGAGGGATAAAAGGAGAGTCACTTTGGTATAGTACAATACCTGAAATGGGAGTCTTCAGAGAGTGGATGTAAGTCTATTTCGATCTAACCACTATAAAATTTTGTGTTCTTCTATTTTTACTTTTTTACTATATTTTTATTTTTTGTAAGTTTTTATTTTAATAGTTTGAAAATAATTTTTGAAAAATTTATAATTGTGATTAAAAACAAAAATTAATTTTCTAATTTACCAAGGGATTTTTAAATTTACCAATTCACCCCCCCCCTTCTTGGTTAGCCTTCGGACATTTGCTTTAGGTCTAACAAACTATTCAAACTTTTAGTTATCCTAAGATGTTAAAGAAAACAAAATATCCTAAGAAGTTATATATGAAATAAAAATGCTCATGCCAGCCACACTTGACCATGCTCTTATTTATTTGGTGGCTAAGTAGCCGAAGCACCTATAGAAGCATATACATGATTTATTTATCAATTTAGCTCACTTTATTAGCGCTGCATGAGTCTGACCACATGTATAAAACATCAATAGTATCAAGATCGCCCCTAATATATGGGTAATCTATCGGATATCAAAACATAAATGAAGGACAATAATAATGATCATTATATTAATCATCACATCAAAGCAAAGCAACCAACACACGTGCCACATGCAAAGTGTCACATCATAGAAATAAAAAAGGAAAGTACCGACCTAACCTAAAACTATAAGTCGTGTCCTAAAAAACAATTCTATATGTGTGTAGTAGGATGTGTGGTATTGGATATATCCTATGTTAAGTAATTGGTTCATATTATTTATGATCCGATTTATTATAGGCCAAAAGTTAGTTTTGATTAAAGTTCAAATATTTATATCTTGGGGTCAATTTTAATTAACTTATTTGGTTGGTTAGTTTTAACACATGGGGTAAAATTCTCTAAATTTTAAGTTAGATTAGAAAATTTTAGATGGTCTGGGGTCATCCTACCCACTAAGTTAAAGGGTTCCAAAAGGTAACTTTTAGAAACATGCTAGGTTTTGTAGTTTTAGCATTTTTATTAAGTTCTGTAATCTGGACAAAAGTGGAACAAGCACACCTTAAACTATGAGTACAAACAAACAACCCCACATGATAAATATAAGAAACAACCAATGCCAAGCACCCCATAATATTCTTCCCAAAGAAAAGAGAGAAGTAATCAGGTGTTAATTCAATAATTTATTATTTCAAATCATTGCTACATCTCAACCAATCACAACAATTAAGCACCACCAACAAAAATAAAGAGGGAAAATCAAACCAATCCAACATAACAGTCTAATAATTTAAGTGAAGCAAAAATGAGCCAGCCCGCAAGGCCACATTAAAAGTGATTGGTAAAAAGATAATTGACCAAAGAATAGCACAAAAGTCCCATATGAAAATAGGAGCTTTCAAAGAACCACATCAACCCAAAATCCCAAGGAAGAAAGTAATGACCATCATAAAAATAATGATAACAACCGAACAACAAAAAAGAATAAAAAAAAATAAAAGAAAAAGTCCAGACACAAGAGCACTAATTAAAGCGAATGTAAGGGAGGCCAAGACAGTCTAATCTTGCCAAACCTATGATTTCTTTAGGAAGAGTATGCTCATAGTATTCAATGAAATCGGACAAATTACAATCCATTTTAGCCAAGGAATCAACAACAACATTCCCCTTCCTCAAAATAAGATAAATAGAATATGAAATGAGGTAAAGCGAATACTTAATATCTCTTAACATATAGAAATTAGTAGGATTGGAAGTGGTGTTACCTTCGAGATAATGGATCAAGAGTAAAGAATTAGCTTCAATATAGATATTAGTGATGCCAAGGGAAACGCATAATTAAATTTTTTGACAAACTCTTGTGTTTAGAGAGAGAAGATCCCATTTAGAGAGAGAAGCTCCCCTTTCAAATTTTTAATTCCCGATTTTACGGTAGATTGTAAGGAGATGATGGTAAATGGCTGCCGACCATCAACGATCTCTACAACGAATGCACAACCTAATGGTTTGGATGCTACAAATATAGGAGACATTAATCATCATAATGTTGGTTTGGGTCAAGAGATTGCGAAAGGAAAGAAGAGGCTTTCATATAAAGGAAAACACTGGTATTTCTCCAAAAAAAGATAATTGTTGTTGATGGTAAGGGAAAAAGTATTTTGCATGATCCTGTGTGTAACAAACCTCATAAGATGTGGTATCTTGTTGTTTCACCGCTAAAATCATATAATTCTGATGCTTCTTCATCAGGTATGCAAATTTTTATTAATTGATTCAGATATTCAAATGCAATCCATGGCAGTAATGTGATAAATGTGAATTCCATGAAACTGGTTAACAAAAATATTCTACCTAATGATGATTTAGAAGGCAAATTGGTGGACTATAATATTCCTAAATCTAGTTTTTTTTCCCTTCGCACAAGTTCTTTCTTCGTCTGTTGAAGTTTCTGATAATAATGTGATTACAATTTCACTCAAAGAGAAGATAGAAAAATTTAATGCTGAAAAGGAGTTTAATCCTGTCATAAACAAAACTAAATTTCATAAGACAATGGATAATTTTAATGCTGGGAGAAAACCTCATATAAGAATTGTTAATACTCCTGAAGATGTTGAAATGATCGAAGATGGTGTATCTATAAAAATTCAATCTAATGAAGAAAATGGAAATATTCATAGGCTATGCAACTCTATTATGGTTAAAGTTTTTGGTAAGTCTAACCCTTTTTCTGTTATTAGCAATGAGCTTCCAAGACAATGGAATCATTTTGGTTCTTTTCACCTAACCGATTATAAAATAAGGTATAATGTTGTTACTTCTTGATTTAAATATGTGGAGAAGATTAGCAATAAGTCCAAGGATGATAATCCAAAAATAATGGTGAAAAGTTCTATGGTGGATAAGACATAGAATGTTGATTTTCATGAAGGCAATGGTGATGATGTAATTGAACAAAATAAAATTAATGAGAATGTTGAGCTTCTTGTGCAAATGGAAGGAATGAAAAAGTCTAAATGTGTTAATGATCCAGAGAGATTGGAAGAAGTGAATATGCTCCTGTAGTTATTTCTAATGAAGATGAAGATAATACTAATTCCCATACTATCAAAGATGGGACCTCTGTTAATGAAGTTAAAAATAGTGTTCTTTCGTTGGGTATTAAAGGAATAGATGGTATGAATGAATCTGTAGGAGAATGTGTTCTTTGTAGTACTAATATAGAAGTTAAAGAATTTTCTGTTATAGAAAATTCTATTACAGTAAAAGCTGAAAAGCGCATTTAGTAATGGTTTGATTGATGTGAAGATTTTTTTATCCAGTCATGAAAGAATGGATATGCTTAACATTGATCTTAATAATTCATCTCAAAAGAAGACTGATGATACTAACGTATCATCTAATTTGAAGAAGGATCCAAAAAAGTTTTGACCTCTAAAGAGCAATCTTAGAGGTAGAAAAAGTAGAGACAAGGTGAAATGCGCAGGGGGCTTCTCCCCATTATGTTCTTAATGGCGTCTTTGCTCTTTTGGAATTATAAGGAAGCTAAGAGTAAAGAAACTTCCTATTATTTAAGGAGTGTTATTAAAGATAATGGAGTGTTCTTTGTTGTCTTAATGGAAACTAAATTGGCATCTATGGATAGAAATGAAGTTAGTAGAATTGTGTGGAGTGACTGGAATTTTTTCATGTTGATGCTAATGGTACAACTGGTGGTATCCTTTCCCTTTGGAAGAATGTTTTATCCTCTTTTATTCTTCTTACTTAATCAAATCAATGTATTATTGTAAAATTAATGGATCCAAAAGGTACTACTTAGACTATTGCTATTATTTTTGGTAATGAGAATGTGAGTCAAAGAAGGAAGTTGTGGGAGGTTATTGAAAACTTTACATCAGTGACTGAACCTTGTATTATTGGTGGAGACTTCAATTGTATTCTTTCCAAAAATGATAAAAAAGGAGGTAAAAGATTATTGTCTTCTAAAGGGACACAAGATATGATGGAGTTTTTAAATAGAAATGATTTTCATGATATTGGTTTGAGGGGACAAAAATTTACATGGTGTAATAATACTGAGGGCCTTGCTTTTATTTGGGAAAGGATTGATAGAATTTGTCTAAATTCTAAAGCCATAGATCTTATTTTGTTTGCAATTATTAACCACTTGGCTAGAGTTTCTTCGAACCATTGTCCGATCCTTATCAATCTTCTCAATGAGCATGTTTATTTTTAGAAATCTATCAAATTTGAAAATGTAAGCTGCTCTTATGATGCTTCTTGGGGTGTAGTTTTAAAAAACCTAGCACAAACTTGATTATTTTTGTAATTCGGATATTCTTCACAGGAGAATCGCAAAATCACTTAAAAGTTTTTTTTTTAGCAAAAAGAAATTAAAAGATTTAAATGTGCTGAAGGAGCTGCAAGAAGATATTTTGTAACTTCAAGAAGAGGAGAGTGTAATGGGTCTTAGCTCGAAGAAGCTTGTTGTTATGAGAATGAAAGTACATGATCTTAATGTAACTCTTGCTAGATTATCAACATGGTGGAGGCAATCATCAAGGGCACAATGGATGGAGGATAGTGATAACAATTCACGTTTCTTTCAGAATTTTGCTAACTCTAGAAGAAATGGTAACTTGATTCATAAAATTAAAAATCTTAATGGAATTCCTGTTATTGATCTAGTTGAAATTCATAAAGTGTTTGAAGATTTCTTTTTAAATGAGTGGAAGTTCAAAAAAATGCTCTTTGGAAGACTGGTCGAAGACATAAATACTCAATAAGCTGAATGAAGATAAAAAGAAGTTGCTTATGGCAGATTTTCAAAATCAAGAATTGGTTTCCATTATTATGAAAATAGACAATAATAAGTCTCCAGGTAATGATTGGGTTAATTCATTCTTTTTTAAAAGCTATTGGAGTATTATTCATGTGGAGGTCTGGAACGTAGTAAAATCATACTTTGAATTGGGTAGGATGCTTGAAGAATGGAAAGAAACATTGGTGGTATTGATTCCAAGGTTAGTAATGCTAATGAAGTTAAAAATTTCAGACCTATTAGTTTATGTGAAACTATATAAAAAATGGTGGCTGGTATGAATTGGAATAGATCAAAGGATTGTATTCCAAATGTTGTTTCAGAACAACAAGTGGCATTTGTTCGCGGCAGATTGATTTCTGATAATTATTTTCGTTCTCATGAGATAATTAATAAATTTAGATTCTCAATATCTAAGCCTGGGTTTATGATGCTTAAACTTCTTATGGAATAAGCCTATGATAGTATGTGTTGGGATACTTTTAAGCAGGTCCTCTTGATAATAAGTTTTCCTTATATGTTTGTTAAGCTTGTTATTCAATGTGTTTCTTGTCCAAAGATTTCTATTATTATTAATGGGAAAAGAAGTAAATGGATTCATGCTAAATGTGGAATTAGACATGGATGTCCATTGTCTCCAGGACGTTTTATCCTTGATTCAGAGTTGTTATCAAAATTTTTTCAGGAAGGACGACAAGGACTTGGTATTAGAATTGTTTCTAATTCTCCTAAAATTTCTCATTTGTTATATGCCGATGATGTAATGATTCTTGTTGAAGCCTCTTCTTTTAATGCAAAGTGTATTAACAAGATAATGGGCGATTATTGTGAATGGACGGGAAAAAGAATTAATCAGGAAAAATCTCAAATTTTATTTGGAAATTCTGTTTTTCTCGAAAAGCTCAGAAGAGAGTAGGAAGAATTTTGGGTGTTCATAAGGTCAGGGAATTATGCTATCATGGTGTTAAGTTGGCTCCAAGGAGACTTGAATACAATGATTTTAATTTATTCTGAATAAAACTATGAGTAAATTGAATACTTGGGGTTTACAAAATTTATCTTTGGTTGGAAAAATTGCTTTATTGAAATCAATTTATTCTTTTATACCTCTATTTTCAATGACTCATTCATTGGTTCCTAAGAGTATTCTCTATAATTTGGATAAGTGCTATAGAAATTTCTTATGGCATAAAGAACAAGATAGAGAGGTATGCATTACATATCATGGAAAACTCTTTGCAAATCCGTTGAGCAAGGTAGATGGGGTATTCATGGGGTTGTCCAAAGAATTGGACCTTTAAGAGCTAGAATTGCGTGAATTTTATCAATAATTAGAATTCTTTGCTTAACAAGATAATTTCATCAAAGTATGGTAAAAACATTTGCAAAGAAAATTCATGGAAAAACTCTTCTACTACTTGGCGTATTAATTAAGATGGCGCTAATAATTGAAGCAAATTATTAGATGAAGAGTTTTAAATGGTGAAGCTATAAATATCCTTTATGATACTTGGATATTAGATAGATATTTGAATAAATGGACTTCTTTTATAAATATTCAAGAGATAAAAGATAAAATAATTTCTATTTTGTTGGATGTAAGTGAAAAATGGAACAAGGAATCAATGCTTAATCTATTTTCTACTGACCTGATAGAAGTTATTATCGATATTCTTATAGATAAAGCACTAAAACAGGACTATGTGGAGCTGCTAGTTAACAATAACGGGAAATCTATTGCTGCCATGGATTTTGATGCTGTAAATAAATGTGAATATGATGGGATTAATATCAACTAGATGAAGAAATTTAAACTTACTCCTAATGTTAAAATGTTATGGTGGAGGCTTATTAATAATTCATTAGCTACTAATAGGTGAATGAAGTATAGAAAACTTAAGAAGTATAGCACATGTCCAAGAGGCTACAATAATGATGAAGATAATGATCATATTACTACACATTGTAGTAAAGTGCTTGAAATCTTTCATGCTTTGGATAGATGGGAAATTCATATGCCAAATCTCATTGGAGTAGCAGATTGCTGGAAAGAATTGGAAAAGTTATCTTATATGAATTCTAGTATGGTTAAAATTTATTTGAATGTTGTTTATCAAAATTAGAAGGCAAGGAATTATTGCACGCATGGGTTGAAGGTTCCTTCTTCATATTATTAAGTTACTAATGCTTTATCGTATTCATCACAACCTTTATTTATTCTGATTTGCAAGAACTGAGATATTAATCAGCACTTGTTGCTATCTAATGCTTGGTATCCTCCGCCTAAAAATTGGATAAAACTTAATGTGGATGCTTGTTTGTTGAATTCTAATAAAGCAAGTATTGTGGGTGAATTTAGTGATCATAAAGGAAGATTTCTTATGGCATATGGAAAGAACATGCTTCATTGGGACATCTCATTATTGGAGTTCTTTATTTATTTTTTATTTTAAATTCTTTATTCAAGGATGGATGTATGAAATAAATTGTATTATTATCGAAGGTGATAATATTAACGTGATAAAGCTTCTTTAACATTCAATAATGAATACTCGGAATAAAGTGGTGCATAAAATGGACTTTTATTTTTTAGATTGTTTTAATAATGTTAATTTCCATTTTGTGTCTAGAGAAGGAAATAAATTGGCAGGTTGTTGTTCTAATTATGCCTTATTAGATAATTTTTATAGGGATTGTGCTTTGTTTGAGAGCCTTCCTTCAAGTATTTTTAACTTGATTAGGAAGGATTGTGATAGTATTTCTATCACATAGGTCTTTGTATTTCTTTTATTTCTCATTTAATGCAATTGCAGATCTTCAAAAATAGGTGAAATGCATAATTAAATCCCAACAAATAGACTCTCAATTTTAGCTTGGATAGCATTACTAGCAGTAGAGGGCCCCACAAAAGCTACAATCACAAAACCATTAGAATCCTGAATAGTACCACCACAACTCGCATTCAAATTAATCTTGGAGGCATCAATATTAAGTTTAAAACATCTCTTCAAAGGCTCTCCCCAATAAATAATCCTATCATTACCACCAACAATATAGGAACTCAAAACCAAACCAAACTTAAACACTACATGAAGAAAACCTTTAAAGTCATCAGCCTTTAATAACTTAGCAAAAAAAAAAAAAGATGATAAATTTTGTTCTTAACTTTAGAAACGATACTTAAAGCACCCATTTTAATACTCTCAAGCTTAGAAACTTTCCTACTACGCCATAAATACTAGCAAATAATAACAGAGAGAATATTCCAAATATGACATTTAGAAGGAATAAACCACTCTATAAGAAGAATACCAATATAATTATATTGAGTAGCATATAACAAGTTTAAATAAATTTTCAAAATGAATCCCAACATTTGTAGCAATTGGGTCCTGAATAAACACATGATTCATATTTTTAATATGGTAGCAACATTGACATTTAGAGACAATATAAAGACCTTTCTTTAATAAAATAGAATCCAAAGGTAAGTAATTATGTAAAATTCTCTAAATAAGAAATGAATAAGAGGGAGGTATGCTAGCATGCCAAAAAGCTAAATAAAGAGAGTTTTTTGGAAGACATTGCCTAATAAAATTTCAAACTTATTTAGTTTAAAAAATACCAACATTAGAATGATTTAACAAAATGTAATCCTCATTCTCCAAATAAATAGAAATATTGAGAATTAACTTAATAATAGAGTCAAGTACAAAATTGGTAAGAAAATCAATATTCCAGCTCTCATTAATAATAAAATCCTTAGCTTTGCAAGCAAAGGTAGAGTGAGTGTATAAAAGGTTATCAATAAAACAGTTACCCAACCATTTATCTTGCAAAAAAAAAAATGTTGCCATCTCCCATACCCCATTGAATAAATTCTTCAGCTTCCCACTTAATACTGCAAAATATTTTCCAATTGAAAGAGTCGCCATGTTTATAAACACAATTCAAAGGGTGATTCCCAACACAATACTTAGAAACCATGAGCTTGGACCATAAACTTTTTTTAGCTCTAAAAGAAAACCAAACCTATGATTATGCCTTGACATATTAGTAAAAGTTTTGATACCTAATCTACCCTCATCCATAGGCCCTGAGAAATTACTCCAAGAGCCCCAAACAATAGAACGATTACCATCCTTGGAACCCAAAAAAAATTTATTAAAAAAAGTCTCCATTCTATTACAAACATTTAAGGACAGACACAATGTTTGCAGCAAATAAATCGGATTAGAAAAAAGAACAAGCTTAATAAGAATAAGTCTACCTACATAAGATAGGAGATTGAAAGTCCAAAAAGAAAGTTTCTTATGGATAGTAGAGAAAATATCATCCAATAAATGAGAATGTTTCTTACGCTTATAAAGAGGAGTACCCAAATACTTCAACTGAAGAAGCCTTTTTTTCAAACCAAAATTTCTTTCATTACTATTAATACGGGTAGGATAAATAAACCTAGCATGAATAAAACAATTCGTAGAGGAGTTAAATATTAAATCACTAGCATGCTGAAAAGAGTTAAGAAAATTGAAACGAATATGCAACATTTTAATAGAACAAGTAGAGAAAATAATAAAATCATCCGCAAAACTCAAATGGGTAATGGGAAAAAAACCACCTGTTTGAACTTACCGAGTCAGGTGTATGCTAAAAGGATTATTATTACCATGAGATAAGTATTCCTCAAAAATGATAAAGAGAGTAGGAGATAGAGGATTCCCTTGTCTTAAACCTAGAGAAGATGAAAAAGCCATGGGACTTACCATTAATTATCACAGAGAAATAACAAAACTCTATGTTATTTTTAATAAGCTTACTGAAATCCAAGTTAAAACCAAAAAGATTTAAAATGGTATAAAAGAATTCCAAATTGAGATTATCACAAGCTTTAGTAATGTCAACTTTGAAAATAATATTCCCACCAACAACCTTAGCAAGCAAATCAGGACCTAATTTTTGTTAAAGAAAAACATTATCAAATATAGATCTACCTTTCACAAAACTAGTTTGTTAGAAGGAAATGATATTAGGAAGAATTAAATCAAGCCTCCCCATTAAAATTTTGGAAATAAGTTTATTAAAAAAGGTACATAAACTAATGGGATGGAAACCATTCCAAAAATTAATGGAATTAGATTTGGGAATTAACGCTATAAAAGTAGAAGTAAAAAATTTAGGAATAGGATTACCCTTAAAGAAATCCACCACGACATTTATAAGGTCCTCTTTAATGATTTCCCTTTTTTTTAAAAACTTATTGGTGAAGCCATCAGGACTAGTAACAGAATCAAAATTCTTGTCTTTTAAAGTCTGCCAAATTTCCTTTTCAGTAGGAATGTTAGTCAACATCAAATTTTCCTCAAAAATAAGAGAAGGAATAAGTAAAAATTTAATATTAAAGTTCAGGCAAAAATTAATGTTGAAAGCTTTTTTAAAATACTCAGTACTGGAGGCTGAAATTAATTCAGGGCTTTCAATAACATTACCTTCAGAGGAAGTGATCTTTTGACTTTGCCTACTAACTTTATTATGATTAGCAATGTTATGAAAGTATGTAGTATTGTGATCACCCTCTATAAGAAATTTAGAGGAGGCTTTTTTCCTCTAATAAGCTTCTTTATTTTCCAGAAGTTTGAATAGAATAGTCTTGGCTTCATTAAGAATGACAAATTATCAAATGAAGAAATCTGCATGTAAACCATATCAACATTTTCCACATCTTTTTTAGCAAGCATAATACTGGAAAGTATATTCTTGAAATTACATTTATTCCATCAGGAAAGTTTTTGTTTAATCCTTTTAAGTTTAAACCAAATCCTAGTCATGCATAAACATTATTAGATGGGAAAAGAGGGGCATCCTAATTGCTTTTCATAGTATGTAAAAAATTATTATTAAGAAGCCAAATATTTTGAAATCTAAGGGCTTGGAAAGTATTACTACTAGTTCTATTAATGCTTAATAATAAAGGAGAATGTTAAGATAAAGTTCTGGTAAAATGCTTAATGTGAGTAGATTGAAAAGAAGAAATCTAATAATTATTTAAAAGGATGCGATCTAATCTTTGCCACATAGTACCCATATTCCATGTAAAACTATTGCTAGAAAAACCAATGTCATGTAGGTTACTACTCATAATCATATCATTAAAATCCTCCATAGAATGATAATTAGGAGGCTTTCCTCCTACTCTTTCAACACCATTAGTTATACAATTAAAATCCCCCCTAACAAACCGATGGGCATTAACAGAAGAGAAAAAATCAGTTAGTTGATCCAACAAAGTTTTCCTCACTAATCTAAAATATGAGGCATAAACAAAAGAAGCATAGTAAGAAAATTGATTAAAAGTAATATTAGTATGAATTAACTATGGTAAATCCATAATAATATCTAGAGTAATAAATTGTTTCCAAAAAATCTTTATTTTATTAGTATAATTGCCAAAAGAAAAATCAAAACACAATTTAGTGTGAACAAAATCTAATTTTGTAACAAAAATAAAAGGATCAATTAATACAAGAAGGGGAATATCATAAATCCTACAAAGATTCTTAACTCTATCCATATAAGGAGAGAAACCCACACCCCTAATATTTTATACAAGAGCATTAACCATTAATAGATTTGTTAGAGGCTCAAATGGCCCTTAGGGTAGTGCCCGACATAATCTTTTTAGTCTTACCTTTTTTTTTTTGCAATACAAAGTATAACCATCCTCAATAATGTTATCCTTTCCATTAGGAGATGACATAGAGTTAATATTGGAATCCTTAAGACCATCCCTAGGAGTGAAAGTATCAAAAAACCCAATTTTCCCTTCATATCATCAACCATGTACTCGTCATTTTTTTGATTATTTTTAAAATTATACTCAGATCCACTTTTACATTTATCCTCAGTAACTTAATTAAGATTACATTCATTAGGGTCATTTTCTTGACAAAGAGAGTTCCTATTTTTCTCCTTCATTCCTAGGTTAACAAACAAATCAGTAGTGTGTTGACCATCCTGACATTTGTTTACTACACCATTCTCACCCACATCTAGAAGAGCATGTTCCTCCATAGAATCAACATTATCAATATTAATATTATATTGACTATGTTCATTAGCCTTATCCAACAAACCTTCAATAAAAATGGAAGTATCTAAAGGGTTACACTCTATGTCATCTCCAAAAGAATTGGATTCCTCTAAATGAAGGTTTTGTGCTTTTTTCCTTTCAAAGATCGTGAGCTCCATGAACAAGCGGCTCAACATTATTTGGTTCAACCATAATTTTAGAGGTCATCTTGTTCTTTCTAAGTTGAAAATGGGCAACAAAACAAAACAATCATTAATCTTATGGCCATGAATTTTATAATCCAAACAAAAATCCGAAACATTTTCAAACTCTGCTTTCTATAAATATCAAGAATTTTCAGAAGCAAGCCAAATGTCTTTAGCATGCTTCTTAGTGAAATCTAATTCCATTAGAATCCTAGCCACATAAGGCCTCGAATGAGAGGCGGTGGCTTGGGCTGTTTGAAGCGGTCAATCAAAAATGGACCCCAAAGCATGAAGAACATGTGAGTTAAAGAAATGCAAATATAAATTTGGAAAAGAAATCCAAATAGTAATATTGGGTAATTCTTCTTTGACATCAAAAAATGGTGTCCATTTAAGTAATTTCATTTGATAAATGACAACATTATAAGTTCTCTTAGCAAAAATCCTAACTTTAATCAAGGTCATTAGATAACTAAATAAAAACATATCTTGCATTATGCATACATATAGAAACATTTCCAGACAATTTAAACTTCCCAAAAAATTTCAAATCGCACCAAGATTTTGTTGGTTGACCGAGAACTTACCAATAAGAGTAAATTGAAAAGGGTTAGCAAGTTTGAGAATATCATCATCAGATATTAAAAGCACATGAAACCCTTTAACCATTGATTTAGTTAAAGTAAACATGGGTTCATTTGAAGAAGAAGGTCCCACTAAAACATCCAAAAAGAGAGAGAAATAGAATCAGAATCAATAAAGCTCATCAAACCTTTCAAAGTAACTACCTGTGCCAAAGGGGGAACATCCCAAGCATCAGGAATCAAATAGGATGGTCCTGTCTCCATAAGGAGAAGAGAACAACCTAGGGCCAAATTTCTATATGAATGAAATAAAATAAGAGCCCAAAACAAAAACAAACAAAATAATTGAGGAACAATAGTAGAAACCACCAAGAGAAACAATGGATGTCAAAGTTGTACTCGGAATCGCCAAAGCCAAAACTAATCATTCGAGGATGTCAAATTCCATTTTCCAAAGTTATTGTGGTTTAAGTAAATGGTAAATTATGGTTTGTTAATTATGTAGTTTGAAGGGCCCTAAAAATTCCTAAAAAATTTAAGGGTGTTTCAAAATATCACTAAGTTTAAATGTTTCAAGTTTCATGTCAATCGGAGGAGTACCCTAGTCCCTAGAATTTCTCTAAGTTTGTTAAATGGGTCCTTAATTATTGTCCTTAGGGTGTCGCCACATTAAATAGTTTTAAATCAAGTGTTAATAACTAACCCTTATGGTAACATAAAGGGAAGATGCAACAAATCATAGCACGCCATGTCCTTAGAACTAGGAGAACCTAGACTAAGTGCTTGTGCATCCTAAACTTACAAAAGTTTAAAATATTAATTGAACTGTATTAGCGATGTGATTAGTGATTGATCGAACTCCAATCATTCAATAATCCTACCCCATGAAATTCTATTCATATGCATTACCATATGCTTGAAATTTCAAATGGACCTCTCAAAATTAAAGGATTTAAATATATGTATAACTTTAAAATACATATATATTAAAATAAAAATATAAATATAAAATTTAAAAATAAAATAATAAAAAATAATTTTATATATAAAGATCCACTGGTCACCCAAGGAGAGTCTAAAAATAATTTCAAATAAATTTTTAATTTGAAAATACTTAATATAATATATATTTGAATATAATTTAAGTATTAAAGTAATTTAAATAATAAAGAATAATTAAGAAAATTTAGGTTTTAATCAATGAAAATATTTTTAAATTAACTATTAAATTTTCTAAAATTATAAGTTATTATATAATTTTTGGTTTTAAAATAAATTAATTTTGAATTTTTAAAGTTTTAAAAAATAAAAGATATTTAAAATAATTAAAAAAATCATTTTTAAAAAAATATTTAATTAAGTTAAATCAATTGTTAAAAGTCTCTATTTTTAAAAATAATTTTAAATAATTTTTATAAAATTGAATAACATATTTAAATTTTTATTTAATTAAATATTAATTAAGTATTTAAACATTTATTTAGTTAAATATTACTTAAAAAAATAATATTTCTCAATTTAAAATTAAATAATTAAATAATATTATCTAAGCTTAAAAATAGTATTTTATATTATTTAAAAAATAATTATTATTATCAATAAATACTAATTAAACATCAATTTTATATTAATATGTAAAGATTATTTAAAAAATAATTAAATATCATATTTTAAATTTAATTAAATATTAAATCAAAGAAAATTTTTAAAAATTAATATACTATAAATATTTACGTGAAATACTAAAAAATAATTAAAATAAATTTGTAAATTATATTGAATAATTTAATTATTTATAATAATTATTAATTAAAATAATTAATAATTGGTATTTAAAATAACTATTTTTTAAAAAAATTTAAATAAATAGTAATTTTAAATTAAAGTATTCTTTTTTTTTTTTTGAAAAATCTTATATAAAATAATAAATTTTTGGATTTTAAGTGAATTTTTAATTAATTATTGAAGTTTTAATAATTAAAATAACTTTAGAAATAATTTAAAATAACTAAATAAAGAAAAAGGTGGTGGGATGACACTTGGTTGGCCGAGATTGGCCCAATCAAATAGGACGGCAGGCCAATCATTTCTAAATGATTAGCAAGGAAGCGTGATCCACACTGTGAAATTAATTTGTGTCACCTAACCGTCAGATTTCCCGTGTTATGGAGATCAAGCCAAACTGAAGTCTGGATTGGGGATTCATCTACGCGGTTATGCACATCCGTGATATGATGAGATCTAGGCTATTGATCTCAAGATTAATGGCCTAGAGATCCAGCAACTCATGCATATGTTGGCCTAAAAACCTAAAGTAATAATCACTTTATTTTGTCGATCCACATAATGAAATTTAATGAAATTTTGAACACAGGTACTTGGCATGAGGTGCATTATTGGATGACCATATTTGTAGTCTAAAATGTGATGTATGAAAAGTTTTTAAACTCTAAGTGTACTAAACTAGGCATTACAATTTTACCTAATCCAATAAAAGTTCCCGATTTGGGAGAGACTAGGGTGAAAGCAAAAGCAAAAGTCCCAACTAAGGAGCCCTAATCTCCCTATTTCTATCCCTAAGCTCATAGTCAATGGTTAGGATCATCTCTAGAGATAATTATGAGGAAAATAGAAGCTCATTGGTCGTGGTTTGGGCCAAGGGAAGAGTAGGAATGTTTTAAATGCATTAAAAGGAGAGATTTTGACTTAAATATGTCAAATTTGACCAAACAAGGCTTGGGTTGACCAAGCCATAGTTTCAGTCAACATGGTATAATAGATCGAAATAGGTGATGGATTGAGCCATGAATGATTTGAAATTGATTATAACCCAAATAAGGGCAATTTGGGCTAGTTGGTTCAACCTAGGCTGACTTAGTAAATCAGGTTTACTTAGAGCCTAGGTCTGGGCTCCATAGACTTAGTTTGACTAACTAAACCTAATAGAAGAGATCTTGGAGTCTAGCTTGATCAAATTGACCAAGTTAACTCCCCTTGACCCATGTTTGGGTGAAATTAAGGTCAATAAATGGACCTCCAACAAGTGCAGCAAATAACTAGTGAACCGTACATGTTAACGTTGACCAAATGTAGCAAGATAAGTGAGATGAGGAGCATATGGAGGATCATCAAAGAAAGGAAGGTGAGTAGATACTATATCTACCTTAGATTTCATAAAGGTTGAATAGAGGAGAAAGCAAAGGTAAAACATCTCACATTCATCTAACCATATCAAATTAGCAAATGTGGATAACTCGATGTTCACCTGACCATATCAAAACTGTGAAACAAAGATAAAAGGGTAAAGTAAACTAACTACATGCCTGACCATATCAAAATAGTAAAATAGATGGTAGAAGGGTTTGCATTCACCTAACCATACCAAAATACTGAATGGGGTGACTCAATATTCACCTGACCATATTGAAATAGGGAATATAGAGCCAAAGAAGAAAGTAAACTGACTACCTGCCTGATTATACTGAAATAGCAGAATAAAAGGTGAAAGGATCCCACATTCACTTGATCATATCAAAACAATGAATTTGGGTGACTCAATATTTGCCTGACCATATCAAAATTGTAAATAAACAAATCACAAAATCTAATATCCGCCTGACCATATCTAAGCAACAAGACAATCTAGAAAAGAGTCTAATATTCACCTGACCATATCCAAATAGTGAATGTAGAGGACTCGATTTTCACCATACCATATCAAAATAGTGAAACAAGGAGTGAAGGGGTAGTGAGGTATGTCTCCTAGAGACTCTATCGAGCAATCATGTAGAAAAGGTTTAAATTTTGCCTGACAATATCAAAACAACAAATCTGAACCGCTTAACACTCACCTAACCATATCAAAATAGTGAGTAAGGAGTCAAAAGAAGAAAGTAAATTGACTACCTACTTGACTATATCCAAACATTAGAATACAAGGTTAAAGGATCCCACAATCACCTGAACATATTAAAATAATGAATGGGGGTGACTCAATACTTGTCTGACTATATCAAGACCACAAATAAAGAATTAACAAAACTTGATGTATGCTTGACCATATCAAAATAGCAAGAAAATTGGAAAAGACACCTCAAAAACAACCTGAAACACTTCTGTGTAGGGATGTGAGGGAAAAGGAAAAGGTGTATGGGAGAATTCCAAGGAAATAGTTATCTAAGAAATCTCGAGCCAATATTTTAGTTACCACATGGTAGAAGACAAGTCGTAGTGGCCATGAGCATCTGAAAGCTTGTGAAATCTCTTAGGAAACACTAAGATCATAAAAAGAGGAAGCATTAGATTGATGCCTCAAATGGTAACAAAAACAGATATAACATCAATGAAGTGTGAGAGGGACGGTCTCATTCCAAGTGAGTAACATCTAAAGTAGTGAGGGGATACACTCGCTACAAAGAACAAAACTATATTGAGGAGAGATAATCAGTAATGAATTATAGTGATGCAGTCATACTAACTAATGGGGATCTTGTAAGAAGTGAAAACAACATCAACACATCCAAGGGACCTCTCTGACCGCCAAGAGTTGGGTCTTAATTATCAGGTATGTAGCACAGGAAACTAGAGAGCTGATCTTCTGCTAGAAAATAAAAGCTCACAAAGAGGTAATGGTAGCATCTGAGACATGATGAACTACATCACAAACAAGGAGACAAGTCGGAGAAGTGAGCGGACACACCCAGCACCAAGGATGAAAAATTTAAATAAGATCAATGATCATGAAAATATCATAGTGGTAACACATACTCCAACTAGTGGGACCCTTTAGGAAGTGAAAACAACCCCAACACATCAAAGGAACCCCTTTGGAAGCCAAGAATTCGATCCCAATGGGAATGTACGGTGGTAAAGAAGCCAAGGAACTATTCTTCCAATAAAAAATCAAAGCTCACAAAGAAGTGATGCTAACACCTAGGGCATGATGCACTACATCATAAATGGGGTGAAAAATTGAGGTAGTGAGTGGACATCCTCTCCACCAAGGATAATAACTTCAAATAATATCAATAATCATAAAAAGAATCACAGTGATAACACCCACACCAATTGGTGGGACCCCATAAGAAGTGAAAGTAACATTAACACATCCATAGAACTACTCCAGTAGGTAAGGGTAGGAATGAATGGGAGAGTAGGTTGTTAGGAGAAGCTAGGGAGCTGATCTTCTACTAAAAAATGAAAGCTCTAAAAAAAGTAATGCTAACATCTGAGACATTATGTACTACATCATGACTGAAGAAATAACTTGAAGTATCAAGGAAATACACTGACCACAATAATAACTACGAATATGATCAACAATCATTAAAAGATCATAGTGGTAACACCTACCCAAACTAATAGGACCCTATTGGAAGTGAAAGCAATATGAACACATCCATAGAACTACTCTTTGCAACTAAGAGTAGGGTATGAATGGCGGAGTAGGTTCATAAGGGAACATAAAGGGGACTGGTCTTTACCTTACATGAATTATATGATTTGCACTAGAGGAACTGACTAAATCAATGGAAATAATATAGACTAGTTTTAATAACTCAGATTATACTTAGGGGCAACAAGTGAAAGTGGGGGAACTAAACATTATAAAGGGATAGAAAAATTAAAAGTTCTATACACTAACACCAATGTGATTGGTGTGCATAGAGATGCGCAAAAACATCCCTACAACGTATCAGTGTATCACCTTTAAGGATAGCCTTAAACTCTTCATAACGAACATCATGTTGTAGAGGACAAATCATTATGGCCACATAGATAGCTGAAAAGTAGAAGGAATCCTTTTAGGGGGTACATATATAAAGGGATATTTATAGGTGGAAGGGAAGCTCCCCTTGATAAGTGTAAAACTAATGCATAGAACTTTTTAAGTACTGCTAGTTGATGATAGGCATAGGGTAAACCCCTTTTACATCAACAAGTAGGTAAGAACCACTTTCGTAGACTTAATCTACGATGAAGGGGCCTTCTTAAATTGGCTCAAACTTATAACTTTGGCGATGACGCAAAATGATTGACCTACATAAGATAATAACTAAGTCGCCCACCCGGAAAGAATGAGGTCAAACAATGTGATTATATGATTGGGTCATACGAGTTTGTTATAGTTTTAGGTTCTAATGAGCTTATAGGTAAAGCTCTTCTAAACATCAAGCTCTTTCAACTATAGTCGGGCATTTTCTTCATGGGAAATATTATGGCTAACTGCCGTACGCAACGAGGGGAGCTCAACCTCAAGATGGAGGAATAATTCAACCTAGAATGCCAAAGCATATGGGATAGACTATGTAGGAGTATGGTATGTAGTTCTATAGGCCCATAATGTCTCAGGTAACTTATCATGCCACTCTCGCTTATTTTTTATAAGATTTTTTTTATTGGTAGCACAAGAGTTTTATTAAATACCTCACCATGCCATTGCCTTTAGGGTAATAAATAAATGAGAATCACCTATTAATGTTATGGTGGTGAGCAAGTCTAGTGATCTAAGGCTTCTAAGTGATGGACCAATATAAGAATTTATATAGTACGGAACACCAAAGTAGTAAATAATGTGATCGCAAAAGAAGCGCATAACATCCTTTAATTTGACCTCCTTAACTGTGATAGCTTCCTCCCACTTAGATAAGTAATCATTGATAGATAAAATAAACTTATTACCCTTAGAGGTAGGAGGGTTGATAGGACCCACTACATCCATGCCCATACCATCAAATGGCCAAGATGATACAGTAGGATGCAATGGATTAGGAGGTTAGTGAATCATTGTATCATAAATCTGGTATTAGTGCCACTTTCTTGCATGCTCTATATAATCATGAATCATTGTCCACCAATGGTAACTAAGATGTTTAATTATACCCTTCTTCTTTGATTTGGACTGATGAGCACCATGAAGTACTTCATGTATCTAGCCTGTGACCTTACAAGCTTCCATATTGTTAAGACAATGCCATAACATTTTGTCAAAGATACATCGATACAAGGTGTTAATTACATAAACAATAGATAATTCTCTCTTTCTAATTTGAGTAGCAAGAGATCAATCATCTAGAAGCCTACTATGTTTCAAATACTCACTAAAGGGAACTCTACAATCTGACTCATCCTCAATAGCAAACACTATGAGGGTCTGATCAGGAGAAGATAAGACTGTGGAGTATAAGACATGCTGATACTAGACAATAATAGACATTAGGTTTCTAGTTAGGTTAATAAGTTCTTTAGCTAGCTTATCCAATGCATCTGATTTACCATTTACAAATTAAGGGATTTTAGCCAAAGTTACTTTAGGAATAAAACACGAGCTCTAATGCTTTGTTGTGATATGATAAGAGTTCAGGCTTAAGTATTTTGAAGACTTTCACTACTTAATTGATGATTAGTTGGGAGTCTCCAAAGATCTTCACCCACATAATTTTCATCTGAATGGAGAAATCAAGTCCTAAAATCAGAGTTTTGCACTCATCTTCATTCTTAGTATGAGGTTCTAGAAGACTATAGGAGTATCGAAGAGTGTGACCTTCATGGGATATAAATATAAGACCCTAACCTACCCAAAATATAGGAGTTTCATTTAGATATAAAGAGTTAATAGATGATGTGTTGAATCTTGAATAGGTTGTTAAACCTAAGCTTATGTACCAAGGCTAATCAAGAGGGGGGGGGTGAATTGGTAATTTAAAAAATTCTCTTGGATTTTAAAATTAGAAACCAGTTAATGATTTGTTTCAAGTTAATTGAGGTTATTTGAAAATAAAATTTTCAACCACGAAATTAAAATTGCAGTAAATAAGCAATGGAAATATAAATGACATAAGGATTTATAGTGGTTCAGTCAAACATGACCTACATCCACTCCCTGAACAATCCCTCTTCAGGTATTACACTATTACCAAAAGTGAATCTCCTTTTGCCCCCACAGCAAGGCAGAGAAGCCCTTATAAAACTCTCTTCCACTAATCCCCGGTGCACTAGAGAATCGACTTCCTTTCAAACTCTCCAAGTGTATGCATAAAACCTTTGTCCTTACACACCCTCCAAGTGTAGGCAGAGTACCTTCGGCTGTTCACACTCTCCAAGTGTTGGTAGAGAACTGTCATCCTTGCACACCCTCCAATTGTAGGCAGAGAGCCTTTGTCCTTTCACACTCTCCAAGTGTAGGTAGATTACCTTTGGCTATTCACACTCTCCAAGTGTTGGTAGAGAACTGTCATCCTTTCACACCCTCCAAGTGTCAGCAGAGAACCGTCAGCTATTCACACTCTCCAAGTGTCGACAAAGAATCAGATCTTATTCAAAGATCTTCTCACAAGCAATCTAAAAAGACAAGAGGAAGAGTGAAAAACACAAATCACATAGAGATCCTTAACTTTGAGTAACCTTATAAACCCTTCACACTTTACTAGCAAGAAATCTCTCAAATACTCTCACACTCTCTCCTTCAATTGCCCTTGAAAAATCATGAAGCAAAGATGTTTAACATCAGTCTTTAATGGACGTTTTATACAAAAGAAAAGAAAAATTGTCCAGAAAATTAAATTTTTTAATTTAGAGCGTACATGATCATACAATACGATCGTAAGTTCATACGTACGAATAGTTAAAATAATGTTGCATACGAACCTATTTTGAATCGATACAAAATCATTTCGTACCCGATCTTCATCTAGCACGAACCAAGTTCGTCCGGGATAAACTATTAGAAAATTTCAAAATTCATCTGTACATAACATTGGGATGAAATGAGCGAGAACAGACCCAAGACATTCTCCTTGTATGAAATTGGAATCATCTCGTACAATCCGTACTTATAATTTTTTTTTTGTGTGAGAATGGACATGAGATGTTCGTCCTTGTATGAAACTGGGATCATCCCATACGATCTTCATGTGAGAACATATTAGAGGAATTCATCTTTGGACGAACCTGGAATTATCCTGTATGATCTTCGTGCCAGAACAAACCTGAGGTGTTCATCCTTGTATGAAACTGGGATCGTCCCATACGATCCATTCTTAAAAAAAAATATTTTCATTTCTGTTCATTTAATTGCTCGTCGAAAAAATAATTGACCAGATCATCCCCACAAAGTGATATCATACAGTACGCTCAGTCTAAAAAATATGAATTTTAAACTCTCCTGAGGGGTGTGTGTGCGCTCAGTTACTCAATTACAATCATACTCTCTTAGACTCAATAAAATAGAAATTATAGGCTTCAATTAAGATAAACTCTAAACTAATCTTGATTTGAAGTCTTCAACAATCTGAAGTATTATTTTCCTAAAATGTTAGTACACACAAGAGTAAAATAATTCTTCTAAAATATATTAGGAGAAACAATAATCAAATCAGTAAATTTGGAATCATAAAAAAAATACAAGTTGCAAGAATATCAAACACGCAAAACTAAGTAGCAACAATCTCAACCTTTTTATGATGGCAAAAACAAATATAGTTTGAATAAAATTGTAAAATCCAAAATGTCTCCTTATCTCCCCCTAAATGAATAAACATATGAATATAAGAGAATTTCTACTAAGTACAAATCTATTTTATTAATTTTTCATAAAACCACAAAACACTCCAAGCAATCACAAAAACACTTCAAACAAAAAAATAGAAAATTAAAACAACTCCTAACAAACACTAAAACTCAAATGCAAACAAATAAACAAACAATATTTCTCCCCCTTTTTGACAACAAAAAAAAAGGAAGAAGAAAAAAAATAAATGAAATGTAAGAAGTCATATGCGAAATCTTTGATAATTGATTTTGAAAGAGATTGAATTATAATTTGCAATAACAAAATTAATGTTCATTAGAGAAAAATAAAGATTCATAATATTTAAATTAAAATATTACATAGACAAGATAAGTATATCAAAGTCATAAAATAATTTAGATAATTAGATAAGGAGAATTATTACAAAAGTGATGAAATGAAGATTAATTAAAGTCAAATTCTAATATAAAATAGAATTGAACATTAGATTGATTTGAAATTGAAGTTTAAAAGATAGAGGAAAAGAATATTTTCAATACACTTATTTGGTGACATTGCACATCTTTTCAAATATTTATGACACACTTTCTGCATGTTTTTGTATTTGGGCTAATTTTGTGCCTCTTTTTAATTTGCGAACCATTTTGCATTCTTTCCATTTTTGTACACTTGTACATTTCTCAGATTTTTTAATTGAAATTTTCAAAATCAATAATCTAAAAACTCAAATTTCTCCAAGTACAAAGAAATTTATATTGAAAAGAGAAATAAAAAATAATAAGACATCAAAATTGCAATAATAATATTGAAATTACATATGTTTAAAAAGAACATGAGATTAATAGCCATAACTTAATCGAGTTATAAATTAACTTGTATTTTTGAAAAATTAGATTTCCTAATGAAACTAAGTTTTGTATTGATGTTCATATTATAACACTTTTTAGATCAATTAAGTCTGGATAATCATATAGGCAAACTAATATTTCAAACAAAGATCAAAATAATCTAAACGAAATAAGTCATTTTTTATTGATATAAAATTAAAAGAAGTGATACAATGAAACATATTTGATATCAATACATCTATCTCAAATCATAAAAGAAATAGCAATCACAAGTATAGAAAACACTAAATAAACACAGGTATAGAAACTACTAATATCATTAAATCACATCAATAAGGATTGGCAAAGACAACACACAAGAAGTACATCTATAAATCTGAGGGGCCCTGGTCTGGAGGAGGTGGCTGGTTGAAGATAGAAAAATAGCTATTCATCATAGCCACATTTGTGTTTATTTAATCGAAGTGACCTCAAATCCAACCCATGTCCTATTGGTATTGTACATCCTGTTGGTGTAGGTGAGTCTGAATTTGATCAAAATGACTCTCTAGTCAGTCAAAGTGTTGGATCATCTCCTAAATGTCAGATCCATGAGCAGACGTAGGTGCAGGTGCTCCCCCTTCTCCCTCATAATCCTCACTTGTATTATCATATCTCCCAAAAAGTGCTCAAAATCAAGCATCAGTGAAGTAGATAAGTAGTTCAAGTAGAGGATCAGGATGAAAAAGATTGTACTTCTTCTCAAGAATATAGGTCACTAGGTGTCCTAAAGAAATGTTCTTCTTCCTCTTATGTGAGACATGTCCAATTTCAGAAAGGCCATGAATATAGTTAATTATAAGTTGGGCTTTATCTATAGGTTGACCAGTCATGGTAAGGTAAGTAACAGTGGACACAAGAATAGTAATGTTAATGCGATATCTAGCTTTAGGAATATTAGAGGTTCTAAGGATATGCTGAATGACCATTGCATTTTGGTTTAAAGAAGAGACCCTAGGAAAATGACATACTTATTTAATCCCTCTAATAACTTTGTTTATTTCAGTTCAGTTAAAAGAAAAAGTAGAAGTCAAAGTGTGGGCTCTAACTCCATGAGTCCTTAAGTGTAAAAAGGTTCCCAAATCTTCCTTAGTTTTTTCTACCCTTTTTTTAGTACAAGAGATCTGAACCTATTCTCATCCTCACTAAAAGACATGTTTGCTAGAAAGTAGTGGAAGGTCTCTTTGTTATAGGCATGAATTAAAGTTAGGATAAATACAAATTTAGTAGTGGCAAAAAGAGGCATCACTTGAAAGTGAATATCTTCTTAAAGTATGATTCTAGAGGGTGTAATATTGGCAGAAACAAACCTAAGAAAAAAATCCTCATTAGCCATAGATATAAAGTTGTAGTCTCCACCCCTAGAAGACAGTCCCTTAGTGAGTCTACCCTTCTTGCTAGAACTGGCCATTGCTAAGATTTGAAGAAATGGAAAAGGCTATTGGAGTGGACGAAAATGAATTCTAAAGCCCTCTTATTTAAAGAAAAATAATCTTTCGTAAGTACAAGAAATTGTTCATACAGTACGATTGGTGGTTCGTACATGAACAAATAAATTTCGTATGTACGAACGAATACATTTGAAATGAAACAACTTTTCATAATAACGTAAGTTACGAGGCATCCTTTCATACAATCTTTTTGACTATATGGTCGTATAGACCAACAAGTGTTTGTCTAGGATGATTGGTTATTTAAGATCATTTTAATGATGGTTAGATTCATCTCCCATATTAAATGACATGTTGGTCGTACATATGAACTTGGGTTTTATACATACGATTAGTTATAATAATCGATTTTTCCCGGATAACCATCTAGGTGTGTACATACGAATGAATACATATCATTTGGGATGATATAGATATCCTATAGTACAATATATATTGGAAAATTAAAACATTATGTAATATGTTCAAAATAATGATCGAAATACAACTTAATTTATACGGGATCAAAATAATTTTGTACAGTATGAATAGAACACTTAGAAAAATTCATACGATCAATCAGAAATAAGAAATCCGATGTGAAAGCATTTCGAAATTACACAAAAGATAAAAATAAAAACAATAAATTACAAACATAAACTAGCACATTAAATACAAATATTTAGAACACATAAAGATAAATATAAAATTTGTAGAAAATTTTAATTAAGCATTAAGATCAATCACACCAAGCCTTGTTCTTCATGTGCTAAAAGTATCAAAGGTTAGATTGTTTTGTAAAAATATCTATAAGTTGATTTTCAGTTGAAATATAGTTTAATTCAATTCCTCCTTTAAATACATGATCCCTGATAAAATAATGCCTTATGTCTATATATTTGGTTCTAAAATGTTGAATAGGATTTTTTAAAATGCAAATGGCACTAGTGTTATCACAATAAATTGAAATAGTGCCTATTATAAATCTTAAGTTAATTAACTATTGTTTCAACCAAAGAACATGTGCCACACAACTTCCTAAGGCAATGTATTCAGCTTAAGCAGTAGATAGGGCTACAAAATTTTGTTTTCTACTGGACCAAAATGCTAAAGAATTTTTTATAAATTGATAAGTTCTAGAAGTATTCTTTTTATCAACCCTAAAACCTATAAAGTTTGAATCTGAATATCTATATATTTCAAATGAAGAGCTAAACATAGGATACCAAATTCCTAAGTTCTGAGTTTCCAAGAGATATCTCAAAATCCTTTTTATTACTGTCAAATATAATTCTTTTAGATCTGATTGAAATCTAGCACGTAAATAAACACTAAACATAATATTGGGTATGCTAGTAGTCAAGTAAAGCAAAGATCCAATTATTTTCCTAAATTTCTTTTGATCAATAGATGTTTCCTTTGGGTCCTTATCCAACTGAACTAAGGAACTCATAGGTGTACTAACAGGTTTTAGCATTATCTATTTCATACTTTTTGAGGATGTCCTTAACATACTTTGATTGACTAAGAAATATTCCTTCTTTAATTTGCTTTTTATTTTGAGAAAATGCAAAGAGCAATAATTTTTATTAAAGAAACTAATTACAAATAAATTCCTTCTTCAACAAATGCAGAAAAGAAGGAGGGATACTATTCTCATTCAGATCTTTCCCAAATAAATCTGAACAAAGAGCATGGTTAGCACACATATTGGCTAACTTATTACAATCTCTTCTAGCATAAGAAAAACTAACTTGCTTAAAATCTTTAAGAAAATCTAAATCCTTAGGATTTAGATATTCTTCTGAAATGGAATTATTATGAAAAGCTCTTTGAAAGAGAAGAATAACGTTATGATTATCACCTTCAATCATAAAACCTTTAGCATCAAGCATCCAGTCTTGAACATACTTTTTTAAGGAAAGAATAGAAAGTATTTCAGCTTGAGCAATATCCCAGTGATTAATGCTAAAACCAAATGCTCCATAAAATCTTCCTTTGTCATCTCTGAAAACACCTCCTATTCCAGCTGAATTGTTACTGGATAACGAAGCATCAACATTGCATTTAATCCAGCCAGGAGGTGGAGGAAGCCAAGCTATCAAACCCAGCACAAAGTGCTGATTAGCTTCCCAGTTTATCCCAAATTGGATTGTTATGGAATGAACCAAATGCATATTCTAATGCATTAGCTGCTAAGAAATAACACCTGTCTTCATTGCCACCATGAATTAATTTGTTTCTGCTTTTCCAACAGCAAAAGATTATCAAACAATATAGATTTCCAATGATAGGATTCTGAACCGAGAGCTTCATTAACTCATTCAGGCAATCTTCCAAAGAATTAAAAGCAGGCAACTAAAAATTCCATTTCTCTAGCTTATCACAAACATTTTTTATAATACCACATTTAACTGCTATTTGTTCCGAGTCTTCCATGCTTTTACAGAGTCTTGGTCATTCATTATCTTCAATAATACCTCTATGATGAAGAAAATATTTATAAGGCAAAGCATTAATACAAGGACGCCACAAAAATAGTTCAACTTGAGGTCTTAGTTTGAGATTTTCAATCCAACTCTAGTTTAAACTATCCATATCCTGTTCTCTTATTTTTTCATAAGCTAAAGAAGCAACTGATTTACCTGAGCATTTAGAAATAAATTCCAAATAGTCATTATTTATATTTGATAAGATGGGAACTTGACAAATTAAAGAGACAAGCTGCAAGCCGAAAAAATTCTTTAAGTAGTCCACATTCCATTCCCCATTTCTGATGAATGCTGAAATATGAAAGCACTGTTGATCTATTATAGATGTAAAAGTAGGCTACTTATTTAAGCATCTGTCCATAATCCAAATATCATTCATAGTATTCACATCTTCTCCATTACAAATCTTCCATCTCAATAGAGGGTATAAGTATTTAGCTCCATTCAAAATAATTTTCCATGTAGAAGAGGAATAACATCTATATCCACCTTCCCATAGATCATTCCCGTATTTGGTAGATAGCATCTTATTCAATAAGGATGAGGGATTTGAAATAAAATTGAGAGCCAATTTGGCTCTTAAAGGTCCAATTCTATCCAGCACCGATTCCACTCCTCTACCTCCTTTGCATTTCGGTTTGCACATAACATCCCAAGCTACAAAATGAAAACCAAAACTTCCATCTCTTTTATTCCATAAAAAATTTATGCACATCTTATCCATCTCTTTTAAAATACTCAAAGGAATAAGAGATAGAGTAGATATAAAAATTGGCAAGGAAAGTAAAGAAGCATTCAGCAGCACAATTTTTCCAGCTAGAGAAATGAACTTGATTCCCTAAATATTAATTTTGGCCACAGCTTTTTCAATTAAATAATTGAAGTCTGATTTGACTAATCTTCTTAATACAATCTTAGTACCAAGAAAATCCAACTCTTTCTTAACTTTAAAGTTCATCATTTTAGAAAGAATTCTAATTGAACTTCTCGAAATGGATTTGCTAAAAAACAAAGAAGACTTGCTTGAATTCACCACTTGCACAGTCCACTTGCAATAATTTTTCAAGATTGCAAAAATAGTCTTCAAGCTCATCTTTTTAGCCTCTGAAAAGGTGAGAGATCAAAGGAGCATTTGGAGAAATTCTCATCCCAATATTACCTCCTATCCTTGAGAATTCTTCAGATAAAAGTTGGGAGCACATGATAAATAGGTGCGGAGAAAGTGGACATCCTTGTCTTAATCTACATTTAGACTCAATCCAATTTGAGTATTTTCCATTGATCAAAATGGAAAATTTCAGATTCATAACACATTCCATAATAAGCAAAAAAAAACTTTGATGGAAAACCAAACCAATGAAGCACTTGATTGAGAGTAGGCCACCTCATGCTATCATATGCTTGCTCCATATCAACTTTAATAGAAACAAATCCCTTTTTAGATTTGGAAAATCTAAATTTATGAAATAGTTCTTGAGCTAGAAGAATTTGATCCTATATAAGTCTCCCTTTTACAAAAGCATATTGAACTTCGAAAATAATCTTTGGAAAAAGATTACTCATTCTATTTAATAGCATGCTGGCCATAATTTTGTAGAATGTATTACAATGACTAATGGGTCTAAAATTAGAAGGTAATACTGGATTTTTTACCTTAGGAATGAGCACCACATTAGTATCTTTCCAATCAGAGCACCTAGAACCTGTCTTGAAGAACAGATTAATTGCATTCCACATATCATTATGAATAATATGCCAATAAGCTTTGATAAATGAATAAGTAATTCCATCTCTTCCCGCAGCTTTATTCATAGCCAATTCTTGACAACAGCTTCCAATTCTTCTCTAAAAAAGTCTTTATCAAGCATTATAGAATCAGCATCTTTGATAGCTTTAGAACAAGGAGGCCAATTATTCAAGGAGCAAACTCTACTTCTCCATTTGTTTTTAAAGAAATTCAAAAACACTTCTGTAATTTCCTCCTGATTTTCAATCAATAAACCTGCTTCATTATTAATATGGTTGATCCAATAAATATTTCTCCTAGTTGTAGCAGAAACATGAAAAAAATTTCGAATTACAATCTCCATCTTTGAGCCAACGAGTTTTGGATCTTTGCCTCCACCATGTACATAAACGTCCAAGCGTTGCATTCAATTCCCGAACCTTGGATCTCAACAGATCAATTTTCAGATCAGAAATAATACCTGCTGATGATTCTTCTTCTTAAAGCTCCAAAATATCATTTTTAAACTATTTTTCAACTCATTTAAGCTTTTATGCTCGGCTTTATTCCAAAAAAACAAAGCTTTTAAGGAACGTCTGAATTTATTATTCAAAATAGAGTCTGCATTGCCTCCTGAAGGTTTATTCCAAGCAAACCAGACCACCGAGTGAGAAGCAGGATATAATAACCAAGTATCTTCAAATCTCAAATTGCAGTTTTTATGAACAGAAGGAGAAGAAATCCTTAACATAACAGGACAATGATCAAATGTAATACGAGCTAGATGTTTAACCACCGCAACTTTCAAGTGATTTAAAGCTGTGCAGTTAAGAATGCATCAATCTAATCTTTCTAAGATTCGGGCCTTACCTGATTTATTGTTACACCATGTGAATTTTGGACCAATAAATCTAGTGTTATAAAAATCACAATCTCTCATGAACGAAGGCATGTCTTGAGTTCCTTGTGTCAAAGAAAATTTTTTTCCTCTTTTTTTATCATCTTCAGATAAGATGCAATTGAAGTCTCCTCCCATGACCAAAGGAAGTTTATACATTTTAAATTTCTCCAGATTGTTCCAAAGGATTCTTCTCTCACCACTATCTGTGCTGCCATAGATTGTGGCTATAATCTAAGAAGTTTTGTTTGCAATGTTTAATTCTCCCACTACTAGCTGATTAGTAGATTCCATAATAGAAAACTTGGCCAAATCCGACCTCCAACAAACCATAATGCCACCAGATAAACCTCTAGCTGGAAATAAGTAAAAATCCCACAAGTCTCCTATAAATCTTTTAAACTCCAAAGATTCTATAGAAGAAATTTTAGTCTCAATAAGACCCACAAAAATTGCATCATTATCCTTTATAATCTCCTTCAAATACAGGGAGGCATCAGCTTTTCTAGCCCCCCTACAATTCCAGAATATAAATGAACTCATTTTGGAATAGAAGTGGGAAAAGACCCACTACCTTTCCTTTTGATCAACTCTCCATTCCTGAGTTTTGAAGGTAAGCTAGCATTACCTAATGATTTCAATTCCATTTGAATCTTGAATTTAATATTAGCTGGAATCCTTGCTGTGACTGAAGTAGAAGATACCTCTTTTCCATCTTCAGAACTCTCTCTATATTTATCAAACTTATCATCTATGTCTTCATTACAAATAACAGATTGATTGGTAGCATTCGTTATATTGAATGAATCATGAATCATAGTAGATTTGATTCCTTTATTATCAGTTATAATTTCCAATTCCTACTGATTTTCTTCATTAGCAACTAAAGATATTACTTTGGTTGAAACCACATTTTCCTCTTCATTCACATGTTGTAGTAAGGAGAACATGTTTTTTTTATTAATGACTTTAGAAATTTCCATATTAATAATTTCTTCTGCTACCAAATCAGCAGAATTGCTGACTGAGTTCATTTCAACCTTTTCCACATCCAGATTTTTTATTTCTGTTTGAATTATAAGATCAGACTTATGATAGGAATACCTGAGTTTGCAAGTAATCCATTAGTATTTACTTGAGTTCGCAAGCAACCCTTCCCCTCTATAGTAATTGAAATAGAAGAAGAATTATTCTTCTCCAAGCAGCCATCCTGAAGACTGTCCAGAATGTTGAAATTGTTCTTCAAAATAGTTACGGAATTCTGAATTTCAGAATTATTGTGTGATTCAGTTATTTCACCTTCTTCTATGATGGATTGCAACAAAGCTGGAGGATCTTTTCGAAGAGCTATTTTCTGTTTAGGAGGATTCTTCCAAAAGGCTTTATTCTTCTTGAATTAAATCTGAATCCAAGGACTTTATTCATCTTGTCCATTGGAATATTCTTCTTCATTATTCAAAATTTTTTCAGCAACATTTGGCTTGGGAACAAATGTATTTGAAGAAGGACATTTGTTCTTCAAATGGCCAATTTTCCCATAGTGAAAGCAAAGAGAAGAAATCTTCTCATATTCTACTTTTTGGAAGGATCTACCATGCTTTCCTTCAATCCAAACACCTCTTGGTAATTTTTTATCAAGATCAATGCGAACACATACTCGAGCATATTCCCTCTTTCCCCATTTAAAAGAATTTCTATCTAGATATAAAGGAGCTCTTATCATAGATGCAATTCTACAAATATTCTGTTCATCCCAGCAGTGTACAGGTAGACACGGCATACGAATCCAAATAGGTGTTGTAAGACCTTTAAGAGATTTAGTGGAGAAAGTGGGTGACCAACTATCCAAGCCAATGTTGTTTTCTCCAATGAACCAAGGACCTCCTTCAAGTACTTCATCCACAACAGCTGGATTGGTAAAAGTGCATAGGATCCAATTAAGACCCAAGGTAGTAAGATGAAATTTCCCAAATCTGGACCATTGCTTTCGGAGCTCTCTACTGCAAACTGGGAATGGAATATTGCTTCCCAAGACTTTGATAACCAATGAGTTTCTCAAAACATGTGAATTAAAATTTTCAAGATCTGGATTCATAATAGCAGCAATCCCGTCATAAGTAACAGGAATATAATTTAAATCATAATTGAGTTTGAAGTGCTGTGTCTTCTTCCAAGCATTAGGAACACTGTCTGTAGCACCATATTCTGACTTCTTTGTCATATCTTCACAGGAAACCTTCTCACCAACTACTGCTTGCATGAAACTCTTAGCCGGCAAATCAGTGTAGAGATCAGAAGGATGCTTATCATTAGAATGTGAAGAATTGTTAATAATATTCTGGTTATTCGCATTTATCTCTGGCCACAGGTCAGAGATTGCATTTGAACAACTAAATTTATTAACAAAAATCTTCATATTTGATGATGAAGCTTCCACCTCATTCTGATTCAAATCTGCTTTAGATTTCTTAAGCCTCAAAGTACTGTGAGAAGAAAGATTCAAAACACCTTTGCCTTCTACCACAAATTCAGCATTCTTCTTCGCAGGAGATTTGATTACCTCTCTGATAATCAGAGGTCTTGCAGAATTATTGAAATGAATGATATCTTCAACCATGTGCGGGATTGAATCATCAACTATCCTGATTTGTCCCTTCAAACATTTAGAAATGTTAGACGTGCCGACTGATGATTGGCGGTCCTCCATCATCGCCAAGAGCCTGCAGTGGAGGTAGCAGAAAAACTAGGAAATGAAAATTCAAAAAAATCTAGTTGTATCACTCTCTAACGACTGTTTCTCTAATAATTAAAATAACCTCCTAGAAAGTAACTCAAATAACAACCGTTCCTTAATTTGCTTAATGCTAAAACCTAGAAAGTAACTCAAATCTTTTATTAGACTCATCTCAAATTCACTACTCATTAATTTAGAAAAATCATCACAAAGAATTTTATTTGAAGATCCAAAGATGATATCATCAACATAAATTTGTACAATGAGTATATCACCTCCCAATTTCCTTTAAGCAAGAGTGATGTCCACACTTCCTTTTTCAAAAAATCTCTCAAGTAGAAAAGTGCTTAATCTCTCAAACCAATCCCTAGGTGCTTATTTCATTCCATACAATACTTTTTTCAATTTAAAAAACATAATTTGGGTATTTTAAATTTTTAAAACCTGGAGATTATTGAACATAAACATCCTCTTGAATCACCCCTTTTAAAAAGGTACTTTTAACATCTATTTGAAATAATTTGAATCCTCTGAAATAGGCAAAGGTTAATAAAACCCTAATTACTTCAAGTCTAGCTATAGGGGCAAAATTCTCCTCAAAATCAAACCCTTTAATCTGATTATACCCCTTAGCCACCAATCTAGCCTTATTTCAAATAATAACTCCTCAGTCATTCATTTTATTTTTGAATACCCACTTAGTTCCAACTATATTTTGATTCTTTGGCCTTGTAATTAATTCTCAAACTTCATTTCTCATAAATTGATTTAATTCTTCTTGCATTGCCAAAATAAAAAATTCATCCAAAAGTGATTGATTTACATTTATGAGTTCTATCATTGAAATAAAGGTAGAATTATTGAATTCTTTGCTTAGTCCATGCCTAGTCCTAACACCCTCACTGGGTTTACAAAAAATCAATCCTTAGGGTGATTTTTAGAAAATCTTAAATCTCTAGGCAACAGGTTTTCTATCTACAAATTTTCATCCAAATTAATTTTCTCAATCTTTTGGAAGTTATTTTCTATTTCATCCTCTTTCAAATTTAGCTCTTCCAAAATTCTAGATTCATTAAATATAACATGTGTGGTCTCCTCAATTACTAAAGTTTGTTTGTTAAATACTCTATAAGATTTTCCAATACTAGAGTATCTAAGAAAAATTCCTTCATATGATTTTAGATCAAATTTTCCTAAGGTAGATTTTCCATTATTATGTATGAATAACTTACATCCAAAGACATGCAAATGTGATAAATTAGTTATTCTCCCGTTAAGAAGCTCATAGAGTGTTTTATTTAATTTTGATCTGATGTTCACCCTATTCAGCCCAAAAATATTTAGGAAGTGAATATTCTGCCAACATGGCTCGAGCAGCTTCTATTAATGTTCTATTCTTTCTTTCGACTATCCCATTCTACTATGGGGTTTTAGGTGCAAAAAAATTTTGATCAATTCCTTTCTCTTTACAAAAATTTTTAAATCTTTCATTTTCAAATTCACCACCGTGATCACTTTAGATTGTTAAAATCTAACATCCTAGTTTCTTATGAATCCAAGTCAAAAAATCTCTAAACTCCTCAAATAATTCACTCTTATGATATAAGAATTTAACCCAAGTGAATCTTAAAAAATCATTTATAATCATAAATCTGTATACCTTTCCTCCTAGTATTATAGTTCCAATTAGTCTAAAAAGATCCATATGTAAAATCTCCAAAGGATTACTTGTTCTAAGATCCTTATTGGACTGAAAAGAGGACTTCACCTATTTTCCAAATTGATATGCATCGCAAAGGAGATCCTTAGTAAAGTCTAGTTTTGGTATACCTCTAACCAACTCTTTTTGGGTAATTTTCCTAAGTTTTTTTATGCTAGAGTGACGAAGTCTCTTATGCCATAATCATGATTCATCGGAAATAGTTTTCAAATAGAAAGCATTAAGAATTTTTATATAATTTAAATATAGCATATAAATATTATTTACCATTAATCCATACAAAACATCATTACCATTTAGGATTAATATGCAACTAGTAGGAAAAAATTTTACAATGCATCCTTTTTCATATAGCGGGCTAATACTCAATAGATTATGCTTTAAGCCTTCAATAAGTAGCACATTTTTAATGAAAATTTTTTACAAGTTTCTAATCATACATGATACAACCACTTTCCTAGTGGTGTTATCTCCAAGTGTAACCCTGCCTCTTCTTCTCGCTTCCAATGATATAAATTGTTTAGTGTATCTAATCATATGCTTTGAGCAACTGCTGTCCAGGTACTAAAAGCTCTCACGAGGCCTTGTATGAGACCATGCCTACAAAAATATCAAATGTTAGACCTGGGAACCCAAACATGTTTGGGTTCTCCTTTTGGTAATTTAAAACTAGATGTATGTATGATATGTCTAGGTTTATGCATCTTTGGATTTCATATTAAATGAGTTTTTTCTATCCAAAGTATAAATATGTGCAATGTGTCCAATCATGCTACAAGAAAAATATTTAACTCCACGAAATGGATTTCTAAATCTTTTATAACTTCTCTGTCTCTTCCTAGGTTTTAAAAATTTTGGATACTAAATAGGATTAGTAAAATCTTCAAGTGTTGGTGATTTCCTATTTTTCTCAAGAGCTTTTACTTTCAATTTAAGAAATGTGTTTAAATCTTTTAACACATTATTACTATAATTCAAATAATGCTCTTTATTCTTTGATTCGTCCTTAAAATCCTTAAATTCTTTTTCCAATTGAGTATTGGATGATTTTAAAATATCATTCTTCTTATTCAAGTAATCAAATTCATCAAGTAAGCTCATGTTATTGTTATCTATCAATGCATGATCATTCCTAAGGATTTCTTGTTCTCTTTGTAATTCTTATATTTCTAAATTCAGACTAGCATGTATTTTCTTTAGCTTTCTATATGCATCATGAATTCTTTTAGAAAATTATAACAGTTCAGCATAAGTTAAGTCACATACCTCTTCTTGATCTGACTGATCAAGATTATTGGCCATTAAGAACAAATTGGTAACTTCCTCCTCCCTTTTTATTTCTGCCAAATCCAAAGTCGAGTCTACTCAAAAAGCTCTTTGGAATCTCTTCTTGCCCATCCTCACATTTAGTTTGTCCTCTACCTTTTCCTTGTTATGAGTGGCTTTAGATTTGGGCAATCCAATTTTTTATGTCCAAGTTTTTTGCATTCATAGCAAATTACATCATTAGAAACCTTAACATTCTTATTAAATTTACCTTTGTTTCACTGTTGGCATCTTCTCTTTTTTCTTTTTAAGAAAGCTCCTGAATTGCCTAGTCATTAAGGCAATGTCATCCTCATCCTTAGGTTTTGATAGATCACTCTCTGGCTCCTCCACTTTCAGTGTAATTTTCTTCTCCTTTTGTTGTTCTCCTGCATCAATCATTCTTTGACTCACTCCTTGCTTGTAAGCAATTAGTGATTCAAGAAGATTATCAATAAAATAAATATTTAAATCATTTGACTCTATAATAATAGTTATTTTAGTATCATATGCAGTAGAAAAATAATGAAGTTTTATTAACCGTTTTAACATTTGTTAGTTGCCTACCTAATGCATGTAAAGAAGTGACTATCTAAGTGAATCTTGTGTACTTGTTAGAAATAGATTTATTGGATTTCATGTGAAAAACTTCATAGTCATGTAACAAGATGTATAGTCTATATTACTTTACTTCATAAGTGGAACCCACATGTAGTCTTCTGACTTAACTGCACAAAAGAAACTGTTTAAATATTTTGAAGTAAGTTGTGCTTAGTCACATTCTTTTATAATCCAATCTGTAAAGGGTGTTTCAACTCAAATACCATCAACTAATCTAGTTGGTTTTGTATACCCTTCTTGAACTAAGATCAACATATGATAATCTAGTGACTGTAAAAATGTAGACATACGTGTTTTCCAAAAATTGAAAGGAATGTTATCAAATAAAGGAGGTCTATTGATTGAATACGCTTTAGGTGTGTTCTGGTTTCCAAAAGAAGCCATGCTCATTTTTCAAAAAGATGTCTAAATTTATGATTTTAAAATAAATCTCTCATACCACTTACTGAATCTTAAATAGGTTGTTAAAACTTAGCTTAGGTCCCAAGGCTAACCAAGAGAGGGGGGGGGGGGGGGGGGTGAATAGATCATTTTAAAAATTCTCTTGGATTTTAAAATTTGAAACCAATTAATAATTTGTAGCAAGTTAATTGAAGTTATTTAAAAAAAAAAATTTCAACAACAAAATTAAAATTATAGTATGTAAGCAATGGAAATATAAATGATACAAAGATTTTTAGTGGTTCGGTTAAACATAACCTATATCCACTCCCTGAAGACTTCCTCTTCAGGTATTGCAATATTATCAAAAGTGACTCTCCTTTTGCCCCCACAACAAAGCGAAGAAGCCTTTACAAAACTCTCTTCCACCAATCCTCGGTGCAGCAGAGAACCATCTTCCTTTCATACCCTCAAAGTGTAGGCAGAGAACCTTCATCCTTTCACACCCTCCAAGTGTAGGCAGAGTACCTTCGGCTGTTCACACTCTCCAAGTGTTGGCAGAGAACCATCATCCTTTCACACCCTCTAAGTGTAGGCAAAGAACCTTCATCCTTTCACACCCTCCAAGTGTAGGTAGAGTAACTTTGGATGTACACACTCTCCAAGTGTTGGCAGAGAACCATCATCCTTTCACACCCTCTAAGTATCAACAGAGAACTGTCGGCTATTCACACTCTCTAAGTGTTGGTTGAGAATCGGATCTTCTTCAAATTTCTTCTCACAAATAATCTAGAAAGATAAAAGGAAGAGAGAATAATATAAATCACACAGAGATCCTTACCTTCGAGTAACCTTGTGAACCCTTCACACTGCACTAGCAAGAAATCTCTCTCAAACACTCTCTCACCCTCTCTCTCCTTTAATTGCCCTTGAAAAATCATGAAGCAAAGATATTTAATGTTAGTCTTTAATGGACCTTTTATACAAAAGACATGAAAAATTGTCCAGAAAACTAAAATTTTCAATTAAGAGCATACACAATCGTATAGTACGATCATATGTTCATATGTACGAACAGTTAAAATATTGTTGCGTATGAACCTATTATGAATCGATTCGAACTCATTGCGTACGAACCAAGTTTTTCTCGGATGAGAAATTAGAAAATTACAAAATTTGTCAATTAAAATGTTGGGACGAAATGAGTGAGAACGAACCCGAGATGTTTATCCTTGTATGAAACTGGAATTGTCCCGTATGATCCATACTTAAAAAAAATTTTTGTGTGGGAACAGACCTGAGATGTTCGTCCTTGTATGAAATTGGGATCATCCCATATGACCTTCGTGCAAGAACAGACCCAAGGCATTCATCCTTGGATGAACCTAGAATTGTCCTGTACGATCTTTGTGTAAGAACAGACCTGAGGCATTCATCCTTGTATGAAACTAGGATTGTCCCATACGATCCATAATTATAAGAAATATTTTCATTTCTATTCGTTTAACTGCTCGTTAGGAAAAATAACTGACCAGATCATCCCATATGAAGTGATATCGCATAGTACGATCAGTTTAAAAAATATGATTTTTAAACTCTCTCCCGATGTGTGTGCTCTATTACTCAATTACAATCACACACTCTTAAACTCAACAAAATGGAAAATACAAACTTCAATTATAATAAACTCTAAACTGATATTGATTTGAAGTCTTCAACCATCCAAAGTATGATTTCCCAGAAATGTTACTACACACAAGAGCAAAATAATTCTTCCAAAATATGTTAGGAGAAATAATAATCAAATCAATAATATTTGGAATCATAAAAAACATACAAGTTGCAAAAATATCAAACATGCAAAACTAAGTAGCAACAATCTCAACATTATGCACCCTCAAAGTAGAAATCTCAAGTAGGGGACTCTTGTTCATCCTCGCTCATAATTAGTTCATAAGGCAAATGATTATTAAGTGGGGAATCCATAGGGATCGGGCAAGCAACAAGAAAGTCAGGTAAAGCATATCTTTTGATGGTCTTCTTAAGGATACAAGTAATATTAAACTATAATAGGAACATAGAATAACATGCTGAACGACCTGAAAGGGTCAGATAGTTCATTAAATACTATAAAGGGCCAAACACTTCTATTCCATCAATGGGTATTTTAGCTCTGTGGGTATCAACCATCTACTAAGGTAATATAATGCATTTTCCTTACCTTCCTTATTTTCTTGAGTCAATAGTGTACCCAAGGATTCATGCAAGGCCATCATGTAAAGTAATAATGGCCTCCTTGGAATGTGTGTAGCTAAAATTGGGGCTTCATCCGGTAGCGCTTTATACTCTTAAAGGCCTCCTTATAATACTCTTCCAAATTAAAATAAGAATCCTTCTTCATGAGGGATTTGAAGGGATGACATATACCAGAAATACTGGAGATAAATCTCTATATGAAAGTAAGCTTACCTTGGAAAGATATCAGTTGAGTAAAACTCTTAGGAGGTTTTAAGTCTATTATGGCTGTTATCATGGAAGAATAGATCTCATTACCACTTTAACAAACTATAAACCCCATGAACTTTCTTTCACTAACGTCAAATGCACATTTTAAAAGATTTATCTTTAAATCATATTTACACAGGTGTTCAAAAAAGATTCGTAGATCTCAAAGGTGATCTCCACGGACTTTGTTTTTGACCACCAGCTCATCCACATAACATTCAATTTGCTCGTGTATCATCTCATTAAAGATAAAGGTCATAGTATATTGATAGGTGGCCCTGGTATTCTTGAGACCAAAGGGGCATCACCTTATAACAAAACACATCTATAGGTGTATGGAATGCAGTGAACTTCTCATCTTCAGGAGCCATCTTTATCTGATTGTAACCAAATAAATCATCCATGGAGGAGAATATGCTATGGGATGAAGCGATATCCACCAAACGTTTAGGGATAGGAAGAAGAAAATCATCTTTAGGTCATCCCTTATTAAAAGCAAGAAAGTCAATACAAACATGAATCTGCCCGCTATTCTTTTGGACTGGAACAACATTGATAAGCCAAGTGCGATACTTCTCTTCACAAATGAATCTAGCTTCTATAAGCTTCTTAGTTTTAACAATCACATGTTGTTCAATCTCCAACCTCATCCTACAAGGTGATTGTTTAATACGGATGGCATCAGGCTTAATAGCCAACTTTTGGACTACTACTTATGGGTTTAGACCAAGCATCTTAATGTAATTCAAGGAAAAGCAGTTTTTAAACTCTAATAGTAGCTTGATGTGTTATTGTGCATCTAAGTCATATTGTAAAGCTCTATAAAAAATAAACCTAGGACCTGATTTAGTGTTTAAGTTAACCTCACATAAATCATCATTGGCAGAAGTGGTGCCATCTTCTAACTCACATAGAGCATCAAGGTCCCTACCCTCAATATTATATGGGTATTCTTCATCGGCAAGAGAAACAACTAGATATGAGTGAGAGACATCACAAATATTGGTATGAGTAGACTGATTCTTCCCTATATAACCCAAGCCTTTGTAAGTTTGAGGCATATCAGTTCACTAAATGTTGGCTTATTATAGAGCTAGTATATCGAACCAAGTCAAAGGAATGGCATCCCGCTCAACACAACCTTCCATGAAAGGAGAAAATTAATGAAGGACATGTGTAACCTCATTATTCGTAGCGGTCTCTATAGGATCCTGACTCTCTTGATGTAGTGGGGCACTTATAATTTTGGATAAAGAGGCACACTCACTATACTGTGGCACAAAGGATTTGTATAGAGCAGTCATAAAGCAATTTTTAATCCGTAGTGGACCATAAACACTAGTGGAAGGAGCAATAAAAGATCTTTGATGGGACTCCTCAACTCTTATTCTGCACATATGATAGGAAAGATATTATTTGCTAGTAGTTTGACATGAAAAGTCTACTTCCTCATCTAAGCTACTATTAATAGCTAAACCACCCTTAGGTATCATGTATGTATGAAAGCTAGGGAGTGAACTATAATCAATAAAATTTAGGGTTGATGAGGGAACTGACTATAAGGAACATCAATCATCTCATCATCTAAAGAGTCATACTCGACAGTCAAAGAAGAAGTGTAAAGATGTGAGGGAGGAAGAATTTGAGTATAAAATATTATTATAGAGCGAGCTAAATCTCTACCTCTACCTCTACCTTGCCCACCCCTATCTCTACTAGGGGTAACATCATACCCAACTACAAACTGAAAAGGAGATATATCAAAAAATTTAGTGGAAACACCTGCCTCAATACTAACCTGTGATGGACCTTGTATTGGTGGTTGTATAGGACCTTGTGTAAGTGGTTGTATAGGACCTTATATAATAATAGAAAGTATCCCTGATAACTGGGCAATGGGAGGTCTACGAGCATTTTGAGGTACGTAATGCTTAGTATTATAATAAATAAGGAGCTCGTGCACAGCAAAAGGTTGAGTATCCACAGGAATGGAATACTCCACATCATTCCTCATATAATTCATACATTGGTGCAAGGTAGAGGGCACCATTCCATATTATTGAATCCAAGGCCTTCTTAAGAGAGCCTTATATAAGGTATCAACTTCAATCACATCAAACTTTGCCTCAGTTAGGAAACCTCCAATATTTAAAGGCAGGGTGATACATCCTAGAGTGCCTTAGCCTTGGTCATTGATGCCTTTCAATTTAATCTTATTAGAGGTAAGATTTAAATGACCTAGGTAGAGGTTCTTTAAATTTTTATAACACATGTTGTTAAATGAAGCTTCTTAGTCGATGAGGACACTATGCAACTCATAATAATTGACTTCAACGGTAACATATAAGGGATAATTTTGCTTAGAAGTCCCTAAGAGAATATCTCGATCTAAAAAGATAGTGCATGGAATTTCTCTCAAATAGCATGCATCCCCAACATATTAAAAAGAAAAGAAGGCTTGATAAGATTCTGGCTCAAGAAGCACTTTCACTAAAGTCTCTCTCAAGTTATAAGACATCATTAAAGTATCATAGATATTAAGGAGGGAAGGAATTTTCCTTAAGTGAGACAATACATTATAATCAACCTCCAACTGAGGGCCTTTTATTTTCTCCCTAAACTACTTTTGGGAAGAAGGTATAGGATCATCCTGCTGGGTAACAATTTTTTTATCTTTTTCTTTTATATTCTTAGTCATCCTAGCTGAAAGGATTCTCCTTAAATGCAAGTGAACTTCCTATATTGAGTCATCCTCAATAGGAGATTCATTTGGCTCTATGGTCATGGCTTGTATTGGCTCTATGGAAACTGACTAGAGTGGGTTCTCATACTCATCTCCTAAATTCATATAATAGCCACCCTCTAGAATGGTAAACATAGGCTATACATCACACTCAGACTCATCATAACATAAAGAATAATTAACATTATAAGAAATATGTAATACATGAAAATAACGAGTGCTAGAAGAAGTAAAGCTAGATTAATCACATGACCAAAAGTAGCCAGAATAATTTTCTTCCATTATTTGAAAATATGTTGAAGGAGAATGAAATCCTTCATCTAAGCATTGGAAGAGGTCCCATCCTCCCCTTTGAAGTTACAATAATCTTTTCTCTTTCATACACTTTTTTATTACATGAAAAAGAAAAATAATGTGCTTAGTAGGCGCTACAATAGAAGAAGGAAAAGGAACTAGTAAAGTAACTGGACTGATAACTATCAACTTAATCTAGGGAAGCCTCTTCTCAACTCCCTATAAACTCTTAAAATCTTTCTTAATCATCTGCTTTGTCTTTTGAGAGAGTGATAGCTGCCACTCTCCCTAAAAATTATAAGGTGATTTACTACTGCTTCTCTAACTATCACTCTTATTGTCAATATGGCTAGAACCTGAAATCATTTAAAAAATTTAAGTAATCTTCCTTAAGGGTTGCACTAAGTAACTGTATTGCATGTGGATCTTCCCACTAGCCATGAGTCTCTCAACTCTATCCTTGAACACATAACAGTTTTCTTCGACATGCTCAATATGTCTATGGAATGGACAATATAGTGGATGATCCATCTGCCCCACTTCTTCCACTCTAATGTTCGTCAGGAATGTTAAAATGTTCTTCTCAATAAGGAATTTAAATATCTTGTTCCAACTCTCCTTCTTAAATGGATATTCCTTACCAAGCTTTTCCTATAGGTACTACTAACTCTCTGAAGTCCAACGAGAGGGTCTAGACTGCACTACAAACTAACCAGGTGTGTACGACAGCTGTGGTGGTGCTGAACTAACGCCGGGCTTCTTGTCCTTATTCTTTAGCTCATAAATACTATGTACCTCCACATTCGTAGGCAGAGGTGCCCAGAAGAATCTTGCTATTGAGGTCTATATGAGGGCTAACCCTTAACCTTATAAGGGACTGCATGTGGTATGTTGTCCTACAAATTGATCACCTTCTTCAACAACTTCAGAAAGGTCTAGATGTTGAAACCCTTAAAGTAAGGATCTATAGGGCCATTTATGTTTTTTAGCAAAATATCTACTGCATAATTCTCCTTTAACAGAGGCTCACACTAGAAATTGAGTTTTTTTCCATTTGACTATGTAATCCGGTAAAGTCTCAAGGGGATGATGTCTGGCCACAACTAACTCACACATTATAACTCTTTGCTTGGCACTAACAAACCTCTGAACAAATAGCTGCTTGAGCTCTATGAAGGTGCATACTAAATTATTGGGAAGGTCGGTGTACCATATAAATGTCACCGCAACTAAGCTGCTGCTGAACAAACTTAGCATCAAAGAATCGTTCTCTCTTATATTGCAACATATGGCCTAGTACTAAGCCACATGCTTCATTGGGTCCCCAAACCTATCAAAAACTCTGAATCGAGGAGGAACAAAGCTAGAGGAGTAAGGCTCTTGTTCATACTCTACTGGTTAAAGTTTCCCCTACTAACTCCCTCTCCAAACTGACCACAGGAAATGGCCTGCTCGACCTTCTATGCTATAAAATTCTGAATCTACCCGGCTGATAATTGAGCTAACTAACTATGTACTGCGTAGTGAAAGTAGCTACTATAAGTGTTGTAGGAGCTACTCTGTGGACCCTGTCCACTCCTATGGGATCTGGTGCTACCACTTGTGGTAATATTGGCTTATCCCTAGACATAGTAAAAGTACCTACACCCATAACTTAGGGCAGGCCTCCAAAGCTTTCAATTGAATGATCATCGCCACCATGACTTAGCCATCTCTACCATCTATGTATGTAGCTGTAAAACTGTGGCATCCATGTCAACTGACCTTGGATATCCTCTTACCTCAGCCTCTCCCTACTCAACATTATCCTCTGGCTCTCTCTGCTAATCCAAGGGGCCTTATCTAGTAATCACACACAGTCGGTGCACTAGTATATGTCCATCTAACTCCTCCTTGAGTGCTCCTTAGAAAAGGTCTGAAAAAATCTTCTATATACAGACCCATAAGAGAAGAGATCTTATAGTGGCTAGGAATTGGCACTACAGCTACCATGGCTAGTCAACCATAAGGAGGAACATCATCATCAATATATGTCACTATATTACAAATCATTGTACTGGCTCTAATTTTTAGGAGGCGACTGTATCAAATTTCCCAACTATCCTAACTGGTTGTGTTTCCTCGATAGGAGATTCTACTTATCATCGTCTCCATACCCACCTACTTAGTGGGATCTAGTAGGGGAATCTGACTATAATAGGACTACAATAACTGAATTGAACTGAGGTCAGGTAGGCTCTAACTTCTATTTACATCCTTAATGACGTGGGCATTGTCCAACAGTGGGACCACTTACCTGAGGTTTAACTAACAGAACGGCACTGGTCTATTGCCATGGTGAAAGATCTCTCTGCCACCGGTACCTCTATCTTAAGGTCTATCTCTCAACTGAATGTATACTTGAGAGATCTGATGGAATAACCTCTCTATTCTAATAGGTCCTCTACCTTGCACTATGCAGATGATGCCTCTAACCCTCTAGACGAGGGCTTAGGCAAAATCATACTTACCCTAGCATATGGTAAAGTGCTAGTAAAAGGAGGGGCCATTTTGATACAAGCGACGTTGTCCTTATCACCACTTTATATCAGAGGAGAGAATAATCCTCTCAGGACTGCCTCTATCTTAGGAGTAACTATGACCTCAGAAGTCAGTGTAACTGGAAATGGGTGTAGCTCCTACTGTAAGGGGACCATCCTCCTCTAAATTAGCTCCTATTGAGCCACTTCCTCTGCCATCTGCTGCTTGGCTGCCTCTGATGTAACAAATCAAATTTTATGGTTTTTATTAATCTCGGCCTATCTCTTGGGGTTAGAGGTGTAGAATGAAGCTAAGTCTGAGCCCACAGACTGAAGGACTAGGGGAAGGGGAGCAATATAGAAGCATCGAGGTCTGCTCGGTGGTCTCTAGGTGAGAGAGCCTAGCAAACATAGAAATCCAATGAGAAGAAGGTGAAGGAAGCTCTATAAAGGAACTCAAAGTGATTCCTCTAGTTGGAAGACTATTCAGCAGGGACTCTGGGAGTGTCACCTTTAAGTCAGAACTAAAATAAAAAGTAATAGAAGGAATAAAGGAAGATATGGTACTTACTGCCAACAAAAGAATAAATGTGAATTAAAATGATTGATAAGAGATGATAGTAAGAGAAAAGAGGAGGATCGATAAGAGACGGAATGACCTGTTAGGCCATAAGGAAGATGACTAGAGAGAACCCTAGCTAAGAGAAATGAACCTAATTAAGGAGGACCCAATCTAAGAATAGAATATACCTAATCTAAAGAGTACCAAACCTATACAAAAGAAATGATAATATAGAATCTAAAGATGGAGAGAGAAACTTGTCCCACCATGGTCGCTAGAAACATTTTGACCTCTAAAAGGACACTGCTATGTGGGGGATAAAGTGCAAAGTAAATGATCGCACCATCCTATGGGACGAAATAGTCATAAGCCTTTGCACTTTTTTGCAAGCAGGATAATTGGAGTGCAAATTAGATCATACATATGATTAACCATTCAGAATAGCATCTTTCACCTACACACCTTCAAGGGTAAGGATAAGCATGACCTGATCAGAGTAATGAGGTTTCCCACACCTAATAAATCAGTGCAAGTGGGGTTTGTTAACTTGATCAACTGAGCTTGAACTTGGTCAAACTTGACCCATTTGAGTCTATTCATTATATTCATTCAAAACCTTAACTTCACCCCAAAAATCCATTCCATTTGATGCATGGAATATTTCTAGACTCACTTTGAGTCAAACCCTAGCCTATTAGACCAGGTTAACTAATATACTTGGTCAAATACCCATGGATTTAATTAAACCTTTAAGTATTCTCAATCAAGTCTTCAAGACTTAGTCCAAGCAGCACTCAATACTCTTATGTGCCACCTTGGCAGCCAAGTTGACTATTGACCAATCAAACTAGTCAACAAGTCATTAAAACCTCTTAGAATGGTTAAGTCCTCAAGCTTAAGCTAATCCATTCCAACTTAAATCTTTCCAGTAGCTCTAGTTTGCTCTAGAACCTTCCTAGAGCTACTCCCAACCCTTGATTTAAGATCAAGTGGATTAGATCACTCCACATGTCCAAATGGGGACCAAGGGGCCTTTCCACCTCATGTGTCCTCTTTTCCTTTGATCCTCCTACTCTCAACTACTCCTTGGATAGGTGGAATGCATCTAGGAGCTCCCCCAACTAATCCTAATCATTCATTTGGCTAGGGGATTTTTGAATAGGGTAAATGGTTCAAATTAAGTTTCATTCCAAAAACCCTACTATCTCTCAACAAAAGCTTTCCCATAGTACAATATCTGCTCTGTTGAGCTCTTGGGAACCTCCTATTCACTCTCCAAGTGAAATCCCACCGCAAAAGGCTTGCCGGTGATGATCCTCCGATGAACCTAAACTCTAATATGTCCAAGGTCCATATCTTTCTATCCAAAGCATTTTAGGTAATGGTTTATCCTACAAAATGGAGTATGGAAAGTCTACAAATGTAAAAAATCCCAAAATGATTTAATCCATCCATAAATCAAAGTTAAAATTCAAACCCTAGAATAGATTACACTAGTCTAAATAGATTTCATTAAGCTCATTTTAAGCCAAAAAAATATTCCCGATTATTTCTTTTCACTTTGGCAACCTAGGTTTAAATTTTTAATTAATTTTATTAAACAGATCGAAGAAATGAGCAAAAAAAAGAGTTCTAGGGCGTCTCGATAGTTTGCTACACCGTACGTTTTTTTTTGAGCCATTGATTTCAAGATCAACGGCTCCGATCTCAACAACCAGTGGTATGTTCGACCGTAGAATGCCTCCAACAGTATAGATCTCCATCTAGCGGCATCAAAATCGTTGATTAGTTAAGGCGGAGAATCAAATCGCTGTTGAGCGATGCTGACTCATTTAAGTTAAAGACACTTGGATCACGCTGCCAGTCAGCATTAATGGTTAATGATTGTCGGTGGCGTAATCATCAGAACTTAATGCACCGTTGCCGGTAATAATTACCACATTTGAGCCAGCGAACAGGATTATGCCACGTGCACTCCACCGCTAGCAACACCGCCAACAGCACCGCCAACCTATTTTAAATAATTTGATTTTTTTTTAAAATAAAAAATTTCTTAAAAAATTATTAAAAATTATATAAAAATTAAATTTTTAATATTTTATATTAAAAAATTTAGAAATTAAATTCTTTAATTTAAATTTAAAATTATTTTAAAATATTAAATATATTTTAATAATTTTAAAATAATTAATTTTAAATATTTAATTAAATATTAGATTAATATTTTTCAAAATTTAAAATTTTATACATAAAAATTTGTTAAATGATTAAATAATTATTTTAAAATAGTTTAATCTGATATTAAGTTTCATTTAATCTATATTTTGGATATTTAAAAAAAAAATTAATTAATTAATTATTTAAAAATTAATAAATATTTAATTGATAAAAATTAATATAGAATATTAAAATATTCAAACAAAATCATTTACGTAATTAAAAAGTTTCATAGAATTTCTAAGAATTAATTTAATTTAATTTTAATTTTATTTTAAACATTAATGAATTTAAATTAACTTAAATACTTTAATTAATATTAAACTTAAAAAATTCTAACAAATTCAAATAAAATAAAAAATATATATAAAATATATTAAGTTTCCTAATGTTTTAAATAATTTAATTTAAAATTATTTTTTAGATATAAATTTTAATTTTGTTTAAATAATTTAAATTAATAGAATGCATATAATACTTAATTAATATTTAATTAAATATTATATAAATTATTTTTAAAAATTAAAAATTTATTTTAAAATTACTTCGAAAAGTTAGTGGACTCTCAACCCCTTCAAATTTATTTTTAATATATTCCTAATTATTTTATTTTAAAGTTTATATCCTTTTATATATAGATTTATAAATTTGTATATATACTTTAAAACTATTTTAAAATTATATCTATGTAAATTTGGATGTTGATAGATCTTTTGAAACTTTAAACATGGATTGAGCTTAAATGAATTGATTTGTTGGGGATGATTAGTGAATAATTATCTGAATTATTCACTAATAAAGTTATAAATTATTCAATGCATACAAAAGAAAAGGATGGTGGTGGCGTTATCCATGTGAAGCAGATAGATGGGGTTTATAACCTCTGAAGGATAGATGACTTATCCACTAATGTGGCATACTCTGAGACACCGATAGTAGTAGCCTTGAACCTTAAATCTATTATGGGTTTAGTGTTCTACATATAACATTAAGACCTATGTCCTAGCTAATGTATTATAGACTTATATCCTGCCTAAAAATAAAAGCCAACTAACCGCCTAATCATATAAATCCATGTTGTCAGTTCTTCATGAAAGATGGGTGGGTGGCTAAGGTTTTTGGGAAGTAAGGCTGACATCTAGAGTGGTTCCTAAGTGGCCTTCTACTTATATAGGGTGGTGTGCTCATAGAATTAATGCAATTAAATTTTGATTTAATTAGTTTCTAATGCAATACATGTTAATTAAAGACTCCAAATTAGGAAATGCATGAAATCTAAAGAGGTTTATAAAATAATTTTTTTATAGAAATACTAGACTTTTCCAGGTCTTGCACCTCATCCTTATAGATCATATTATCTAGACTCTACCCGTAGGAAGGGAGATTTCTTAAAGCAAGGAAAGAGAGGAAGCATTAATATGCATGTGACCCCAAATGATCTTTGATTATTCCCTAGATCATTAGCTTTCTATATTATTTAGTTCTTAGAATTTTAAAGTTTTAATTATGAGTAGAAAAAATTTTATCCCTAAAGAGCCTAAAGAAAATAGGCACACACACATTCAAGAAAAAAACATATAAAAATAGGCAATTTTTATTGCGCAAACAAAGTAAACACATCAATATAAATATCCACCAGAGTAAGAAAAAGTCTAAAATTCTATGGCAAGTTCCATATAAGTAAAACCTAGGGTCTATAGAAAGTAATGGTGGCCAAGCTCTAATGACAATAACATGTATTCTAATCATATTTAATGATGCAAGTCTTAAAAATAAGGCATTTCATCTTCATCTTCATCTTCATCTTCATGTCCTTCATCAAATCTGTTTCATTCAGTATTTGTATAGTTCATCCTTAAGAAGGGTACCGAAATTAAAAAGAAATTCCTTATAAAGGGACTTTGTTATCGAAATACATTATATTATAAAAAAATCTAGAATCTCCTATATAGTTATCCTAACGAGTTAAAGAAATTGAATTATCCTTAGTAATTATATATGAAATAAAAGAACTCATGCCAACCACACTTCACCATGCTTTTATTTATTTGGGGCTAAGCCGCCGAAGAACCTATAGCAAGCATATACTTAATTTATTTATCATTTTAGCCCCCTTTATTAGGGCTGCATGAGCATGTCCACCTACAGTGAATATCATTAGTATCAAGATCCCCATAACCTATCAGTAATTTATCGTACATCACATCATAAATAAAGTATAATAATAAAGATCATTATAGTAATCATCACAGTAAAGCAAAGGAACAAGCACAAATGCCACATGTAGAGCGTCACATCATAGAAACAAAAAAGGGAAGCGCCTCACTAATATATAACTAGTAGTCATATCCTAACAAGGAATTCTATGTGTGTACTAGGCCATGTGGTATTCGATATGTCCTATATTAGGTAATTGGTTTAGATTATTTGTGATCTGATTTATTGAAGGCCAAATGGGAGTTTTGATTAAAGTTCAAATATTAATATCTTGGGGTCAATTTTTATTGATTTAATTAGTTAGTCAGTTTTAATACTTGTTGTAATATTCTCTGAAGTTTATTTTGGAATAGCGAATTTTAGAAGGTTTGTGGGCATTGTACCATCTTAGTTAAAGGGTTCCAAAAGGTTACTTTTAAAAATAGGCTAGGTTTTTGGGTTTTAGCATTTTTATTAAATATTAGACTTTATAAGGTGTAATTAAACTTTGAGTTTGCTAGATTTAAAAATTTCTATAACAAATTATTATTTGTAAAAGTTTTGGGACCTAATTATTGAACTACGGTTGAGCGAGGAGTTGACTTTTTAATTTAGGTTGATTTATGGAAAGTTCATAATTTTAATAAATATTATATTTTAAATAGATTTGAAAGCATTTTAGTTTATCCAATTTTAATTTTTTGGAATTAGTTTTAATTTTTTTGAAGTTCACATATTTAATGAATGAGAGTTCATTAGGGATGTTAAGATCTTAAGAACTAGCTCGAGGCTAACCAAGAGGGGGTGAATTGGTATTTTAAAAATTTTCTCAAGCATAGAATAAAACTAAAATAATTCACCATAAAGAGTAACAAATGTGGAAATTAAATGCAGAAATAAAATAAGGAAAGATCACACCGGATTTATAATGGTTTTGTCAAACCTCAAACTACGTCCACTCCTCGGAGGCACCCTCCGAGTATTGCACTAACTAAGTGTCTCTCCTTTAGCTCCCATAGCTAGGTCAAGAAGCCTTTATAATAGACTCTTTTTCATTTCATTACCCCCAATGCGGCAGAGAATAGACTCCTTTTACTTCCTCATAAAGCAGGCAAAGAACCAACTCCTTTTGCTTCCACTTGAAGCGAGAAGAGAACCAAGATCGTTTGCTGAAGTAGACCTCCCATGAACCTCCTAAGGATGAAGGATGAAGGATGAAGAATAGAGAAGACAACTTGGAACCTTACTTGGAGCAACCTTTGTGAACCCTCTCACAAACTCCCCCTCATAAGTTCCTCTCTCTCTCCCTCTCTCTCTCTCTCTCTCTCTCCCTCCCTCTCCCTAGGTTCTCTATGGTCAAGACAGCAGCACTCAAGGTCTTTATCATGAGATAATTTGGGTCTTTTAAATAAAATTTCAAGAACCGACATTATCATCTAGGATGATATTTCTTTCATCCTGTACGATTAGTACAAATTAAGCTCAATTAGCCTGAACGATATGGTACAATAAGAAGAGATTTTGTTCACATCATCCAGGATGATAAAATATTATTCTGTATGATTAGGTCAAATCATAGATTATTGGCCAGATAATCGCTCGAAAAGGAGGAATGGATGATCCAAAATTAGGTTAAAATTGGCCGAGTCGATCTCATGATCATCCTGGATGATTAGTAAAAACTGAGGAAAATTGTCCAGAACAACGCTCGGAAAAGAGCTGGCCGATGTTTGATGGTCCAAGAGCAACCAAGGATTTTTGAACTGATCATCCTGAACGATTCTGCGATTTTCCAAGACAATGTGATCGTATCAATCAAGCCTTAATTGCTTTCCTTAATCACCAGATTAATTTAGGCTAAAATCAACCAAGCCTAAATTAATCTGGTGATTAAACAAAGAAATTAAGGCTTGATTGATACGATTATATTATCCTGGATGGTCGCAGGATCGTCCGGGATGATCAGTTCAAAAATTCTTGGTTGCTCCTAGATGATCAAACATCGGCCAGCTCTATTTCGAGCGATGTTCTTGATGATTTTCCTCAGTTTGAACTAATTGCCCGGGACGATCGTGAGATCAGCCCGGCTGATCAAGCTTATTTTGGATCATCCAGACCTCCTTTCCAAGCGATTGTCTGGCCGATAATCTGTGATTTAAACTAATCATACAGGATGATATTTTATCATCCTGGATGATGTGAACAAAATCTCTTCTGCTCGCTCCATATCATCCAGGCTGATTGGGCTTAATTTATACTAATCATACAGGATGATAGAAATATCATCCTTGATAATAATGTTGGTTCTTGAAATTCTATTTAAAGAACCCAAATTTTCTCATGCTAAAGACCTTTAGTGCTGTTATTAAAAGTTTATTAAGGATGTTAGGCCCTTATGAACTGGCCCAAGGCTAACCAAGAGGGGGCGTGAATTGGTATTTTAAAAAAAATCTTTAAACCAAGACCTACAAAGCTCAAACCAAAATCACCACATAAAAAATAAGTATGAAAAAATTAAGTGCGGAAGCAAGAAAAAAGAACACAAGGGTTTATAATGGTTCGGTCAACTCGACCTACGTCCACTCCCCGGAGGTGCCCTATGAGTATTGCACTACCAAACTTACTCTCCTTTTGCTCCCGCAGCAATGCAGAGAAGCCCTTACAAAAAACTCCTTTTTGCCACCCCCGGTAAGGCAGAGAACCAAACTCTTTTTGCTTCCTCCTGAAGCAGGCAGAGAACCTCGATCAATCGCTGAAGGTTACCTAACCCTTCCAAGGACAAGAGACTCTAATGGAAGAAGAAGTGGAACGATGCTTGGAGCAACCCTTATGAATCTCCCTCACAAGCTCCCCCTCACAAGATCCTCTCTCTCTCCCTCACTCTCTCTTCTCTAGGCTTTCTTAGGTCAAGACAGTAGCAAAAGATTAATAAAAATGTTGAACAATAGCCCTTAAATAGAAGAGCTTCAAAATAGCTCATTAATTACAAGTTGCTAATATTACCATCCAAGACGATTGTAATATTGTCCTGTATGATCAGTCTAACTTGAGTCTGACCAGCCGGGACAATTTGGGACAAATAGAAGAAAGTTGTTCCTATCGTCTAGGACGATCATGAATCGTCCCGTATGATTAGTTCAAATCACAGACTATCGGCCAGACAACCGTTCTTAAAAGAGTTCTAGATGATTCCAAAATAGCTTGATTATCCGGGCTGATCTCACGATTGTCCTAGACGATTAGTTTAAATTAGAGGAAAATCATCTAGAGCATCGCCTAGAATTTGAGCTGGCCGATCCTGATCGTTCATACCATCGCCCAGAATATGAGCTGTCTGATATTGATCGTCTTGGAGCAACTTAAGGTTTTTGAACGGATCTTCCCGGCTGATCTTGCGATCATCCAGGACGATGTGATCTTATCAATCATCTTAATTGCTTTCCTTAATTGCCTGATCAATTTAGACATAATTGTATCAAATCGTCTAGGCCGATACACGATCGTCCTGGCTAATTTCTAAAAATAAAGAATGCCTAAATTGATCATGGAGACTTATTCTTTCTGTTTTGAGTCTATCATCCTGGTCGATACATCTATCATCCAGGTTGATCGACTAATAATGGCTACCTTAACAATATGTCCTAATTAGGATTTCTATTTTGAACACCATCATCTAGGATGTTATAAATATCATCCGAGACGATGTGAGTAAAAATAGAAATTCTATATCAGATAGAAAAATCACTCAAGTGTTAGTGTGTAGGGTTACTTAGCATTAGAACAGTTCAATGGTTATAATTGACTCAAGAAAGGGAAAAAGAAAATTACATACTCACTAAGACCTAGTCTACCTAACCTTGAGCTTGTTCCGATTTCAATCCAATCTTGTGGCCCAAAAATGTCAGTAGAAAAGGCAGTCGTAGAGAAACAAGAGTATTTGCTAGCATCAAAATCATAATCCATGAGCAAAAGATTTACAATAATCTCCTCCATTTTTACGATGGCAAACACTTTGACGATAAAAAATAGTAGTTCAATTTTTTTAGAATAAACCAGTAAAAAATAAAATAGTGTAAACACCAACATACTACTCCCCCTTTTGACAGCTCAAAAAGGTGAAGGAAACTAAAAAACAAAGTAAACAACCCTAATTTTTTTTTTTAACCATGGCATGAACATGATGTAGTCTTCCATGTGATTGATTTTAAAGATTTATAAGTAAATGATTTAACAACATCAAAAATCCAAAAAATGGTAGAATATCCCTATCACATGTTAATCCCTATGCTTAGACTTCTTTTAGGGTAAAATAGTCTTTTGAAATCAATGACCAAGCTCAAAAAATTCAATTGGATATGAAAAAGGATCCATTCACAACTTGATTTTAGAAAAAATATCTTATAGAATAAAATATCAAAGTAATTGTGTCACAATCGCAAAAAGTCAAAATCAAGCCTTTGATTTTATCAAGTGATACATGAATTATTCCAAGTTTTAAAAGTATTTTGAATGGAGAGGAGAGCTTGCTTTTGGTGGGCTCATTTTATACCTTTTGTCAATTTGAATGGCGCTTTACACTTCTTTTTGACACACTTTGTGTATAAATTTGTTTTCAATTTGGCGTCATTGCGCATCTTTTGATTTTGGCATCATTGGCCACTTTTTTTTTAATTTTTGCAAACTACATTCTCTTTCAAAAAATTCTTAAATAATCTTAGTTGTGAGTATATCTTCTAGATATTAGAGAAGAAGAACTCACGCTCTAATATAGAGAAGAATAATCTACAAAATAGAATCAATAATCATATGAATAAATGTAATGAGAAGAGTAACGAGGAATTCTTGATGTGACAAAAAAAACTTTTGATCATTATACATACAAGATAGATTTGCTGTAGCAAGGTTAGCAAAGATCTTAATTGCATACTCCATTTGTTAATTTGAGATAGAATATTGATTAGAAAAGAAAACTATGCCACTAAAATATGTTAGAGAAAGAGACACAATCAACGGTATATTTTTACCCTTTAATGGATTAAGAGATGTAAAACATTGACTACAAATTTTTAAAAGCAAGAACAAGGCATATGATATCTTTTCAATGATGATTAAAAAGGCATAAAAAAATAAAGCAACAAACAAAAACATAAAACAATAAATGAAGAAGTGAAGAAGAAAGAAGAAGAAAAGCAAAGAAAAAGAAGGAAAAACAAAAGCAAATAAAAATCATGTTCATTTATTTATGTCAATTACACCCAATCTGGTTCTTAAAGAGCTGAAAGTGTCGAAGGCCAGTGGTTTACTAAAGATGTCAGCCAGTTGATTCTCAGTTGTGACATGGTGTAACTCAATGTCCCCCTTTATCACATGGTCTCTAATAAAGTGATATCTAATGCCAATGTGCTTAGTCCTTGAATGTTGGATAGGATTCTTAGAGATACATATGACACTAGTGTTGTCACAGAAAATTGAGATGGTGTCTATAGGTAATCCTAAATCCAATACTTGTTATTTTAACCAAAGGACTTGGGCCATACAACTTCCTAAAGCAATGTACTCAGCTTCAACAGTGGAAAGTACAATAGACTTTGGCTTTGTACTAGACCATGAGATCAAAGATTATCCTATGAATTGACAAGTTCCAGAAGTGCTTTTTCTATCCACCTTATATCCTGCAAAATCAGAATCAGAAAATCCAATAATTTTAAAAGAAGTGTTGTGCCTAGGGTACCAAATTCCTAAGCTTTGGGTCCCCAAAAGATATCTAAAAATTCTCTTAACTGCAGTCAGGTGGGATTCCTTAGGGTCAGCTTGAAATCTAGCACAAAGGCAAATACTAAACATTATATCAGGTCGGCTAGAGGTCAAGTAAAGTAAGGATCAAATCACGCCTCTATACTTCTTCTGATCAACAGACTTACCACTTGGGTCCTTATCCAACAGAACACTAAAAGTCATGGGAGTATTAATTAGCTTGGCTTTATCCATCTCATACTTCTTCAAAATGTCCTTTATGTATTTTGATTGATTTAGAAAGGTTTCATCATCTAATTATTTTATGCTAAACCCCAAAAAGTAGGATAACTCTCCCATCATACTCATCTCAAACTCTCTACTCATTATTTTAGAGAATTCATCACAAAGTTTCCTATCAGAAGATCCAAAAAATATGTCATCCACATAAATCTGAACAATGAGCAAATCATCTCCAACTTTTCTAAGAAAAAGGGTGGTGTCTACGCTCCCCATAACAAACTCCCTTTCTAGTAAGAATATGCTAAGCCTCTCATACCAAGCTCTGGGTGCCTATTTTAAACCATATAAGGCCTTTTTTAATTTAAAAACATGATTTGGAAATTGGAAACTCTCAAAACATGGGGGTTGTTCCACAAACACATCTTCTTTTATTTTCCTATTTAAAAAGGCACTCTTAACATCCATTTAAAAAAGCTTAAATCCTTTATAATTGGCAAAGTATAGTAGCACTCTAATGGCTTCCAATCTAGCTATAGGGGCAAATGTCTCCTCAAAATCTATCCCTTCTATTTGGTTATACCCCTTAGCCCCTAATCTTACTTTATTCCTAACCACCACTCCAGAATCATTCACCTTATACTTAAAGACCCACTTGGTTTCAACTATACTTTGTTCCTTAGGTCTTTCTACAAGCTCCCAAATATCATTCCTAACAAATTGGTTTAACTCCTCCTGCATGGATAAAATCCAAAACTCATCAAAAAGGGCTTGGTTTATGTTGGTGGGTTCAGTCATTGTGAAAAAGGCAGAGTGGTTCACCTCAATCCTGAGTCCATGTCTAGTCCTAACTCTAATAGAAGGGTCTCCTAAGATCAAATCTTTGGGTTGACTTGTAGAGTATCTCCAATCTCTAGGCAAGGTGTGTGAAGGTCCAACCCTTTCATCCAGATCTATATTTCCTACTCCTTGGGTAACATCTCCTACTCCTTAAGTGTTTTGGTGTTCTACTCCCTTCTTCAAATTTTCTACTCCAGTGGTAATCTTTCCATCATCATTATCATCATCCTGAACTCCAGGCTTTCTAGGATCAGACTGATCAAACACTTCATGTGCAGTTTTTTTCACCATTAAAGTTCTCTTGTTAAACACCCTAAAAGACTTCCCAACACTAGAATATCCCAAGAACACTACATCAGATTTTGGATCAAATTTTCCTAAGTGAGACTTCCCATTAATGTGAATAAAAACCTTACAACCAAAGACATGAAGGTGGGAAAGATTAGGTGTCCTACCCTTAAGGATCTTATAGGGTGTCTTATCTAGTTTGGCTCTAACATTCACCCTATTCAAGACATAATAAGCTGTGTTAATCGCTTTAGCCCAAAAGTATTTTGGAAGTGAATACTCAACAAGCATGGCTCTAGGGGCTTCCACTAAGGTTCAGTTCTTCCTTTCAGCTACCCCATTCTGTTAAGGGATCCTAGAAGCTGAGAAGTTGTGGCTAATCCCCTTTTCCTCACAAAAATCACCAAACCTTTCATTTTCCAACTCTCCCCCGTGGTCACTATTGAAGGTCAAGATCTCACAACCTAGCTTTTTCTGAATCCAAGTAAAAAAGGTTCTAAACTCCTTAAAAGACTCATTTTTGTGTGAAAGAAATCTAGTCCAAGTGAACCTCGAGTAGTCATCAACAATTATAAAACCATAGACTTTCCCTCCCAAGCTGGTAGTGCTAATGGGTCCAAACAAATCCATGTGATGGACTTCTGAAGGTCTAAAGGTGTTAATGTTCTTAATGGGGTGAAAAGAGAAGTGGACTTGCTTTCCTAATTGGCAAGCATCACAAAGGTGGTCTTTAGAAAATTTTAGTTTGGGGACACCTCTAACTAGGTCTTTCTGGGTCACTTTCCTAAGGGTTTTCATACTAGCATGACATAATCTTCTATGCCATAACCATGAATCATCAACAACAGTTTTTAAGCAAAAAGATGCAGCACTTTCAATGTTATTTAAATCAAGCATGTACACGTTGTTGATCCTCTTTCCGTGCAAAATAGTGATTTTATTTAAACTTATAATGCATGAATTTGCAAAAAATTGTATGATGAAGCCCTTGTCGCAAAGCTGACTGATCCTGAGCAAGTTGTGTTTTAATCCATCTACAAGTAAAACATTTTCAATCATAAGGTTCTTGGAATTACCAATTATACCTGCACCTACCAACTTCCTACTGGTGTTGTCTCCAAGAGTAACCTTGCCTCCTGTCCTGGTTTCCAGCAAAATGAATTGATTGGCATCACCAGTCATATGTCAAGAGCATCCACTGTCCAGGTACCACATACTCTCACGAGGCCTTTTGTGAGAGCTCACCTACAAAATCATCAAATGTCAGATTTAGGAACCCAAGTAGGTTTGGGTTCCTTCTTATGAAAAGTAGAATGCAATGCATGTGTGCTATGCTATAAATCTTGCAATTTGGGTCTCCACACCCACTGTGTACTATGGTGGACAGTGCAAGTGTGTGAGATGTATCCTAGCATACAACATGAAAAGCATCTAACTCCAAGAAAAGGGTTTCTTAATTGGTTTGGGAAGTAATGCCTCTTCCTAGGTTTTGGCTTTTGATTAAGTATAGGTGTCATCCAATTTCTCTTAAGTGTATCCAATTCATTTTTAATGGTCAAGTTAGTATCTTTTAAGCATCATTATCAATTCTCAAATTATGCTCTATCTCTTTCGATTTCAAAAAATTAGATTCAAGTGAGGCAAGTGAAACTTTCAATGAATCATGCTCTTCAATTAATTTAAAATGCTTTTTATTTAAATCATAAAATTCATCAAGTAGAGCCATATGATTTGAATCAATTATTGAATGATCTTTAATCAAAATTTCATGCTCTTTTTGTAAATTCAAAAGCTCCAATTTCAAAGCAGCATGATTTTCTTAAGCTTTCTATATGATGCATGAATGTTTTCAGAAACTTCAAGGAGTTGGTCATAGGATAGTTCATATACCTCTTCTTGATTAAGATGATCATCTGCCATTAAGCACAGGTTAGTTGTCTCATCTTCAGGTTCAGTCTCAGAAGAATCGAATGCAGAGCCCGCCCAAAACACCGTTTGAAATTTCTTTTTGTCCTTCCTAGACTTAGGTTTCTCTCACCCTTTTCTTTGCTTGAGTGAGACTTGAGTGCAGGGCAATCAGCTTTCATATGTCCAAGTTTCCTGCATTCAAAACAAACCATGTCATTAGAACTCTTAAAATTTTGTTTCCCTTACCTTTGTTCCACTTTTGATGATACTTTTGTTTCTTCCTTAAAAACTTTTGAATTGCCGTGTGATTAAGGAAAATTCATTGCTTTCAGACCCAGAAGAGTCGGAGTTCATGTCGTTGGCCTTCAATGCCATAATTTTTTCCTTTCTTTTCTCTTATGCATCCAAATTTCTTTGATTCACTCATTGCTCGTAAGCAATGAGTGAGCTAAGTAAGTTATCAATCAAATAAGTATTCAAATCTTTAGATTCAGTAATGGTTGTGATTTTAGCATCAAAAGATGATGACAAGCATCTCAAAATCTTATTCACTTTTTCATAATTTTAAAATTCTCTTCCTAAGGCATGCAAAGAAGTTATAATTTGAGTAAACCTTGTGTACATATCAGAAATTGATTCAGAAGGTTCATATGAAAAAGTTCATAATCATGCAAGAGAATATTCAAACGAGATTGCTTAACTTCGTTGATTTCTTCATAAGTAATACACAACCTGTCCTAAATCTCTTTTATAGTAAAGCAAGTAGAAACCCGCATGTATTCTTTAGATTTTAAAGCACATAAACAATAATTCAAACACTTCACATTAAGTTGATCTAAATCTCTTTCATCAAAAGTCTATTCATCAAAAGGTGCTTCAGTTTTAATTCTATTAAGTTCACGTGAAGGTAGAGAATATCCTTCTTTAATAAGCATCCACATGCGATAATCAGTTGATTGTAAAAAAGTAGACATGTGAGTTTTCCAAAAATCAAAAGGTATATTATCAAACAAGGGTGGTCGAGTAATAGAATATCCTTCAATTGTGTTACGATTTCCAAAGTTAGCCATGGATCAAAATTCAAAAAGTTTTCAAATTCAATTTTTATGAATGTCGCTCTGATACCACTTGAAAGTTTGTTAGGGATGTTAGGCCCTTATGAACTGGCCTAAGGCTCAATCCAAAAAATCTTTAAACCAAAGACCAAAAATGCTCAAACCAAAATCACCACAAAAAAAAAGTCCGAAAGCAAGAAAAAAGAACACAAGAGTTTATAGTGGTTTGGTCAACTCAACCTAAATCCACTCCCCGAAGTTACCCTCCGAGTATTGTACTACCAAAGTGACTCTCCTTTTGTCCCACAACAAGGCAGAGAAGGCCTTACAAAAGCCCCCTTTTTGCCACCCCCAGCATGGTAGAGAACCCAACTCCTCTTGCTTCCTCTGAAGCAGGCAGAGAATCTCGATCAATCGCTGAAGCTTACCTCTCCCAACCATTACAAGGACAAGAGACTGTAGTGGAAGAAGAAGTGGAATGATGACTGGAGCAACCCTTTTGAATCTCCCTCACAAGCTCCCCCTCATAAGATCCTCTCTCTCTCTCTCTCTCCCTCTCTCTCCTCTAGGCTTTCTCAAGTCAAGACAACAACAAAAGATTGTTCAAAACATTGAACAATAACCCATAAATAGAAGAGCTTCAAAATAGCTCATTAATTGCAAGTTGCTGACATTATCGTCCAGGATAATAGTAATATCATCCTATACGATCAGTGCAATTTGAGCCTAATCAGCTGGGACTATCTTGGCCTAACAGAAGGAAGTTATTCCTATCCTCCAGGACGATCATGAATTATCCTGTACGATTAGTTCAAATTATAGACTATCAGCCAGACAACCGCTCTGAAAAGAGTTTTGGACGATTCCAAAATAGCTTGATCGTCCGGGCCAAGCTCATGATCGTCCTAAACGATTAATTTAAATTAGAGAAAAATTATCTAGAGCACCGCCCAAAATTTGAGCTGGCCGATCCTGATCGTCCAGACCATCACACAGAATATGAGTTATTCGATATTGATCGTCCAAGAGAAACTTAAGGTTTTTGAATGGATTGTCCTAGCCGATCTTACAATTGTCAAGAATAATGTGATCGTATCAATCATCTTAATTGCTTTCCTTAATTACCTGATCAATTTAGGCATAGTTGTATCAAATCGTCCAGGGCGAGACATGATCTTCCTAGTCGATTTCCAAAAATAAAGAATGCCTAAATAGATCATGGAGGCTAATTCTTTCTATTTTGAGTCTATCATCCTAGCCAACACATGTATCGTCCAGGCCGATCGACTAATGATGGCTTCCTTAACAATATATCCTGATTAGGATTTCTGTTTTGAACACGATCACCAAGGATGATATAAATATCATCCGGGATGATGTGAGTAAAAACAAAATTTCTAAATTAGATTGAAAAATCACTCAAGTGTGTGTGTTGGGATACTTAGCATCAGAACACTTCAATGGTTACAACTGACTCAAGAAAGGGAAAAATGAAATTACAGACTGACTCAGACCTAGTCTACCTAATCTTGAGCTGGTTCCAATAAATTCCAAGAGTTTGGTATAATTATACCAAACTTTAAGCTCATATGGTTCATCTCCAAAATAATTCCAAATTTGTTGCTATCCATAAGAGAATCCTTCTTCATATTAGGGAGAAAAAAGGGAAGAAGAACCTTTCGAACCGATCTTCTCTTTGTGTTCAGTCATCTTTCTTCTCGGTATATCTTTCACCGGCCCCAATGCTTGGAGTTCTTTGAATAAAACATGCTTTGAACCATGGGAAACATCCTTCTTAAAAACTTTTTTGTCTTTTTTAAGAATAGTTTTTGAAAATTTCAAACTAATAGATGAAGGAGGAGAAGAAGACTCATAGATGGAAGTATGAGTGTAATTGCCCTTTACACCATCATCATCCGCCAAGGTTGTTGATGGTTCGATATTTTTATTTTTTCCTCCCAAATTTCAGCATCAGATTCGGTAGCCTTTTGAGGATTCAAATTTGAATTATGATCTTCCATATTAACAGGCTCCAAATTATGTGGAAGATTATTGCATTCCACTTCCACTATGTCAGCCTAACAAGTTACCTGTTTTTCAATTTCAACCAGATCAGGATTCAATTCCGTGACTTGTTCCTTCTCAACCTTTTCCATAACATCTTCCATAGTTAATGATATTTGAAAATTCAAATTTTCATTAAACTTAGGAATATCTCTTTGAATACCAGTCTTAATTCCAGCTGGCTTAGAAAGAGTTAAGTCCGGTTGAAGTTTCAACTTCTCAGCAATATTAGGATAGTCCGTTTGAAAAACAGACATAGGTCCAGCTGGATTTGCAGGAGAAAGATTCGGCTGCAGCATAGCCTTATCCGCCTCCTTGCTTTGAGGGAAATCAAAATTAGAATATTGAGATCCTGAAACATCCTCAACAGCATCTGAATTTCGAGATTCAATCTGAAATGAATTCAAATTTGAATTCTGGAAAACCGTCCCATCTTCTTCAACCGTGGATTCAGCATCTTCTTGGTTTAGCCGTTTGAATTCTACTCTTTTCAATGGATCAGATATTACTTCAAGCTTGTTCCCATCTACCAATGGTTGAAAATTGTTTCCTTTTTCAGCAAGTACTAAATCTTCATTTGTGCAAATCGATCCAGAATTTTTTTCTGACAAAACCTTAGTTTTGAACATAGGTTTTTTCTTTTGTTTGAAGTTAACTTGCATCCAAGGACCATAAAAATTATCATTATGGTTTGAGATGGAAGGGATCTCCTCAACATTAGGACAAACTGAATCCAAATGCCTTATTCTTCCACATTTGAAACAAAGGGATGATAGATTTTCATATACGAACTTTTGGAAAAATCTACCATTCGATCCTTCTACCCAAATACCAGCAGGAAGTTTGGAATTCAAATTAACACTAATGCATGCTCTTGCAAATTATCTCCTTCCCCACCTAAACATGTTGCCATCCAAAAGTAATGGGGTCCAATCCTAGAAATAATTCTGGAGATATTGGACTCATCCCAACAATGAAGGGGTAAGAGAGGAAGATGAACCCAAATCGGAGATGAAACACCTTCCAAAGATTGAGGTGAAAAATTAGGAGACCACTTATCTAACCCAACTGCAAATCCCCCAACAAACCATGGACCACCATTAAGAACTTCTTCGATGGCTTCAAGAGATTGAAAGGAGCAAAGTAGCCAATCAAGGCCGAGCAGAGTTAAATGAAATTTTCCAAATTTCTCCCATTGTTTCCTTAATTCAATGGCACATTTTGAGAAAGGAACATCTTTCCCAAGAATTTTAACAACAAAAGATTTATTCAAAACTTGGATATTAGACCTTTCGTTATCCAAATCCAGTTTAACAACATTTGAATCTTCCATCTGTTTTGTCTTTTTAATCCAATTGATTTTAATGTGTGGTTTTTTTGATCCACACAGAATTCTCAGAAGTAATTGGATTAATGATATTGACATTATCCTTGTCAATAACCTTGTCATTCTTCATGATATCAACAAAACTTCTCCTTGAAGAAGAAGCTTCTTTGTCATTTGCTCCAGAAATAAAGCGAGATAAAGGGGATTTTGGCAACTTGTTAGGAAACGACATTACCTCTTCCCTTTACTCAAATCAGGCAAAAGCTTATTCTTGGCCAACAAACCTCCCTCTTTGATAACAAGAGGTGATTCTAAAATCCGAAAATTGAGCGTGGAGATACGTTTGAATGAGAGTCTACCTTTTGAATTCAACATTATTGGATTCGCGGTAGATATAGTAGAGTTGGTGTTCCGGTCATCCATAGATGACCGGCCACCTTCTACTTTCTCCTATCCTTAGCACCCGAACCTTCAAAAATCTTTTCCAAATCCTTCCTTGAATTGTGGAGCTTCTCTCTCCTTTCTTGGCCGTCAACATCCTCTGTTATTTACCCATTTAAAAATGCACTCTTAATGTCCATTTAAAAAAGCTTAAATCCCTTCTAACAGGCAAAGGCTAATAGCACTCTAATGGCTTCCAATTTAGCTACAGGGGCAAAAGTCTACTCAAAATCTATCCCTTCTATTTGGTTATACCCCTTAGCAACTAATCTTTCCTTATTCCTAACCACCACTCCATAATCATTCACCTTTTTCTTAAAGACCCACTTGGTTCCAACTACACTTTGTCCCTTAGGTCTTTCTACAAGCTCCCAAACATTATTCCTAACAAATTGGTTTAACTCCTCCTACATGGCTAAGATCCAAAACTCATCAGAAAGGGGTTGGTTTATGTTGGTGGGTTCAATCATTGAGATAAAGGCAGAGTGGTTCACTTCCTTCCTAAGTCTATGTCTAGTCCTAACTCCATCAGAAGGGTCTCCTAAGATCAAATTTTTAGGGTGAATCAAAGAGTATCTTCAATCTCTAGGCAAAGTGTGTGAAGGTTCAACCCTTTCCTTTAGATCTACATTTTCTACTCCTTGGGTAACCTCTCTTACTCCTTAAGTGTTCTGGTGCTCTACCTTCTTCTCTAAATTTTCTACTCATGTGGTAATCTCTCCAACATCATCATCATCCTCCCTCTATTCTCAAATTTTTTTCACATCATCCTGGATGATTTGCTCATCCTTCTTCAAAAACTCCACCTGCAGAATATTTTGACTTTTTTCTACTCTTCATCGTCCTGGATGATATGATCATCCTCTACTACAATCATCTTGATCGTCTTGGCTGATGCCTTTTTTGTCTTGGCTGATGCTTTTATTGATAATCGTGATGTCCAATACACTAGTTCGTTCTGGATGATACACGTGTCAGCACATTTAAATCTATAAATTTGCACGAAATGATCCATTTTTGGACAATCATCCTGGATGATCCACTGATCATCTTGGACGATGCACGTGGCTTATGATTTAAAACATTTTAAATTTGGCCGGTACGATCCATTATTGAGCATCATCTTGGATGATCCACATAATCGGCCTGGATGAACTGCTTTTTTAACGGTCTTCCAGCTTGACTACTAGGGATGATCTCTTGTGTCTAATCATCCCGGATGATATCTGATCATCCTAGATGATCGGACAACCTTTTTTAACTAATCGGCCAGCCGCAATTATTGCAGCAGATCATCCTAGATGGTGCTACAATCGGCCGGGATGATCCGGACCAATTTTGAGTCATCCAGCAAGTTTGTAGGATTGTGTAGAATTGCTACAGCTTTACACCACTAGGGATAAGCTGCATACCTTGGTTTTTTATCATGATTTTAACTGGGCTACGGCCAATCAATTTCTTCGTCACACCAATGCCCCTTTTCATGTTGGAGAGACTAGCTCTTTACTTGAAGATGCTAGGACGATCCAGCACGTCCTGCGCACCTCTATGATTCCCAAAGCCAGTGATCGAATCCATATCACTCCCCTTCTTTTACTCACCACTTTTTATATCATGGCGAATCGTGAATTCAATGTAACTGACCTAATCTTTCTCTACATTGAAAATTTGACTATAATTAGAAATACAGGTCATAGAAGGAAGCCCAATCTTGCTCTAGGACATATTAATGCATATGTTCTAAAATCCAAATACAACTTTCAATATCCTGCTCCTCCTGACCTTCAGCCGCCCTTCTACTCAAACAATTCCTTCAACATCCTTCGCAGTACTCATCTCCACCCATGAGATGAGGAAGCTCAAGGGGCCGAGGAGGAGGAGGCTCTCGCTCCTCATCCTGCACCTGTTCCTCTCCGCCAGCACTCTCAACTGGATCAGTTGGTGGAGAGATTTGATCAATGGGAGACCCGCTTTGAGGCCTATGTTGCTGTACAGGAGCAGCAACATACTGATGACATCATCCGCATGTAGCACCAGCATAACTAGAACATGTCCTATTTTGGATCTCAATTTGCCACATTGACCAGTTACTTTTCACCACCACCTCCTGCGTCTGATGATCAGGGTCCCTCATTTCTTAGGTTTATTTATTTATTATGTTGTTTTTCAGTAGTTTGTTCTTTCTTATGGTTGTTTTAGTTTCTATTTTGTCTTTTAGTTTTCTCCTCCTTTTTGTGATGTCAAAAGGGGGAGTAATCTGCTGTACCTTGTACTTTATTTCTGGAATTTTATAAATTGTTTTTCGTTACACTATTTTCATTAGACTTCCATAACTACTTAGATTTTTTTGGTTGTATTTTCCATCATCAAAAGTCTAATCCATAAACTCAGATTTGCAACAATGAATTATTAAAATTACTTAATTAAGGGTACTTCAAGGATTTTGATCCAAATCAACCCCAAATATCTTGGAATCACCTCCAAAGGTTGGGAAAGAACTAATGAAGGGTATCCAAGTGTTTGGGAAAATTTTGGAATCTTAAATAATTTTTAATTATTTAATTTTTTTAAAAGAGCTATTTTTAATCAAACTTAAATTATTGTTCATATTGAAGTCCAATTAAGGGAATTTAAATTTTTTCAGATTAAGGATTGAATTTTAAAGAGTTTAGTATATTATAGGTAAACTTTAGGTTTAATATGAATTTCTTAGCATTTTTTGAAGTTTTGAGGATTTAATTAAAGGGTAAATTATGATTTTTTAATTAAGTGTCTTAAAGGGCCCTTAATATTCTTAGAAAATTCCAGGGTGTTGGAAATGTCACTAAGTTTACATGTTTCAAGTTTCATGTCAATCGGAGGTGTACCCTAGTCCATAAAATTTCTCTAAGTTTGCAAGATGAATTCTTAATTGATGTCCATAGGGTATCACTACATTAAAGGTTTACATCAAGTATTTACAACTAACCCCTTGGGTAACATAAAAGGAAAATGCAACAAATTATAGCATGCCATGTCCTTAGAACTAGGAGAGCCTAGGCTAAGTGCTCATACGTCCTAAACATGTGAAAGGTTTAAATAATAGTTAAATCATATTAGAGATGCGAATAGTAAATGATTAAAGTTTAATCCTTCACTTATCCTCCCCCACGAATTCTATTCATATGCATTACCCTATGTTTGAAATTTCAAATGGATCTCTCAAAATTAAAGGATTTACATCAATGTATAATTTTAAAATGTTTTAAATGCATATATATTAAAATAAAAATATAAACATATAAGTTTAAAAATAAAGTAATTTTGAGAGATCCACTAGCCACCAAAGGAGAGTTTGAAAAAAATTTATAAAAATTTTTAATTTAAAAATACTTAATATTATTATTTTTAAATAATGTTTAAGTCTTAAAGTAGTTTAAATAATAAAGAATAATTAAGAAACAATAGATTTTAATAATTGAAAATAATTTTAAACTAAAATTTTTAATTTTCTAAAAATTTAAATGTATTATATGAATTTTTAAAATTTAAAATAAATTAATTATTATTTTCCAAAGTATAAAACAATTAAAAGGCTTTTAAAAGAATTAAAAATAATAATTAAAATTTGAAAATAATTTTTAAATTAAGTTAAATAAAATGTTAAAAGGCCCTCATATTTAAAAATAATTTAAAATTGTTTTTAAAAAATTTAAGTAAATATTTGAACTTTTATTTAATTAAATATTAATTAAATATTTAACTATTTAATTATTTAAAAATTAATAAAAAAGAATATTTCTCCACTTAAAATTAAATAATTAAAAGTAATTCTTTGATCTTGAAAACAAATTATTTATTATTATTTAAAAAATAATTATTATCAATAAATATTATATAAACATGAATAATATATTAATATGTAAAGATTATTTAAAAAATAATTAAATTACAAATTTTAGACTAATTAAATATTAAATCAAAGAAAGTTTTAAAAAGAATGTATTGTAAATATTTTCCTAAAATATCAAAAAATATTTAAAATAAAAATTTAAATTTTAATAAATATTTTAATTATTTATAATTAATTATTACTTTAAAATAGGTAATAATTTGTATTTAAAATAATTTAAAATATTCATTAAATTTTAAATAAATAATAATTTTAAATAAAAGTTATCATTTTTCTAAAAAATATAATATAAAATATTACTTTTTTGGATTAAAATTGAATTTTTAAAGAAATTTGAACTTTGAATAAATAAAATATCTTTTAAAATAGTTTAAAATAACTAAATATGGACAACAAAACCTAAATTATTATACCCTTTTCGGGTTAGTTGGAGTCACTCTACTTCTCACTGTACTTATGGATTTGATCCCACTTATCATTATGATACAGTCCAAATGATTAAGAGAAAATTTCCAATAAGAAAATGAATCTTCTACTCCTGATAAGAATTCAAATCTCATTCTTAAGGGATTTATGTGAGTCCTTAAACATAGGCATTATTTCCTTTAAGACCCAATCCACAAAATAACACTCTATGCTGAGTCCATGATTGTTTTCATATAGAGGTGTGTTTAAAATCAATAGAAATTACTTTTCAAAATTGAGTCACAATCGACTAGATTGCCTGACTCTAATTGGAGGAGCTCGAGGGCCTTGAATAAAGTCACTTTCAAACTCAACAAAATATGAAGTTACATAAGTCATGAATGATTCTAGATCGTGATAAATTGTGCTACCTCAGGACTTTCCAAGTAGGAGACTATGTCATAGTCCTTTGGATACTAATTTTCGTACGTCATAAGATCGATGGAAAATTTGAATCAATGTTGACTGGATCATTCACCTTAGAAATGATCTATGAGAGAGGTTCATATCAATTAATCAATTTTGAAGGATGCAACTTGGTGTTTTTTAATATTGGGATGGCTCTTCAACAAATACCATGCGTGATGAGTATCAAATTTAACATGAAAGTACCCTCTCCAAATTGAAAGAGATCAAATTAAATTCAGAAATTGTCTAATCAATCAGCTTTCATCCACTTTTTCTTAAGGTTAAGATTATTCTCTTCCTTAGGATTACACTCGCTAGTGGTGTAGTACACCATTCATGGCACAATCCTAGCTCGCTCATAGTTTTGATCCTCTATGATGGGCCAATTCCTATGCCCATCACATGATCACCCGTAAGTGGTTGAGTATGCCATTTGTGGCACTATCCTAGTTTTGTTCCTCTATAATGGGCCAACTCTTAACCCCATTATACGGTTAACCTAGTTTCGATCCTCTATAATGGGCTAATTCCTTCAACCAATATATGATCATCAAAGTTTTGGTCCTTTACAATGGGCCAATTCCTACTCCCATCACACGATCACCCGCTAGTGGTGGAGTACGCTCTTTATGGCATCATCAAAGTTTTGATCCTCTATAATAGGATAGTTACTACCCTCATTATACGATCATCCTAGTTTGGATCATCTATGCTTGGCCAATTCCTACACCAATCATACAATCAGTCACAAGTGGTGGAGTACGCCCTTCGTGGCACCATTTTACTTTTGATCCTCCATAATGGGTCAATTCAAACCCCCATTACATGATCATCCTATTTTTGATCCTCTATGATGGGTCAGTTCCTACCCTTATCACACGATCACCCGCTAGTGGTAGAGTATGCTCTTCGTGGCACAATCTTAGTTATAATCTTCTATAATAGGCCAATACCTTCCGCCATCATTTGATCATCTTAGTTTAGATTCTTTGTGATTGGCCAATTCCAACTTCTATCACACGATCACCCGTTAGTGGTGGAGTAGCCCTTCGTGGAACCATCCTAGTTTTGATCCATTATAATGGGCCAATTCTTACCCCCATTATATGTTCATCCCAATTTTGATCCTCTTTGATGGGCCAATTTCTACCCATATTACATGACCACTCACTAGTGGTGGAGTATGCCATCGTGGCTCCATCCTAGTTTTCATCCTCTATAATGGGCCAATTCCTACCCCAATTATACGATCATCCTAGTTTTGATCCTCTATAATGGGCCAATTCCTACTTCCATCACATGATCACCTGCTAGTATTTTTTTTTTTGAAAATGCAAAATAGCATTAAAGCAAAAGAAGGGGGATGAAGAAACCCCAAATACAAACAACTAAGTGATAGAAGAGCTATCATATTCCTCCTTTAATAAAGACAAGAAGTAAGGAGGAATATTACCAGAGCTAGTGTCTTCCCAAATAAAATCACCTAACAAAGCCAAGTTAACACAATAATCTGCTAACTTATTACAATCTCTATCCATCCAATTAAATAAGAAATAATCAAACTTTTTAAGAAAAGAAAAGTCTTCATACCTATCATCATTGATCGGGAACGGTAACTTTACTTTAGCTTTTAGAAATTCCATCACATTTATACTATCACCTTCTAGTATAATTTCTTTTGAGTCCAACATCCAATCCTTGATGTTTTTGTTTAAAGTTTGAAATGCTAAAAGCTCCAAAGCTCCATTGTCCCAATGAGTAATTTTGATTCCAAAAGCAAGGAGAAATCTACCTCTGTGATCTCTAAAAACTCCACCAATACCCGCTTCATTGAATCTCAATAAAGTTGCATCAAGATTCACTTTGATCCACTTGGGGGGAGGGAGATGCCATGATTTAGAGAACGATCTCAAAGGTCGATTAGCTTCCCAGTGATCCCGAATAGAACTAAATTTTAGAGCAATAGAAGTAGTGTTGATGGCATTAGAGACTATAGAAGAAATTCCATATTCTTTCCCTTCATGAATCATTTTATTTCTACTCTTCCAAGAGAAGAATGTTATTGTGCAATATAAATATACAGCAAATAAATTTGTCTTCAACATGTTTTTCATAAACATGAAACATTCTGTCCAAGAATTAAGCATGGGAAGAGAAAATTCCCACCTATTAGCCAATCTGATCACCTCCTTCAGTTTATTGCAAGTAACTGCAATATGCTCAGAGTTTTCTACTTGATGACATCCTCTAGGACAGATATAATCAACAGCCAATCTCCTGGATACCAGAAATTCTTTAGAAGGAATAACATTTCTCCATAAATTCCACCAGAACCATTCCACCCGTGGATTCAGTTTAATTTTTTTGAACCAGCTCCATGAATCCGAAAAATCCTCTGCTTTGGTTCTTGCAATAGAAGCTATCATTTTGCTAGTAAACAATTTAACTAGTTCTAATTCATCATTTGGAAGTTTTGGGTATAGAGTAATCTGTTCAATTATCTTTACCAACTATATTCAAAAATATTTCATCAGCTCAAAATTATTCCATTGGCCATTTAGAATAAATTTTTCCAGCTTTGGGAATTCACCTTCGACTGTAGCAATGAAAGTTGGCCATAATTCCAATCTTCTATCCAATATCCAGCAATCTTCAAGAATTCTTATATTATTTTCTGTCCCCACCTTGAATATGATAATTGGTTTTAAAGCTTTAGCATCACTGATCAGAATTTTCCAAGAAGGGGACTTGAATCTATTAATTTCGTCATGATTAACATCTCTTCCATATTTAGCCTTCGAAGATTTGTTGAGAAGAGAGTTTGGGTTCTTATAGTAATTCCAAATGAACTTAGCTCTAAGCGGTCCAACTCAATGAATAGCAGAAAGAACCCCTCTACCTCCAACATTTGTTGGACAACAAAGATCATCCCAAGCGACATAGAGCATACCAGGTTTGCCATCTTCTTTTTCCCAAAGATAATCTATACAAAGTCTATCTAATTCCTTCAAGATGCTTAAAGGAATTAAAGTATGAGTTGAAAAAAAAACCTGGAATGGATAGAATAGCATATTTGATGAGAGCCACTATCCTTGGTGCTGAAATGTATCTCCTTCCCCATACATTCAGTTTAGCTGAAACTTTATCTAGTAAATGAAGGAAGTCACTATGTTTTAACCTCCTTAATGTCATCTTTACACCCAGGTATTGCATCTCCTTGACTTCCCTGAAATTCATAAATTTCCTAATACATTTTTTGCTTCTTACGGTCACGAAATTACGAAACAAAATAACATATTTTGCCTTGTTTATCTGCTGACCCGTCTAGTTGCAGTATTTATTGAGAATACTTTGAATCTGCTTCAGCTCATCCACCTTAGCTGTGGATAGAATAAGAACATCATCTTCATACATAAGATGGCTTATTTTGGGAGCCAAGGAAGTCAATCTAACTCCCAGATTTCTACCTTCTTGTTCAAAGGCATTGGTTAGAAGTTGAGAACATAAAATGAAGAGGTAAGGGGAAAGAGGACAGCCCTGTCTAAAGCCACTCCTTCCCTTGATCCAACACCATTAATAATGATAGAGAAATAAGGATCAATGACACATTCCATCAGAAGCTTAGAAAATCTCCAAGGAAAACCAAAATAATTAAGAGTTTGTTTAAGAGTATCCCAAGCCATACTATCGTATGCTTGTTCCATATCAACTTTAATAGCAACAAAACCAATTTTAGATTTAAAGAATCTAAATTTGTGAAAGACATCTTGTGCAAGAAAGATATGATCAGATAAAGATCTACCTTTGATGAATGCCGATTGAACATCCAACACCAAAGAATTAATCACTTTCAACAATCTATTCAACCAGACTTTAGCAATAATCTTGTAAATGGACAAATAGAGACTAATATGTCTAAAACTGGAGGTAAGAATAGGATTTTTTACTTTAGGAATATGCACCACCAAAGTCTCCTTCCATTTAGCACACGTTTTACCAGAAGTAAAGAAAAGTTGAATAGCTCTCCAAACATCTCCTCCTATCAATTTCCAATATGATTTAATAAAAGAGAAAGAAATGTCATCCTTACCAGGAGAGATATTATAGCCAAGATTCGAAACCACAACTTCAACTTCCTCAAAAGTAAACTCTTGATCAAGAAGTCTACATTCATCTTCATTGAGCATTTTCATAGGATTCGGCCATCCATTCAAAATGCATTCCCTTTGTCTCCATTTACTCCCAAAATACTTTAAGAAAACATCTGCGATGGCCGAAGCATCCTCCACAAGATTACCCTCCTCATCTTTTATTTGCTTGATGATATTTCCATTCCTTCTACCATTAGCATAAGCATGGAAAAATTTTGAGTTTAAGTGTACTTCCTTAAGCCATTTGACCTTGACCCTTTATCTCCACCAAGTACTCAATCTAGCAAGAGTCACCTTCAATTCATTGATTTTTTCCCTTAACCTCCATAGATCATCTTCCGCGAAGTTGCTGCTGTTGGCTTCAGAAATTTGCAAATCTTCAATTTCCTTCTTTAGAATCTCCTTGACTTCTAACAGAATTTTGTGTTTGGCTTTACTCCAAAAGAATAAAGCTCTAAGGGATCTATAAAACTTTTTGTTAAGTCCTTCCATATCATCACCATTTACCATCTTATTCCAAGAGTTTTTAACAACAGTCGAGGATGCCAGATAAGAAAGCCATACATCTTCAAATCTTAAAAACTTGCTATGAGCAATAACACCATTAATAACTTTCAAAACAATGGGACAATGATCATAAGCAACCCTTGGTAAGTGTCTCACCGAGGCAATGTGGATCCTCTCCAAAGCTTTTGAATTGAGTAAACATCTATCCAATCTCTCAAGGATTCTTGCGTTGCCTTTTTGTTGTTACACCAAGTAAACTTAGGGCCTATGATCCCCACATCATGCAAATCATAGTCCATCATAGAATTCTTCATCTCCATAGGCCCTTGGGAGAATTTAAACTTCTTCCCTCCTTTTTTCTCTTCTTGTGAAATAATACAATTGAAGTCTCCCCCAACCACCAAAGGTGATTCTAAGAAGGAATACCTTCCCACCATCTCCCAAAGTTTCCTTCTTTCGAGAACATTGTTACTATTATAAACAGTGGAAATAATCCACTTACCTTTGTCACCAATATCCAGCTCCCCCACCACTCCTTGATCGAATGATTCTAGTAGAGAAAAAGAAGTCACTTCCGTCTTCCAGATAACCAGAGCTCCACCAGACATTCCAGCTAATGGAACCATGAAAAATTCCCAATCTATTCCCATAAATTTGTTGAAATCACTTCTACTAAGATTGGAAATCTTAGTCTCAACTATCGCCACAAAGAAAATGTCCCATTCCTTCACAAAGTCCTTCAAATATAAGGAGGCTTCTCTTTTGTTTGCCCCACTCCTCTTCTTATTTAACCCCTTCTTCATTCTAGAGTCTATTTTTAAAGGTCCCAAGGACCTCAACTCTTTGAGAAATTTTAGTTTATAACCAACAGTTATCAAATCAGAACCCACTTGACATTTAGAAGAGACATTATCATTAATTGGTTTTTTAACCACATTTTCTGGACCGAAATCCATACCTTCAGCTTCAACATAATGAGTCTCAATAGGCTCTCCTTCTTCAATAACTAAATCAGCTTCAACCACATTTTCTTCAAATTTTTGGTTCAAATTATTATCCTCCTCTCTAAGAGAAGCCAGGATATTAAAACTGTTGTCTATAACAATTTTAAAACAATTACCGTTCTCCTTAAAAACAATTTGAGTAGAGTTAGGAACCATCCTTGATTAATCCTGAGTATCTTGATCAGTCCTAGTATTAGCTATATTAGACGGTTTCTTCAAAAAATCTTCAGCAGCTTCTTTTTGTAAAGGAATTACCTTTGTAGGTTCTACCTTCCTGTAAACCTGTCTAACACATGGAATGACTCCAGCCGTGCAATTTTTACCTCTTTTTGAGCTCCTTTGTTGAAAAATTTTGTTCTTCTCCTATTAACCAGCATCCATGGACCATACAATACTTCATCAAACTTAGGTAATGTCTGATCATCCAGCTGAGCCTTTGAAGTAGAAGGATTATTCTCTATCATATTGACGTTTTCCATAGTCTTCTTTAGAACACAAGCCTTGTTAAGATGTCCCAACATCCCACACTTGAAACAGAGAGTTGAAACTTTTTCATATTCTACCTTTTGAAAGAAGCGACCACGTAAGCCTTCGACCCATACTCCCAATGGCAATTGCTTATCAAGTTAAATTCTCACACATACTCTTGAAAATTCCCTCCTCCCCCATTGAAACATGTCTCCGTCAATGAGAATAGGGACTCCAATCAAAGAAGCTATTCTTGCCACATTAACTTCATCCCAATAGAACAAAGGTAGATTGGGTAATCTCACCCAAATGGGAGAAGACAAACATTTCATTGAATTAGTAGAGAATTTTGGGCTCCATTTGTCAATACCTATGATGTGACCCTTAACGAACCAAGGTCCACCAGATAGCACCTCCTCAACAGCTTCAGTAGAGAAAAAAGAGCACAAAAACCATCCAGAGCCTAGAACCGTGAGATTGAATTTGCCATACTTGTCCCATTGACGTCAAAGTTCATCGGCTATCACCTGGAATGAATTGAAATTCCCAAAAACTTTGACCAACATAGATAATTGAAGTTTTCTTGAATTGAGTTCCACATTTGGTTCAAATAACTTTATCGCCATCCAATCTTCAGTCAAGAAATTTTCAATTTTTGACAAATCAACCTTAATATAAGGTCTTTTATTCCAAGGATTTTTTTGAGCATCTTCCCTTCTATCTTCTTAGATAGTATTAGATCTCCATTCATTTCCATCATTTGGCTCAGTTTGGACATTAACACAAACATCTGAAAGCATTTCCTCCTTAGATTGGACTGAAGTAGCTCCCATTGTCATTACATCAGGTTTATAGAAGAAACCTTTCACCGGTAATTTCATATTGGACTGAGCATAGGGTTTCTTCATTTTATCACAAGAACAATTTATCTAATATGCATCAAAATGCAATTTAGTCAAATATAGTATGAAACAACAAATTGGGCTGAGCATTAGCCTCAATTAAAAAAATAAAAGGCAAGTATTTCATCTCTCACACAATGTTGATAGAAAGCTATGAATTTACATCCGAATAACAAGCTTTTGTATGCTCATGCTAAGAATAATAGCAAAAAAGCTAAGACATGCAAGTTTAGCGAGAAAAAATATATTTCCCTCCTACACATTCACCCTAAATAACCCGATATATCAAAAAGGCCCAAAAATCTTACAATTTGTTTTGCAATAGAAATTAAATTTTTTACTTATACATGCACACATGAGTTCCCAGCATGCCATATTGAAGCCAAAACATATTAAATTAAGTACATATAAGTACATGTGTATAGAGACTTTAACATGATTAAGGCCTAAGCACGCTGGCAGCTAGGGCATGGGAACGTTGGCAACCATGGCATCGGCATGCTGGAAAGAATGTCCATGACATGCTTGCAAGAAAAGCATAGGCACACTGGTAACCAGGGCATGGGCACACTTGCAGGAAGAGCTTTTGTATGCTGGCAAGCAAAGATCCTGTGCTACCTGGCGAGTAGTTCATGAATAATTTGCATGTAAGGCCTGGGAAAGCAAAACCACCAGGGCATACTAGCAACCAAGGCCTTGTCAACCTAGAAAGCAGGGCCTTGGCACAATGGCAAGCAGTGCTAAGCCACACTTATAGCTTGTACGTAAGGGCCAAGAACATGCTGGCTTTTATGCATAATTATGATGTTTAACTTGCAGATCTAATTAATCTTTCACAACCAACAATTGAAGGCACAAGCAATATGTCGCTTCATTTATTTATGGATACATTTTATCCTGTGTGCATCAAGATGTATAAGCCATCTAATATGAAGCAACATATTATTATAAGAACTAGGCATGACCCGTTAAAGGTAAGTATTAAATTTTTTTTATGGTGTTAATAAGAAATGAATGTTTCAGATTAAAATAATAAGCCTTTATATTCTATTATTAACAATTATAGTAAAATAACAATCTCCTACAAGTTTGCTGATAGAAAGATGACTATGCATCATGTATGGGCTCCCCTTTAATAGACATGCAATGCTCATTTCATTCAGAATGCTACGATAGTTTAAAAATGACCAAAAAGTTTAAAAAACAATTTCCCATAAAAAGTACATATTTACTTGGACATACACCCATGTGTACCCAACATGCTATAATGATGCCCAAAAGTTTTAAAGTGAATACTTATGAGTACATTTGAATGTTCTTGGGCACACTGGAAGGTAGGGCCTTAGCACGTTAGGTATCAAAGCCTAAGTACACTAGCATATAATTCGTTAGCAAGCTGTCAGGCAAGACTAAGGCACACTAACAAGCAACGATAAGGAACATCTAAATACTCTTTAAAATCCAATAATTTGCGGCACAAGCTTAAAGTCACTTCACTTTTTTATGGATTCTTTTTATCTTATATGCATCATGATGCAGCAGGGTCGTCTAATATGAAGCAACATACTATGCTTAGAACTAGGCACAACTAATTAAAGGTAGGTGTTATGTCTCTTAAATGGTGTTGATAGAAAAAAATTTTTTGCATCCAAATAACAAGCCTTTATATACTATTATTAAGAGTTATAGCACATTAGACTTGTCCAATATATTTGTTGAGTGAAAAATGCCTCTACATCATATTTGATCTTCCCTTCGTTTGACAGGCAAGGCATAATACATCAAGAATGCCTCAGTAGTTCAAAAATGACCAAAAAGATTATAATTATTTTTGCCATAAAAACCATATTTTTTATTTATACATAACCCCACTAGTTCCCAGCATGCAATCTTGAAAACCCAAAATCATAAATGGAGTACTTATAAGTACATTTATAAGCAAATATTGATAGGCTCATGTATTGGGCACACTAGTAGCCAAGGCCTTGGAAATCTGGCAAATAAGTCTTGGGAAAACAAGTATCCAAGGCCTAGGAACACTAGCAATATGGGCCTAGGCATGCTGGCTGACAGGGCCATGTCATGCTGGTAGCGAGGTCTTGGTCATGTAGCCGGTAGAGCTTGGATAACCTGGCTGGCAGTGTTTGACCACTGACAGGTAGGGCCTATGCATGGTGGCATACAAATCCATGATAACCTAGCAGGTAGGGCCTAGGCATGCTGGAAACTAAGGCCTATTCAAGATGCTATATCCTAGAAATGTTGGAAAGAAGGGCCTACGAATGCTGGTAGGCATGGCTTGTGTATGCTGGTAGCCTGGGCTTGGGCATGCTGACAGCTAGATCATAGGCATACTAGCAGGCAGAGTGTGAGCACATTGAATGCCCACTACCAAGTAGGACTTGAACATGCTTGTTGGTAGAGGGCATGAGAAACCTTGGGTAGTTCTTGGTCCGCTAGCATGTAAGGCTTGGGATATAAAGGCCTTCACATGCTAGCAGCTAGGGCTTGACACTCTAGCATACAAGGAATAATCATTTAGGCATGCAGGGTCTCACCATGTTCACAAACAGGGATGATATACACTACTAACTTGTACTAAGAGCCAAGAACACGCTGGCTTTAAAGAACAATTATGATGTGTAACTTGGCACATCTAATTATTCTTTCATAACCAATAATTGAAGGCATAAGTAACATGTTGCTTCATTTATTCATGGATACATTTTATCCTGTGTCCATCAAGATGCATAAGCCTTCATGAAGTAATGTATTAATTTGATAACTAGACACAACCCATCAAAGGCAAGTGCTAAATCTGTTGCATGGTGTTTGTATGACATAAATGTTTCAGATAAAAAACAACAAGCCTTTATGTTCTCTTGTTAAGAATTATAATAAAATAGTAATGTCCTGCAAGTTTGTTGATAGAAACATGACTTTGTATCATGTTTGGGTTCCCCTCTAATAGACAAGTAGGGCCTATTTTATCCAGGCTACTCCAGTTGTTTAAGATTTGCCAAAAAGCATAATTTTTTGCCCTAAAAGTTCATTTGTACTTGTACATACACCTATGTGTACACAATATGCTATCGTGATGCCCAACAGTCTTAAATTGAGTACTTATGAGTACATTTGAATGGGCTTCGGCACTCTAGCAAGCAACACTTGGGCACGCTGGCTGGAAAGGCCAAAGCACACTGGCATGCAATTCCTTAGCATGGTGCCAAGCACATCTAAGGCACACTGAATGTTAAGGATAAGGCACATCTAAATATACTTTAGAATCCAACAATCAAAGGTACAAGCACCAAGTCGCTTCTCTTATTCATGGATTCTTTTTTTTCTTATATCCATCAAGATGCATCAGGGTTTTCTAATATGAAGCATCATACTATGCTTAGAACTAGGCACAACAAATCAAAGGCAAGTGTTATGTTTCTCGCATGGTGTATATGAAAAATAAGATTTTGCATCTAAAAAACAAGCCTTTATATGCTTTTGTTAAGAATTAATCATAATAGACATGCCTAACATGTTCATTGAGGTAAAAATGGCTCTATGTCATGTTTTACCTTCCCTCTAATAGACAAGTAGGGCACAATACATAAAGAATGCCCCGATAGTTAAAAAATGGCCAAAAAGAATACAATTTTTTTTCCATAAAATCCACAATTTTCACTTATACGTAATTCCATTTGTTCCCAACATGCCATCTTGAAGCTAAAAAATATTAAATGAAGTACTTATAAGTACATTTTCTAGTGGATGTTTGTTGTCTCATTAACTAGGCACACTAGTAGCTAGGGTCGTAGCAACTTGGCAGACATGTCCTTAGCATGTGGGCAGCCAAGGCCTAGGCACACTGGCAGCCAGGGCCTCAGCATGCTTGCTGACTGGGCCATGACATGCTTGCAGATAGGCCTAATCATGCTTGCAAGTAAAGCTTGGGCAACTTGGTTGGCATGGGTTTTGCTGGCAGTGTCTGTGCCATGAGTAGGCAAGGCAGAGCCACTCTTATAAGTAGAGCCTTGGCAACCTTACAGGTATGTCCTGGGCATACTTACACCTAAGACCTAGGTAAGATTCCAGGTCTTAGAAAAGCTGGCAGGCAGGGCCTGCAGATGTTAGCAAGCATGTCTTTGGCATGCTTTAATCCTACACATAGGCACACTGGCAGTTAGGTCCTACAAACATTGGCTGGCAGGGTTTTAGCATGCTGGCATCCAGAGCCTATGTATACTGGCAAGCAAGGCCTGAATATGATAACTAGTAAAAGGAATAGGCTACCTGGCTGGCAATGCTTGGATAGCTGGCATACAAGTCTTGGGTAAGAAAGGCCTAGGCATGCTGGCAGCTAGGGCACAACACTCTAACAAGCAGGTCTTGGTCATTTTGGCAAGCAGGGTCTTGTCATGTTGGCAAGTAGGGCTGAGAAATAATAGCATCTTACACGTAATGGCTAAGAACACGCTAGCATTGAGGCATTATTATGATGTATAACTTGGCACATCTAATTTTTCTTTAATAACTAAGAATTGAAGGCACAAGAAATATGCCGCTTCATAAATTTATGGATACATTTTATTGAGTGTGCATTAAGATGTATAAATAATCTAATATGAAGCACAATAGTATTTTGAGAATAAGGCACAACCCATCAAAGGCATGTGTTAAATCTCTCGCATGGTGCTGATAAGAAATGAATATTTTAAACAAAAAATAAGCCTTTATGTTCACTTTTTAAGAATTGTAGCAAAATAGCAATGTCCTACATGTTCGCGGATAGAAAGATGACTCTGCATAATGTTTGGGCTCCCCTCTAATAGACAAGCATGTCCTATTTCATCCAGAATACTTTGGCAGTTCTAAAATGGTCAAAAATCTTATTTGTTTTTTCCACAAAAAGTACATTTTTACTTATACATACACTCCTGTGTACCCAATATGCTATACAGATGCCTAAAAGTTTTAAATTGAGTACTTATGAGTATATTTTAATGGGCTTAGACGTACTAGCAGGTTGGACCTGGGCACACTGGCTGGCAAGGCTTGAGCACGCTGGCATGTAATTCCTTAGCATGTTGCCAAGCACATCTAAGATACACTGACAAGAAAGGATAAGGCACATCTAAATATTCTTTAAATCCTATAATCAAAGGCACAAGCACCAAGTCACTTCACTTTTTCATAGATTATTTTTATTATACATGTATCAAGAAGCAGGAGGGTCATATAATATGAGGCATCATACTATGCTTAGAACTAGGCATGACCAATCAAAGGCAACTGTTATGTCTCCTGCTTGGTCTTGATGAAAAATAAGATTTCATATATAAAAAAAAGGATTTTATATGCTCTTATTAAGAATTATAGAATAATAGCCATGTCCAATATGTTCCCTGAGAAAAAAATGACTCTATATCATATTTGATCTCCCCTCTGTTAGACAGGTAGGGCTTATTCAATCTAGAATGCCCCAGTAGTTAAAAAATGCAAAAAAAAAAAAAAGAACTTACAATTTTTTTTGCCAAAATAATAGCTTTTTTTACTTGTGTGTAACCTCACGTGTTCCCCGCAAGCCATCTTGATACCCAAAAATCTTAAATTGAGTACATATAATAAGGTACATCTAATTTTTCATTAGAATCCAAAAATCAAAGGCCCAAGCACTAAATCACTGCACTTTTTCTCGGATTCATTTTATCTAATATGCATCAAGTTGCATGGGAGTCATCAAATATGAAGCAATATGTTATGCTTATTACTAGGCTTAACCCATCAAAGGCATGTTATATATATATCTCACATGGTGTTGAGAAGAGGCGAATGTTTTGGATTAGAGTAACAAGCCTTTTTTATTCTCTTATTAAGAATTATAGCAAATTAGTTATGTCCTGTAGGTTCATTGATGGAAAGATGACTCTCCAGTATGTTTGTGCTTCCCTCTAGTAGATATACAAAGCTTATTACATCCAAAGTGCTCTGAAAGTTCAAAAATGGCCAAAAAGCCTTTTTTGCCACAAAGTGTGCATTTCTTGCTTGTATATGTACATATGAGTGCCCAGCATGCTATCATGATGCCCAAAAATCATAAATTAAGCATTTATATGTTAATTTGTAAGTGGACATCGCTGACCTCAGGTCTTGGGCATGCTGGATGGCCTTAGCATGCCAGTAGAAAGGTCCAAGGGCATGCTGCCAGGCTGGGGCATGCCTATAAGTAGGACCCATTTTACACTTACAAACAAGTCCTATGTTGTATCACACCCTGGCACTTATATCCTTTGGGCTGTTAAAGGTTGGCAGTATCTTTACTGGGTACCGTATGCTAGTTGACGAGAAGTATCAGAACCCTCATGCCCTGAACCCTAAGGGTTTTGAGAAGGTGATACAAAAATGCTATGACATAGGGTTGGATCTATGGAGATCATGGTAGCAAATGTTAATTTTCCACGTATAATACCCCGTCAAAAATTTAAGTCATTTGCAAAGGATTCAGCCCATCATCCATTCGGAACTATATTTTGGGGCCTCCGTGCCAATTATCTAGATGACTTACATTAAAGCATACCATATCATATGCCCCTAGAGGATGAAGCCCCTAAAACTTGTCGACAGATGAACGATTGGCTCAGGCACAAAATTTTTAAGACTGATTCTAACTTAAAGGCATTCAACCATATTACTTCATACAGTTGCTTTGCACAACAGCTTTTCAACAAAGTTTGATGACCAATCGTGTGAATCAACAATTCCTCTTATACTAGGTTGAATTATTATCATGGTACGAGCATTAGTCAGGTAAAACTAACCTGCCTCATGATGTTCTAAACCCAATTCTCATTCCCTATTGGTGGGTGAACAAGCAAACACTTGGTGAATTATGCTTGATAATGTTATAAAGAGAGGACATCAAAGGATAAAAAAGAAACATCACAATGAACGCTTGGCTGCCACAAGTGAGTAATCCCTGTGTTAACTTTTCTAACACCTCTACCTTTAAATTCTAAAAGTTTAAAGGATCAATAGTCCACGCATTCATGGTTAATATTCACACTAGAAATTAGAATTAAACAAGCTTTTACCCTTTTGTTCCACATGATATTTTTGTTCTCATTAAGCTCATCTTAGGACACTTGCAATATCTTTTAATAGATGTGCTACCCTAGCCAAACTCCCCACCTGACAATATCTTTTATCTGGATTGACCCACTAGGGCGAGACTTAAAAGCTAAAATGAGAGGTCAGGCCCCACCTCAATCTTATAGAATAAGTAAAGTAATATTAAAAGTAGTGGTATTACACTTTCTTCGGTGAGCCAGCTACCACTTATTCTACACCTCTTAAGTCACTTCACAAATTATACAACAATCAAGCTCAATAGGGTCTTCTTTCCCCACTAATTAAGCCAAGTTCATTCCCTTGGCTATGGCTTTCCTAGAAAGTAGACAGGGATAGTGGGAATCTCATTAATCCATTCATGCACATCACTAAATAGATTACGAAACTTTTGTTGACCTAGGAGAGTTATAGTTACTCCCTTCATCTACCCATGCTTAGTTGAATTTCTTCACTTTGACATTTAGAGCACTGAGCAGAAATAAAATTACATGAACAATCGTTGAGACCATTGAATACTTTATTTTAATTAAATAGTTAAATTCCCCTTGGTTGTACTAGTTCTAAGTCTATTCTTTGAGGCCCGGGGAACCTAAGGAGAGCCATTCCCAATCTATTATCTAACACGCACACAACAGCCATTTTATTAAATTTCATTGCTTACATTGATCTATTAATTAGAGGTTGTTCACCATGGAGACCTGATGCAGTTATGAGTATGATCGGGCATGGATGACACTTGGCCCATCAATTTTTTTTGGGCTGTCGGGGGTGCACTAGACACTATTTTTGACTTTGCCAATTTTTAAGTCTTACAGACTATAAAGAAGAAAAGATAACTCTTCCCAAGTCTTCCACCGACATCTCTAGACTACCAAACATTGTTGCTATCCACCACATCCCAGCTCATGAAATTTAACTTGACTCCCTTTTGAAGATCACATAAAGCACCCCACTCTGATGGACCTACCCTATCTCTTAGGATCGGCTAACCCATGTACAAGTGTTGTCTATGTGGAAAATTTCCCCCCTTCAGCTTTCAAAGCTTTTATTTGAATATTTACTACTACCACTAAGACTAACACCCACGGACGCTCTGCATGGGCTCATGCCTTGAGTTTTACGATGATTATCGTGCCCTCCTAATCATCTAGGCTTGGACAATGCTGTTGCAGATTTGGTTTCATGAATTATGGTTTTGATGATAGTAAACAATACGACTGCCTTTTCTCTATTGACTTTTCAGGACTCAAAGATCGGACAGAAATTATAATTAGCACGGAAATTGGAATCAGCTCAAGACTAGGTAGATTAGGGTTGAGTCAGTTTGTAATTTTATTTTTTCCCTTTTTTGAGTCAATTGTAAATGTTTGAAGTGACTGATGTTAAGTAACCCGACACATACACACTTGAGAGATTTAAAATTTGTGTTTTTACTCACATCATCCCAGACAATATTTATATCAGCCTAGATGATCGAGTTCAAAATAGAAGTTCTAATCAGGATTTTTTAGTTAAGGCAACCATAATTAACTGATCGTCCTGGATGATATATTTATCGGATAGGATGATATGCTCAAAATAGAAAGAAATAGCTACCATGATCAATTTAGGTATTCTGTATTTTTGGCAATCAGCCAGGACGATCGTGATATCGACCTGGACGATATTATATAATTATGTCTAAATTGATCCAGTAATCAAGGATGTAATTAAGGATGATTGATACGATCATATCGTCCTGGACGATCACAGGATTAGCCTGGACGATCTATTCAAAAACCCTTAGTTACTCCTGGATGATAACTATCGACCAGCTCAAATTAAGGGCGATGCTCTGGATGATTTTCCTCTGATTTGAACTAATCGGTCGGGAGGATCGTGAGATCGACCTGGACGATCAGGACAATTTTCAATCGTCCAGCTCATCTTCAGGGTGATGTTCTGGCCCATTGTCTATGTTTTGAACTGATCATATAGGATGATATTATTGAGCTCCTTTGAAGCTCTTCTATTTAAGAGCTCTTTTTCAATGTTTTTCAAGAGATATTTGGCTGCTTTCTTGACCTAATAAAACCTAATGGAGAGAGAGAGGGAGAGAGAGAGAGGATCTTGTGAGGGGGAGCTTGTGAGGGAGTTCACAAGGGTTGCTCGAAGCATTGTTCCACTTCTTCTTCCCTAGAGTCTCTTGTCCTTGGAATGGTTAGGAGAGGTAAGCTTTAGTGATCGATCGAGGTTCTCTTCCTGCTTCAGGAGGAAGAAAAAAGAGTTGGGTTCTCTGCCTTGCCAGGTGTGGCAAGAAGGAGATGTTTTGTAAGGGCTTCTCCGCCTAGCTGTGGGGGTTAAAGGAGAGTCACATTGGTAGTGCAATACTAAGAGGGCGCCTCTGAGGAGTGGACGTAGGTTAAGTTGACCGAACCACTATAAACCCTTGTGTTATTTTTACTACTTCCACACTTTAATTTTTCGCACTTATTTTTTCATGGTGATTTTGGTTTGTGATATTTTTGCTCTTAGTTTTAAAGAATTTTTTAAAAATACCAATTCACCCCCTCTTGGTTAGCCTCGGGACTAGTTCATAGGGCCTAACATCCCCAACGAACTTTCAATTGCCCAGATGGCTGGGTGTGGGTCACATGCTTAAGAGCCATCCATTTTTACTGCTTCTTGATTTAGTAAGTTAGTTATTACACACTCCTTATAGGATTTTGACTTATATAACCATCCTCCTACTATCTTAATTAATTGACACCCTTTGTGGGTTCTAGGTTAGCGTGTAATTGGACACTATAACTAACATCTAGTTCATCTTATATAGCCAGTTCTGCTTACCAAAAATGGCCCAATTGAAGCCCTCGATTGTGTGGCATGTCTCATCAAAGCAGCCTGACCATCTTACCTATTTAAAGTTTGAAAATAGTCAAGGGCATTGTGCCCACAATGCCTTTAATCATTAGCTTTATCCGATAGAACTCTATGTTGAGCTCCAGCTATCATGAGAAAAATTTTAGAGGGAACCATCTACTAGATGGTTAGATTATTCTTTCACCCCTATACTTGAGTCAGATGAATTATCTGCATGTCAGTATCACTATAGGGCACCACTAAAGTTTCCTCTTGCTTTCCCCGCTTAGGCATATTTCACCATCTTTTGGGTCCCGACATGCATGCTCACACTCGTGCCCTTCACAGATTATATGGGTCAGTCGATGGTGCACTTATAAAAGCGTATCCCACTCACCAGCTTCCTTGTGCCCATTAGGCTTAAACACCCATCAACTTGCATGCATGTCAGGCTCCTTGGTATTTATTTCAAGATGGGTCAAAAAGAAAGCTGATGGAATGTTATGATGGGCACATAAGTGTCCCAAAAGGCTTGAGTTATCGGTATATACTGTATTGGCTAATCACCCCAAAAGTGCCTTCTTCAGCATCAGTTTCCTAGGCTCCTACTGTCAAGAAGGCCTGCAATGATCCGTGCCTTAAGCTAAGTAGTGGAAAAGGAACAACCCTTCGACTTCAGGCTGAGATGCACCACAGGCCCCCATTTGCTTCCCTCCTGATAATTTCAAGCACTCTTTGACTCTCTTTTTAAAGTCCTTTTCATCTTTCCCTTGTGATACCTATTTGCTATGAGTCTCTCACCTATATTTAGCCATTTACAAAAATTATTGCCCGAATAGAGCTGCATTCCCAAAATTCCTGATTCGTCAATTATCCCTCATGTTATGATAGGGTTCAAGCTGAATTGGGCTCTCAACTTTTTTTATGCCCCTTAGTAGGGGACTTGGCCCCATTTCATTACCTAGGACTCTTCTCCATACAATAATTTGAGTTGTTGCATGGCAACTTGATTGTGATGCTAGGCATATCCCTATTTGCTCGCCATTATTAGGGGAATTCTTGTAATTTTCTTCTCCTTCACTTATTGATATGCTTAAACTTAGCGGGTTGCCTCACCTGTCCTAGGGTTGCATTCAAAATGTCCTCCATAGATCGATGCAAGATTTGGGATCACCTAAAATATATGATTATTTCTCAGATGTGCATGACATAATAGTATAGGACTTCTATTTAATTCACCACTTATTTTTTGCATCCAACAAGACGATGACCCACCCTTTAACCCACCTCACCGAGGGGCTTGATAAGCCACCATAAACATTTGAGCCTTCACCAATACATCCATTGATGGGAGACAAGACATGGAGTGATAAGACGCTTAACGCCTAGGCTGACATGCCCTTGGCTAGTTGGCATCGGGCGTAACTTGCATTCAAAGACAAAATGGTTCATGACTTATATAATTTGCACCACGCATCACATTTCACTACGCTCTTCACTTATGTTAGAGCTGAGATATCCATTTCCTATAGTCATGTCAATCCATATGGCATGTAATAGAACCCCATACCATAAAACCCATTTAAGGGCTTCTGTTTCGATATTGCCTTAGCACAGTGCTGCATTAATTTGAGTGTTCATCCATCATTCATCACATCCTTGCCACAAAGAGGGGATGAGGCAATGACTTCGAAGTATATTATCTCCACAAGAAGAGCAACAACTTATTTTAATGGGTTCTTAAAATCACTTGATGTATTTCGGTCTCGATAATGATCATTCCACAAGTTAGACTATGGAAACCTTATTACAACTTATCCTTGCTCTAAATGATATGGTTTAATGGATTTCTCATAGAGTTACAAGTTGTGAACTACCGACATCACAGTTATCTGAACACTTCACCAGGCCATTTAATTAGTAGGAGCGATAGGCGGTGTATACAAAGGGTAGGGACATAGTCATTACAAGCTGATGACTCATTCTTACTAGGAATTCCTCTTTAAATACAAATAATTAAAATGATCTATCCCCATAATGATGACAGTTCTTAAAGATTACCTGGGCCTTGTTGACCTCATTTTTTTATGAGAATACTAGGACAAATCCAAACCTTAGGATCTACCTAGACCTTAGATCAATCTAGACCTTAAGATCTATTTAGATCTTACCTATTTTGTCTTTTACATGTGTAGGAAACACCCCACTTAACTAAGGCTCTCCTAAATTATGGAATTTATTGTGCTTATGTGTGGTGTATACATGTTAAGTTCAAGGGTTAACGTGACGTTAATTTAATCCTACACAACCTAGTGACATCTTAAGGACAATAATTTTGGACTTTTGTCTAGAAAACTTAGTTTAATTCTAGAAATTATGATACACATATTTTTGACTTAAAACTTTGAACACATGAACTTAATGACATATACAGCCTTAAGAAAACTTCTCACTGATTTTTGAAACCATTAAGCCCTTTAATTAATTTTCTTAAGATTAAAGCCTTAATTAACCCTTTAAAACTTCTAAAAATTCTAATGAATCAAATTTAAATCTAAAAAATACAAATGATATCTAAAACTCTCCAGAATTCAAATCCTAATCAGTTAAAAATAAAACCCCTTTTATTTAACAACAAACAAGAGCTTAATTTAACTTAAAATTAAATTTAATATTTAATAATTTAATTCATTAGAAATTCCAAAAAATTACCAAACACTTGGGAATCTCTCCTTAGGTCATTCCTGATATTTGGTGTTGGACTCAAGGAGTTTGGAGTTCATTCGGACTCAAAACATTAAAAAAAACCCTTAATTAAACAATTTTAATAATTCAAAAAATTATCAAATTTTGAGAATTCATAACTAATTAAAGAAAAATCCAAATTGATCAAAGGCATTCAACTCATAGAAAAATCAAATATTTATTTCAAATATCAAATCTCCAAGAATCATTCAAATTTGAAAAAGTTAACAATCCGGTAAAACTTAAGTCAAAATACAGTCAAAACTTCAATCCTACATTACTAAATGTAGAAAAATCCACATATAGCAAACATAGTGTCTAACAACTCATCTTAAGGTCTAATATTTTATAAAAATGCTAACTTTACAAAATTAAATCTTAATTAAAAAGTTAACTTTTAACCCATTTATTAAATAATTAAAATAATCTAGAAAATACTTAAAATTGAAAAATCACTTTAAAATTCATGAAATCTTTAATCAACATTAAAACCAGTAATCAACCAACTTTAATTAAAATTCATTGATCTTCAAATCTTAATAAAATCAAATCACTTAATTCTATCACGTACCACTAGGTAACCCTGGCTTACGAGGCTATTAGCTTAGCCCCAAAAAAGGTGAAATAAACTTCACAGCATGGGTGAAAAACAAAGGTGGTTTCCAACAAATAATTAAAATCAATGTTAAAAATCAATTTCAAATCATTATGACTTAAACTTCAACTAAAATTTTCCCATAAGACTTTCAACCAATCAAACCTTAAGCAACTTTAGTCAAATATCCTATATAGGACATATCAAAGCCACATAGCCTTTTACACACACTTTACATGGTTTGCTAGGACAACCATCTAGTTTTAGGCTAGGCCGGTATTTACTTTTCTGTAATTATGTGTCGAGTTTTCTATGGTTATCACTGCATGTTTTTTGCTAGCTTAGAACTGATGTGTTTGTTTACTTACTTTATGCACTTTGTGATGTGTTTGATTGTGTGTTAGATTTATCCTTTGGTTAGGAACGCTTTACACTAATTCAATCTTGTGCAAGTGGCCATGCTCATAAAGGGAAATTAAATTAAAGGGGGCATTAATATATATATATATATATATATATATATATATATATATATATATATTATTTTGCTTTGCACAGGTGCTTTCTATGCTTAAGATCGCCTTTAAATTAAAAGAGCATGGCCAAGTGTGGCTATAAATATGCATTTTAATTTTCAAATATTAATTGCTTGTGATTAATTAACTGTTGATTATTAGGATAACCCTGTAGGATCGAGTCTAGAATTTTTACTTTTATTAAATATAATTTGATATGTATTTAATTTGTAATATTTAAGTGACTAATTGATATGGGATATTTATATAAAACTTGGATTCCAAAGAGGACAACATATCCTTAAGGGGAATGTTTTCCTCCATTTGGAAGACCAAGTTAGGATACCTTTTAAGTGACCAAAGAGAAAAGATAACACCCCATATAAGGGGGAGTTTCTTTTGATTTGGATATCTGAAACTGACGAATCAAGAAGTTGCAGAAGGATAAAGTAGTTGATAGTGAGAAGACCCATTCTCAAAGTCACTTGAGTCTTTGGATTAGAAATATGAGGTTGTTGTCAGTGGTGCCCAACCACTTTACTTTTTAATGATTCTGAGATGTAATATTAAGTGTCACTTACCACATGGACTTTAAATTTGATATTAATTTAATTTTATTTATTTATTTATTTATTGATGTGTTGAATGCATTTTGGATCTTCCTGCTTTTCTTAGTTTATTAGTGAACTTGCATGTCGTATTTTGATTTAACCTTAAACTCAATTGGAGGCTCGTGAGGGTATGATAAAAATTCTTCTATTCAAATTAAATTAAAAAATTTAGCTCACATAGAAACTCTAATGGTCTTAAGAAGTAAGCTCGGACTCGCTGAGGATTTTTCATGCATCATATTATATCTTCTTTATCTTGTTAGGCACCTCCCTGCCTATGGGTTTGGGTAGACCATCTGGCCTATGAGGAAGAAGATCTGTCAAGGGGATGTTGTGCAATCTCTAGGAAAAAAACCTATTTTCAAGCCAAATTTTTAAACTACTTCATTTTGATTCATGCATTCAATCAAGTCAACTAGCATCCATCACATTAGTAATAAATTTAAAAATGTCTAAATCTTTAATTGCATTTATTTAGACATCAAATACCCAACATAAGTCAAAGGGGATAATTAGGATCTACTCTAGATGTCAGCCCCACTCTTCTCAAACTTAATATAATTAACATCCTTAACCACTCTTTCATTAATAACTAAGCATATAGTTTTAAAGCACCTAGGTGGTTTTGCTTGCTCCCCAATCCAGGCCAGGGTAAGTCCAGATCAGCATTGCATTAGCTAGGTTTGGGTAACTAATTTTTTAGTACCTAATTTAGATTTATGTTCTGAAGCAAGCTCCCTCAACCTCTAGGAAATGAATCCCAAACTTCTAATAAAATTAATCATTAAAATGAAAATATCTTTTAATCATGTTCACGGCCAACACTTAGGATAGGTTGGGGTGTTTCTGAAGTAATTCAGAATCTTAAAACACCTCCTACCCTTCTTCCTTTAACTCTAAAAATAAGTGCTCAACTTTGATCCAATCCCATTTAAAATTCTAAACCTTACTCTCCTTTGATATCAAACTTTGAAATCTTAAATAAAATTTCTACCTATATTTTATTTGAGAGTATTCATAGGATACTCTGATTTCCTACGATATAATTAAGTACAAGGGCTTGTGCTCATAGGAGGTTTAGAAACCTAGACCAGATTTTTAAAATCAAAATATTTAAAACCTTTAATTAATTATCCTTGGGAAAACTCAAAATTCAATGATCATTATCGTCATTTTCAATCGATCAATAGTGATTGTTAACTTCTTTCCTCGGAGAGATATATCAATTACTATCGTATTCTTGATTAAGAAATTAATAATCTTTTATCCAAATTAATGTAGTCAAACACTCAAATACGGTTTATTTTTACACTCCGGGTCATATATGATTCGCTCCTATGTTTGACTATGATAATCATGATGAATTCAAAGTTTTATAATTTTAACCTATTATGGAATTATATTATTGCCTCTCAAGGTGATATATTATTCATACTAAAGAGTTTGATTTAAAAATTAAAATCTCAAAATTAAATCTTTTCACAAAGAAAATTATATTTTTCAAAACCACACTTTTTAAATCAGACAAAAAATGGCTACTCCACTGGGGATAAATCTTACTCTCCATTTTTAGTAGTGGTACAAATTTTATTGAATCAGTAATTTTGACTACTCTTCCTTCTGTTGGTCCCTTTACCCATTTCTCCCTTGGGTGAGTGTAGCCAACTCAATTAAGACATGTCAAAAGAGAGGTGAGCAAAGGAAACCTCTATCAAAGTTAGGCTTTGACATTTTTGCTTTAAGTTAATTAATAGAGAAAAAGAGTTAAGCCAGATCCTCCTATAAATATTAGAAACTTGCATGCTTAGATCAATCAACATCATGCTAAGTTATCTAACTTATAGAATGTCCTTCAAATTCAAAATCAAAATATAAATCTTCTAGTATAATTCAATCTTTTTTAAATCCTTCATATATTCTATCATCGCATATGGAATTGTAACTCATGTAGTCCCATGTATGTGATAGAATATAAATGTCTTTTTTAAGTCCAATTCAAAAGATCAATCCTTCCGACAAAGTCAGTCTTTGACATTTCACTCCCAAGCATTAGTCGGGATGAAAGAGTCAGGTCAACTTTTAAGAATCTTCCCCCAAAATTTGAAAACCTTTATGCTGAATGTGAATTCAACATATTGAGTTTCAGAATAAGGTGAGATTCTATCAGATTTTCAAAAATTTAAGATCTCTTTAAAAATCTTTCAAATCAACTTCAACCGTTATTGCTATGTGTCCTCTATGACATTCCATTTTATTTGAACATATGCAACACAAATTCAAAACTCTCCAATCAATTCTGGGCTTTGACATTTCACCCCCAAATCACTTGGTGGGATGAAAGAGTCAAGCCTAATTTCTTAGGATCTTCCGATTAATTTTGTAAACCTGTATATTTAAACATAATTCAATATGTTGAGTTTTAAAATCTGGAAAATATCTATTCAGCTCTAACCTCAAATTCAAATTCAGTCTTAAGTCCAAATTGAATTTCAACATTAAACTCAAGTTTGACTTTAACCTTAAATTCAACTTTAATTTTGATTTCAAAGTCAAATATGGGCTTTAACATTTTACCCCAAGTTAATTGGTGAAATGAAAGAGTCATGCCCATTTTTTGGATTTTTCATATCAATTTTATGAACCTACATGATTGAAAGAAAATTAATATGTTGAGTCACAAAATTTAAAAAAGATCCATTTGATTTTAACCTCAAATTCAAACTTAAAATTCAACCTTAAGTTCAAACTTGATTTTAATTTTGAAATTCCAATTCGAACTCTGACATTTTCCTCACTAGTTAATTTATAGGGCAAAAGAGTCAAGTCCAACTCTTAAGTTCCACTCATCAATTTTATGAACCACTGTGTTCAGTGTAAACTGAATTTTTTTTAGTTATAAAATTTTGAATTAAATCAATCAAACTCAAAATTCAAATGTTATTTTAAAATCATTAATTCAAAACACTTTTTTAATTTCAAAACTCAAGTATACTCAAATGGCTGGGAAACTCATCTTGTCCACGGATAGAAAGTTGATAGTAGAAGAAATCAACTCCGGAAACTTGATCCAGTTCAAAATTTAATTTCAAAACTAGGTTATCAGTCAAGGAAGAAGAAAAGATTGATTTGTCTGCTAGCACTCAAAGGGACTTCCCCTTAGTGAAAATTACCTTAAGGTCAGGAGTTGACTGCCCCATCTCCGAAATAGAGGTCGCTGTCACCACTGTATCCACTATACCCTTTACTCAGGAGGATAAGAACCAGAAGTAAATAACAATAGAAGAGCTACCATCTCAGTCTGAGATTTGATTAAGTTCTAGCACCCTTATCGCCGACAGGAACAAGAGAAAGAAATACCTTTGAAGAGTTAGAAAGAAGGTTATTAAGGCCAAGAAGACTGCTGAGTCAGAACCCTTAAATTAAGGCAAATTTAAGGTCAATCAAGGGTTCGTTGCTCCTTCCACATCCCTCCTCAGTAGAAAATACTTCCACCCTTCTCCTGTTACTCAGAGAAGGGAGGTTGTAAAAATAAGAGCACGATCTAGAATATACCTTATTGACTGCTACACAAAATGTCTTAAATAAGCTAGAATTGAGCATTCATCAGCAAGAGGTCATAGGCCCCTAGTTGAGGGTTATGACCCTTCCACTCTACTAGATGATGTTAGGGCACATTACTATACATGTTCCACTACATCACATATAGAGGAGGAGGTTTATAAACCACTCGGGGTGCCACTCCCTTGACTACTAGACAAGTAGTAATGAGAGGGGCAAATAATCTAAGTTTATATAAGATAGTGATATCGTTAAAATCAAACTTTCAACTGGGTCCTATCGTGATAAATCTTTTGATTGTAGTGATGCCACATCAACTAGGGATAGTGCAGACCCTATAATAGTCTCTCCCTCTAAACAGATTGTAGGAATTAAATTCCATGGTGATAAGGGTCTAGCCACCTAGAATTGCAATATTTAATGAAAAATTTATCAATTTCTCAAGTGTACTGGGTCTAGATAATCATGATAGTCTATTCACATTTTTAATAAAAATTGACCTCTACCATAAATCTTAAGTAGGAAAGAGTTGTAGTGGACTCAATTAAATGTTTGAATCCCTCCCCTCCCACCACTTCTGGTGGTTGATTCAACATTTGAATTAAGATTTACATAAAGTTTAAGTTGACTTTAGAAATAAAAATCTTCTTAATATTCTCGCAATTTTTTATCTTAAATAGAAGTCTCTTACATACTTAAAATCTGTTCAATGATTTTCAAAAGTTAAGTCGATACTCATTTCAAAAAATTTGGGTGTGCTTTGAGGATTATTCTTCCTTGTATAAGAGAATTACTTTTCTTCTCTAATACTTGAGATATAATCCCAGCATTAAAAGAGAGAATAATCTTTTTAAGATTTTAAAAAATGTGAACCCTCTTCTCAAAATTGATTGAAATTAAAAGATTTGTATATGAGCCAAAAATTATGAAATGTATGAAGTGCACAAAATGTCAAAAAGATGTGCAATATGCGCCACCGGGAAAAGAAAGAAAGAGGCTTCATTCTTCCTAAGTTTCTGAAATCTCAGAAATCCTAATTAATCTTAAATATTTTCCTTTGACAAATCTTGAATCCATATTCTTCAAATGCATAAATAGTCTATTTGATACAAATTAAAAATCTCTCATACAAGAGAATTGAAAAGATTGAATTTCTTTCTTCAACTTAAACCCTTTGAATTTAATTTTAATTCAAAATATATTTAAGGGAGACCCAAGTTTAATTTCTATGAAAATTAGTCTGGGACAACAAAACTTATATCCTTCCAGTTTAGTTGGAGTCGACACTACTTCTCATTGCACTTACAAATTTTTTCTCACATTTAATTCTGACAGGGTTCCAATAGCTAGAGCAAATTTTTTGGTAAAATGAATGATTCCTATACTCTTGATAAGAATTCAAAACTTCTCCTTAAGGAATATGTGTGAGTCCTTGCGTGTAGGCATCTTTTTCTTTTAGGCCTTCTCAATAAAATTACACTATATGCTGGGTCCAAGATCAACCCCACTAGAAGAGTATTTTATAATGTTGGGAACTATCATTTAAGTTTGAATCACAACTGAGTAGAGTGCCCGACTCCAATTAGAGGAGCTCGAGATCTTGCATAATATCATCTTTAAGGCTCAGTAAAACTCAAAATCGTACAAAGTCTGACTAGTTCAAGATAGTGATAAGATAGCGTGACTTAGAATCTTCCAAGTAGGAAACTTGGTCTAGGTTCTTTTAATGCTTATCTTAGCCTACCGAGGTGAGAGAGTTTGAACCAATACAAGACTATTCTTTAGGAGTAGGTGAGAGTCCCTGTGCTTCCTATCTCCTAGGATCCTGACTAATAAGTGCTGGATTTATGCCTATTTGGCCCCACTATAGTTTAGTTACATTCTTTTCCTTAAGGTTAGGTGTGAGTCCCAAAGCTTCCTGACCTTAGGATTAGAATCACTAATGATGGAGCATGCCCGTTGTGTCACAATCCTAGTTTCAAATTTAAATATGATCCTTTAGGATTAGGTGCGAGTCTTTGTGCTTTCTATATCCTAGGATCTCGACTAACTAGTGGTGGATTTAAGCATGTTGGGCCCAACTATAGTTCAGTCACTTTCTTTTCCTTAAGGTTAGGTGTGAGTCCTAGAGCTTTCTATCCTAAGGATTAGAATCACTAGTGATGGAGTACACCCTCTTTGGCACCAATCTAGTTTCAATTTTCAAATTTGATCCTCTGTGGGAAGTAATGCTTCCTTCTCAAATGATCATTTTCTTTTCCTTATGGTTAGGTGTTAGTCCCTGTGCTTCCTTTCCTTAGGATTAGATCCACTAGTGATAGAGTATGCCCTCTATGGCACCATCCCAGTTTAAAATTTCAAACTCAATCCTTTGTGGGAAGCAATGCTTCCTTCCCACATGATCATCCTCTTTTCTTTAAGGTTAGGTGTGAGTCCCTGTACTTCCTTTCCTTAGGATTAGATCCACTAGTGATGGAGCACGCCCTTTGTGGCACCATCCTAGTTTCAAATTTCAAATTGTATCCTTTGTGGGAAGCAATGCTTCCTTCCCACATGATCATTCTCTTTTCCTTAAGGTTAGATGTGAGTCATCATGCTTTCTTTCCTTAGGATTAGATTCACTAATGATGGAGCACACTCTCTATGGCACCATCCTAGTTTCAAAATCCAGATTAGACCTTCAATGGGAAGCACTGCTTCCTTCCCAAAGGGTCTTCCATCCTTCTTCTCCTTAAGGTTAGTTTTTCTCCTTTCTTTAGTATTAGATCTACTAGTGGTTGAGTACACCCCTCGTGGAACAACCTTAGTATCAAAATTCAAATACGATCCTCTATAGTTAGGAGTTCTTCCATCATATACAATCATCCAGTCTTCTCTTCATTAAGGTTAGGTTCTTCCTTCCCTTAGGATTAGATTTGCTAGTGGAAGAGTACACCCCTCATGGCACTACCCTAGTATCAAAATTTAAATTTGATCCTCTATAGTTAGGAATTCTTCCTTTCTATATGATCATCCCAGCCTTTTTCTCCTTAAGGTTAGGTTCTTCCCTTCCTTAAGATTAGACTTGCTAGTGGTAGAGTATGTCCCCTATGGCACTGCCCTAGTATCAATTCAAGCATTAGTTCTCTAGGGATAGACCTTCTCCTTCCCTTATGATAAAAACTCCAAATTTGACCTTTGAATTCGATCAATGCCAATATGTGCAATAGAACCCCATTTTATCACACATATTGGGGGTTCATTTGTTGACCTCATTTTTATATGAGGTCACTAGGACAAATCCAGACCTTAGGATCTACCAAGACCTTAGATCAATCCATATCTTAGGATCTATTTAGATCTTAGATCAATCCAAACTAAAATCTAAGGCTAAAGGTCAAAGTCCTGAAAGCTATTTCTAGTGAATTTTCAAACACTTTTAAAACTAGTCAAATGACCTCTGATTCAGAGTCTATCATTTGCATATTGATAAGACATATTTCTAGAGGAAACCCTCAAAATTTGAGCCCATTTAGAGGCCTCTAACCCCAAAAATTGAATTGAATTCCAAAGGCTGTAAAACCTTTATATATTTATAGCCTATGCCACTGCACCTGCCACATAGTGGATTTTAACCTTAGAGGATTCCCCAAAGCTTCTAATCATATCTAGAACCTTAATCCTGACCTGTTGAGTATTAAACTACATTTTGGTGGACCCATTTTGACCCCTAGTTGACCAAGGATCAAAATGACAAAAATGCCCCTTAAGGGGAATTTTGAAGTTTTATTCCAAACATCAACTTGGCCTTTTCAAATAAAGCCCCATATTAATATCAAACCCATTCAAGCTCTTTTGATCAAATTCCTAAGTGGTTTGGATTTGATTGGATTCTTGACTTGGTCAATTGTTGACTTGGTCAACTAAGCCTGAACTTGGTCAAACTTGACCAATTTATGCATATTCATTATATTCATTCAAAACCTTAACTTGACCCCACAAATCTATTCCATTTGATGCATGGAATATTTCTAGACTCACTTTAAGTCAAACCCTAGCCTATTGGACCAAGTTAACTCATATACTTGGTTAAATACCCATGGCTTTAATTAAAACTTTATATATTATCAATCAAGACTTCAAGACTTAGTCTTAGCAGCACTCAACACTCCCATGTGCCACCTTGGTAGCCAAGTTGACTATTGACCAATCAAACTTGTCAACAAGTCATTAAAACCTATTAAAATGGTTAAGTCTTCAAGCCTAAGCTAACCCATTCCAGCTCAAATCCTTCCAATAGCTCTAGTGTGCTCTAGAGCCTTCTTAAAGCTACTCCCAATGCTTGATTTAAGATCAAGTGGATTAGATCACTCTACATGTCCAAATGGGGACCAAGGGGCCTTTCCACCTCATGTGTCCTCTTGTCCTTTGATCCTCCTTCTCTCAATTTCTCCCTGGATAGGTGGAATGCATCTAAGAGCTCCCCTAACTAATCCCAGCCATTCACTTGGCCAGGGAAAGTTTGAATAGGGTAAATGGTTAAAATCAAGTCATATTCCAAAAACCCTACTCTCTCTCTACTTAAGCTTTTCCATAGAACAATATCCGCTCTTTTGAGCTCCAAGGAACCTCCCCTTCACTCTCCAAGTGAAATCCCATCATAAAAGGTTTGTCGGTGATGATCCTCTGGTGAACCTAAGCTTTAATCCATCCAATGTCCATATCTTTCTATCCAAGGCATTTTACGTTGTGGTTTCTCTAACAAAATGGACCGTGGAAAGTCTAGAAATGCAATAAATCCCTAAATGGTTTAATCTGTCCATAAATTGAGGTGAAAATTCAAACCCTAGTCTAAATTGCACTAGTCTAAATAGATTTTCATTAAGCTCTTTTTAAGCTAAAAAAATATTCCATATTATTTATGTTTACTTAGGTAACCTAGGTTTAAAATTTTAATTAATTTCATTGAGCAGAACGAACAAATGAGCAAAAAAATGAGTTATAGCGTGTCTCGATAGTTTGCTATAGCGTACATTTTTTTGAGCTATTGATTTCAAGATCAACGACTCCGATCTTGACATGCAACAGTCCATCTGGTCTCATAATGTCTCCAGTAGTATAGATCTCCATCTGGCACCATCAGAACCGTTTATTTATGAAGGCGGAGGATCAAACGACTGTTGAGCGATGCTGACTCATTCAAGTTAAAGGTGCGTGGGTCCCGCTACCTTTCTGCATTAATGGCTGATTAATGCCGGCGGTGCAATCATCAGCACTTAATGCGCCGTCGCCGTTAATCAATGCCATGTTTAAGCCAGCGAACTAGATTTTGCCAAATGGCCTCCACAGCTAGCAGCGCCGCCAACCTATTTTAAATAATTTGAATTTTTTTCTAACTTTTTTTTAAAATAAAAAATTTCAAAAAAAAATTTTAAAATAAATTTTTTTAATATTTTATATTAAAATATCTAGAAAATTAAATTCTTTAATATAAATATAAAATTGTTTTAAAATATTAAATATATTTTTAATAATTTTAAAACACTTAATTTTAAATATTAAATTAGAATTTTTCAATTTTTTGAAATTTTATATATAAAAAGTTTGTTAAATGATTAAACATTTATTTTAAAATAGTTTAATCTGATATTAAGTTTCATTTAATCTATATTTTGGATGTTTTAATTTTTTTTAATTAATTAATTATTGAAAAATTAATTAATATTTAATTGATATTAAATTTAAATAATTTTGAAATATTCAAACAAAATCATTTCTATAATTAAAAATTTTAAAGAATTTCTAAGACTTAATTTAATTTAATTTTAAAATTATTTTAAACATTAATAAATTTTAAATTAACTTTTATACTTTAATTGACATTAAATTTAAAAAATTCAAAAAAATTCAAATAAAATTAAAACAATATGTAAAATATATCAAATTTCTTAAAATTTTAAATACTTTAATTTAAAATTAATTTTGATATTTAAAGTTTAATTTAGCTTAAATAATTTGAATTAACTGTATGTTTATAATATTTATTTAATATTTAATTAAATATTATATTAATGATTTTTAAAAATTAAAAATTTATTTTTAAATAACTTTGAAAAGTTAGTGGATCTTTAAATACCTTCAAATTTATTTTAATAATATTTTTAATTATTTTATTTTAAAGTTTTTATTCATATATATGTAGATTTATATATTTGTATATATACTTTAAAACTATTTCAAAGTTATATCTATATATATTTTGATGTTGAGAGATCTTTTGAAACTTTAAACACAGAATGAGCTTGAATGAATAGATCTATTGGGGAAGATTAGTTAATAATTATCTCAATTATTCACTAATCAAGTTATTAATTATTCAATGTTATTTTGTCTTTTGCATGTGCAGGACACACACCACTTAGCTTAGGCTCTCCAAGATTAAGGAATTGATTGTTCTTATGTTTGGTGTATAAATGTTAAATTCAAGGGCTAGCATAACTTTGATTTAATCCTACACAACCTAATGACAACTTTAAGGACAATAATTAAGGACCTTTATCTAGAAAACTTAGATTAATTATAAAAATTAGGAAACACATCCTTTTGACTCAAAACTTTAAAGACTTGAACTCAGTGACATATACAGCCTTGACAAAAATTCTCACTAATTTTTGAATTAATTAAGCCCCATAATTAATTATCTTAAAATTAAACCCTTAATTAACAGTTTAAAACTTGTAAAAATTCTAATAAATCAAATTTAAACGTAAAAAATAAAAATAATATCTCAAACTCTCAAGAATTCAACTTTTAAGCAATTAAAAATAAATTTCCTTTGATATGACAGCAAATTAGAGCTTGAATAAACTTTAATTCAAATTCAATATTTAATTAATTTAATTAATTGAAATAAATTAAAAATTCCAAAAAATTCCCAAACTTTTGAGAATTCCTCCTTAGATTTTTCCGGACATTTGGAGTTGATTTCAAGGAGTTTGGATCTCATTTGGACTCAAAATATTAAAAATAAACCCCTTAATTAAACAATTATAATAATTCAAAAAATTATCAAACTTTAAGAATTCATAACTAATTAATTTAAAATCAAAATTGAACAAACTCAAAGGCATTCAACTCATATGAAAATCTAATATTTATTAAAAATATAAATTTTCTAGAAATTATTCAAATTTTAAAAAGTCAACAATTCGATCAAATTGAAGTCAAAATCAAGTAAAAAACTTCAAACCAACATAATTAAATATAGAAAAATTTAAATCTAGCAAACTTAGTGTCTAACAGCTCATCTTAAGGTCTAATATTTATAAAAATTCTAACTTTCCAAAATTCAACCTTAATTAAAAATTTAATTTTTGATCCCTTTATTAAATGATTAAAATAATCCAAAAATTTCTTAAAACTCAAAAATCACTTTAAAATTCTAGAAATCTTTAATCAACTTTAAAAACAATAATTAACCAACTTTAATTTAAATTCATTAACCTTCAAATCTTAAATAAATCAAAACACTTAATTCTACCAGGTACTACTAGGTAACCAGGGCCTACGAGGCTAGTAGCTTAGCTCCAAGGAAGGTGGAAGGTGAAATAAACTTCATGGCCTTGGTGAGCAACAAAGGTGGTATCCAACGAATAATTAAAATCAATCTTAAAAATCCATTTCAAATCATTATGACTTAAACTTCAACTAAAAATGTTTCCTTAAGCCTTTCAACCCATCAAACCTTAAGCAACTTCAATCAAATACCCTATATAGGATATAACCAAACTACACAACTGTTTACACACACTTTAGATGTTTTGCTATGACAACCAACTCTAGTTTTAGGCTAGGCCTATGTTTACTTTTCTGTAATTGTGTGTCAAGTTTTTCATGATTTTTATTGCATATTATTTGCTAGCTTAGAATTGATGTGTTTGTTTACTTACTTCATGCACTCTGTGATGTGTTTGATTGTGCGTTAGATCTACACATAGGTTAGGAACACTTTATACTAGTTTAATCTTGTGTAGGTAGCCATGCTCATACATGGCAATTAAAGTAAGGGGGCATTTAAAAACATATATTATTATACTATGCACAAGTGCTAACTACGCTTAAGACCCCCTTTAAATTAAAAGAGCATGGCCAAGTGTGGCTATAATTCTATATTTTAATTTTCAAATATTAACTACTTGGGATTAATTAACTGTTGATTATTAGGATAACCCTAGAGGATCGAGTATAGAATTTTCACTTTTATTAAATTTAATTTGATATGCTTTTGAGTTGTAATATTTAAATGACTAATTGAGATGGGATATTTATATCCAACTAGGATTCTAATGAGGACAGGACATCCTAAGGGGAGAGTCTTCCTCTATTTGGAAGACCAAGTTAGGATACCTTTCAAGTATCCAAAAAGAAAAGATAACATTCCATCCAAGGGAGAGTTTCTTTTCATTTGGATATCTGAAATTGACGAATCAAGAAGTTGTAGAGGAACCAAAAAGTGGATAGCGAGAAGACCCATTATCAAAGTCAGTTGAGTCTTAAGATTAGGAATCTGGGGTTGTTGTTAGTGGAGCCCGGCTACTTTACTTTCCTATAATTCTGAGATGTAATATTAAGTGGCACTTACCACATGGACTTTAAATTTGATATTAATTTAATTTAATTGATTTATTTATTGATTGATGATTTGATTGTGATTAGGATCTTCCTATTTTTCTTAATTTTTTAGTGATTTTGAATGTCATATTTTGATTTAGCCTAGAACTTGATTGGAGGCTCATGAGGGTACGATAAAAATTCTTCTATTCAAATTAAATAAAAAATTTTAACTCACATAGAAACTCTAATGGTCTTAAGAATTAAGCTCGAACTCGATGAGGGTTTTTCATGCATCATATTATCCATTCTCTACCTTTTTAGGCACCTCCCTACTTACGGGTTTTGGAAAACCACTTAGCCTTTGAGGGTGTAGATCTGTCAAGGGGATATTGTGCAATCTCTAGAGAAAAACTATTTTAAGCCAAATTTTTTAACTGGTTCATTTTGATTCATGTATTTAATCGAGTTAATAAGCATGCATCACATTAGTAACAATTTTAAAAGTGTCTAAATCTTTAATTGCATTTACTTAGACATCAAAAACCAAACATAAGTCAAAGGGAACAATTAAGATCTACTCTAGATGTCATCCTCACTCTCTTAAAATTTAATCTAACTAACATCCTTAACCAATCTTTCATTAATGACCAAACATATAGTTTTAAAGTGCCTAGGTGGTTTAGCTGGCTCCCCAATCCAGGCCAGGGTAAGTTCAGATCTGCATTGCATTAGCTAGGTTTAAAAGTTTAACAGGGATGTTAAGCCCTCATGAACTTATCCCAAGGCTAACCAAAAGGGTGGGTGAATTGGTATTTTAAAAAATCTTTAAGCAAAGCACAATCTTAAACCAAAACCAAGATTCACCACGGATATTAAAGTACAAAAATTAAATGTAGAAGCAGTAATAAAGAACATAAAAATTTATAATGGTTTGATCAAGTTTACTTACGTCCACTCCCTGGAGGCGCCCTTCGAGTATTACACTAGACTCAATAACTCTCCTTTTGATCCTACAGTAAGGTGGAGAAGCCTGTACAAACCTCCTTTTGACCAACCCCAGTGAGACAGAGAACCCAACTCTTTTTACTTCCTCCAAAAGCAAGCAGAAAACCTAAATCCTTTTACTTCCTCCTAAAGCAGGCAAAGAACCTCGATTAGATGCTAAAGTAGACCTCTTTAGAACCCCCAAGGAATTAGGACGATGATAAGAGAAGATGACGATAGATCCTTGGTTGGAGCAAGCTTTGTGAAACTCCTCATAAATCCCCCCTCATAATATCCTCTCTCTCTCTCTCTCTCTCTTGCTCTCCCTCTCCTCTTAGCTTTCTCAGGTCAGAATAATAATAAAAGATAATCTCTTGGGTTGAATGAGAGATCTTAAATAAAAGAGCTTCAGAATAGATATAAATATTATCTTGTATGATCAATACAAATTTAGCTCAATCACCTAGGATAATTTTGAATGATCGGAATGTTTTTGTTCATATCATCCAGGCTGATAGTATATCGTCCTGTATGATTAGTACAAATCATTGAATATCATCCAAAATATCGCCCTAAATGGATGTTTGGATGATCGAAAAATATCCTGACCGTCCAGGATAATCTCGTGATCGTCTCAGATGATTAGTATAAAAGGCACATCATCTAGAATATTACCCTGAATAGAAGCTGGATGATATTTAATTGTCCAGGAATAAATAAGGTTTTTGAACGGATCATCCCAGCCGATCCTGAGATCATCCAAGATAATATGATCGAGTAATCTGAAAGTTCGTTAGGGATGTTAAGCCCTATAAAACTGGCCCGAGGCTAACCAAGAGGGGGGTGAATTGGTATTTAAAATTTTCTTTAAGCAAAGCACAAATATCACAAACTAAATCACCACAAAAATAAGTGCGGAGGAAAAAAAAATGTGGAAGCAATAAAAACAAGAACACAATGGTTTATAGTGGTTCAGTCAACTAGACCTACATCCACTCCTCGGAGGTGCCCTCTGAGTATTGCACTACAAACGTGACTCTCCTTTAGCCCCCACAACTAGGCGGAGAAGCCGTCACAAAAACACCTCCTTTTGGCCACACCCGACAAGGCAGAGAACCCAACTCCTTTTGCTTCCTCCTGAAGCAGGCAGAGAACCACGATCACTTGCTGAAACTTACCTCTCTCAACCCTTCCAAGGATAAGAGACTCTAGAAAAGAACAAGTGGAACAATTCTTGGAGCAACCCTTATGAATCCCCTCACAAGCTCCCCCTCACAAGATCCTCTCTCTCTCTCCTTTAGAATTTCTCAGGTCAAGACAGAAGCCAAGGATGTTCAAAAATATTGAACAAGAGCTCTTAAATACAAGAGCTTCAAAGGAGCTCATTAATTCCAAGTTGCTGACTTTATCGTCCAGGACGATATTGAAATTGTCTGGGTCGATCAGTACAAATCTCATAGGATCGGCCAGAGCATCGATCTGAATGCAAACTGGATGATAAAAAATTTGCTTGATCATCTCGGACGATCTCACAATCGTCCCGGCCGATCAATTCAAATCAGAAGAAAATCTTCTAGAGCATCGCCCTGAATTTGAGCTGTCCATTCCAAATCGGCCAGAGCATTGCCCTGAATTTATACTGGCCGATATTTATCGTCTAGGAGCAACCAAGGGTTTTTTTATGGATCATCCAGGATGATCTTGCGATCGTCTAGGATGATGTGATCGTATCAATCATCCTTAATTACTCCCATGATTACCGAACCAATTCAGGCAAAATTATACAATATCATCCAGGCTGATTAAAGAATCGTCCGTGCCAATTTCCAAAAATATATTATGCTTAAATTGATCATGGCGGAAAATTCTTTCTGTATTAAGAATATCGTCCAGGCTGGTCAGTTAATTATGGCTGCCTTAACTAAGAAATCCTGATTAGATCTTCTATTTTAAACTCGATCATCCGTGATGATATGAATATCATCCAGGATGATGTGAGTGAAAACACAAGTTCTAAATCTCTCAAGTGTGTGTGTGTAGGTTACTTAACATCAGTCACTTCAAATAATTACAATTGACTCAAGAAAGAAAAATACAGACTGATTCAACCCCAATCTTGAGCTGGATCCTGGTTCCGATTTCCATTCAATCTTTGATTCCTGAAATGTTAGTAGTAACAAGAAGTTGAAAAAAAGCAAGAGTGTTTTCCAATCATCAAAACATAGTCCATGAAACTGAATTTGCAACAATCTCTCCCTTTTTGATGATGGCAAAATACTATGACAATTATTTTAAAAACAGCAGTGTAAAATATGGAATCGAAAGTGTAAGCAAACATCCAAAACTACTCCCCCTTTTGACATCTCAAAAAGGAGGAGGGAATGAAGAGAGAAAATAAAACGACCTTTTTTTTACCCAAGGCATGAATATAATGTAGCATTCCATGTGATTGATTTTATAAAAACTTATGAGTTACGGAGTTAACATCATCTACAATCCAAAGAATGGTAGAATATCCGATCATGGTTACCCTTATCTCAGACTTTCTTTTAGGGTAGAATCATCTTTTAAAATCAATGACCTAACTCAAAGAAAACCAATTGGATATGAGATAAGGATCCCATCATCACTTGGTTTAAGAAAAAAATATCTCATTGAATAATGAACCAAAGTAAATTTGTCACAATCGCAAAACAATCGAAATCAAGCCTTTGAAACATGAAAACTTCTAAGTTTTTAAAGGATTTGAAAAGAGAGAAGAGCTTTAGTGGGCTCATTTTATGCCTCTTGTCGGTTGATTGGTGCTTTGCGCATCTTTTGCTTTTTGATATATATATATATATATATATATATATATATATATATTTCAATTTGGCGTCATTGCGCATCTTTTGCTGGCATCATTGGCCATTTTTTTTTTGCAAGCTCCATTCTCTTTTATAACTCTTAAAAAGGATTCTTAGCTGTGAGTATATCTTCTAGATATTAGAGAACAGGGGCTCTCTCTTTAACATAGAGAAGAACTATCCACAAAACAGAATCAATAACCAATGACAAGAGTACCGAGGAATCCTGATGTGATAAAAAGACTTTAATCATTATAAATATAAGATAGATTTGCTTAAGCAAGTTTTAGAAAAGATCTTAATTTCATACATAGTTTATTAATTTGAAATAAATTTTTGATTAGAAAAGAAAATTATGCCACCAAAATAGGTTAGAGAAAGAGACATGATCAAAGAAATATTTTTACCATCTAATAGATAAAGATATGTAAAAAATATTGACTACAAAATTTTAAAAGCGAAGACAAGGCATACGATATCATTTCAGTGATGATTTTTAAAAAAAACAAAAACAAAAATAAAAAAAAAAAGTAAAACAAATAAAACAAAAACTAAGAGTAAAACAAAAAGAAGAAAGGAAAGCAAAGAGCAAAAAGAGAAGAAAATAAAAGATCAAGTTCATGCATTTATGTCAACCACACCCAATCTGGTCCTTAAAGAGCTGAAAGTGTCAAAGGCCAATGGTTTAGTAAAGATGTTAGCCAGTTGATTTTCAGTTGTCACATGGTGTAACTCAATGTCTTCTTTAGTCACATGGTCTCTAATGAAGTGATATGTGCTTAATTCTTGAATGTTGGATAGGTTTCTTAGAGATGCATATGACACTAGTATTGTCACAAAAAATTGAGATGGTGCCTACAGGTAATCCTAAATCCAATACATGTTGTTTCAACCAAAGGACTTGGGCCACATAATTTCCAAGAGCAATATACTCAACTTCAGCAGTGGAGAGTGCAACAAAATTTTGCTTCCAACTAGACCATGAGACCAAAGATTGTCCTATGAATTGACAAGTTTCTGAAGTGCTTTTTCTATCCACCTTGCATCCTGCAAAATCAAAGTCAGATAAGCCAATATTCTCAGAAGAAGTGTTGTGTCTAGGATACCAAATCCCTAAGCTTTTGGTCCCCAAAAGGTACCTAAAAATTCTCTTAACTGCAGTCAGATAGGATTCCTTAGGGTCATCTTGAAATCTAGCACAAAGGCAAAAACTAAACATTATATCAGGTCGGCTCACAGTCAGGTAAAGTAAAGATCCAATCATGCCTCTGTACTTCTTTTGATCAACAGACTTACCACTTGGGTCCTTGTCCAATGGAACACTAGAAGTCATGGGAGTATTAATTGGTATAGATTTACTCATCTCATACTTCTTCAAAATGTCATTTATATATTTTATTTGATTAAGAAAGGTTCCATCATCCAATTATTTTATACTAAACCACCAAAAGTAGGACAACTCTCCCATCAAACTCATCTCAAATTCTCTACTCATTGTTTTAGAGAACTCATCACAAAGTTTCTTATTAGAAGATCCAAAAAGTATGTCATCTACATAAATCTGAACAATGAGTAAATCATCTCTAACTTTCCTAAGAAAAAGGGTGGTGTCTACGCTCCCCTTAACAAATCCCTTTCTAGTAAGTGTTGCGGATCTATGTTTTATGATTTTGATGATAGCAAACATTCCTTATTTCTCTACGATTGCCTTATGTACTAATGTTTCAGGTTCACACGATCGGACTACATTTTGGGATCAGCTAAAGATTGAGTAGACTAGGTCTGAGTTAGTTTGTAATCTTTTTTCCTTCTTGAGTCTGTTGTATTTGGTGTGGGACCTATTGATTTGTAACTTGGAAGATTTCCTGTTATTTCCTAAAAGATTTCTATTTTTGGTAATATTGGTCGGGACGATATTTATATCGTCCTGGACGATATGTCTAAAAATTGAAACCCTATTTAGAGCATCCTCATTAAGGCAGCTGTCATATTCATATCATCCTGGACGATACTTGTATATGCCAAGACGATATTCTCAATTCAGAAAGAATCAGCCGCCATAATCAGTTTAGGTATTCTTTATTTTAGGAAATTGGCCAGGACGATATCCTATCGTCCAGGACGATCTAACTTTATTATACCTAAATTGATCTGGTAGTATTTGGAAATCATTAATGGCTGATTGATACGATCACATCGTCCGAGACGATGGCCTGGACGATTGACTTTGGCCAGCACCAATTTAGGATGATGAGCAGGACGATTGAAATCAGTTTTAAACTAATCGGCCTGGACGATCGTGTTATCGGCCAGGACGATGTAACCAATTTTCTTCTGATCGTCCCAATTCATCTCGTGCTGATGAACTGAATTTGTACTAATCCGCCAGGACTATATGCCTATCGTACTGGACGATAATGTCGGCAACTTGCATTAATAAGCTCATTTTGAGAGCTTCTATTTAAGTTTTGGCATGGCAACTTTTATAAGTGTCTTTGGCAGCCATTGTAGCTTCGTTCTTGTGGGGAAAACTTGAAGAGAGAGCTTGAAAGGGAGAGAGTAAAGGGTGGAGTTTGAGAGGGAGAAGATCATGTGAGGTGGAGGAACTCAAGGGAGTGTGGAGAGGATTCCACACGGTTGCTCTGGCGAACTCGCTCCTTAGTACCATCGGATTCAAGTCTTATCTCGAGGTAAGTTCACAAAAAAATAAGATCTCTTTGGTGTCAAAGGACACGGCGACTCCACCGCACCGGGGAAGATGGAAGTGATTTTGTAAGCGATTCTTCGCCTAGCTGTGGGGGCTAAAGGAGAGACACTTTTGTAGTGCAATACTTGGAGGGTGCCTCCAAGGAGTGGACGTAGGTCAAGGTTTGACCGAACTACTATAAATTCGGTGTGTTCTTTTCTTATTATTGCTTTTGCATTATTTAATTTCCGCACTTTGATTTTTGTGGTCATTTTGGTTTGAGTTTTATCTTTGGTTTTAAATTTATCCAATTCACCTCTTCTCTTTGTTAGCCTTGGGCCAGTTCTTGAGGGCTTAACATCCCTAATGAACTTTCAAGTGATTTCAGAGCACTTTCTAGTGTCATCTGAGCACTCTCAAGTGGTATCAGAGCTTCATTCATAAAATAAGTTTTTAAAGCTTTTGAATTTTCGATCCATGGCTAATCATAATGTTGCGGAAGGTTATTCTATCACCAGACCTCCTTTATTTGAAAATATGTAATTTGATTTTTGGAAAACTCGCATGTCTATTTTCTTGCAATCAATTGATTTTCATATGTGGCATATGATTTTAACTAGTTATTCATCATCGTCATGAATTGTTAATGGAGTTAAAATTGATATTTCTTTTAGTCAGTGGAATAGGGAAGAATAACTGAATGCTCAACTGAATGCAAAATCTTTAAATTGCTTTTTCTGTGCTTTAAATTCTGAAGATTTCATGTTAATATCCACTTGCACTATTGGTAAGGAAGTTTGGGATAAACTACATACCATATACGAATGCATGAATGAAATCAAGCAATCCAAGTTGAATTTGTTAATGCATGATTTTGAATTATTTTCCATGAAACCTTATGAAACGATCTTAGACATGTATACCAGATTCATTCAAATTATAAACTCATTGCATGTTTTAGGAAAAGATTTTTCAATTTTAAAAAAGTTAACAAAATTCTTAATTGTCTACTGGATAAGTTTGATGCTAAAGTAGTTGCTATTTGTGAATCAAAAAATTTGTATGAGTATTCTATTGATAATTTGATTGGCTCACTCATTGCCTACGAGCAAGGTTTGGGTCAAAGACTTTTTGTTGCAGGTGAAACTATAGTTCTAAAAGCTGGAGATACAGAAAGAGATAACATAGTTGGTGACGAAGGCAATGACGTATCAAGCAAATCACAAAGCTCACCTAAGTATAAGCAAAAGTGGAAAAAAGGTAAAAGTGGTAAGGATGTTCATATTTCTTCTGACATTATTAGCTTTCGATGCAGTAAGCCTGGATATATGAAAAATCAGTGCCCTAATTTAAGAATTCTTCCTACAAAAGAAAAGGGCAAGGTAAAGCAAAATTCAAATTGGGAAAATAATGAAAGGCAAAAAATCTCATGGGCAGATTTGATATCTGAATCATCGGACCAGGAGAGAGAAAATGGTTAAAAGCCTTTCGAGTTTTTGTGTTGTGTGTTTATTTTTATGTTTTTTTTATTATTTTTACTTTTTTTTTGTTTTGTTTATTTTTTGAAACTTTTTGTTTTTGTGAAAGTTTTGTTTTTAAAATCAACACACACATTCACTTTTCTAAAAATGAAAAATCTACTTCCTGTTTTTTTTTAAATATTTGGTAAGTTGTGTTTGACTTCTCTAAAATAGTCAAAGGAAGAAAACTCATTATTTTTTTTCTCAATCTCTGTTTTCTAAAAGAGGTTATCCTACTTTTGATTTAAAATCTTTTTCATCTTTTAAATTGGTTTTTGAAACAAAATTTTTTATCTCCCTACGTTTTATTTATCGCATAGGATTCTTTTGTAGGTTTTTGAATCTAACTCATAATTTTCTTAATCAAGAAATTTGCTTTGTCACTAAGATGGGTTTTCTTTTGTTTTTAAGATTTAAGAAAGGAAGCATATTCAAAAAATTGGCCAATGATGCCAAAAATAAAAGATGCGCAAAGACGTCAAATTGAAAATATATAATACACAAAGTGTATCAAAAGATGCGCAGTGCGCCAAGCAATTGTCAAGAGGCAAAAAATGAGCCCACAAAGTTAATGCTTACCATTCTTGTACTTCTTAAAAAACTTAAGAAAACCCTTGATACTTTTGATACTTGAGTTTGAAATTCTTGATTCTTGATTAAAAAATTCGTGTATTGATCTTCTATTAGATAGATTTTATGGAATGAGTTTTTGAAAAAATGATTGTTTCTTTCTCTAATTTATTTTATGATTTATATATTGAATTAAAAAGTTTTTGAGCCTTTTTAAAGAACTTGAGTTTGGATTATCGAATTTTGAATTTCTAACATTTACTGGGCTATGCATTGTCAATCCAATTCTACTAAAATTTTGATTAAAACATATAGGTAACTTTCTCATTTTAAGAATATTTATTTTTCACTAGATCAGGGAATGTTTATTGGTCGTTTTGTTTTTGTTTGTGACTCCTCTCTTTTTGATAATGTCAAAGGGGGAGAACGTATTGTTGAATTTTTATACTGTTATCGTGTTTTATTTTCAAAAAATTAAAAAAAAACAAAAATATTTTCATCTCCCCTATTTTTAAAAAAGTGTTATTCTAGTGAGTGGGAGATTAGGAGAAATTGCTTTTTTTTAAGTTCAAATTGAATCGTTTGCAATCATCAAAAAGGGGAAGATTGTTGCGGATCTATGGTTTATGATTTTGATGATAGCAAACATTCTTTATTTCTCTATGATTACTATATGTACTAACGTTTCAAGTTCATACGATCGGAATACATTTTGGGATCAGCTCAAGAATGGTACGATCGGAATACATTTTGGGATCAGCTCAAGATTGGTTAGACTAGGTCTGAGTCAGTTTGTAATCTTTTTTCCTTCTTGAGTCTGTTGTATTTGGTGTGGGACCTGTTGATTTATAACTTGGAAGATTTTCTGTTATTCCCTAAAAGATTTCTATTTTTGGTAATATTGGTCGGGATGATATTTATATCGTCCTTGACGATATGTCCAAAAAATAGAACCCCTATTTAGGGCATCCTCATTAAGGCAGCAGTCATATTCATATCGGCCTGGACCATACTTGTATAAGCCAGGACGATATTCTCAATTCAAAAAGAATCAGCCACCATAATCCATTTAGGTATTCCTTATTTTAGGAAATCGGCCAGGACGATATCCTATCGTCCAGGATGATCTAACTCAATTATACCTAAATTGATCTGGTAGTATTTGGAAATTATTAATGGCTGATTGATACGATTACATCATCCAGGACGATCTTATGATTGGCCAAGATGATGGCCTGGATGATTAACTTTGGCCAGCACCAATTCAAGGCGATGATCAGGGCGATTGAAATTGATTTTAAACTAATCGGCCTGGATGATCGTGTTATCAGCCATGATGATGTAATCAATTTTTTTCTGATCGTCCCAATTCATCTAGGGCTGATGAGCTGAATTTGTACTAATCGGCCAGGATGATATGCCTATCGTCCTGGATGATAATGTCGGCAACTTGCATTAATGAGCTCATTTTGAGATCTTCTATTTAAGCTTTGGCATGTCAACTTTTATAAGTGTCTTTGGCAGCCATTGTAGCTTCATTCTTATGGGGGAAACTTGAAGATAGAGCTTAAAAGGGAGAGAGGAAAGGGTGGAGTTTATGAGGGAGAAGATTCTGTGAGGGGGAGGAACTCAAGGGAGTGTGGAGGGGATTCCACATGGTTGCTCCGGCGATTTCGCACCTTAGTACCATCGGATTCAAGACTTGTCTCGAGGTAAGTTCACCAAAGAAGAAGATCTCTTTGGTGTCAAAGGACCCGGCGACTCCGCCGCACCTGGGAAGGTGGAAGTGATTTTGTAAGGACTTCTCCGCCTAGCTCTGGGGGCTAAAGGAGAGACACTTTTATAGTGCAATACTTGGAGGGTTCCTCCAAGAAGTGGACGTAGGTCAAGGTTTGACCGAACCACTATAAATATGGTATGTTCTTTTCTTATTATTACTTCCGTATTGTTTAATTTTCGCACTTTGATTTCTGTGGTGATTTTGGTTTGAATTTTATCTTTGGTTTTAAAGTTATCCTATTCACCTCTTCTCTTTGTTAGCCTTGGGCCATTTCACGAGGGCTTAACATCCCTAACAAACTTTCAAGTGATTTCGGAGCACTTTCTAGTGTCATCTGAGCTCTCTTAGTAAGAATGTGCTAAGCCTCTCATACTAAGCTCTTGGTGCCTGCTTTAAACCATACAAAGCCTTTTTTAATTTAAAAATATGGTTTGGAATTGGGAACTCTCAAAACCTGGGGGTTATTCTACAAACACATCCTCTTTTATTTCCCCATTTAAAAAGGCACTCTTCGCATCCATTTGAAAAGCTTAAATCCTTTATAACAAGCAAAGGCTAATAGAACTCTAATGGCTTCCAATCTAGCTACAGGGGCAAAAGTTTCCTCAAAGTCTATCTCTTCTATTTGATTATACATCTTAGCTACTAATCTTGCTTTATTTCTAACCACCACTCTAGAATCATTTACCTTATTCTTAAAGACCCACTTTGTTCCAACTACACTTTTTCCCTTTGGTCTTTCTACAAGCTCCCAAACATCATTCCTAACAAAATGATTCAACTCCTCTTGCATGGCTAAAATTCAAAATTCATCAGTAAGGGCTTGGCTTATGTTGGTGGGTTCAGTCATTGAGATAAAGGCAGAATGGTTTACCTCCTTCCTAAGTCTATGTATAGTCCTAACTCCATTGGAGGGGTCTCCTAAGATCAAATTCTTGGAGTGACTTGTAGAGTATCTCCAATCGCTAGGCAATGTGTGAGAAGGTTCAACCCTTTCCTTCAAATCTATATTTTCAACTCCTTGGGTGACATCTCCTACTCCTTCAATATTTTTGTGACCTACTCCCTTCTCTAAATTTTCTACTCCAGTGGTAACCTCTCCAACATCATCATCATCCTCAACTCTAGGCTTTTTAGGATCAGACTCATCAAATACTATATGTGTAGTCTCTTCCACCATCAAAGTCCTCTTGTTAAACACCTAAAAGACTTCCCAACACTAAAATATCTCCAAAACACTCCTTCATCAGATTTAGGATCAAATTTACCCCAGTGAGACTTCCCATTATTGCGAATGAAAACCTTACAACCAAAGACATGAAGGTGGGAAAGATTGGGTGTCCTACCCTTAAGAATCTCATAGGGTGTCTTATCTAGTTTGGCTCTAACATTCACCCTATTCAACACATAACAAGCTGTGTTAACTGCTTCAGCCCAAAAGTATTTTGGAAGTGAATACTCAGCAAGCATGGCTCTAGCAATTTCCACTAAGGTCCGGTTCTTCCTTTTAGCTACCATGTTCTGCTGAGGCGTCCTAGGAGCTGAGAAGTTGTGGCTAATCCTCTTGTCCTCACAAAAATCTCCAAATCTTTCATTCTCAAACTCATCCCCATGATCACTATGCATGGTCAAGATCTCACAACCTAGCTTTTTCTGAATTCAAGTAGAAAATATTTTAAACTCCTCAAAAGTCTCATGTTTATGTGAAAGAAATCAAGTTCAAGTGAACCTCGAGTAGTCATCAATAATTACCAAACCATAGACTTTCCCTCCTAAGCTGGCAGTGCTAATGGGTCCAAACAAATCCATGTGAAGGACTTCTAATGGTCTAGAGGTGCTAATGTCCTTAATGGGGTGAAAGGTGGAGTGGACTTGCTTGCCTAGTTGGCAGGCATCACAAAGATGGTCTTTTGAAAACTTGAGTTTGGGGACAACTTTAACTAGGTCTTTTTGTGTCACTTTCTTAAGGATTTTCATACTTACTTGACATAGTCTCCGGTGCCATAATCATGAATCATCAACAATAATTTTTAAGCAAAATGATGCAACATATTCAATGTTATTTAAATTAAGCATATACACGTTGTTGATCCATTTTCCTTGCAAAATAGTGTTATTATTTAAACTTACAATGCATGAATTTGCAAAGAATTGTATGATGAAGCCTTTGTCACAGAGTTGACTGATGTTGAGCAGGTTGTGCTTTAATGCATCTATAAGAAAAACATTTTCAATCATAAGGTTCTTGGAATTACAAATTATACCTGAGCCTACCACCTTCTGGTAGTGTTGTCTTGAAGAGTAACCTTGCCTCTAGTCCTGGACTCCAGTGAAACAAATTGATTAGCATCACCAGTCATATTTCGAGAGCATCCACTGTCAAAGTACCACATACTCTCACGAGGCCTTTTGTGAGATGCTACCTACAAAATCATTAAATGACATATTTAGGAACCCAAGCAGGTTTGGGTTTCTTCTTATGAAAAGTAGAATGCAATGTATGTGTGGTATGTTGTGAATCATGCACCTTGGGTCTCCACATCCAATGTGTACATTGATGAATAGTGCAAGTGTGTGAGATATGTCCTAGCATGCCACATGAAAAGCATCTAACACCTGGAAAATGGTATTTTAAATGGCTTGAGTTATAATGCCTCTTCCTAGGTTTAGCTTTTGATTAAGTGTTGGTGTCATCCAAATTTTCTTAAGTGTATCCAATTCATCTTGAATCCTTAAGTTGGTACTTTTTAAGACATCAATATCAATCCTCAGGTTTTTCTCCATCTCTTTAGACTTTTTAAAATCAGATTCAAGTGAGGTGTGTGTGACTTTTAGTGACTCTTGTTCTTCAATTAATTCACAATGCTTTTGGTTTAATTCATCAAATTCATCAAGTAGAGTAATGTGATTTGAATCAATTATAGAATGATCTTTGAGAATAACTTCATGCTCTTTTTGTAAATTCAAAATTTTCAATTTAAAGCTAGCACGAGTTTTCTTAAGTTTTCTATATGATACATGAATTTTTTCCGAAACATCAAGAAGTTGATCATAGGAAAGTTCACATACCACTTCTTGATCAAGATTATCGTCTGCCATTAAGCATGAGTTTGTTGTCTCATCTTCTGGCTCCGTCTCTGATGAATCCGATGCAGAATCTGCCCAAAATACTTTTTGAAGTCTCTTTTTATCCTTTCTGAATTTGGATTTCTCATCACTCTTTTCATTGCTTGTATGCATCTTAAGTGTAGGACAATCAGCATTTACATGTCCGAGCTTCCTATATTCATAACAAACCATATCAGACGATCCTTTAGAATTTTTGTTATCCTTACCTTTTCTCCAATGATACTTTTGCTTCTTCCTTAGAAAGCTTCTGAATTACCTTGTGATTAAGGTAAATTCATCACTTTCAAACCAAGAAGAGTCAGAATCTGATTTGTGTGCCTTCAGTGCCACCATTTTCTCCTTTCTTTTCTTGCCTGCATTAAAATTTCTTTGATTCACTCCTTGCTTGTAAGCAATGAGTGAGCCAAGTAAGTTGTCAATCGAATACGTATTCAAATCTTTAGATTCAGTGATTACAGTGATTTTAGCATCAAAAGATGAAGGTAAGCATCTAAAAATCTTGTTTACTTTTTTATAGTTTGAAAGTTCTCTTCCTAAGGCGTGCAAAGAAGTAACAATTTGAATAAATCTCGTATACATTTCAGAAATTAATTCATGAGATTTCAGATAAAAAAGTTTGTAGTCATGCAAGAGAATATTCAAACGGGATTATTTAACTTCATTAGGACCTTCATAAGTGATACACAATTTATCCCAAATTTCTTTACCAGTTTTGCAAGTGGAAACACGCATGTAATCTTCTGATTTTAAAGCACAGAAAAAGCAATTATGTCATTTTGCATTTAATTGATCCAAATCCCTATCATCTAAAGTCCATTTAGTAAAAGAAAGTGGAACAGTAATGCCGTTAAGTTTACCAGTTGGAAATGTGTAACCAATCTTAACAAGCATCTACATGCGATAATCGTAGATTGTAAAAATGTAGACATGCGAGTCTTCCAAATAACAAATGGGATATTATCAAACAAAGGTGGTCGAGTAATAGAATATCCTTCCGGTGTATTACGATTCCCAAAGTTAGCCATGTATCAAAATTCAAAAAGTTTTCAAATTTAGTTTTTATGAATCCCGCTCTGATACCACTTAAAAGTTTGTTAGGGATGTTAAGCCCTATAGAACAAGCCCGATGCTAATCAAGAGGGGGGTGAATTGGTATTTAAAAATTTCTTTAAGCAATGCACAAATATCAGAAACCAAGTCACCACAAGAATAAGTGCGAAAGAAAATAAATGAGGAAGGAGTAAAAATAAGAACATAAGGGTTTATAGTAGTTTGGTCAACTAGACCTACGTCCACTCCCCGGATGGGCCCTCCGAGTATTGCACTACAAACGTGACTTCCTTTAGCCCCCACAGCTAGGCGGAGAAGCCCTCACAAAAACACCTCCTTTTTGCCACACCTGGCAAGGTAGAAAACCCAACTCCTTTTGCTTCCTTCTGAAGCAGGCAGAAAACCACGATCACTTGCTGAAACTTATCTCTCCCAACCCTTCCAAGGACAAGAGACTCTAGGGAAGAAGAAGTAGAACAATGCTTGAAGCAACCCATGTGAATCCCCTCATAAGCTCTCCCTCACAAGATCCTCTCTCTCTCTCCTTTAGGTTTTCTCAGGTCAAGACAGCAGCCAAGGATGTTCAAAAATATTGAACAAGAGCTCTGAAATAGAAGAGCTTCAAAAGAGCTCATTAATTACAAGTTGCCGACTTTATCGTCCAGGATGATATTGAAATCGTCCTGGCCGATCAGTACAAATCTCATAAGATCGGCCAGACCATCGCCCTAAATGCAAACTGGAAGATTGAAAATTTACTTGATCGTCCCGGACAATCTCGCGATCATCCAGAGCATCGCCCTGAATTTGTACTGGCCGATATTTATCATCCAGGAGCAACCAAGGGTTTTTAAATGGATCTTCGAGGACGATCTTATGTGAAAGTCAAAAAGGAAAGCTCTGATACCACTTGAAAGTGCTCTGATGACACTAGAAAGTTCGTTAGGGATGTTAAACCCTTATGAACTGGCTCAAGACTAATAATGAGAGAGGTGAATCAATATTTAAAATAAACACAATCTTAAATCTAAAAACAAGATTCACCACAATCAAAACTAACGATGCGGAAATTAAATGCGGAAGCAATAATAAGAAGAGAATACACCGAATTTATAGTGGTTCGATCAAACCTTGACCTACGTCCACTCCTTGGAGGCACCCCCCCCCAAGTATTACACTACAAAAGTGTCTCTCCTTTAGCCCCCATAGCAAGGCGGAGAAGCCCTTACAAAATCACTTTCACCTTCTCCGGTGCGGCGGAGTCGCTGGGTCCTTTGACACCAAAGAGATCTTCTTCTTTGGTGAACTTACCTCGAGACAAGACTTGAATCCGATGATACTAAGGTGCGAGTTCACCGGAGCAACCGTGTGGAACCCCCTCCACACTCCCTTGAGTTACACCTCTCACAGGATCTTCTTCCTCTCAAACTCCATCCTTTCCTCTCTCCCTTTCAAGCTCTCTCTTCACATTTCCCCCACAAGAACGAAGCTACAATGGCTGCCAAAGACACCTACAAAGTGTCTTGTCATAGCTTAAATAGAAGAGCTAAAAATGAGCTCATTAATGCAAGTTGCCGACATTATCGTCCAGGACAATAGGCATATCGTCCTCGCCTATTAGCACAAATATAAGGAAAATCATCCTGAATATCACCCTTAAATGAAGCTGGATGATGTCTAATCGTCCCGGACGATCTTGTGATCGGCCTCGACGAAATCCTCATTAATTGCTTGCCAAAACTGCCTGAGAAATTTTGGAAAAATTGTCCTGGATCATCCAGGATGATATTTTATAGTCCAGGCCAATATACCACAACGATATCCAAAAATAAGAATTTCCTAAGTAGATCTGGTTGCAGATTCTTGCTGAATTGAGCCGATCGTCCTGGCCGATACAAAATTATTCAGGACAATGTATTTTGCATAAAGATGACTGCTTCAAAGAGGACGCCCTAATTAGGGTTTCTATATTTGTCAGATCATCCAGGATGATATAAATATCATCCCGGATGATGTTACCGAAAATAGAAATCTTTTAGGGCACAACAAAAAATCTTCCAAGTTACAAATCATCAGATGCCACACCAAATACAACAGACTCAAGAAAGAAAAAAGATTACAAACTAACACAGACCTAGTCTATCCAATCTTAAGCTGGTTCCATATTGCTGTCTGATCGTGTGGACCTAAAACGTTAGCACATAAGGCAATAGTAGAGAAATAAGGAATGTTTGCTATCATCAAAATCATAAACCATAGATCCACAACAATCTCACCCTTTTTGATGATGGCAAAACATTTCAATTTGAATTTTCATAAAAGTAAATCCTCCTAATCTCCCTCTCACTAGAATAAATCCTTTTAAAAAAATAGGTGAGATAAAAATATTTTTATTATTTTTAATTTTTTGAAAAAAGATACAAACACGATAACCGTATAAAAATTCAACAATACGTTCTCCCCCTTTGACATTATCAAAAAGAGAGGAGGCACAAAAAAAAAAACAAAACAAAAGACAAAAAAAGTTTCCTAATCTAGTGAAAAAAAGCAAATATTCTTAAAATGAGAAAGTTACCTCTTTGTTTTAATCAAAAACTTAATAGAATTGGATTGACAACGCATAGCCTAGAAAAAGTTAGAAATTCATAATTTGATAATCCAAACTCGTTCTTTTAAAGGCTAAAAAACTTTTTAATCCAATATCCAAATCAAGGAATAAACGATAAAAAGAAACATTAATTGTTCAAAACTCCTTTCATAAAATATATCTAATAGAAGATCAATGCACGAATTGCTGAATCAGGAACCAAGATTTTGAAGTACAAGTTTCGAACATATCAAGAATTTTCTTAAGTTTTTAATAATATAAGAAAAAAATAAGCATATTTTTTTTGTGGGCTCATTTTATGCCCTTTATCACTTGAATGGCTCTTTGAGCATCTTTTGATTTTAATACACTTTGTATATTTTTTTTTAATTTGGCGTCATTGCGCATCTTTTGATTTGGCATTATTGGCCACTTTTTTTTTATTTTCAAAAAATATGCTTTCTTTCTTATATTTTTAAAATCAAAGTAAACCCAAATTATTGACAACACAAAAAACATGATTAAGAAAACTTTATGGTGGATTCAACAATCTTGCAAATGATTCCTATGCGATAGAAAAAATGTAGGGAGAAGAAAAAAAAATAAGTTTCAAAATCCAATTTAAAATATGATGAAGATTTTGAATCAAAAGTAAAATAACCTCTTTAAGAAGAGAGAAAGAGAAACAAAATCATGAGTTCCCTTCCTCTGACTGTTTTAGAGAAGTCAAACACAACTTACCAAAGATTTCAAAAAAAAATAGGAAGTAGATTTTTCATTTTTATAAAAGTGAATGTGTGTGTTGATCAGAGAAAAACTTTCACGAAAATAAAATTTCAAAGAATAAACAAAACTAAAAAGCAAAAAGAAAAAAAAAGAAAAACACAAAAACAAAACACAAAAACACGAAAGGCTCTTAACCATTATCTCTCTCCTGGTCCGATACTTCAAAGATCAGATCTGCCCATGGGATTTTTTGCCTTTCATTATTTCCCCAGTTTAAATTTTGCTTCGCCTTGCCCTTTTCTTTCGTAGGAAGAATTCTTAAATTAGGGCACTGGTTTTTCATATGTCCAGGCTTCCTGCATCGAAAGCAAATAACGTTAGAAGAAATATGGACATCCTTACCACTTTTACCCTTTTTTTTCCACTTTTGCTTATGCTTAGGTGAGCTTTGTGATTTGCTTGACAAGTCATTGCCTTCGTCACCAACTAGGCTATCTCTTTCTGTATCTCCAGCTTTTTGAACAATAGTTTCACCTGCATCCAAAAGTCTTTGACCCAAACTTTGCTCGTAGGTAATGAGTGAGCCAATCAAATTATCAATAGAATAATCATTCAAATCTTTTGATTCATAAATAGCAACAACTTTGGCATCGAATTTTTCAAGTAAACAACGAAGAATTTTATTGACTTTTTCAAAATTTGAAAATTCTTTTCCTAAACCATGCAATGAGTTTACAATTTGAATGAATCTGGTATACATGTCTAAGATCGTCTCATAAGGTTTCATGGAAAACAGTTCAAAATCATGCATTAACAAATTCAACTTAGATTGCTTGATTTCATTCGTGCCTTCATATATAGTATGTAGTTTATCCCAAACTTCCTTATCAGTAGTGCAAGTGGATATTAACATGAAATCATCAGAATTTAAAGCACAAGAAAAGCAATTTAAAGATTTTACATTCAATTGAGCATTCAGTTATTCTTCCTTATTCCATTGTTTAAAAGGAATATCAGTTTTAACTCCATTAACAATACGTGACGGTGATGAATAACCAGTTAAAATCATATGCCACATGCGAAATTCAATCGATTGCAAGAAAATAGACATAAGAGTTTTCCAAAAATCAAATGACATATTTTTAAATAAAGGAGGTCTAGTGATTGAATAACCTTCCGCAACATTACGATTAGCCATGGATCAAAATTCAAAAGCTTTTAAAAACTTATTTTTTGAAAAAGGCTCTGATACCACTTGAAAGTCAAAAAGGAAAGCTCTGATACCACTTGAAAGTGCTCTGATGGCACTAGAAAGTTTGTTAGGGATGTTAAGCCTTTTTGAACTAGCCCAAGGCTAATAATGAGATAGAGAGGTGAATCAATATTTAAAATAAACACAATCTTAAATCTAAAAACAAGATTCAACACAATCAAAACCAACGATGCGGAAATTAAATGCGAAAGCAATAATAAGAAAAGAACACACTGGATTTATAGTGGTTCGGTCAAACCATGACCTACGTCCACTCCTTGAAGGCACCTCCCCAAGTATTGCACTACAAAAGTGTCTCTCCTTTAGCCTCCACAGCTAGGTGGAGAAGCCCTTACAAAATCACTTCCACCTTCCCCAGTGCGGCGGAGTCGCCGGGTCCTTTGACACCAAAGAGATCTTCTTCTTTGGTGAACTTACCTCAAGACAAGCCTTAAATTCGATGGTACTAATGTGCGAGTTCGCCAGAGCAACCGTGTGGAACCCCCTCCACACTCCCTTGAGTTCCCCCTCTCACAGGATCTTCTCCCTCTCAAACTCTACCCTTTCCTCTCTCCCTTTCAAGCTCTCTCTTCAAGTTTCCTCCACAAGAACGAAGCTACAATGGCTGCCAAAGACACTTACAAAGTGCCTTGTCATAGCTTAAATAGAAGAGCTAAAATTGAGCTCATTAATGCAAGTTACCGACATTATCGTCTAGGATGATAGGCATATCGTCCTGGCCGATTAGCACAAATATGAGGAAAATCATCCAGAATATCACCCTGAAATGAAGCTGGACGATGTCTAATCGTCCCGGACGATCTTGCGATCAACCTGGATGAAATCCTCATTAATTGCTTTTAAAAACTGCCTGAGAAATTTTGGAAAAATTGTCCTAGATCGTCCAGGATGATATTTTATAGTACATGCCGATATACCAGGATGATATCCAAAAATAAGAATTTCCTAAGTAGATCTGGCGACAGATTCTTGCTGAATTGAACCGATTGTCCTGGCCGATACAAAATCATCCAGGATGATATGTTTTGCATAAAGACGACTGCTTTAAAGAGGATGCCCTAATTAGGGTTTCTACTTTTGTTAGATCGTCTAGGATGATATAAATATCATCTTGTACGATGTTACCAAAAATAGAAATCTTTTAGGGCACAACATAAAATCTTCCAAGTTACAAATCATCAGATGCCACACCAAATACAACAGACTCAAGAAAGAAAAAGATAACAAACTGACACAGACCTAGTACCCAATCTTGAGCTGGTTCCATATTGCAGTCTGATCGTGTGGACCTAAAACGTTAACACATAAGGCAATCATAGAGAAATAAGGAATGTTTGCTATCATCAAAATCATAAAACATAGATCCGCAACATTATGATCATCCAGGATGATGCAATCATATCAATCATCCTTAATTACTCCCATGATTGTCGGACCAATTTAGGCATAATTATATAATATCGTCCAGACCGATCAAAGAATTGTCCTGACTGATTTCCAAAAATACAGAATGCTTAAATTGATCATGGCATCAAATTCTTTTTGTATTGAGCATATCATCCTGGCCGATACAGGTATCATCCAGGCCAATCAGTTAATTACGGTTGCCTTAACTAAGAAATCCTGATTAGATCTTCTATTTTGAACTCGATCATCCAGGATGATATGAACATCGTTCGGACGATGTGAGTGAAAACACAAGTTCTAAATCTCTCAAGTGTGTGTGTGTGTAGGGTTACTTAACATTAGTCACTTCAAACAATTACAATTGACTCAAGAAAGAAAAAAAAATACATACTGATTCAACTCCAATCTTGAGCTAGTTCCGATTTCCGTCCGATCTTTGATTCCTGAAATGTCAGTAGTAACATGCAGTTGAAGAAAAGCAAGAGTGTTTGCCAATCATCAAAATATAGTCCATGAAATTGAATTTGCAACATAATCAAACCTTAATTTCTTTACTTAATTAACATATTAATTTAGGCATAATTATATTGCATTATCTAGGATGATGTCCTTGACGATGACAAAAATAAAAGCTACCTAAATTGATTTTGCGGCTAATTCTTCCTGATTTGAGCCTAAATTAATCTAGCGGTTGATACTTTCCTTAATTACAAGATTAATTTAGGCATAATTATATTCCATCATCCAGGATGATGTCCAAAAATAAAAGCAATCTAAATAGATCTATCGGTTGATTCTTTCTTATTTGAGCCTATCGTCCCGACCCACACTAATATCTTCCAGGATAATGCGCTTAATGATGGCTGACTTAACTATGATGCCCTAATTAGGGTTTCTTTTTAAACTATTCATCCATACTGATTTATGGATCATCCCTGATGATGTGAACAAAAATGAAAAACTCTAAAATAGTCAAAAAAAATTCCCCAAGTGTGAGTGTGCAAGGTTACTTAACATTAGGGACCACATCGTTTACAATTGACTCAAGAAAAGGAAAAGATTACAAACTGACTCAGACCTAGTCTACCCAATCTTGAACTAGTTCAAATTTAAATTTGATCTTATGGAATTGAAATGTTAGTAGGCAAGGCAGTCGTAGAGAAACATAAGTGTTTGCTATCATCAAAATTTTATTCCCTAAAATCAGATTTATAATAATCTTCCCCTTTTTAATGATGACAAACAGTCACACCTAAATAAAATAAAAAATAACCTAAATAAAATAAAAAATAACTCAAACACTACTCCCCCTTTTGACATCATAAAAAAGGAGGAAAAAAAATAGAGAAGAAAAACTAAGAAAAAGAAGAACGAAAGTAAGTTTTTTTTTAATAAAAGCATGAATATGATAATGTCTCCTTGTGATTGATTTTAAAGACTTATAAGACCAATGAGTTAACAACATTAAAATCTGAAACTAGTAGAATATCCAATCTTATTAACCATAGCTTGGACTTCTCTCAGAGAAAAATTATCTTTTGAAAACAAAAGACCTAACTCAGAAAAACTAATTGGATAAGAAAAAGAGATCCGTTAAAGACTTAATTTAAGAAAAAATATCTTTTAGAATAATGTAACAAAGTAATTTATCACAATCACGAAATTTGAAATCAAGCCTATGAAAATATCAAGTGACACATGAATTCTTCTATGTTTTAAAATTTTGAAAGAGAAGAGAACTTGCTTTTGGTGGGCTCATTTTATGCTTCTTGTCAATTGAATGCGAACTTTGTGCATCTTTTGATTTTTTATGCACTTTGTATATAATTCTCAATTTTGCATCATTACACATCTTTTGATTTGGCATCATTGGAAACTTTTTTTTGTAAGTTAGATCCCTTTTCAAAACTCTTAAAAACTCTCAGTGGTGAGTATATCTTCCATATATTAGAGGAAAAAAAGTTTACTCTCTAATATATGGAAGAACAAACCACAAAAAAGAATCAAAATCATATGATAAGTGCAATGACAGGATGATTAGAAAACTTGAAAGTAATCTAAAGACTTTGAGCATTATAAATATAAGATAGATTACTATAGCAAGATATAAAAGATCTCAATCGTAAAGTCCAATTGTTAATTTGACCAATTGTTAATTTAAGATAGAATTTTATTTAGAAAAAAAAATTACACCACTAAAAGAGGTTAGAGGAAGAGAAACAATCAACAGCATTTTCTTCCTTTAATAGATTAAGAGATGTAAAACATTGACTACAAATTTTTAAAAGACAAAAATATGACATAAAATATAATTTCAGTAGTGATCACAAAAAAAGAAAAACTAAGATAATAAAAATAAAAAGAAATAAGAGCTAGTAAAAAGTAAAATAAACAAAAGAAGAAAGGAAAAGCAAAAAAAATTAGAATTTAGTAAACAACAAGTTTATGCATTTATGTCAATCACACCCAATCTAGTCATTAAGATGCTGAAAGTGTCAAAAGCCAGTGATTTAGTAAAGATGTCAGGCAATTGATTCTCAGTTATAACATGGTGTAACTTAATGTCTCATTTGGTCACATAGTCTCTAATAAAGTGATGTCTTATGTCAATGTGTTTTATCCTTGAATATTGGATAGGAATTTTAGAGATGCAGATGGTACTAGTGTTATCACAAAGGATTAAAATTATACATATAGGTAATCCTAAATCTAGGATTTGTTGCTTCAACCAAAGGACTTGGGCCACTCAACTTCCTAAGATAATGTAATGAGCTTCAGTAGTGAAAAGTGCAATAGAGTTTTATTTTCTACTAGACCAGGAGACTAACGATTGTCTTATGAATTTGCAAGTTTTATAAGTGCTCTTTATATCCATCTTACATCCTCCAAAATCAAAATTAAAATATCCAATAATCTCAAAAGAAGTGATGTGTCTAGGATACTAGATTTCTAAGTTTTAGGTCCCCAAAAGATATCTAAGAATTCTCTTAATAATAGTCAGGTGGGATTGTTTAGGATCAATTTGAAATCTAGCACAGAGACATATATTAAACATTATATCAGGTTGATTAGCAGTCAAGTAAAGTAAAGATTCAATCATCCCTCTATACTTATTTTGATCAACAAATTTTTCATTGGAGTCCTTATCCATCAAAATATTAGAGTTCATGGGAGTATTTATTGGCATGGCTTTATCCATTTCGTATTTCTTCAAAATAACCTTAATGTAATTTGATTGACTTATAATGCTTCCATCATCCAATTGTCTTATGGAAAATACCAAAAAGTAGGACAACTCTCCCATCATACTCATCTCAAACTGCTTACTCTTTATTTTTGAAAAATCATCACATAGGTTTTATCAAAAGATCCAAAAAAGTATATAATTAACATAAATCTGAATAATGAGTAACTCATCTCCTACTTTTCTCAAAAAAAGGGTAGTGTCAAAACTTCCCTTAATAAACTCCCTCTTTAGTAAAAATGTGCTAAGCCTCTCATATCAAGCTCTTGGTGTCTATTTTAGTCCATATAAGGCCTTTTCTAATTTGAAAATATGATTTGGAAATTAGGAACACTCAAAACCTTGGGGTTGCTCTACAAACACATCCTCTTTTATTATCCTATTTAAAAAGGAACTTTTCACATCCATTTGGTAAAGCTTAAATCCCTTATAACAAGTAAAGGCTAGTAGCACTCTAATGGCTTCCAATCTAGCTACAAGGGAAAAGGTCTCCTCAAAATCAATCTCTTCTATTTGGTTGTACCCCTTAGCTACTAATATTTCCTTATTCCTAACCACCACACCAGAATCATTCATTTTATTCTTAAATACCCATTTGGTTCCAACTACACTTTGTCCCTTTTGGCTTTCTACAAGCTTCCAAACATCATTCCTAACAAATTGGTTTAATTCCTCTGGCATGGATAAGATCCAAAACTCATCAAATAAGGCTTGATTAATATTGGTGGATTCAGTCATTAAGATAAAGGAAGAGTGGTTCACTTCCTTCCCAAGTCCATGCCAAGTCCTAACACCTTTAGAAGGGTATCCTAAGATCAGTTCTTTAGGATGACTCAAAGAATATCTCCAATCACTAGGCAAGGTGTATGTAGGATCAACCCTTTCCTCTAAATTTCAATTTTCTACTCCTTGGGTGATCTCACCTACTCCTTTAGTGATTTGGGACTCTACCATCTTCTCCAAATTTTCAACTCCTTTGGAAATCTCTCTAACACCATCTTCATCCTCAATTCTAGACTCCTTAGGATTAGATTCATCAAACACTACATGAGTAGTCTCCTCCACCACCAAAGTCCTTTTATTAAATACCCTAAAGGATTTTCCAACACATAAATAACCAAAGAACACTCCATCATATTTTGGGTCAAATTTCCTTAAGTATGACTTCCCATTATTATGAATAAAAACCTCACAGCCAAAGACATGGAGGTGGGAAAGATTGGGTGTCCAACCCTTAAGGATCTCATAGGGTATTTTATAAAGTTTGACTCTAACATTCACCCTATTCAACACATAACAAACTATGTTTACCGCTTCAGCCTAAAAGTATTTTGGAAGAGAATACTCAGCTAGTATGGCTCTAGCAGCCTCAACTAAGGTCATGTTCTTCCTTTCAGCTACTCCGTTTTACTGAGGGATCCTACGAGATGAGAAGTTGTGATTAATCCATTTATCCTCACAAAAGTCTCCAAATCTCTCATTTTCAAACACTCCCCCAGGGTCACTATGGATGGCCAAGATCTCACAACATAAATTTTTTTGAATCCAAGTGGAGAAGGATATAAACTCATCAAAAGATTCATTCTTATGTGACAGAAATCTAATCTAAGTAAATCTCAAGTAGTCATTGATAATCACAAAATCATAAACTTTTTCCCCAAAGTTGGAAGTACTAATGGGTCCAAGCAAATCCATATGAAGGACTTCTAATGGTCTAGAGGTGCTAATGTCCTTAATGGAGTGGAAAGAGGATTGGAATTGCTTCCCTAGTTGGCAAGCATCACAAAGGTGATCTTTAGAGAATTTAAGCTTAGTGACACCTCTAATTAGGTCTTTCTGGGTTACTTTAGTAATGGTTTTCAAATTGACATGACATAATCTCCTATACCACAACCAAGAATCATCAGCAACAGTTGTTAAAAAAATTGAAGCAGCATATTCAATATTATTTAAGTCAAGCATGTAAATAACATTGATTTGCTTTCCCTAAAACATAGTATTGTTATTTAAGCTTATAATACAAGTGTTTGCCAAGAATTTTATGATGAATCCATTATCACAAAGCTGACTGATGTTGAGCAAGTTTTGTTTCAGTCCATCTACAAGTAAAATATTTTCAATCAAAAGGTTCTTAGAATTTCTGATTATACCTCAGCCCCCCATTTTTCTAGTGGTGTTGTCTCCAAGAGTAACCTTGCCTCGTGTCTTGGTCTCCAGCAAAATGAATTGATTGGCATCTCCATTCATATTCCATGAGAAACCGCTGTACGGGTACCACATTTTCTCACGATGCCTTTTGTGAGAGTTTTCCTACAAGATATTAAATGTCAGATTTAGGAAACCAAATAGGTTTGAGTCCATTCTTATGAAAAGAACAATGTAATGCATATGTATTATACTGTGGATCATGCAATTTGTCTCCATAACCAATGTGTACTATGGTGAACAATGCAAGTGTGTGAAATATGCCCTAGCATGCCACATGAAAAACATCTAACATCAGAAAAATGATTTACTAATCTACTTGGGAGGTGATGCTTCCTTTTAATATTATGCGATGCATGCAATGTTGGCTTATTATTTTATAATGGTTTGAGTTTTGCATTTAGTGAGTCATGCTCAATTATCAATTCAGAATGCTTTTTATTCAATTCATCAAACTCATCAAGTAATGACAGTTGATTGCTATCAAGTTGAGTATGCTCTTTACTTAAAACTTCATGCTCTTTTTGTAAATTCAAAATCTCCAATTTCAAACTAGCATGCAATTTCTTAGGTTTCTTATATGATGCATAAGTTTTCTCATAAATTATAAGTAATTGATCATTAGTTTGTTCACATACCTCTTCTTGATCAGACTGACCAAGATGATCATCCATTAAGCACAAGCTTATTATCTCCTCTTTAGCTTCAATCTCAAATGAGTCAGATGTAGAATCTACCCAGAATGCCTTTTACTACTACTTCTTGTCCATCATGTATTTGGGGTTCTCCTCAACCTTCTCTTTGCTTAAGTGATCCTTAAGTGTAGGTTAATTAGATCTAACATGTCTAGGCTTCCTGCATTCAACACAAATAATATCATAAGATATTTTAAAGTTATTGCTATACTTATCTTTTTTCACTTCTGATGATACTTGTTATTATTCCTTAAAAAGCATTTGAACTACCTAGTGATGAAGACAACATCATCGCTTTTAGACCTGAAAGAATTAGTGTCCATATTGTTGGCCTTCAGCACCACAATTTTCTTTTTCACCTGCATTAAGATTTCATTAATTCACTCCTTGCTCGTAAGCAATGAGTGATCCAAGTAAGTTATCAATATAATAAGTATTCAAATCTTTAGATTTAACAACTATAGTGATCTTAGCATCAAAAGAAGAAGACAAACATCTCAAAACTTTATTTACTCTTTCATAATTAGTTAGCTCTCTTTCTAAAGTATGCAATGAGGTGACAATTTGAGTAAACCTAGTTTACATGTCAGAAATTTATTTAATAGATTTCATATAAAAAAGTTCATAGTCATGTAATAGAATATTCAATCTAGATTACTTAACCTCATTGTGTGTTCAAAAGTAATACACAATCTATCACAAATTTCTTTACCAATTACACAAGCTGAAAAATGCATATAATCTTTAGATTTCAAAGCACAAAAAAAATAGTTCAAATATTTCGCATTAAGTTATGCTAAATCTCTATCATCAAAAGTCCATTCAGTAAAAGAAAGTTCAATTTTAATTCTATTAATTTCATGAGAAGGAGGTGTATAACCATCCTTAACAAGAATCCACATGCAATATTCAATCAATTGTAAAAATGTAAATATACGAGTTTTCTAAAAATTAAAAAGAATATTATCAAACAAAGGTGGTCGAGTAATAGAATATCCTTCTGTAGTATTACGATACGAAAGTTAGCCATTGATCGAAATTCAAAAAGTTTTCAAAAACTTGATTTTATGAATCCGGCTCTAATACCATTTGAAAGTTTAACAAGGATATTAATCCCTAATGAATTAGTCCCAAGGCTAACCAAGAGGGGGGTTAATTAGTATTTTATAAAATCTTTAAACAAAAGCACAATCTTAAACTAAAACCAAGATTCACCATAGAAATTAAAGTGTAGAAATTAAAGGCAAAAGTAGTAATAAAGAACTCATTATTTTATAGTAGTTCGGTCAACTCGACCTAAGTCCACTCCCCGAAGGCATCCTCCGAGTATTGCACTAAACTCAATGACTCTTCTTTTGCTCCCATAGTAAGGAGGAGAAGTATGTATAACCCTCCTTTTCACCAACCCGGTGAGATAGAGAACCTAACTCATTTTGCTTCCTTCAGAAGCAGGAAGAGAACCCAACTCCTTTTGCCTCCTCTTAAAGCAGACAGAGAACCTCGATCAGATACTGAAGTAGACCTCTCTAGAACCCAAAGGAACTAGTGATGATGACCGAAGAAGATGATGATGGATCCTTTCTTGGAGAAACCTTTATGATACCCCTCAAAAACCCCCCTCACAAGATCCTCTCTCTCTCTCTCCCCTACTCTCCCTCTCCTCTTGGCTCTCTCAGGTCAGAGTAGCAGCAAAAGTTTATCTCTTGGGGTGAACAAGTGGTCTTAAATAGAAGAGCTTCAGAATAGCTCTTAATTGAAACAAACTAACTTTAATGACCATGATGATATAAATAATATCCTGTACGAACAGTATAAATTTAGAACAATCAGCCACGATGATTTGGGATGATCAAAAGGTTTTTGTTCATATCATCTTGATTGATAATATATCATCCTGTATGATTAGTACAATTCATTGAATATCATTCATAACATCACCCTGAATGGATGTCTGGATGATGGAAAAATAACCTAATCATCCAGGCTAATCTTGTTATCGTTCCGAATGATTAGTACAAAAGGCACATATCATCTAGAACCTCACTCTAAATAAAAGCTAGCTGATGTTTGATAATCTAGGAACAACTAAGGTTTTTGAACTGATCATCCTAGATTCCTAACCGATCCTGAGATTCTTTATGATGATATGATCGAGCAATTAAGCCTTAATTTCTTTCCTTATTTACCAGATTAATTTAGGCATAATTGCATTGCATCATCTAAGATAATATCCTGGATAATGTCCAAAATTAAAAGCTACCTAAACAGATCTAGCGATTGATTCTTTCTAATTTGAGCCTACCATCCTAGCCGATACTAATATCATCCAGGATGATGCACTTAAGGACGACTGTCTTAACTAGGATGCCCTAATTAGTGATTTTATTTTTAATTGATCATCCAGGAAAATTTATGGATCATCACAAACGATGTGAGAAAAAATAAAAAATTTAAAACAGTCAGAAAAATACCCCCAAGTGTATATGTGCAAGGTTACTAAGCATCAGGGACCACATCATTTACAATTAACTCAAGAAAAAGAAAAGATTACAAACTGACTCAGACCTAGTCTACCTAATTTTGAGCTACTTAAAATTGTAGTTTGATCTTGTGGACCAAAAATGTTAGTATGCAAGGCAGTCATAGAGAAACAGAAGTATTTTCTATCATCAAAATTCTATTCCCTAAAATCACATTCGATACAATCTCTCACTTTTTGATGATTTTTTAGTACCCAATTTAGATAGGTTATGAGGCAGGCTTAAGCTATAAGCCCTTAACCTCCAAATATTGAATCTCAAACTTCTAATAAATTTAATCATTCAAACTAAAATATTTTTTAATTGAATTTAAGCTCAACACTTAGGATAGGCTGGGGTGTTACTAAAGTAATTCAGAATCTTAAAACTCCTCTTACCCTTCTTCCTTTCACTCTATAAATAAGTGCTAAATTTTGATCCAATCCCATTTGAAATTCCAAACCTTACCCTCCTTTGATAACAAACTTTGAAATCCTAAATAAATTTTCTACCACTATTTTAATTGAGAGTATTTATAGGAAACTCTAGTTTCCTAAAATGTAATTAATTACGAGAGCTTGTGCTCGTAGGAGGTTTAATAACCCATACTAAATTTTTAAAATAAAATTTTTTAAAACCATTAATTAAATATCCTTGGTAAAATTCAAATTTTAACGATCTTTATCATCATTTTCAAGCGATCAATAGTGATTGATAACTTCTTTCCTCGGAGAGATATATCAATTACTATCATAATTGATTATGGAATTAATGATCTTTTATCCAAATTATTATAGTTAAACACATAAATAAGTTTCGTTTTGACACTCTGGGATCATATGTGATTCGCTCCTTTATTTGACTAAGATAATCAGGATGAATTTAAAGTTTTATAATTTGATCCTATTATCGAATGATATTATTGCCTCCTAAGGCGATATATTATTCATAATAAAGAGTTTGAATTAAAAACTAAAATCTCATAATTTGATCTTTTCCCAAAGAAAATTATTTTTTTTCAAAACCACACTTTTTAAATCAAATAGTCCTATCGGCCATGGGTATATACTTATTGAATACATCAGTGTAGTGAGCGTGCAGTCCATAATATCTAAAGACATCATAGACGTGTTATTTCTTCAAACTTCTATAACCTAAATGGTCGTAGTCCCTCTAAGAAGCTAGCTATGCAAGTTGAACTCCGTATAGCTAGTTAGCAGGCTAAGGTGTCATTCTTTAATATAATTAACTGAAATAACTAGATTGACAAGAGGGGGGGGGGGTGAATTATGAAAACTTTGTAGGAATAATAAAAGACCTAAGCAAGAGTTCTAATATTTTGGTGTTTTTAAATTTTAGCAAGAAAATTTAACTACTAGAATGGCAAATACTTAAACTCAACATGAAACGATAAAATACCCTTTTTTTTCTCTTTCACAATTTTCACTACACAAATAATATGAAAATCAAGTGCAAGCAAAGAATAAAAAGTTATAAGAAAAAAGCACACCAGAATTTTATAGTGGTTCGGTCAAACCATGACCTACGCCCACTCCCCAGAGTCCTCCATGTTGAGTCTAGTAATTAGGTTGTTAAGCCTAAGTGAATGTCCCAAGGCTACCAAGAGGGGGGTGAATTGGTAGTTTAAAAAAATTTAAGTCCCCTTTTGAAAATTATTGAACCGAAATAAAATTTCTTTTAAATTTTGTAGAAAAATGTTTTTCAACCACAGAGTTTTTAAAATTGAAATATAAAGTGCGGAAACATAAAAACTGTAAAGTAAATGACACCAGATTTATAGTGGTTTGGTCTATAACCAGACCTACATCCACTCCCCAGAGGCACCCTCTGAGTATTGCACTAATACCAATAGTGACTCTCCTTTTGCACCCACCGCAAGGCGGAGAAGCCTTTACAACTCACTCTTTTCACCAGTCCCCGGTGCGGTAGAGAACCGTCCGTCCTTTTACACAATTCCCAGTGTTGGCAGAGAACCGTCCATCCTTTCACACTATTCCCAGTGTTGGCAGAGAACCGTCCGTCCTTTCACACTCTCCTAGTGTGGGCAGAGAACCCTTCAGCTGTTTACACTCTCCAAGTGTGGGCAGAGAACCCTTCGGCTGTTCACACTCTCCAAGTGTCGGTAGAGAACCGGATCTCCTTGACAGATCTTCTCATAAGAATCTAGAAGGAAGAAGGAAAAGAGTGAAGTAATCCCAATTCACAAGTAGAGACTCTTACCTTTAAACTCCAAGTGAAGCCTTCTCGCTCCAGTGGTAGGAATCCTCACTTGAATGCTCTCTTCCACTCTCTCCTTGGCTATTCTCTCAAGAGGCACGAAGATCAAATGACAAAAATATTGGGTGACAGTCTAATTTGGACTATTTATACAAAAGACAAGAAAAACCACCCAAAAACTGCAAGTATTCAATTCTGTACGCAGTGGATCATCCAGTACGATCGTGGATCGTCCTTGACAATTTTACTTAAATGATCTGAAACGACCATATTTGAATATGTGTACGAAATGTCTTCGTACAGATGATCGTCCTGTACGAACTGGGTTCGTCCAGTACGAACGGTTATTATCAGGTCGGTTCTAGAAATTGTCCTAAGTCGGTTAATCGTTTGGACAAAAATTTTTTCGTCTGGACGAAATTTTTTTAGAGGACAGATCATCCTGGACGATTATTTACTTCGTCTGGACGAAAATTTTCCAGAAGAACCAATCGCCACGGATGATAATTTAATTTCGTCTGGACAAAAATTTTCTAGAGACTCGATCGTCCTAGACAATTTTTAATTTCGTCTGGACGAAAATTTTCCAGAGAACCAGTCGCCATGGACGATAATTTAATTTCATTTGGACGAAAATTTTACAGAGAGCCAATCATCCTGGACGATAATTTATTTCGTCCTGGACGAATATGACTTAGAAAAAATTTTCCGAGCAAGTTCCTATTCGTTCTATATGCTCTATAGGAGATAAATGTCTGATCGTCCAGTACGAATGTATATCGTCCTGTACGATCAATATAAATTTTATATGATCTCCTCATGTGTGTGTGTATGTTTTTATTCACTCAAGTTACAATCACTCTCTTTCAATTTTTATTTCAAAGAAAAGTGCAAGCTTTAAATATTACAGAGTATCTCATGCTGAATTCAATTTGAACTCATCATAATCTGGAGTTACCACATGTGGCGCTTTGCGCGTCTTTTTTTTTTAATTTTTGGGCACATTTTTGTGCATCTTTTGATATTGGGCTGATTTTGTGCCTCTTTTTCATATTTGCGAACCTTTGCGCATTCCTTTTGATTTTTGTACTTTTTGTACAATTTTTTTTAAGAGTAATTGAGACCAATTCTTTCCAAAATCAATAATCTAAAATTTCAAATATTTCTAAGTGCATAAATATTATTTGAGCAAGGAAATACAAAATAAGAAAACATCTAAATAGCAATAATAATATTAACTTTTATGTAGTCTAAATGAATAGACATGAATTTAAAAGTTCTAATTACAACAAGTTATAAACAACTTTTAAATTTAGAAAGACTAGATTTTCTAATGTAGATAATCTCAAATTACAATCTAATTTAAGCACTATGAAGATTAAATAATACTAATGAAATTCATAAAAATTAACTACATTTCAAAAACAAATCAAATTTGAAACAAGAACTACATGCATTGATATTAATGAAAGGATTACACATTTCATAAAATCTAAAAACATTTAAGAACATACTCTTAACTTAAAAGAAAGACGAACATAAAAACAAACATTTAACATAAACACTGACACAACAAAACATGAAACAAACACGAGTACAGCAAACATAAAGAAAATCATCTCTACTGTTCTGGTGGAGGAGGAGGAGGAATGCCACCGAAAAGGTTGAAGTAAGAGGCCATCAACATTACATTGGTATTGATTTCATGTACTTCATTTCTAATGATACCAATGTCTTGTTGTTGCTGCATAAGTTGAGCATCAAATTGATCAAACCTTTGATCAACATGAGTCTCTAATCTATCAAATCTCTCAATCAGATTCTGATAATCTGACTGAGGTGCAGAGGTTTGCACTCCTTCTTCTTCTTCTTCTTCTTCTTCTGAGGCACTGTCATGTGCTTTTTCTTTTTCCTTTTCCTCCTTGAAAAGTTATCTGAAGGAAGCATCATTATAATAAACTGGCTCTTCATACTCATCATCAGGATGCACTAAGTTATACTTCTTTTCCAATATGTAGGTAACTAAGTGTCCTAAAGAGATGTTCCTTTTTCTTTTATGATCTGCATGTCCTATTTCTGAAAGCCCATAGATGTGATCTATGATAAGTTGGGATTCGTCGATTGGGTGATGATCCATAATTAAAAAGGTTAAAACAGAAAGGAGAGGGGTAATATTGATCCTATCACCAGCGTTAGGAATGATTGAAGAACGAAGGATATGCTGGATGATACGGGCATTCTTGGTCATACCGGATACTCTAGCAACATGATAGGTTAGGCCACTTTTTCTAATTACCCTATTGACATCTTCCCATTTGAATATGGTTTCAGTCATTAGGGTGTGAGCTTTATATCCTTCAATTCTTAAGTTTAGAAATGCACCAATGTCATGCTTGGTGATTTCTACTTTTTGCTTGAAAACAAAGGAACTAATGGAAGAAGAGTGGTCCGAGTTAAAACTCATGTTTGCTAGGAAATAGTGGAAGCTTTGCTTGTTGTAGAAGTGGACGAGAGAAAGTATGAAATAGAATTGGGTTGAGGCAAAAAGGTGCATTACCTTATAATTTATCTCGCTTTGGATTAAGATGCGAGATGGAGCTATTTTGGCGGAAGCAAAACGAGGAAAGGATTCCTCATTTGCCTTTTACAGAAAGTTTTCTGAGGCATTTCTATTGGGCTTCTTCACTAACACCTTTTGTCTCTTGCTTGATGAGGCCATTGATGATTTGAAGTAGAAAGGGATTGAAAGAGAAGTTTGGAAGTGTGATTGTTGAGTTAGAAAGCTTTTATATTTAAAGAAAAACGATACGTTCATCCTGGACAAAAATAGTTCATCCTGGACGAAAATCATCATTCGTCGGGACGAAAATATTTCGTACAGACGATCCATTTCGTCCAAAATGTAACGGCTTTTCGTAATCAACATAACTTACGATGCGTCCCTTCATACAGGCTTTTTGACTTGACCGATCGTATAGACGAAATAATTTCGTACAGACGATTCAAAAGTAACTTAATTTCCAGTCTCTTGAAAATCGTCCCCTACAATGAAACGACATTTGTTCGTCTGGATGAACCAAAAATTCTTATAGACGAAATCCATATTTAAAACTTTCTTATCCACTCAACCGCTGCATTCAATCGTCTCGACGTTTGAGAAAAAGAAAAATTTCGTCCTGGATGATCGTCAGATCGTACATACGATCTAATTAAAAATTGCTCTCAAAACGGTTAAATTTCACGCAAACCAATTTATCTCACATCGTCCAGTACGAAACAAAAGTCGTCCCGGATGATTTCTTCTAATTTTTGAATTTTGAATTTATAATTTAAGAAAATCAAACTAAACATTTAAAAACACAAAAAATATAAAACAAAAACTTACACTAAAAAACAAGTTCATTCAAAAACACACAAAAAAATTCACAAAATCAAAAACAAAACAAAAACATAAATATCAATGTTGAAAAGACATTTTGTTTAGGCATTTAAATCAATAACACCTAGCCTTGTTCTTAAAGTACTGAAGGTATCAAGGGCTAAAGGTTTTGTAAAAATGTCTGCAAGTTGATTTTCAGTTGAAACATGTGTGAGTTCAATTTATCCTTTGGATACATGATCCCTTATGAAATGATGTCTTATATCAATGTGTTTGGTTCTAGAATGTTGAATAGGATTTTTGGAAATGCAAATAGCACTAGTATTGTCACAATAAATTGGAATAGTGCCTACAGATAATCCCAAATCAATCAATTGTTGTTTTAACCAAAGTACTTGTGCCACACAACTTCCTAATGCAATGTATTCTTCTTCTGCAGTAGATAGAGCTACTGAATTTTGTTTTCTACTGGACCAAGAAACTAAAGAATTTTCAATGAATTGACATGTTCCAGAAGTGCTTTTCCTATCCACTCTACAGCCTGCAAAGTCAGAATATGAATAACAAATAATTTCAAATGAAGAGCTAAACTTAGGATACCAAATTCCTAAGTTTTGAGGTCCTAGTAAGTATCTTAAAATCCTTTTCACTGCTGTTAAATGTGATTCTTTTGGATCTGATTGAAATCTAGCACATAAGCAAACACTGAACATAATATCTGGTCGACTAGCAGTCAAGTAAAGCAAAGATCCAATAATCCCTCTATATTTCTTTTTATCAACAGATTTTCCCTTAAGGTCCTTATCCAACTGAACTGATGAACTCATTGGTGTACTAACAGGTTTAGAATTGTCCATTTCATATTTCTTGAGGATGTCCTTAATATATTTAGTTTGACTAAGAAATGTCCCTTCCTCAAGTTGCTTGATGCTAAAACCTAGAAAGTAATTTAAATCTCCCATTAGACTCATTTCAAATTCACTACTCATTATATTAGAAAAATCATCACAAAGATTTTTATTTGAAGATCCAAAGATGATATCATCCACATACATTTGAACAATGAGTATTTCCTTTCCAAATTTCTTTAAGAAGAGAGTTGTATCCACACTTCCTTTTTCAAAAGATCTTTCAAGTAGAAAAGTGCTCAATCTCTCATACCAAGCCCTAGGTGCTTGTTTCAATCCATATAATGCCTTTTTTAACTTAAAAACATGGTTTGGGTATTTTGAATTTTCAAATCCTGGAGGTTGTTCTACAAAAACATCTTCTTCAATAACACCATTCAAAAAAGAACTTTTGACATCTATTTGAAACAATTTAAAACTTTTAAAACAGGCAAAGGCAAGTAAAACTCTAATTGCTTCAAGTCTTGCTACAGGGGCAAAGGTCTCCTCAAAATCAATTCCTTCAATTTGATTATACCCCTTAGCAACTAATCTAGCCTTATTTCTAATGACTACTCCTAAGTCATTCATTTTATTTTTGAACACCCACTTAGTTCCAACAACACTTTGATCTTTTGGCCTTATAGTTAATTCCCAAACTTTATATCTTACAAATTGATTTAACTCTTCTTGCATGGCCAATATCCAAAATTGATCAGAAAGTGCCTGATCAATATTAGTGGGTTCTATGGTTGAAATAAAGGCTGAATGATTGACTTCCTTATTTAATCCACGCCTAGTTCTAACACCCTCACTAGATTCTCCTATAATCAATTCTCTTGGGTGGTTTTTAGAAAATCTCAAATCTCTAGGCAAAGGGTTTTCTCTTTCCAAATTTTCTTCCATATTTTCTTCCAAATTTTATCTATCAATCTTTTGGGAGTTTTCGTCAATTTCTTCTTCAACAATATTTGGCTCTTCTAAATTTCCAGATTCATCAAATACAACATGTGTGGTTTCTTCAATTACTAAGGTTCTTTTGTTGAATACCCTATAATATTTTCCAACACTTGAATATCCAACAAAAATTCCTTCATCTGATTTTGGATCAAATTTTCCAAAGGCACATTTTCCATTGTTATGAATGAACACCTTGCAACCAAAAACATGCAAATGAGACAAATTTGGTGTTCTACCTTTTAGTAACTCATAGGGTGTTTTATTTAAATTCGATCTCACATTCACCCTATTCAGAACATAACATGCAGTGCTAACCGCCTCAGCCCAAAAATATTTAGGAAGTGAGTATTCTGCCAACATTGCTCTGGCGGCTTCTAATAATGTTCTGTTTTTTCTTTCAACTATCCCTTTTTGTTGAGGGGTTCTAGGTGCATAAAAATTGTGATCAATCCCTTTTTCTTTACAAAAATTTTCAAATCTTTCATTTTCAAATTCTCCTCCATGATCACTTTGTAAAGACATTATTTCACATCCTAGTTTTTTCTGTATCCAAGTTGAAAAATTTTTGAATTCCTCAAATGATTCACTTTTATGAAAAAGAAATCTAACCCAAGTGAATCTAGAGAAATCATCCACAATAACAAATTCGTATACCTTCCCTCCTAGACTTACAGTTCCTACTGGTCCAAAAAGATCCATGTGAAGAATTTCCAATGGTTTACTAGTTCTAAGATCATTATTGGACTTAAAAGAGGACTTCAATTGTTTTTCTAATTAACATGCATCACAAAGGTGGTCCTTAGTAAAGTCTAGTTTTGGTATACCTCTTACTAAATTCTTTTGGGTAATTCTCCTAAGATTTTTCATACTAGAATGACAAAGTCTCCTATGCCAAAGCCAAAATTCATCAGAAATAGTTTTCAAACAGAAAGCAATAGGAGTATGAAATGAATTCAAATCTAGCATGTAAACATTATTAACCCTTTTTCCATTTAAAACTTCTTTCCCATTTAGGCTTAATATGCAGCTAGTAGGTAAAAATTTTACATTATATCCCTTGTCACATAGCTGACTTATACTTAACAAATTATGCTTTAAGCCTTCAACCAATAACACATTGTGTATAAAAAAGTTTTTGAAATTACCAATCATACTAGATCCAACTACTTTCTTTGTGGTATTATCTCCAAGTGTAACCTTGCCTACATTCCTGGCTTCTAGCGATATGAATTATGTAGTGTCTCCAGTCATATGCTTTGAACATCCGCTGTCCAGGTACCATCTGCTCCCACGAGGTCTTGTGTGAGAGCAATCCTGCGAAAATATCAAATGTTAGACCTGGGAACCCAAACAGGTTTGGGTTCTCCTTTTAGCAATTTATAATCAGATGCATGTATGATATGTCTAGGTTTATGCATCTTAGGTCTCTACACCAAATTAGATTTCATCATCAAGGTACAGGTGTGAGCTATATGTCCCAAAAATCCACAATTATTACATTTAACATTAGGAAAAATATTCCTAAGTTTTCTTCCATTTGATTGTCTTCTAAGGGATTCCATATATTTAGGATTTGTAAAATCTTCTAGTCTGGTGGGTTTTCTATTATCCTCGAGAGCTCTTATAGTTAGTTTATAAAATGAATTCATATCTTCCAAAATTCGATTGGTATAATTGATTCTATATGCTTTTCTCTCTGATTCATCCTTAAAATTTTTAAAATCTTTTTCAAGATCAGCATAGGATGATTTTAGATTTTCAAAATTCTTATTCAAGTCATCATATTCATCAAGTAATTTCATGTGGTTGTCATCTATTAATGCATGATCTTTCCTAAGGATTTCATGTTCCTTCTTGAGCTCTTCAAATTCTAAACTTAAACTAGCATGCATCTTTTTTATTTTCCTATATGCATCATGCATGTGTTCAGAAACTTCAAATAATTCATCATAGGTTAAGTCACATACCTCTTCTTGATCTGAGTGATCCACATTATCTGCCATCAAGCAAAGATTAGTGACTTCTTCTTCTTTTTCCATCTCAGATGAGTCTGAAGCTGAGTCCGCCCAGAAAGCTCTTTGAAACTTCCTCTTGCCCTTCTTTACCATAGGTTTCTCCTCCACCTTCTCCTTACCAGGAGTGGCTTTGAGTTTTGGGCAATCAGTCTTGATATGACCTGGTTTTTTGCATTCATAACAAATCACTTCATTAGAAACCTTGCCATTTCTGTAAAACTTACCTCTACTCCATTGCTTCTCTTCTGCTTCCTCTTTAAAAAGCTTCTAAATTGTCTAGTCATCAGTGCAATATCATATTCATCCTCAGGTTGTGTGTGTTCACTCTCTGACTCTTCCACTTTTAGTGCTATATTCTTCTCCTTTCGAGATTCACCTGCATCAATCTTTCTTTGACTTACTCCTTGCTCATAAGCAATGAGTGAACCAAGAAGATTGTCAATAGAATAAATGTTTAAATCTTTAGACTCTGTAATTGCAGTAATTTTTGCATCATAAGCAGTAGGTAAACAACGAAGAATCTTATTGACCATTTCAGCATTAGTTAATTCCCTACCAAGTGCATGCAAAGAAGTGACAATTTGTATAAATCTTATGTACATGTCGGAAATAGATTCATTAGGTTTCATGCGAAATAATTCATAGTCATGTAACAAGATATTGAGCCTTGATTGTTTAACCTCATTTGTCCCTTCATAAATATATAAAGTCTATCCCATATGTCCTTTCCGCTTTTGCAAGTGAAAACCCGCATGTAGTCTTCAGATTTTAAAGCACAAAAGAAACTGTTTAAACATTTGGCATTTAATTGTGCTAAGTCACGTTCTTCTACAGTCCAATCTGTAAAAGGTATTTCTACCATTACTCCATCAACTAATCTAGTTGGTTTTGTGTAGCCATCCTGGACTAGTGTCCACATGCGATAATCAAGTGACTGTAAGAAAGTAGACATGCGTGTTTTCCAAAAATCAAAAGGAATATTGTCAAAAAGTGGAGGTCTAGTGATAGAGTAACCCTCAGGTGTGTTTCGGTTTCCGAAAGTAGCCATCTACGTTAATCAAAAAGTAGTTCAAACTTATGATTTTGAAACGATGCTCTGATACCACTTGTTGAGTCTAGTAATTAGGTTGTTAAGCCTAAGTGAATGTCCCAAGGCTACCAAGAGGGGGGTGAATTGGTAGTTTAAAAAAATTTAAGTCCCCTTTTGAAAATTATTGAACCGAAATAAAATTTCTTTTAAATTTTGTAGAAAAATGTTTTTCAACCACAGAGTTTTTAAAACTGAAATATAAAGTGCGAAAACATAAAAACTGTAAAGTAAATGACACCAGATTTATAGTGGTTTGGTCTATAACCAGACCTACATCCACTCCCCAGAGGCACCTTCTGAGTATTGCACTAATACCAATAGTGACTCTCCTTTTGCACCCACCGCAAGGCGGAGAAGCCTTTACAACTCACTCTTTTCACCACTCCCCGATGCGGCAGAGAACCGTCCGTCCTTTTACACAATTCCCAGTGTTGGCAGAGAACCGTCCGTCCTTTCACACTATCCCCAGTGTTGGCAGAGAATCGTCCATCCTTTCACACTCTCCTAGTGTGGGCAGAGAACCCTTCAGTTGTTTACACTCTCCAAGTGTGGGCAGAGAACCCTTCGGCTGTTCACACTCTCCAAGTGTCGGCAGAGAACCGGATCTCCTTGACAGATCTTCTCACAAGAATCTAGAAGGAAGAAGGAAAAGAGTGAAGTAATCTCAATTCACAAGTAGAGACTCTTACCTTTGAACTCCAAGTGAAGCCTTCTCGCTCCAGTGGTAGGAATCCTCACTTGAATGCTCTCTTCCACTCTCTCCTTGGCTATTCTCTCAAGAGGCACGAAGATCTAATGAAAAAAAGATTGGGTGGCAGTCTAATTTGGACTATTTATACAAAAGATCAGAAAAACCATCCAAAAACTGCAAGTATTCAATTCTGTACGCAGTGGATCGTCCTGTACGATCGTGGATCATCCTGGACGATTTTACTTAAATGATCTGAAACGACCCTATTTGAATATGTGTACGAAATGTCTTCGTACAGATGATCGTCCTGTACGAACTGGGTTCGTCTAGTACGAACGGTTATTACCAGGTCGGTTCTAGAAACTGTTGAAAACTGTCCTAAGTCGGTTAATCGTTTGGACGAAAATTTATTCGTCTGGACGAAATTTTTTTAGAGGACAGATCGTCCTGGATGATTATTTACTTCATCTGGACGAAAATTTTCCAGAGGACCAATCGCCACGGACGATAATTTAATTTCGTCTGGACGAAAATTTTCCAGAGACTCGATCATCCTGGACGATTTTTAATTTCGTCTGGACGAAAATTTTCCAGAGAACCAGTCGCCATGGACGATAATTTAATTTCGTCTGGACGAAAATTTTATAAAGAGCCAATCGTCCTGGACGATAATTTATTTCGTCCTGGACGAATAGGACTTAGAAAAAATTTTCCGAGCAAGTTCCTATTCGTTCCATATGCTCTATAGGAGATAACTGTCTGATCGTCCAGTACGAACGTATATCATCCTGTACGATCAATATAAATTTTATATGATCTCCTCATGTGTGTGTGTATGTTTTTATTCACTCAAGTTACAATCACTCCCTTTCAATTTTTATTTCAAAGAAAAGTGCAAGCTTCAAATATTACAGAGTATCTCATGCTGAATTCAATTTGAACTCATCGTAATCTGGAGTTTGTTTTCCCTGAAATGTTAGTACACACAAGAGCAAATACAATTTTTCCAAAATTGTCAGGAGATAACTACTCATTTGAACAATAATATTTGGAATCATCAAAACTTCATAAGTTGCAAAAATGTAAAGCATGCAAATAGCAACTATCTTAACACTCCACTCTAAGAATTTCACTGCAAACTATAGGTCTCCTTTTACCCCCCTCGGTAAGGCAGAGAAGCCCTTACAATATTCCCTTTCACCAACCTAGTGTTGCGGAGTACCAAGCGCTGTTTTCACCCTCCTAGTGACGGCAGAGTGCCTTCTCATTTTTCTCCCTCCTGGAGAAGGCAGAGTACCTTCGAGGTCACGGATGTAGAAGAGTCTACTCCTCAGAGAGCCTCCCACAAGTTCTTACCAAGCCATAGGAGGAGCAAGTTGCAGCAAGAATGGAGCAACCGTGTGATCTCCCTTACACCTCTTCTCCCTCACCAAGCTCACCTTCTCCTTTCTCTCTCGAACCTAAAAAAACTTCCCAAGAGCTCTCTCCCAAGGATTTTCTCTCTGATCATGTTCCCCTCTTTCTATCTCTCAAAAAAAGATTACTAATTTTGATACATAAAACTGGCTCCAAAATCCCTAAAATTTTTAAAGTCGCTGTCACAATCGTATAGTACGATTTCACATCGTACAATATGATATTTATAAATAGGCTTCATCCTGGTACGAAGTTCTATGAATAGTTCAAAATCTAATCGTATGGTATGATACTAAATCATATGTTATGATCCTCAAAACTACTGCTTATACAGGATGATAGCCGGGACGATCAAATGTCATCTTTGTTCAACGTATGGTATGATCTACTTCGTATAGTATGAATGGTCAAAATCAAGGCATCATCCTGGATGAATTTTGAGATGATCAAATGTCATCTCTGTTCATCATATGGTATGATCTACATCGTACAGTATGATAAAGCAAAAAATAAGGATCATCCAGGACGATCTCTGGGATGATAAGAATTCATCTATATTCATCATATAGTATGAACATATTCGTACAATACGATTATCAATCAGTAATTGGGTCTTGATTTATTCCACTAATCATGGGTTAATTTAAGTAAGTACTTAAAATAGATCGTATAGTACAAAGTGATTCGTACAGTACGAACAGCGGAGAATAACTTACTTAAGTTAATGTGATGGCTAGGATTTTGGATTTGAAACACATCGTACATTACGATAGTATTCATACATTATGATTTGTTCACAATAACATTTTATAGTACATATGATCATACAGTATGAAATATTATTGTACAGTACAATTTCCAGAGAAAGAAAAACTATAATATTTACTTTTAAAACGTGCTCCCCCTGTGTGTGTGCATGGTTGCTCAGACTTACATGTAAATTGTGGTCAAACTTAAGAAAATAAAAAATAAAATAAATAACAAATTATATTATCAGACTTATACTCCTAATCTAACCAGTCTTGAGTCTTCCCGTTGTCTTGAGTGGCTTGTATTCTTCCTAAAATATTAGTACTCATGGATAATAGCAAACCATAAATAATATTCAATGAAAAGTAGTTAAGGCAACATTATTTGTCATCATCAAAATATCAAACTCGGGGTCATAGGTCGCAAAAATCTCCCCCTTTTTGATGATGTCAAATAATGTTTATTGTAAGTAAGTTTGAAAGTGATTTTTAAAAAAAAAATTAAACATAAGAACAAGAAAAGCACTAAAAAGGAAAATGCAGTTCGAAATAAAGGAAATGTATTATATTTAACCATAGGAAAACATAAGAGCAAATAAACTACAACAACCTTCTCCCCCTTTTGAGAGCACAAAAAAGAGGAGCAAACAACACTTTGAAAGAAAAATACAACACATACACTTCGAAGGGAAGGATCGTGCTCACTTAGAGGTGGTGGCGGGTTTGGCTAAAAAGAGTGAAGGATTGTTTTAAATCGTTGATCAATCACAGTGAAACATTCTCTAAACCATTGCATGTCGATCTCATATTGCTGATGTTGCTCTTGGATGTGCGTATCGAGATGAGTCTGAAGTTGGTCGAACCATTTGACCAAATCATCATGAGGATAAGCTGCAACAGGAGCTCGGGGTGCTAAATGTCGGTGTGGTCGAGCTTGAGCTGCTGAAGGGGCATCTTCTCCTTGTTCTTCATCAAAGATTGGTTCTTCATGCTCTTGTCCCCGATGGAAAAGAATATAAAAAGAGGCATTCGTATAAAAGATTGGAGGATTATCGGGTTCACCAGGATAGATTAGTTGGTATTTATTCTGAAGGATGTATCCTATAAGGTGACTAAGAGCTAGATTTTATTTCTGGTGAGTAGTGGGGAGGCGAACGAAAGTCATATGGAAAATATAATCAATAATCAAATCAGCCTCGTCAAATTTGGTGTTGGACATGATAAGATAGGTAGTGATAGATAAAATCGGGGTCATGTTGATCAGGTAGACAGCTTCGGGTATTATAGAGATTCTAAGAACATATTGAATAATTCTGACATTACGATTTAATAATTGGACGAGAGGCTAGTGTTGATAGAATGCGGCATTCCTAAGGACTTGATTAACATCACTCCAATCAAATTAGTTTGTGAGAAAGGAACGAACCCTAGGACCTTTATTGGATAGCCCAATATATTGGGCGATTTCGTCTCTGGTGATCTCTATGATTTGACAACAAACAAAGGAGTGAAAGGTTATGTTATCGATGATGTAGGTTAGATTTGCTAGAAATTCCAAAATAAGTTTAGAGTTGTAGGGGAAGGCTAGAGTGAGGAGGAACTGAAAGGTGGTGGAAGCAAAGAGTTTCAGTACCTCGAAATTTAGGGCAGCCTGATTGAGCATTTTGGAAGGTGTAATTTTACAGGCTTTATACTTATGTTAAGCTTCCTCATTTTCAACACTTAGGAACCAAGCGCTGTGATGGCTAGAGGAAGGTGAACTTCTCACTGCCAAATGACTCCACTTGCTGAAACTAGACATTGTGTAGAGGCTGAGTGAAAGGTGAGAAGGAACAGATGTGAGTGAAGTGAGCTGCAAGTGAGGCAAAGTTATAGAATTTTTCCAACATCATACAGTATGATCACCTTTCATACAGTACGATTGGTAATAAATGATCTGACAGATCATTTCAGGAAAATGTGGTCAACACGTACAGTATGATGGATATCATACCGTACGTTCAGAAGAATTTTGATCATCCCGGGGGTCGTCGGTAGGACCTTTGATGAAAAGTTTTATACAATACAAACAGGTGTATCGAATAGTAAGAACTAGATTTATATAATACTAGACACCTTTTACTCATTCTCATCCATTTTACTGAGGTGGATCATACAGTACGATGTGGAGGTATCGTATAGTACGAACACTAATAATATCATATCAACCCGAATTAATTCATCACAATTCGTTTTCTGATGTGAATCGTATAGTATGTAAAGGAGGTATCGTACAGTACGTTGGTCAATAATGTCGTACCAGACAGATTGAATGCCTGCCAGGTTTATCGTACAGTACGATGTAAAGCATATAATATGATTAACAGAGGTGAAATTTGCCTATTGGTTATGAAGTATAGATTTTGGTATATCATACAGTATGATAATAAAATGTCAAATTTTTGTGGTTTTGTGTAGTGAGTGTGTGATGATCAGGAACAACCTTAGAAGAGATTTATTTTTATGCATTAATGTCTATGACACCTAATCTAGTCCTCAAGGTGCTAAAGGTGTCGAACGTTAGTGGTTTTGTGAACATGTCTGCCAATTGATCTGCTGTAGCGATGTGATGCAATTCTATATCTCTCTTAGCAACATAATCTCTTATGAAATGGTGTCTAATGTCTATGTGTTTCGTTCAAGAGTGCTGAATTGGGTTCTTAGAGATGCAAATTGCACTTGTATTTTTACATATGATTGAGATGGTTCCTACAGGTAGGCCAAGATCAAGAATTTTTATTTTAACCACAGTACTTGTGCAACGAAACTTCCTACTGCAATATATTCTTCCTTCATCATGGAAAGGGCTACTGAGTTTTGCTTCCTACTGGACCAAGAAACTAATAATTGTCCTATGAATTGGCAGGTACCAGAGGTGCTTTTTCTATCTATCCTACATCCTGCAAAATCAGAATCTGAGTACCCTAAGATTTCAAAGGAAGTTCTATGCCTAGGATACCAAATTCCTAAGTTTGGGGTGCCTAGTAGATAGCTAAGGATTCTCTTGACCGCAGTTAAGTGAGACTCTTTAGGATCGGCTTGAAAACTGGCACAGAGGCACACATTAAATATTATGTCCGATCTAATGGCAGCCAGGTAAAGAAGGGATCCAATCATTCCTCTAAATTTTTTTGATCTACTGATTTTCTTCTAGAATCTTTGTCTAATTGAATTATTGAGCTCATTGGAGTGTTCATGGGTTTAGCATTATCCATTTCATATTTTTTTCAAAATATCTTTAATGTACTTTGTTTGGCTAAGAAAAGTTCCGTTATCCATTTATTTTACACTAAAGCCAAGAAAGTAATTAAGTTATCCCATCATGCTCATTTCAAACTCATTACTCATTGTTTTTGAGAATTCATCACACAAGTTTTTATCTGAAGATTCAAATAAGATGTCATCCACATAAATTTAAACAATGAGAATTTCATTTTTGATATATCATAAAAAGAGTGTAGTATCTACACTACCCTTTTCAATTCCTCTATCCAATAGGAATGAGCTAAGTTTTTTGTTCCATCCTCTAGGTGCTTGCTTTAATCTATAAAGTTTCTCTTTTAATTTAAATACATGGTTTGGAAATTGTGAATTTTCAAATTCGGGTGGGTTTCTAAACATAGACATCTTCCTTAATTATCCCGTTCAAAAAGGCACTCTTTACATCTATTTGATATAATTTGAAGTTCTTGAAACAAGCAAAAACTAAGAGCACTTTTATGGCTTCTAGTCTAGCAACAGGGGCAAAGGTTTCTTTAAAGTCTATTCCCTCAATTTGGTTGTACCCCTCAGCTACTAATCTGGTTTTATTTCTTTTTATTGTTCCTGAATCATTCACCTTATTTTTGAAGACCCATTTTGTTCCAATAACACTTTATTCTTAAGGTCTCTTGACTAACTCCCAAACATCATTCCTGGTGAATTGGTTCAGATCTTCTTGCATTGCTAGAATCTAAAATTCATCTCGTAAGGCTTGATCTATACTTGTAGGTTCTATTATAGAGATGAATGCTGAATGACTAACCTCTTTCCTAAGTTCATGCCTAGTTCTTACACCTTCTAAAGGGTCTCCTAAAATTATATCTTTCGGATGACTAGAAGAATATGTCCATTCTCTTGGCAAATCTCTCCACCATGATCGCTATGGATTGTTAAGATTTCACAACCTGATTTTTGTTGAATCCATATGGAGAATACCTTAAACTCCTCAAAAGACTCATTATTGTGCTAGGAATCTTACCCAAGTGAATCTAGTGAAGTCATCTACAATCACAAATCCATAATTTTTTCTACTTAGGCTTGCTGTACTAACAGGTCCAAATAAGTCCATGTGTAGGATTTCTAATGGCCTAGAAATGATTACACCTCTAATTTAATGAAAAGATGATTTGACTTGTTTTCCCAGTTGGCAAGCATCACATAAGTGATCCTTAGTAAAGTGTAACTTAGGTACGCCTCTAACTAGGTTTTTCTAAGTGATGTTTCTAAGTGTTTTCATACTAGCATGTCATAGTCTCCTATGCCATAGCCACGAGCAATCTACTATTATTTTCAAACAAAATGAATTTGAGCTATCAATGCAATCAAGGTCTAACATGTAAACAGTGTTCATTCATTTTCCTTCCAAAACTAGTTTATCATTTAAATTAATTAGGCATTTGTTAGACAAAAATTTAATATCAAAACTTTTGTCATTCAATTGACTAATGCTATGTAAGTTATGCTTTAAACCAATAACTAATAAGACATTTTCAATTAAAAAATTCTTACATTACCAACAATACCTGAGCTTATCACTTTCCTGGTAGTGTTGTCTCCCAATATTACTTTGCCTCCATTTCTGGTCTCCAGTAGAATGAACTTCTTCATATCTCCAGTCATGTGTCACGAGCAGCCACTATCCAGGTACCATATGCTTTCACTAGTGTTGAGTCTAGTAAATAGGTTGTTAGACCTAAGTTAATGTCCCAAGGCTACCAAGAGGGGGGGTGAATTGGTATTTTAAAAATTAAACCCTCTTTGAAAATGTGTTGAACCGAAATGAAAATTTTTATTAAATTTTTATAGAAAATGTTTTTCAACCACAAAGTTTTTTAAACAAAAGAAAAATGTGAAAAATAAAAAGCAGTAAATTAAATGACACAAGATTTATAGTGGTTCGGTCTAAACCAAACCTACATCCACTCCCCAGAGGCACCCTCTGAGTATTGCACTAATACCAATAGTGACTCTCCTTTTGCACCCACAGCAAGGCGGAGAAGCCTTTATAAACACTCTTTTCACCACTACCCGGTGCGGCAGAGAACCGTCGTCCTTTTACACAATCCCTAATGTTGGCAGAGAACCTTCCGTCCTTTCACACTCTCCTAGTGTGGGCAGAGAACCCTCAGTCCTTTCACACTCTCCTAGTGTGGGCAGAGAACCCTCCAGCTATTCACACTCTCCAAGTGTAGGAAGCGAACCCTTCGGCTGTTCACACTCTCCAAGTGTAGGCAGCGAACCCTTCGGCTGTTCACACTCTCCAAGTGTAGGCAGCGAACCCTTCAGCTGTTCACACTCTCCAAGTCTAGGCAGCGAACCCTTCAGCTCTTCACACTCTCCAAGTCTAGGCAGCGAACCCTTCGGCTCTTTACACTCTCCAAGTGTAGGCAGCGAACCCTTCGGCTGTTCACACTCTCCAAGTGTCGGCAGCGAACTGGATCTTCTTGACAGATCTTCTCACAAGAAATCTAGAAGGAAGAAAGAAAATAGTGAAGTAATCTAAATTCACAAGTAGAGATTGTTACCTTTAAACACCAAGTGAAGTCTTCACACTCCAGTGGTAGGAATCCTCCTTAGAATGCTCTCTCACACTCTCCTTGACTTTTCTCTCAATAGGCATGAAGATCAAATGACAAAAAGATATTGGGTGGCAGTCTAATTTGGACTTTTTATACAAAAGACAAGAAAAACCATCCAAAAACTGCAAGTTTTCAATTCTGTACGTAGTGGATCGTCCCGTACGATTGTGGATCATCCTGGACGATATTACTTAAAAGCCTTGAAACGAAACTCTTTGTATATGTGTACGAAATGTTTTCGTACAAGTTGATCGTCCCGTACGATCCAAGTTCGTCCGGTACATACGATTATTATAAGGTCGGTTCCAAAAATTGCAGAAAAACCGTCCTAAGTCGGTTGTATCGTCTGGACGAAAATTGGTTCGTCCGGACGAAATTCTTACAGAGACCAGATTGTCCGGGATGATATTTAATTTTGTCTGGACAAAAATATTACAGAGAGAAAATCATCATGTACGATAATTTAATTTCGTCTGGACGAAAATCTTATAGAGACCAGATCGTCTCGGACGATTTTTAATTTCGTCCTGGACGAATAGGACTTAGAAAATTTTTCTGACCAGTTCCTATTTATTCCATGTGATCTTAATAGAAGATAACTGTCTGATCATCCCGTACGAACTGATATCGTCCCATACGATCAGTAGAAATTTTATATGATCTCCTTATGTGTGTGTGTATGTTTTTATTCACTCAATTACAATCACTCCCTTTCAAGTTTATTTCAAAGAAAAGTACAAGCTTCAAATTCATAAAGTATTTGATGCTGAATTTGATTTGCAGTCTTCGTAGTCTGGAGTTCGATTTTTCTGAAGTTAGTACACACAAGAGCAAATACAAATCTTCTAAAATTGTTAGGAGATAACTACATATTTGAACAATAATATTTGGAATCATCAAAACTATACAAGTTGCAAAAATGTAAAACATGCAAATAGCAACTATCTTAACAATCTTCCCCTTTTTGATGATGTCAAAACAATATTTGTTTGTATGATTTCAATTTATAAAAATCTCCTAAACTCCCCCTGAAATAATGAATACATGAAAATAAGGAGGTATTTTGAACTAAAGAACACAATTTTTCGTTTTTCAAAATTTTTTTTTAACAAAACAACAAAAAATACAATAACACAATCTTTAACAAAAAATAAAAAATACAATAACACAAGCCAAATGACATAAAATTAAAAAATAAACAAACACAATAATTTCTCCCCCTTTTTGACAACAACAAAAAGTGAAGAAGAAATAGACAATAAATGTATGTAATTATATGAAATCCATTTGAAATTTAATCTAAAGAGTGATTGACATAAGGTATGCAATCTAAAACAAATAACATTAGGTAAATCATAGAAATTCATAGAATTTAAGAAGTGATATAATATTGTAAGTAAGAAGAATTTATCAAAGACATGATTTAATTTAGACATTTGAGATATAAAAAATCATTACAAGAGAGATGAATAAAAATTCTATATTTCAAAGTTCAATAGAAATATAAATGAACATAAGATTAATTTGAATTAAGAGATTGAAAGAATCTGGAAAAAAGAGAATTACCACATGTGGCGCTTTGCGCATCTTTTTCAATTATTTGGCACATTTTTGTGCATCTTTTTACATTGGGCTTATTTTGTGCCTCTTTTTCACATTTGCGAATCTTTGTGCATTTCTTTTGATTTTTGTACTTTTTGTATAATTTTCAAGAGTAATTGATACCAATTCTTTCCAAGATCAATAATCTAAAATTTCAAATTTTTCTAAGTGCATAAATATCATTTGAACAAAGAAATACAAAATAAGAAAACATCTTAATTGAAATAATAATATTAAATTTAATGTAATCTAAATGAATAGACATGAAATTAAAAATTCTAATTATAATAAGTTATAAACAAATTTTAAATTTAAAAAAACTAGATTTTCTAATGAAATTAATCTCAAATTACAATCTAATTTAAGCACAATTAAGATTAAAAAGACTAATGAAATTCATAAAAACTTAACACATTTCAAAAACAATCCAAATTTAAAGAAAATACAATATATATTGATAATAATGAAAAAGATTACAAAATCACTTCATAATATCAATACTAAAATAAAAAGGAAAAATACACTGAGATTTTAACACAACTAAAACAAACTAAAAACCCACAAATCATAATAGACAATGACAAATCACAGACTCTAAAATAAAATCACTCAAAACAAACAAAAATCACAAAAACAAAATCATAGAAATATAAACTACGAAAACAGAAATATCAATGTTGCAAAAACATTTTTATTTAAGCATTCAAATCTATTACATCAAGCCTTGTTCTTAATGTACTAAAGGTATCAAAGGCTAAAGGTTTTGTAAAAATGTCTGCAAGTTGATTTTCAGTTGAAACATGAGTAAGTTCAATTTCTCCCTTGGATACATGATCCCTTATGAAATGATGCCTTATGTCAATGTGTTTGGTTCTAAAATTTTAAATAGGATTTTTGGAAAAGCAAATAGCAATAGTATTATCACAATAAATTGGAATAGTGCCTATAGTTAATCCTAAATCAATCAACTGCTATTTTAACCAAAGTACTTGTGCCACACAAATTCCTAATGCAATGTATTCTGCTTCTATAGTAGATAGGGCCACTGAATTTTGTTTTCTACTAGACCAAGAAACTAATGAATTTCCAATGAATTGATATGTTCCAGAAGTGCTTTTCCTATCCACTCTACAGCCTCCAAAGACAAAATCCGAATAATCAATAATTTCAAATGAAGAGCTAAACTTAGGATACCAAAATCCTAAGTTCTGAGTTCCTAGTAAAAATCTTAATATCCTTTTCACTACTATCAAATGTGATTCTTTTGGATCTAATTGAAATCTAGCACATAAGCAAACACTGAACTTAATATCTGGTCGGCTAGCAGTCAAGTAAAGTAAAGATCCAATAATCCCTCTAAATTTCTTTTGATCAACAGATTTTCCCTTAAGGTCCTTATCCAACTGAACTGAGGTACTCATTGGTGTACTAACAGGTTTAGCATTGTCCATTTCATATTTTTTTGAAGATGTCCTTAATATATTTAGTTTGACTAAGAAATGTACCTTCCTCAGGCTGCTTAATGCTAAAACCTAGAAAGTAATTTAATTCTCCAATTAGACTCATTTCAAATTCACTACTCATTATTTTAGAAAAATCATCACAAAGATTTTTATTTGAAGATCCAAAAATGACACCATCCACATAAATTTGAACAATGAGAATATCCTTTCCAAATTTCTTTAAAAAGAGAGTTGTATCCACACTTCCTTTTTCAAAAGATCTTTCAAGTAGGAAGGTGCTCAACCTCTCATACCAAGCCCTAGGTGCTTGTTTCAATCCATATAATACCTTTTTTAACTTGAAAACATGATTTGAATATTTAGAATTTTCAAAACTTGGAGGTTATTCTACAAAAATATCTTCTTCAATTACCCCATTTAAAAAGGCACTTTTGACATCCATTTGAAACAATTTAAATCCATTAAAATAGGCAAAGGCAAGTAAAACCCTAATTGCTTCAAGTCTAGCTACAGGGGCAAAAGTCTCCTCAAAATCAATTCCTTATATTTGATTATACCCCTTAGCATCTAATCTAGCCTTATTTCTAATGACTACTCCTGAGTCATTCATTTTATTTTTGAACACCCACTTAGTTCCAACAACACTTTGATCTTTTGGCCTTGAAGTTAATTCTCAAACTTTATTTCTTACAAATTGATTCAACTCTTCTTGCATGGCCAATATCTAAAATTCGTCAGAAAGTGCTTGATAAACATTAGTGGGTTCTATAGTTGAAATAAAGACTGAATGATTGACTTTCTTATTTAATCCACGCCTAGTTCTAACACCCTCACTAGGTTCACCTATAATCAATTCTCTTGGGTGGTTTTTAGAAAATCTCAAATCTCTAGGCAAAGGGTTTTCTGTTTCCAAATTCTCTTCCATATTTTTTTCCAAAATTATTTTATCAATCTTTTGGGAGTTTTTCTCAACAACATTTGGCTCTTCCAAATTTCCAGATTCATCAAATACAACATGTGTGGTTTCTTCAATTACTAAGGTTCTTTTGTTGAATACCCTATAAGATTTTCCAACACTTGAATATCCAACAAAAATTCCTTCATCTGATTTTGGATCAAATTTTCCTAAGACAGATTTTCCATTATTATGAATGAACACCTTGCAATCAAAAACATGCAAATGAGAAAAATTTGGTGTTCTACCTTTTAGCAACTCATAGGGTGTTTTATTTAAATTCGATCTCACATTCACCCTATTCAGAATATAACATGCAGTGCTAACTGCCTCAGCCCAAAAATATCTAGTAAGTGAGTATTCTGCCGACATTGCTCGGGCGGCTTCTATTAATGTTCTATTTTTGTTTTCAACGACCCCATTTTCTTGAGGGGTTCTAGGTGCAAAAAAATTGTGATCAATCCCTTTTTCTTTACAAAAAATTTCAAATCTTTCATTTTCAAATTCTCCTCCATGATCACTTTGTATGGAAATTATTTCACACCCTTATTTTCTTTGAATCCAAGTTAAAAAATTTCTGTATTCCTCAAACGATTTACTCTTATGAAAAAGAAATCTAACCCAAGTGAATATTGAGAAATCTTCCACCATAACAAATCCGTATACCTTCCCTCCTAGACTTACAGTTCCTTCTGATCCAAAAAGATCCATGTGAAAAATTTCCAATGGTTTACTAGTCTTAAGATCCTTATTGGACTTAAAAGAGGACTTCACTTGTTTTCTTAATTGCATGCATCACAAAGATGGTACTTAGTAAAGTCTAGTTTTGGTATACCTCTCACTAAGTTCATTTGGGTAATTCTCCTAAGGTTTTTCATACTAGAATGACAAAGTCTCCTATGCCAAAGCCATGATTCATCAGAAATAGTTTTCAAACAAAAAGCAGTAGGAGATTGAATACAATTTAAATCTAGCATGTAAACATTATTTACCCTTTTTCCATTTAAAACTTCTTTCCCATTTAGGCTTAATATGCAGCTAGTAGGTTAAAATTTTACATTATAGCCCTTATCACATAGCTGACTTATAGTTAACAAATTATGTTTTATTCCATCAATCAATAACACATTGTCTATGAAAAGTTATTAAAAATTCCAATCATACCTGATCCAACCACTTTCTTTGTGGTATTATCTCCAAGTGTAACCATGCCTCCACTCCTACCTTCCAGCGTTATGAATTGAGCAGTATCTCCAATCATATATTTTGAACATCTATTGTCCAGGTACCATATGCTCCCACGAGGTCTTGTGTGAGAGCAACCTTGTAAAAATATCAAATGTTAGACCTGGAAACCCAAACAAGTTTGGGTTTACCTTTTAAAAATTTATAATCAGATGCATGTATGATATGTCTAGGTTTATGCATCTGAGGTCTCCACACCAAATAAGACTTCATCTTCAAAGTACAGGTGTGAGCTATATGTCCCAAAAATCCATAATTATTACATTTAACATTAGAAAAAGTATTCCTAAGTTTTCTTCCATTTGTTTGTCTTCTAAGGGATTCCATATATTTAGGATAATATTTAGGATTTGTAAAATCTTCAATTTTGGGAGGTATCCTATTATCCTCAAGAGCTCTTAATGTCAATTTATAAAATGAATTTATTTCTTTCAAGATTTGATTTGTATAATTGATTCGATATATTTTGCTCTCAGATTCATCCTTAAAATTTTTAAAATCTCTTTCAAGATCAGCATAGGATGATTTTAGATTTTCAAAATTCTTATTCAAGTCATCATATTCGTCAAGTAGTTTTATGTGGTTATCATCTATTAATGCATGATCTTTCCTAAGGATTTCATGTTCCTTCTTAAGCTCTTCCAATTTTAAACTTACACTAGCATGCATCTTTTTCATTTTCCTATATGCATCATGCATGTGTTTAGAAACTTCAAACAATTCATCATAAGTTAAGTCCCATACCTCTTCTTGATCTGATTTATCAACATTATCTGCCATCAAGCAAAGGTTGGTGACTTCTTCTTCTTTTTCCGTCTCAGATGAGTCTGAAGCTGAGTCCTCCCAAAAAGCTCTTTGAAACTTCTTCTTGCCCTTCTTTACATTTGGTTTCTCCTCTACCTTCTCATTGCTTGGAGTGGCTTTGAGTTTTGGGCAATCAGTCTTGATATGACCTGGTTTCCTGCATTCATAACAAATCACTTCATTAGAAACCTTGCCATTTCTGTTAAATTTACCTCTATTCCATTACTGGCGTCTCTTCTGCTTCCTCATTAAAGAGCTTCTGAATTGTCTAGTCATTAATTCAATATCATCTTCATCCTTAGGTTGTGAGTGTTCACTCTCTGACTCTTCCACTTTTAGTGAAATATTATTCTCCTTTCGTGGTTCATCTGCATCAATCTTTCTTTGACTTACTCCTTGCTCATAAGTAATGAGTGAACCATAAAGATTGTCAATAAAATAAATGTTTAGATCTTTAGACTCTGTAATTGCAGTAATTTTTGCATCATAAGCAGTATGTAAACAACGAAGAATCTTATTAACAAATTCAGCATTAGTTAATTCCCTACCAAGTGCATGCAAAGAAGTGACAATTTGTGTGAATCTTATGTACATGTCAGAAATAGATTCATTAGGTTTCATGCGAAACAACTCATAGTCATGTAACAAGATATTGAGTCTTGATTGCTTAACCTCATTAGTTCCATCATAAGTTATACAAAGTCTATCCCATATGTCCTTTCCACTTTTGCAAGTGGAAACCCGCATGTAGTCTTCAGATTTTAAAGCACAAAAGAAGCTATTTAGACATTTGGCATTTAGTTGTGCTAATTCACGTTCTTCTATAGTCCAATCTGCAAAAGGTGTTTCTACCCTAACTCCATCAACTAATCTAGTTGGTTTTGTATAACCTTCCTGGACTAGGATCCACATACGATAATCAAGTGAATGTAAGAAAGTAGACATGCGTGTTTTCCAAAAATCAAAAGGTATATTATCAAACAGTGGAGGTTTAGTAATAGAGTAACCCTCAAGTGTATTTCAGTTTCCGAATGTAGCCATCTACGTTAATCAAAAAGTAGTTTAAACTTATGATTTTGAAAAGAAGCTCTGATACCACTTGTTGAGTCTAGTAAATAGGTTGTTAGACTTAAGTTAATGTCCCAAGGCTACCAAGAGGGGGGTGAATTGGTATTTTAAAAATTAAACCCTCTTTGAAAATGTGTTGAACCGAAATAAAAATTTTTATTAAATTTTTATAGAAAATGTTTTTCAACCACAGAGTTTTTTAAACAAAAGAAAAATGCGGAAAATAAAAAACAGTAAAGTAAATGACATAAGATTTATAGTGGTTCGGTCTAAACCTGACCTACATCCACTCCCCAGAGGCACCCTCTGAGTATTGCACTAATGCCAATAGTGACTCTCCTTTTGCACCCACAGTCAGGCGGAGAAGCCTTTATAAACACTCTTTTTACCACTACCCGATGCGGCAGAGAACCGTCGTCCTTTTACACAATCCCCAATGTTGGCAGAGAACCTTTTGTCCTTTCAAACTCTCCTAGTGTGCGCAGAGAACCCTCCGTCCTTATACACTCTCCTAGTGTGGGCAGAGAACCCTCTTGCTGTTCACACTCTCCCAGTGTAGGTAGAGAACTCTTCATCCTTTCACACTCTCCAAGTGTAGGCAACGAACCCTTATGCTGTTCACACTCTCCAAGTGTAGGCAGCGAACCCTTCGGCTGTTCACACTCTCCAAGTGTAGGCAGCGAACCCTTTGGATGTTCACACTCTCCAAGTGTAGGCAGTAAACCCTTCGGCTGTTCACACTCTCCAAGTGTAGGCAGCGAACCCTTCGGCTGTTCACACTCTCCAAGTGACGGCAGCGAACCGGATCTCCTTGACAGATCTTCTCACAAGAAAACTGGAAGGAAGAAAGAAAATAGTCAAGTAATCCATATTCACAAGTATAGATTCTTACCTTTAAACACCAAGTGAAGTATTCACACTCCAGTGGTAGGAATCCTCCTTTGAATGCTCTCTCACACTCTCTCCTTGACTTTTCTCTCAGTAGGCATGAAGATCAAATGACAAAAAGATATTGGGTGGCAGTCTAATTTGGACTATTTATACAAAAGAAAAGAAAAACCGCCCAAAAACTGCAAGTTTTCAATTCTGTACGCAGTGGATCGTCCCGTATGATCGTGGATCATCCTGGACGATATTACTTAAAAGCCTTGAAACGAATCTTTTTGTATATGTGTACGAAATGTTTTCGTACAAGCTGATCTTCCCGTACGAACCAAGTTCATCCGGTACGAACGGTTATTACAAGGTCGGTTCCAAAAACTGTAGAAAAACTATCCTAAGTCGGTTGTATCGTCTGGACGAAAATTGGTTCATCCGGACGAAATTCTTACAGAGACCAGATCGTCCTGGACAATATTTAATTTTGTCTGGATGAAAATATTATAGAGAGCAAATCATCATGCACGATAATTTAATTTTGTTTGGACAAAAATCTTACAGAGACCAGATCATCCTGGACGATATTTAATTTTGCCTGAACGAAAATCTTACAGAGACCAGATCGTCTCGGACAATTTTTAATTTTGTCCTCGATGAATAGGACTTAGAAAATTTTTCTGACCAGTTCCTATTTGTTCCATGTGATCTTAATAGGAGATAACTATCTGATCGTCCCGTACGATCAGTATAAATTTTATATGATCTCCTTATGTATGTGTGTATGTTTTTATTCTCTCAATTACAATCACTCCCTTTCAAGTTTATTTCAAAGAAAAGTACAAGCTTCAAATTCACAAAGTATTTCATGCTGAATTTGATTTGAAGTCTTCGTAGTCTGGAGTTCAATTTTCCTGAAATGTTAGTACACACAAGTGCAAATATAAATCTTATAAAATTGTTATGAGATAACTACACATTTGAACAATAATGTTTGGAATCATCAAAACTATACAAGTTGCAAAAATGTTAAACATGCAAATAGCAACTATCTTAACAACTAGGTCTTTTGTGAGAGCTTCCCTATAATTTCATTCAATGAGTAGATTTGGGAACCTAAGTGAGTTTGGGTTCCTCATTATGCTTCATGAATGAGATATATGCATGCTATGCTATGATGGATGCACATTAGGTCTCCATACTAAGTGTGTCCTACGATGAATTGTGCATATGTGGGCTATGTGACCTAGCATGCCACAAGAGAAGAACCTAACACTAGGAAATGGATTCACTAACCTGTGTGGGTGGTGATGCCTCTTCCTAAAGTTGTGTAATGTATGCTGTGTTGGGGGTTGACTAGGTTGGGCTAATGTGAGTGATACAATTTCTTTTACTAGTTCTTTGATTCTTTCTTGGAAAGGGTTATTTTGATATGTCAATCCATGAACTTCTATTTTTAACAAATGCTCACTGTGATCTACTTTTAATGCAAGTTTGTCTAGTCTGTGAAAAGCCTCTTCTTGTTCAACATGAGTGGTTTTCAAGGTTTCATGCATTTCAGTTAGTTTAGTATGCTTCTTATTTGATGCATCATACTCATCAAGAAGTACCATATGATCTCTATCTAATCAGAATTTTCTTTGACTAAGTTAACATGCTCAGCTTGTAAACTACTAAATTCAATATTAAGACTAGCACGCATCTTTTTCAATTTCCTATACGAGTCATGAATTTTTTCAGAAATAAGCAATAAATCTTCATATAAAAGCTGACATAACTCATCGTTATATGATTGATCAAGATTATAGTTAGCCTTTAGACACTAATTTGTTACCTCCTCCTCTGCTTCTTCTTATGATTCTGAGGCAGAGTCGGTCCAAAAAGCTTTTTGTATCTTCATTTTTCCATTCTTATACTTGGCTTTGTCCTTCCTCTTTTCCTTAGCAGGTTAGCTCTTTAAGTTGGGGCAATCAGCTCGAAGTTGACCTGGCTTCCTGCACTCAAAATAGATTATGTAAGATGAAAATTTATTAAACATAGAGCTTTTACCTTTATTCCAATCGTTCTTATGATGCCTTTGTTTTCTATTTAAAAAGTTCTTGAATTGTTGGGTCATCAAGGCTATATCATCTTCTTCCTCCCTTGCAGAGCTATCTCTCTCTGAATTGTTTGCTTTTAATACCACCGTTCTCTCCTTCTTTTCACTTGCATCACTTTGTCTTTGACTCACTCCTTGCTCATATATAATGAGTGATCCAAGGAGATTATCAATAGAATAAACGTTAAGGTCTATAAATTCGGTGATAGTAGTTATCTTAGCATCGTAGGAACTAGGTAAGCATCTTAGAATCTTATTAACTTTCTTAAAATTTGAAATCTCTCTACCAATTGCATGCAAGGATGTCATGATTTGGGTGAACTTAGTGTTGCAACCCATGACCCCATGTTTGAGATTTTGATGATGACAAATAATATCGTTTGAATCGTCTATTCATTGAATATTATTTTATTTGCTATTATCCATGAGTACTAATATTTCAGAAAGATCAAAAGCTACTCAGGACGATAGGAAGACTCAAGAATGGATAGATTAGGAGTATGAGTCTGCAATGTATTTTGTTGTTTATTTTATTTTTATTTTCTTGAGTCTGACCACAAAATGCATAAAAGTCTGAGGAACCATGCACACACACAGGGGGAGAGTGTTTTTAAATGAAAAATTTAGAGTTTTTCTTCCTCTGTAGATCGTACTGTGATGTTATTTCATACCCTACGATCAGAGGTTTGTAGGACGATTCTGTGAATAGATCGTACCGTACGAATGTATTCATACTATACGATATGTTCAAAGCCAAAATCCTAGCAGCCATTTTAAACTTAAGTAAGTTATTTTCCACCGCTCGTACTGTACGAACACCTTCGTACTGTATGATTTTATTTAAATACTTACTTAATTTAACCCGTGATTAGTGCAAGAAATCCAGTCTTAATTATAATTTGAACATCGTACTATATGAATCCATTCGTACAATACGATGAACAGAGATGAATTATAATCGTCTTGGAGATCGTCTCAGATGATCTCATTGATTTTGTCTCATCGTACTGTACGATGTCAATCGTACTAGACGATGATCAGAGATGAGCTTTGATCATCCTGACTATTGTCCTGTACGAACATAATTGTTATGAATCGTACCGTATGATCTAAAATTGTACTGTATGAATGTTTTTGAACTGTTCGTACCACTTCGTACTAGGACGAAGTCTGTTTATACATATCATACTATATGATTTGAAACCGTACTGTATGATAGTAACGGCTACTTTTGAAATCTCAGGGATTTTGGAGCCTGTTTTGAGGTGAAAAACTTGTCATATTTTGACAGAGAGAATTAGAGAGGAGAACGTGGTTAGAGAGGGATTCCGAGGGAGAGAGCTCTTGAGAAGTTCTTTAGGGTTTGAGAGAGGAAGGAGAAGGTGAGCGTTGTGAGAGAGAAGAGGTGTGAGGGAGATCACACGGTTGTTCCGAACTTGCTGCATCTTGCTCATCCTGTGGCCCTAGAAGAATTTGTGGGAGGATCTCCAAGGGGAAAGGCTCTTCTACATCCGTGACCTCGAGGTACTCTGCCTTCTCCAGGAGGGAGAAAAAATAGAAGGTTCTCTACCGTTGCAAGGATGGTTAAAATAGAGTTTGGCACTCCGCCATGCCGGGTTGGTGAAAGGGAGTATTGTAAGGGCTTCTCCGCCTTGCCAAGGGGGGCAAAAGGAGAGCTATTGCTTGTAGTGAAATACCAAGAGCGGAGGACTCCGGGGAGTGGACGTAGGTCATGGTTTGACCGAACCACTATAAAAATCTCGGTGTGCTTTTTTCTTATTATCTTTTATTATTGTGTGCATTTTATTTTTCAATATTTGCTTCGGAAAATTTGTGAAAAAAATTGTTTTAAATTTTCATGTTAAAATTTTAAAACATTAAAAATATTAGAACTCCTGCTTAAATTTTAACTATTGTCAAAAAAATTTTACAATTCACCCCCCCTCTTGTCCATCTAGTAACTTCACCTAGTGTATATGTCAGATATTGTCTCGCTAGGTTTCATTCAAAAGAGTTCATATTCATGCAATAAAATGTTAAGCCTAGACTGTTTTACTTCTTTTATTCCTTTGTATGTAATGCACAGTCTATCCCAAATCTCCTTACCAGTAGCACAGGTAGAAACTCTCATATGATCCTCAGACTTTAATGCATAGAAAAAGAAATTTAAACACTTAGCATTCAATTGGGCTAAATCCCTATCCTCATTGCTCCATTCATTAAAAGGTATTGGAGTTTTCACTCCATTCAAAGTTTTAAAAGGTGCAACATATCCATCATTAACTAACATCCACATGCGGTAATCGATAGATTGCAAAAAGGTAGATATTTTAATTTTCCAGAAATCAAACGGGATGTTATCAAAAAGAGGTGGAAGGGTTATTGAATAACCCTCGGTAGTGTTACGATTTCCAAAATGCAACATTATCATTTTTTTTTCAACGTTTTCTAAAACACTATTTTTGAAAATAGGCTTTGATACCAATTGAAATAACTAAATCGACAAGAGGGGGGTGAATTGTGAAAACTTTATAGGAATAATAAAAGACCTAAGGAAGAGTTCTAATATTTCGGTGTTTTTAAATTTTGGCAAAAAAATTTAACTACTACGAAGGCAAATACTTGAACTCAACATGCAACGATAAAATCCCATTTTTTTCTCTTTCATAATTTTCACTACGCAAATAATATGAAAACAAAGTACAAGTAAAAAATAAAAAGCGATAAGGAAAAAGCACACCGGAATTTTATAGTGGTTCGGTCAAACCATGACCTACATCCACTCCCCGGAGTCCTCCGCTCCAAGAATTTCACTACAAACTATAGCTCTCTTTTTGCCCCTCTCGGCAAGGCGGAGAAGCCCTTACAATACTCCCTTTCACCAACCCGGTGTGGCAGAGTGCCAAGCGTTTTTTTCACCCTCATAACGACAGCAGAGTATCTTCTCGATTTTCTCCCTCTTAGAGAAGGCAGAGTACCTTCGAGGTCATAGATGTAGAAGAATCTCCTCCTCTGAGAGCATGCCACAAGTTCTTCCTGGGCCACAGGAGTAGCAAGATGCAGCAAGAATGGAGCAACCGTGTGATCTCCCTCACACCTCTTCTCCCTCACCAAGCTCACCTTCTCCTTCCTCTCTCAAACCCAAAAAAAAACTTCTCAAGATCTCTCTCCCAAGGATTTCTTCCCTAATCATGTTCCCCTCTTTTTTTCTCTCATAAAAAGATTACTAATTTTGATACATAAAATAGGCTCCAAAATCCCTGAAATGTTCAAAGTAGCCGTTATAATCGTACAATATGATTTCAGATCGTATAGTAGTATAATATGTTATGTATAAATTAGCTTCATCCTGGTACGAAGTTGTAGTGACAGTTCAAAATCTAATCGTATGGTACGATACTAAATCATACAGTATGATCCTCAATACTTCTGCTTGTACAGGATGATAGCCGGGACGATCAAATGTCATCTCTGTTCATCATAAGGTATGATCTACATCGTATATTATGAATAGTCAAAATCAAGGTATCGTCCAGGATGAATTTTGGGATGATTAAATTTTGTCTCTGTTCATTGTATGATATGATCTATATCATACAGTACGATGAAGCAAAAAATAAGGATCATCTAAAACGATCTCTGGGATGATCAGAATTCATCTCTGTTCATCGTATAGCACGAACGTATTCATACAAAATGATTATTAATCAGTAATTGGGCCTTGATTTATTCCACTAATCACGGGTTAATTTAAGTAAGTATTTAAAATTGATCATACAGTACAAAGTGATTCGTATAGTATGAACGACGGAGAATAACTTACTTAAGTTGTTGTGACAGCTAGGGTTTTGGATTTAAAACACATCGTATAGTACGATCGTATTCGTACAGTAAGATTTGTTCACAGATAATATTTTACAGTACATAAGATCATACACTATGAAATATTGTTGTACAGTACAATTTCAAGAGAAAAAAAAAACTATAATTTTTACTTTTAAAACCCTTTCCCCCTGTGTGTGTGCATGGTTGCTTAGGCTTACATGATATTTATGGCCAGACTCAAGAAAATAAAAAATAAAATAAATAACAAATTACATTGTCAGACTTATACTCCTAATCAAACCAGACTTAAGTCTTCCCGTTGTCTTGAGTGGCTTGTGATCTTCCTAAAATGTTAGTACTCACGGACAATAGCAAACCATAAATGATATTCAATGAAAAGTAGTTCAGTCGATATTATTTGTCGTCATCAAAATCTCAAACTCGGGGTCATGGGTCGCAACATTAATAAGATAAATCGATCCACAAATTATGAACGACCATGCACCACCACCCATAGAATCAAGAAAGAGCTCTCAGTCTATCAATACTTTCTAGTTCTGAACCTAGTAAGTTTCCCTGTGTTGAGCTAAATTAAGCAACAGGCTCCACTATTGGTGTTGCTCTTCTATCAATTCCATTAAATTTTAGTCTTGCGACCATACTTTCTAAAACTTTAGTCAAACCCAAAAACTTTGGGAGGCTCTTTTTATGGCCATCTCTTTGTCTCACTAGAGAATTTTAGAGGGGGAGGCTCTAGGATGGAAAGAGGGGGTGGCCATAGGTCACCTCCTCCCAATGGTGGTAGAGGCAACAAGAAGGAGGTGCAAAGTGGCAATTTCTGAAAGGTCCTTAAAGATGATGTCAAGTTGGCGTCTGCACAGCCTTCACTATTATAAAACTCCACCCAAATAGTTGGGTCGAGTAAGGCTGTTGCTCCTAATGATTCTTTGGAGTAATTAGTCACAAAAACTCATGACATCTTTCGGAGGGCCAAAGAAAATGACAGCATATTCGAGAGGAATATGGAGGTGCAGGCTCCATCAATCTTAGAGACAGCACTGTTGTTTATCCATGGTCTGACCACTTAGGCTCTAGCTCCCCTAGTTCCTGAAGCTTTTAGCTACCCCTTAGGAAGTGTCAGTTATACTTTCCACCCACTCAGCAAGTATAGCAGACTCATCCTGATTAGCCTACGTAAGGTTTTATCTCCCCCAGCACCTATAGTTCATATAATGAAATGGAAGATGATGATGCACACTCTAAATCAAGTGCAAACATGGAAGAATCAAGAGATTTCTTGGATACCCATAGTAATCAATCAGATGATTAGGTAGATATGGACGAAGAGGGCGTCGTGTATTCGCATGACCTAGCGCCAGCTGCCTAGCCTGTAGGCTCTCAAGAGATGGTTGAACCGTTGGATACATGCAAGATTCAGGTAGTACCTCAGTCAATTAGGAATTTGAATCCTTTATGAACTCTCCCTAATGCCCAGATCTAGGACCTGGAAGATCTAATCCAACCACCAAACGTCCAAGCCAAGTTCATACAAGGTTTCTAACTTATAAGGTGTGGATTCCATTGGCCATGTGCTGATTTCCTATAGGACAAAGAGTACCAATTATGATTCTATGACTGGAAAGGACTCTTAAAGCTAAAGGTGTGAGCGTCCTAAAGGTTCCTTATGCTCTCCTATTTTCTTTCCCATAACATGTTTGTGCTAATGCACCCAAGCCCACAGAGACTTCTTCACAGCCAATACAAGTTCCCAATCACCCATCTCATCCTTTTTGGAGGTGTGTTCAATGAAGCATTTAATTGAAACAAGCTCCAACTTATTCTAGTTGACAATCTAAGCGAGGAAACACTTGGCCAAGGATGGACTTTCCACGAAACTGGAACTAGGTGTAGTCTATGTAAACATCTCTCGACTGGAGAGGGCCATTATAGCTAAGCACTTGGTCATCATATTCCCTTTCCCTATATTATGAGTGAGCTCAAAAGAAGGAGGTTCAAATTCAGGGAGTTTCAAGTGATCACCTCGGCCCCAAACTCGAGGCTTCAGCACATGGTCCGACTGCTTAATGAGACTCTTTCCAGGATCTTGGGTTGGTGGAAACTATGAGCGAAGGTAAGATGGATTGAAGAGGGTGTGGTAATATGAACTTCTTTCATTTAGAAGCTTCAGCTCATAGAAGAATGATCAGGATCCAGAAAATAAGACTTTCAAATGGTGAGTTACACATGAAAGCAAGGAAATTCTGAGTTTTATTTCTAAATTTTTCAAGCAGAAATGGACAGATAAGCCTATTAGTGAAGCCAATTGGCCTTCTCTTGTTGAAAAAAGAGAAGTGGTTTGTAGGTTCCATTGTATTCTTGATGGTAATGTCATTGAGCAAGAAATTTGGATGGTAGTAAAAACTCTTGGGGGGGGGGGGGGGGGGGGGGGGGGCAATCGGGCATTAAGTAGAATTAGTATAATTGCTTCATTTTTTCAAAAATTTTGGAGTATAGTGGGGAAGCAGATCCTGTATTATTGTTTGAAAATTTTCAAATCCTGAGTTATGGGGGTGGATTTGAAGGAGAGAGTTATTATTCTCTTGCCAAAGGTTAACCAGCTAGGTCATCCATCAAAATTGAAGCACTTAAGCTTATGCCAAACTATCTATAAGATAGTTGCAAAAAATTTTATTAATCGATTAAAAGGAGTTCTACCTAAAATTATATTGAAAGAGCAGGCGGCTTTTATTTCTGGAAGATCAATTTCATGTCATTGTTCGTTAGCTCATGAGCTCATTAATAAATTTAAAGAGCCTACTTATACCAAAGGGTTCATGGAACTTAAAATAGACATGGAACAAGCTTATGATAAGATGTTTTAAAAGACTCTTGAACTTGTGCTTTATAAAATTGGCCTTCCAAATAGATTTTTTGATTGGGTTCTGAATTGAATTAAGTTCCCTTAGTTTTCATTGCTTATTAATGTGCTGAATTCATAGTGGATCATGACTCATTGTGAATTTTTGGAGGACTGTCCATTATCACCTTATTTGCTTATTATTTGTTTGGATCTTCTCACCGTAGCATTCCACCAAAGTAATCTTCTAGCTTGCGTGCCTGTTAGTATTAGAGGACCAGTTATTTCACACTTATTATATGCTGATGATAATATAGTTTTCTAAGGTAGTTATATGAATGAATTAAGGAATATTAATTCTATTATCCAGGACTACTGTGCTTGGTCTGGGCAGAAAATCCATTATGGCAGATATGTCGTTATATTCCACAAGCTTACCCCTCTTTGGAAGAATAATATATTTACTAGATTGATTGGGTTCCAGAGAGTAGAGGAACTCGAGTATCTAGGGAATAAACTTACCATGAGAAGATTGGTTAAATATGATTATACCACTGTCTTCCAAAATGTTAGTGCTTCTGTTATGTCCTGGGGGAATAGAAACTTGTCACTTGCTGGGAAAGTTACGTGATTAAGTCTTCTCTTATTCTTTTAATTATGCATGCAATGACCCATTATCTTCTTCTCAATGTGGTATTAGAAGTGGTGGAAAAGAAGTGCATGATCTTCTTATCGGATAAAGATACACATAATAGAGGGCTACACTACGCTACATGGGAAGAGTGCAAGATGAGAAAGCTGGGGGGTCTTGGATTTCATGCTATGTCTATGTGGATTGGCCCTCTTAGATCAAGGATTGATTGGGATTTTTCATACAAGCCGTAAACTTTATTTCATAGATATATGAAGGATAAATATGGTATTATGTCTTGGTAGCATGAGGGGCAAAGAGGAGACTTTGGAAGTTGGAAATTTATCTATGAAGGCACTGACAGCTAGTTGAATTGCATTTGGTGGAAACTCAAGGTTGGAAAAAGTGTTGATGTATTGAGACAATTTTTTATTTGGGATTGTGCTTTGGTTGAATGGCTTACTTTTGGTAATGTGGAATGCTTGGATGGAATTAAAGTAGCTGAGTTTATTACTTTGGATTGCTATTAGAACTGGCAGACGCTTGTGGAGTGCTTTGGTGAAGATTTGGTTATGTAAATCTACTATATCCCAATTCATTGCAAAGAGCCTGAAGAAATAATGGAATTGGTTAAAAGATCGTTGGGGTCTACTATTGCGGCTATTATGTGTAATAGATTATTTAAATCTAGGGAGGAGCTAACTAATGATATTTATAAGCTCAAACTTCTTCCTTGAGAGAGTATTTTTTGATGGAGAATTTACCAAGGAATTATACTGACGAACATATGGCTTAACTCTCGAGGTTTGTAAGAGAATGTTGAATGCCTAATGGGGTGGCATGAGATAGAAGATCTTGCTCATATTATGGTTAGTTGTAAGCAGCTTGGAGATACACTTGATGTGCTTAGCAAATAGGGGATACCTACCCCACGGTTCAGGAATTTTGAGGAGATAAAAAGGAAAATAAAAGGCTACACTGATGATGACTACTTATAAGTTGTACTATATTATTTTAGCCCATATAAATGTTAGCATAATAGGAATGCAAAAAAGCACAATAAATTGATTTCTTATGTAAATGTTATGGCAGTACACATTATGGAAGTGATCAAACATGACAAGGTTTTTTCTTATTTGGAGCACTGGGATACTACTCAACCTAGAGGGTTTTTTCACCAACTTTATGGGAAGATCTTGATCATATTATGGTTAGCTGTAAGCAGCTTTCAGATACACTTGATGTGCTTAACAAATGGGGGCTACCTACCCCTCAGTTCAAGAAGTTAGAAGAGCTGAAAAGAAAGATTAAAGGCTGCACTAATGATGACTACTTATACATTGTAGTGTTTTATTATAGCACATATCAATGTTGGCATAATAAGAATGCAAAAAAAGAATAATAAACTGATTTGTTCTGTGAATGTTATGGCAGCACACATTATGGAGGTGATCAAACAAGATAAGGTTATTTCTTGATTTGAGCACTATAATACTACTCAACCTAGAGGGTTGTTGAGTCAGCACTATAAATTGTTGAGTCAGCCCTAGTGGAAATCATTAAAGCAAATGAGAACAAGGTGAATGAAGAATTTCCTCTGTTGGTTGATAAACAAGGAAATTTTGATGATCGTATCAGCATTTCTAAAGAGAATAATAACAAAATGGAGGTAAATTCTGTATGGTCGAAGAAACAAAACATAAGGGTGGATAAATTAGATCTGGGATCATTCTTATCTGATGATGGAAGGACAGTCCAGCTTCACGCAAAAAATGAAAGTATTAATGCTAAAAAACTAGACTGTGCTCTGGTGGTGAAAATATTTGGTGATAACATACTATTTTCTTCAGTATGTATTGAACTGAGAAAGCTATGGAGTAGATGTGGGAAGTTTCATATAACGTGTTTAGGCACTGGATGGGTGCTTTGCTCATTTGAAAATCCAGCAACTATGGAAGAAGTTATGATAGGTGGTCCTTGGTATGTTAAAGGACATGTGGTGGGTTTGGACAAATGGTCTCCTATGTTTTCTACAAATTCTTTGAAGGGGATTTCAGCTCCCTTATGGATAAGATTACCTAACTTACCTTTGCAATGTTGGGGTGATATCAACATTTGTAGGATTGCATCGAAGGTGGGAAAGCCATACTTGCTTGATGGGAACTTATTTCAATGGGGTAGAAGAGAATACGCTAGAGTTTTCGTTCGTGTTCCCTGAATGAAAAATTACCCTTTGGGGTATGGGTGGAAGGATTATATGGAAAAGTTTTCCAAAACATCGTTTATGAAGGCATTTTAAAGTTATGTTATGAATGTGGCTTCATTGGTCACACCATAGCAGAATGTATGAAATTTAAAGAAAAGAAGGCAACTTCCACTATTGTTCCTGATTTGGTCAGGAATGTTCAAGATCAAGTTAGTTCCAGAGAAGCAGAAAACTTAAGTCATCAAGAAGATGAAAATAGATATGGGTCGTGGATTCATGTAAAGTATGGTAAGAAGAAGTTTTCTGAAAATAATGGAAGATTGACAGGAACAGCTAATAAGCAAAGACTTTTCTCAAAAAAAGTTTTTGTTCCAAAGATATAGAATTCTTCAGTAATTGAAGAAGTTCAAGCTTTACAAAATGAATTTTTGAAGACTGCCCAGGATAAATTTATTCCTGTAGAAGATGATCGTGTACATTATGAAGAGGCATTGGATATTGTAAAAATTGCTGAAGATGAAATTAAAAAAGCTTAGGTTTCTATTTCAAAAGTGATAGTCCCTATTCTGAATAAATTTGACATTCTATCTGAAGTGGAAGATAATATTATGAATGAGCATGGAGAGGAGAAAGTTGATAAAGAAGTTGAAGTAGGGGAAATAATTGCTGATATGAATACAGCTGTTTCAGAAAATGCTGAAATACGGAATCAAGAGAAGAAGACGGGAGCTGAAGAGTTGCGTAATGATGCTTGCCTGGATACCAAAACTGTGGAGAAATTTTCTTCAGGAAAGAAAGTAAAGCTGCTCAGAGAACTGAAGTCCCTGGGGTCAGGGAACATTGTTAATCCTAGCAGGAAGTTAGAGATTGGTAGAAAAAAAAGGGTGGGGGGCCTTCCCCTCTTTTTAAAAAATGACTTCTTTAGCTTTTTGGAATTGTATAGGGGCCAAAAAGAGAGAGGCCACTCTATATCTCAAAGAGTTTGTAAGAGAAAATGATGTTTTATTTGTGGGACTAGTTGAAACCAAAGTCAGTTCATTGGAGAATCTACAGATTTTGAGTTTTCTGGTAGTCAAATGGGAATCATTTATGGTTCCTTCTGATGGCCTTTCTAGAGGTATTTTGGTACTTTGGAGGAAGGATGTGGCATCTTTTTCAGTATTGGAAGTTTCTTCACAAGTTATCATTGGGAATCTTGAAGTTGTTAATAGAGGATGTTGGCAAGTTTCCTCAATATATGGGAGTAGAAGTATGAGGGATAGAAAATCTCAATGGGAGATTTTAGAAAAAATGTATGATAATAATAAACCAGCAGTTATTGGGGGAGACTTTAACTGTATCTTGTCACAGGAGGAGAAAAGAGGAGGCAAAAAATTTGTTTTCACTAAAGGAGCAAAAAGAAATGAAGATGTTTATGAACAACAACGAGTTCCATGAAGTAGGGTTTATTGGACCCAAATTTACTTGGTGTAACAACAAAACAGGGGGAAGACGTATCTTAGAAAGATTGGATAGATGTCTTATTAACACTTTTGCAATGAATTCTATTCATCTAGCCTTGGTGAAGCATTTGTCTCGTATAGCTTCGGACCACTGTCCTATTATTATGGAGGTGTTAAAACTGGTGGAATTTAACTAAAAAGGTATGAGCTTTGAAGATGTGTGGGCTACCTATCATGGGGCTTTTGCTATTGTAGAAATACATGGAAGAAGGGTGGAGGGAGTGATCCAGCCAATTCACTAAACTTGAAGTTTAAAAGAACTCTTTAGGCCTTATTCTATTGGAGTAAGGCTAAATTTAAGAGTTTAAATGTATTATGAGATTCATTGAATAAAGAGATTTATGAATTATAACTAGAAGAAGCTGAGGGGATGCACAATTAGGCAAAGTTGTTGCTGCTCCGGACAAAGGTAAATGAATAAAATTGTACTTTGGCAAGACTAAATATTTGGTGGGGACAAAGAGCCAACGCTAGATGGTTAGAGGAAGGTGATACAAATTCAGCTTTCTTTCATTCTTTTGCAAATGCAAGAAGGAGCCCAAACTGGATCAAACAAGTCAAAAATGAAGATGTTGTATTCACGGATCAGCTTAATGAGATTGAAAGTATTTTTTCAAATTTCTTCAAAGCTAAATGGAGACATAGAAACTGTAGGGTGGATGGTTGGACAAAACCATTTGCTATTTTGGATAGGGAAGATCAACTCAAACTAGATGCAGATTTTTCAAAGGAGGAGCTTCAAGTTATGGTGGTCAACTTGGGGAAGAACATCTCACCGAGACTTCATGAAATTACATTATCTTTTATTAAATGCTTCTGGAAGGTAATTCAGTATGATGTTTGGAATGCTATTGATATGTTTTTTAAACAGGAATTATGCATCAAAACTGGAAGGAGACATTGATAGTGCTAATTCCTAAAGTGCAAAATCCAGTTTATCCAGCAAACATCCCTCAAATAAGCCTATGCATGACTACTTATAAATTAGTAGCAAAAATGTTGATGATTAGATTGGAGATGGTTATACACAAGGTTATTTCAAATGACGAAGTGGCTTTCATAAAAGGGAGATCTTTGACAGATCATGTTCTCTTCGCTTAAGAGGTTTTCAACAAAATTCGACATTCAAAAGCTAAGAAAGGATTTTTGGCCATCAAAGTTGACATGGAACAGGCATCTGATAGCATGGGGTGGCAAGCTTTGAGGCAAGTTCTTCTTCATTTTAAATTCCCTAGCCAATATTTGGATTTAATCACGAATTGTATTTTAGTTCCAAAATTTTACTTATTGATTAATGGGAACAAATCAAATTAGATTGAAGCTAGGAGTGGGTTTAGACAAGGATGTCCTTTATCCCCATTTTTTTATATTGTGTTCCCAAATTTTATCGGATGCACTTTGAAAGTTCGTTCGAGATGTTAAGCCCTATGAACTTAGTCCCAAGCTAACTAAGAGGGGGGGGGGGGGGGTGAATTGGTATTTAAAAAAACTTTGAAGATAAAGAAATAAAAACAAAAACCAAATCACACCACAAGAAATTAATGCGGAATAAAAAGTGCGGAAGCAAAAATAAGAACACAAGATTTATAGTGGTTCGGTCGACTCGACCTACGTCCACTCCATGGAGGCACCCTTCAAGTATTGCACTACAAAATGCGACTCTCCTTTAGCCCCCACGGCTAGGCGGAGAAGCCCTTACAAGAATCTCCTTTTTGCCACCCCGGCAAGGCAGAGAACCTACCTCCTTTTGCTTCCTCCTGAAGCTGGCAGAGAACCACAACCAAAAGCAAACTCCTTACCTCTACCGACCCTTCCACAAACGAGAAACTCCAGACAAAAGACAAGCAGAGCGATCCTTGAAGCAATCCTTGTGAATACCCCTCACAAGCTCCCCCTCACAAGATCCTCTCTCTCTCCCTCTCTCTCTTTCTCTCCTCAAGGTCTTCTCAGGTCAAGGCAGCAGCCAAAGGTCCTTCTAAAACGTTTGAACAAGAGCTCTTAAATAGAAGAGCTCTCAAGGAGCTCATTAATTGCAAGTAGCCGACTTTATCGTCCCGGCCGATCTGGACATCGTCCTGGCCGATCAGTACAAATCAAAGAAGATCGGCCAGAGCATCGCCCTGGGAACAGTCCTGGACGATTGAAATTTGGCTTGATCATCCAGGCCGATCATACAATCGTCCTGGACGATTAGTTCAAATCAGACGCAAATCGTTCTGAGCATCGCCCTGTTTATGACCTGGCCGATATTTATCGTCCTGAAGCAACTCAAGGATTTTGAATGTATCGTCCTGGCCGATCCTTCGATCGTCCAGGACAATTTGATTGTATCAATCATCCTTAATTACTCTCTCAATTTCCTGATCAATTAAGGCATAATTTGGTAATTTCGTCCAGGCCGATACGGGGATTGTCCTGGCCGATAATTTAAAAATACAGTATACCTTAACTGTCTAAGGTGGCTACTTCTTTCTGTTTTGAGCTTATCGTCCTGGCCGATACACGTATCGTCCAGGCCGATATGTTAATGTCGGCTGCCTTAATTAAGAATCCTTAATTAGACTTTCTGTTTTAAGCTGATCGTCCCGGATGATATAAATATCGGCCGGGCCGATGTGGGCAAAAATAGAAATTCTAAGTCTCTCAAGTGTGTGTGTGTAGGGTTACTTAGCATCAGTCTCTTTGACCATTACAAGTAGACTCAAAAAGAGAAAAACAAAAGTATAGACTGACTCAACCCTAAACCTACGCAATTCTGAACTTGGCTTCTTCATGATCGTCCGGTCTTCGATTCCTGAAAAGTTAGAAGCAACAAGTAGTCCAAGAGAAGTAGTGTTTGTCAATCATCAAAACAGAAGCCATGAAAACATAGATTTGCAACACGCTTTATCAAAGTGGGAAGAAAATGGGCATTCAAATTATTTCTAAAGCACCAAGAGTGTCTCATTTTCTCTATGTGGATGATATTCTAGTATTCTCTGAAGACAACTTGAAGAAGATCAAAAAAATTAAAAAGACTTTCAATAATTATTGCAAATTGACCGATCAAATGGTTAATTTCAAGAAATCTATGATGGTGTTCGGCAACACAGTGAACCAAAGGAGGAAGAAAGAAATTGAAAATGTATTGAGGTTCAGTTCTATTATAGAAATGAACTATCTTTGTATAAAGCTTGCGTTAAGGAGGATGGTAAGCTCGGACTTAAATAAACTTATGGAAGTTGCTTTAAATAAGCTAAATATATGAGGAAAGAATTGTATCTTATAGGAAGGTAAAATGGTCTTCTTAAAATCAGCTTTCTTATCTCTTCCAATTTTTCCATCAACTCTATCCTTTGTGCCTTTGGGGATCTTAAAGGAGTTTCATAAAATGTGTAGAGCTTTTTTGTGGAATAAAAAGAATGGGAAATTGGGAATGCATTTTGTCTCTTGGAAGGAGCTATGTAAACCAAAACAAAAAGGAGGAAGAGGTCTTTTTTTAGCGATTGCCAAAGTGTGTCATCTAAGGGCTAAGTTTTCTTGGGAATTCTATATGAAGCCGGAATCCTTACTCAACTGCATCATAAAAGCTAAATATGGAGATGATTTATGGAAGAAATAGGAAATGAAAGGGAGCTCTTCTACTTGGAGAATATTATGTAATGGAGCTAATTATCTTACAAATATTGTAAGATGGAGAATCTTCAATGGGAATTCTATTAACTAGATGAATGATGGTTGGATATTGGATATAAATATATCCAAATGGCCTACTTTTGTAAGAAACATGGAAATTAATAATTACAACCTAAACTTCTTTTTGTTGGATGGTAAATGGAACATGGAGCATCTAAAAATGTTCTTTGGAAGGCAGTTAATTGATCTCATATTACAAACTCTTATCTATAGAGATCAAGGAGAGGATCAAATTGAATTGAAATGGAAAGCTACTGGTCATTCCATGGCAGCAATCTCGTTGGATTCTATTTATAAAGAAGATGCAAATTGTGAATTATGGAATTGGTTAAAGAAAGTTAAGCTCAGGCCAAAGGTAGAGTTGTTTTGGTGGAGAATGCACAAGAAAGCCATCCCAAGCTACACGTTCCAATTACACAAAAAATTGATTTCTTGCAGCAGTTTTTCGTGAGGATGTGAATAAGAAGAAGATAATAATCACATTGTTGGAGAATGTGATAAATTGAAGAAGGTAATTGTTTGGCTTAATAAATGGGGATTTCGAGTTCCACAATTTGGATGCTTTAGTGATTGTTTAAAAGAATTGGAAAGGATGTCTAGTAACAATCCATTGGTTGTAAACATCTATTACAATGTAATCTTTCTTGTATGAAAAAGCATTTTGCGGATCAATGGTTTATGATTTTCATGATAGAAAACATTCTTATTTCCCTACGACTGCCTTATGTACTGACATTTCAGGTTCACACGATCAGACGACAATTTAGAATCAGCTCAAGATTGGGTAGACTAGGTTTGAGTCAGTTTGTATATTTTTTTCTTTCTTGAGTCTACTGTATTTGGTGTGGCTCCTGATGTTTTGTAACTTGGAAGATTTTTTGTTGCTCCCTAAAAATTTCTATTTTTAGTAACATCGTCTGGGATGATATTGATATCATCCTGGATGATTTGTCCAAAAATAGAAACCCTAATTAGGGCATCCTCATTAAGACAGCCGTCATAAGCTGATCGGCCTGGACGATACTTATATCGGACAGGACGATAAGCTCAATTCAGAAAGAATCAGGCGCCAAGATTAGATATGGTATTTATTATTTTAGGAAATTGGCCATGATGATATAGACATCGTCCAAGATGATCTAACTCAATTATGCCTAAATTGATCTGGTATCTTTAAAAAGCATTAATGGCTGATTGAACGATCACATCGTTCGGGATGATCGTAGGATTGGTCAGGACGATTGCCTGGATGATTTACATCGGCCAGAATCCATTTAGGGTGATGATCAGGATGATTGAAATTGGTTTCAAACTAATCATCCGAGATGATCGTGATATCGGCCAGGATGATGTAACGAATTTTGTTCTGATCATTCCAAATCGTCTCGGGCTGATTGGGCTTAAATTGTACTGATCGTAAAGGACGATATGCCTATCATCTTGGATAATAATGTCAATAACTTGCATTAATGAGCTTGTTTTGAGATATTATATTTAAGCTATGACAAAACACTTTGTAAGTGTCTTTCGCATCCATTGTAGCTTTGTTCTTTTGGGGGAAACTTGAAGAGAGAGATTGAAAGGGAGTGAGGAAAGGGTGGAGTTTGAGAGAGGGTGAAAATCCTATGAGGGGGGACTTAAGGGAGTGTGGAGGGGGTTTCCTACGGTTTCTCTGCTAAGCTCGCACCTGAATATCGTCAGATTTAAGGCTTGTCTCGAGGGAAGTTCACCAAAGAAGAAGATCTCTTTGGTGTCAAAGGACCCGGCGACTCCGCCGCATCGGGGAAGGTGGAAGTGATTTGAAAGGGCTTCTCCACCTAGCTGTGGGGGCTAAAGGAGAGACTCTTTTGTAGTACAATACTTGGAGGGTGCCTCCAAGGAGTGGACGTAGGTCAAGGTTTGACCGAACCACTATAAATCTAGTGTGTTCTTTTCTTATTATTGCTTCCGCATTATTTTCTTCCGCACTTTGATTTATCTGGTGATTTTGGTTTGAGTTTTATCTTTTGTTTTAAATTTATTCAATTCACCTCTCTCTTTATTAGCCTTGGGCCAATTCATAATGGCTTAACATCCCTAACAAACTTTCAAGTGGTATCAGAGCAATTTCTAGTGTCATCTGAGCACTTTCAAGTGGTATCAGAGCGGGAATCATAAAAATAAGTTTTTATAAACTATTGAATTTTGATCCATGGCTAATTTTGGGAATCTTGATGTTGCGGAAGGTTATTCAATCACCACACCACCTTTATTTGAAAATATGTCATTTGATTTTTTGGAAAACTCGCATGTCTATGTTCTTGCAATCGATTGATTTTCGCATGTGGCAAATGATTTTAACTGGTTATTCATTACCGTCATGTATTATAGATGGAATTAAATCTGATATTCCTTTTAGTCAATGGAATAGAGATGAACAAATCAATGCTCAATTGAATGCAAAATCTTTAAATTATTTTTTCTGTGCTTTAAATTTAGAAGATTTTATGTTAATATGCACATGCACTACTGGTAAGGAAGTTTGGGATAAACTATACACCATATACGAAGGCACTAGTGAAATCAAGCAATCCAAGTTGAATATGTTAATGCATGATTTTAAACTATTTTCCATGAAACCTTATGAGACGATCTTAGACATGTATACTAGGTTCATTCAAATTATAACATTATTGCATGCCTTAGGAAAAGATTATTCAAATTTTTAAAAAGTTAACAAAATTCTTCGTTGTCTATTAGATAAATTTGATACTAAAGTTATTGTTATTTGTGAATCTAAAGATTTGAATGTATATTTTATTGATATTTTGATTGGCTCACTCATTACCTACGAGCTAGGGTTGGGTCAAAGACTTTGGATGCAGGTGAAACGATTGTTTTAAAAATGGAAGATAGAGAAGAAGATAGCTTAGTTAGTGATGACTTGTCAAGCAAATCACAAAGCTCACCAAAGCATAAGCAAAAGTGGAAAAAAGATAAAAATGGTAAGGAAATTCATATTTCTTCTAATGTTATTTGCTTTCATTGTAGGAAGCCTGGACATTTGAAAAATCAATGCCCTAATTTAGGAATTCTTCCTACAAAAGAAAAGGGTAAGGCAAAGCTTTATTTAAATTGGAGAAATAATGAAAAGTAAAAAATCTCATGGGCTGACCTAGTTTCTGAAGCATCGGACTAGGAGAGAGATAATGGTTAAAAAGTCTTCTTTGTTGTGTTTTGTTTTTATTTTTTTCTTTTCTTATTTCATGAAATTTGTTTTTCTGATCAACACACACATTCACTTTTCTAAAAATAAAAAATCTACTTCCTATTTTTTCTTGAACTCTTTAGTAAGTTGCGATTGACTTCTCTAAAAATAGTCAAAGGAAGGAAACTCATGTGTTTGACTCTCAATCTCTGTTTCCTAAAAGAGGTTATTCTACTTTTGATTTAAAATCTTTTTCATCTTTTAAATTAGTTTTTGAAATAATTTTTTTTATCTCCTTAAATTTTATTTATCGTATAGGAATCTTTTGCAAGGTGCTGAATCTACATCATAATTTTCTTAATCAAGAATTTCATTTTTTGGGTTTACTTTTGGTTTTTAAGATTTCAAAAAGGTAGCATATTCAAAAAAATTGGCCAATCATGCCAAAAATGAAAGATGTGCAAAGACGCCAAATTGAAAAATATACACAAAGTGTATCAAAAATCAAAAGATGTGCAAAGGGCGCCATTCAAATTGACAAGAGGCATAAAAGGAGCACATAAAGTTTAATGTTTACCATTCTTGTACTTCTTAATAGCTTAAGAAAACCCCTGATATTTTTTATACTTGAGTTTGAAAATTTTGATTCTAGATTCAACAATTCGTGCATTGATCTTCTATTAGATATATTTTATGGAAGGAGTTTATAAAAAATGATTATTTCTTTCTCTAATTTATTCCTTGATTTATATATTGAATTAAAAAGTTTTTGAACTTTTTTAAAGAACTTGAGTTTGAATTATCAAATTCTGAATTTCTAACCTTTTCTGGGCTATGCATTGTCAATCCAATTCTTCTAAGTTTTTGATTAAAACCAAGAGGTAACTTTCTCATTTTAAGAATATTTGTTTTTTCACTAGATCAGGGAATGTTTTTTGTCTTTTGTTTGTTTTATTTTTTATTTGTGCCTCCTCTCTTTTTGATAATGTCAAAGGGGAGAATGTACTGTTGAATTTGTATCCTTTTTTCTTTTTAAAAAATTTAAAACAACAAAAATATTTTTTATCTCCCCTATTTTTTAAAAAGGGTTTATTCTAGTGAGGGGGAGATTAGGAGAAATTGCTTTTTTTTTTTGAAAATTCAAATTGAATTGTTTGCCATCATTAAAAAGGGGGAGATTGTTTTGATCAATGGTTTATGATTTTGTTGATAACAAACATTCTTATTTCTCTATGACTGCCTTATGTACTGATATTTTAGGTTCACACTATCAGACTGCAATTTGGAATCAGTTAGAGATTGGGTAGACTAGGTCTGATTCAGTTTGTATATTTTTTCCTTTCTTGAGTCTATTGTCTTTGGTGTGGCTCCTGATGTTTTGTAACTTGGAAGATTTTTTGTTGCTCTCTAAAGATTTCTTTTTTTAGTAACATCGTCTAGGATGATATTTATATCATCCTAGATGATCTGTCCATAAACAGAAACCCTAATTAGGGCATCCTCATTAAGACAGCCCTCATAAGCTGATCGGCTTGGACGATACTTATATTGGCCAGGACGATAAGCTCAATTCAGAAAGAATCAGCCTCCATAATCAGATTAGGTATTCATTATTTTAGAAAATCGGCCAGGACGATATACACATCATTCAGGACGATCTAACTCAATTATTCTTAAATTGATCTGGTATCTTTGGAAAGCATTAATGGCTGATTGATACGATCACATCGTTCGGGACAATCATAGGATCGGCCAGGACGATTGCCTGGATGATTTACATCAGCCAGAATCAATTCAGGGAGATGATCGGGACGATTAAAATCAGTTTTAAACTAATCATCCGGGATGATCGTGATATCGGCATGGATGATGTAACCAATTTTCTTTTAATCGTCCCAAATCATCTCGGGCTGATTGGGCTTAACTTGTATTGATCGTACAGGACGATATGCCTATCGTCCAAGACGATAATGTCAACAACTTGCATTAATGAGCTCATTTTGAGATCTTCTATTTAAGCTATGACATGACACTTTGTAAGTGTCTTTGATAGCCATTGTCGCTTCGTTCTTCTGGGGGAAACTTGAAGAGAGAGCTTGAAAGAGTGTGAGGAAAGGGTGGAGTTTGAGAGAGGGAGAAGATCCTGTGAGGGGGAACTTAAGGGAGTGTGGAGGGGGTTTCACACGGTTGCTCCGGCAAGCTTACACTTGAATACCGTCGGATTCAAGACTTATCTCGAGGGAAGTTCATCAAAGAAGAAGATCCCTTTTGTGTCAAAGGACCCAGCGACTCCGCCGCACCGGGGAAGGTGGAAGTGATTTGTAAGGGATTCTCCGCCTAGCTGTGCAGGCTAAAGGAGAGACACTTTTGTAGTGCAATACTTGGAGGGTGCCTCTAAGGAGTGGACGTAGGTCAAGGTTTGACCGAACCACTATAAATCTGTTGTGTTCTTTTCTTATTATTGCTTCCGAATTATTTTCTTCCGCACTTTGATTTCTGTGGTGATTTTGGTTTGAGTTTTATCTTTTGTTTTAAAGTTATCCAATTCACCTCTCTCTTTGCTAGCCTTGGGCTAGTTCATAAGGGCTTAACATCCCTAACAAACTTTCAAGTGGATTCAGAGCACTTTCTAGTGTCATCTGAGCGCTTTCAAAGCAAAAATTTGCTAATTCAAGAAGGAAGGGAAGAATCAGACTTATATATTGCAATCAACTCTATATCTATGGATGTTGTAACACCTGCAATCAATATCCAAATAAACAACTGGGAAGTCAAGATGACAAAGGAAGGATGTTACTTGCATTTGGAATTCAACATGAGCATTGGGACATCTGACAATTGGAACTACAAGCAGTATTCATGATAAAAGATGTAATACAAGATTAGATGATGGAAGCACAAGGAGTTATTATTGAAGAAGATAACATCAACATCATCAAGACTCTTCAACAAGCTTTGAGGAACTTAAAGATGAAAGGAATAATTGAAGATAAGTTATCCTTCATTAAAGATTTTATTCAAGCTTCTTTTAGTTTTACAACTAGAAATTGTAATAAATTACTGAATTGTTGCACTAATTTAACTTTAAGAAAAAGTTTTACATGATCTAACTAATACTGAAATTCCTCCTTCATTCTTTCATATTTTGAAGGATGAATTTGATTCATTAGTTCTGATTAAGTTGTAATAACTTCTTTTTTTTCTAGTTTCAATGCATTAATGCACTTCTTTCAAAAAAAAAAAAAAAAACCTACCACCATCTTCGTGATGTCCCCCCCCCCCCTTCCCTCTCCATCAACATAGATGGAGCATTATTTCCAATCAATGCAACTAGTATTAAGATTGTCGTATATATTGGATTGGGTGAGCGGATTGTTGTAGTTGGACGAGACCTCCTCCCTAAGGACAGCATTATGGTGGAGTTTATTGCAATGGAATCCAAAAGGTTTGTGCTCAATAGCAGGATTCTAGAGGTGAATGGAGTTATGATTGAAGGTGACAATGCTTCTATCATTGATTTTATATAGAATTTTAAAATGCAAGAGAAATAGAGGACTCAGCCTCATGATAGTGACCAGTTTAATTTGTTGGAAGTTTTCTATAGGATCTTTTTTGTTCATATTTATAGAAGGCCAAATAAGGCTTCCCACTATTGTGCTAAGTTATCCATTGAGGGGAGATTTCTTTAGAGATCAGATAGAGACTTTTCTTATTTCCCTCAAGATTTTGTTTCAATTCTAGAGAAAGATAGTTGCCTTTTTTAAACATAGTTTCTTTTTGGATGATTAGGCCTTTATTTTATTTCATGTAATAGTTTATAATTGAATAAAATATGCAAAATTTTATGGAACCCAAAAACTTTGATGTTTTCATTTTCTCCTTTTATTTCTCCCACTAGAAAAGTCTTAAAGAGAAAATCTTGGAATGGTAGGGGGTAACTGAAGGTGACCTCCCTGCTCTGGAGGGGGAGGAAGTGATAGTCTAGTTAGCTGTAGTGAAGGGTATTATAAGCATTCTAGTGGTTGCTTGGGTGGCTCGAAGAAATTGGATATCATTCTCCTAGTAAGCCTGCTGTGGGTAAAGCCAAAGGCAAGGTGCGAGAGCCTTGAAAAGGTGCTTTGAATGGCTCGATGGATTGCCATGGTGAGGATAGGCCATGCAATTCAGATTCTAGACTGGTGCAGCAGATGAGAAAGGGAGGTAGTATTCCATATAAGGCTACCAAAATTAAGATGGAGGATCCTTCTCTTCCTCTAGATGATGGAATTATGTCAAAGTCTGGATTGAGATTAGTGCATAACCTAAAATTCCATTAATCAGTAAAATTTATAGATGTTAAATAGTTCGTTCATGTTCAAAAGGGTGGAGTGGAGTGGATGACATGGTGGCCATAGTTTTAATGGATAATTTAATGGAGTTATGCATCGATTCAACATAGTTGAATAGGGTTGAATATGATAATGTTGATATAGAATGATGTTGTGATGCATCCAACTTTGGAGTAATTAGAAATTCTACTATAAGCATGAATGAAGGAAGGCCCCAGGTGATCAGATTGGAAGATCTCCTTGTTAGAAGACCAGATGTTTTTGAAAATGCGTCTTAAGATAAACCAATTAGATTGGTGGGAGATAATAATAGAAAAATTTTGGATAAAGGCAAATCTATTCTTGCTTGACTTGGGAATGCTTGGAGGAAATCGGAGCATATCCCAATTCCTAATGCTAAGGAGATCAATTATATTATTGATGATGGGTTCACAGTAGAAGTAAACTTGGAGACGGTAAAGGAGAATCTAGCTTTTTTTTATAGAGCTGTCGTGGGAAGAATTTTGGGATGGAATCATTCTTCTTGCTAAAGTCTAAAATTTAGCATTAGTAGGGGAGATTTGGAGAGTTCCAGTCAACTGCCATGTGATTTGATTGCTTCGTTTATATTTTTTCATAGGTGGAGGAAAGGGATGTTATCTTATGTGAAGGCCCTTAGTTTATTTGTAGTAATATAGAGGGATTGGATAAGTGGACACTAAGCTTTTTACCAGCCTTTATGGAGGGCATGTCATCGCTTATTTGGATTAGATTGCCCAATCTTCCTTTGCAACATTGGGATCTGTGTAACATATTTAGAATTTCCTTGAAGATAGGAACTCCTCTTTAGATTGATTCTTAGACAGGTAACTAGGGTCGTAGGGAATACGCCCGGGTTTGTGTGCGAATGAATCATTCCAACAAATTGTAAGCAGCGATATGGATTAAAGGTTTGAATGGAAGGTTCTTTCAGAAGGTGGAATATGAAGGGGTGTTTATGCGTTTCTATGGCTTTGGAAAGATTGGGAATCGAAAAGAGCAATGACCATCTAGAATAACCAAACAAGGGTACACTAGGACAAAAAGATTGGTTGACTAGGGAAAATAAGGCAGAATGGTAGATGGCAGATTAGAGCAAGTTGTGGGGAACCCAGTGTGACAGAAAGTGTGCTTATCCAACAAGGAAAGCACTTCTTGTGTTAAATCAGAAGGTGGTACTATTAAAAAGATTAAAGATGGCATTATTACTAAATAGACATTGGGTATTCTTAACCAAGTGAATTTGAGCATGGTTACTAGCCCAAGATTGGTGTGCCTGAGGGAAAATTTAAGCCGACACGTAAGGAAGATAAAATGGGTATTAAGCAGCCTTTTCCCTTCACTAATTGTGTTAAGACAACCAAGAAGAGGACCAATAGTAATGTGATTTCTATGTCCCATTTTGAGAAGGAACTAAGTCAGTTGGGACCCATTAAGGAGTTTCCTAGGAAGAGGGAGAAGAAATTGATTGATATATTTAGCAACAAGGACACCTCCCATTTGGTTGATAATGTCTAGCATTCTCTGCTGGAATTATAGAGGTGCTCAAAAGAAGGATGGGAGTAATTACCAGCGCCAGGTGGTAGGTGAATACAACATTGGAATTGTGGGGTTGGTTGAAACCAAGGTCAAGAATTTGTGCTTGATAGAGGTGGACAAACTGATAGGGAAAAATTTGAAGTTCATTTTTCAACCATCAATGGGATACTCCGGAGGTATTATCATCATGTGGAGGAAGTACTTGGTGAATTTCCAAGTTGTATTGCTCTAAACAATGTGTGATTGGTGGGCAAATTTCAGGTTGCTAATGGGATAAATGGGGAGATTACTATTATTTATGCCAATAAAGATAGGCATGTTAGACGAAATTTGTGGGAGTACATCTTGATATGCCATGAGGTTGGTGCAACTCTTTTGGAAGATGGGGACTTCAGCTACCTTCTATCCCAGGATGAGAAGAAGGGTGGGAAGCCATTTAAGTACTCTCCAGTATTTAGAGAAATGTAGGACTTCATGGCTAGGAATGATCTTAAGGATCCTAGATTTATTATCCTAGGGTTCACCTGGTATAACAATAAGAAAACTAGGAGTAAGATATAAGCTCGGTTAGATCAGGTTTTAGTGAACTCTCCTGTTCTTGATAATTTCAAGTCTAGAGGGAAAACATCTAACTAAATTGGCTACGGACCACTGCCCAATTTTATGTAACATTAATGGAGCTGTTTGGAGGTGATTTTCTAGTTGGTTGAAGTTTGAAGATATTTGGATTTCTTATGAAAAGGTGTGGAGGATAGTCTGGAATAAATGGAAGGTGAATGACTACGGGTCTAAAGCAAACAAGCTTCATGTAAATTGTAGGAGAACACTTAGAGCATTATTTTTCTTGAGTTGGAACAAGTTGAAGGATCTATCCAAGCTTAGGGAGGATGTTCAGGTTAAAATTTATGAGATGCAAATGTTAGAATTCTCTAACACTGGGTTAAACCAAGTGGACATTTAGCTTCTTAAACATAAAATTAAGCTATTTATTAATACTCCTGCAAGGATCACAGGTTGGTGGAAATAGAGAGTGAAAATAAAATTGATTAAAGAGTGGGATGGCAACACACACTTCTTCCATTCGGTGGATTCATCTCGAAGAAGGATGAACATAATTCGAGAAATGAGGCTCCCCGACGGTGAGTGCACACAAAAGAGTCTTGAAATCTTTAGAATTTTTTATTGAGTTCTTTAAATTGAAATGGGTTTCTCAGCCAATTGACATTGATAATTCGCCCTCACTTACTGAGAAGAGAGATGTGGTCTACCTATTCTGTAGCTCCCCTAAAGTTAATGTAATGGAGGAAGAAATTGGGGTTGTTATAAAATCCCTTGGTGGTAACCGGGCTCCGAGAAGGGATGGGATTATGACAACCTTATTCTAAATTTTTTGGAATATTGTTGGGAAACAGGTGGTAGAGGCTTGCTTGAAATTCATTAACTCTGGTGTTATGATGGAAGATTAGAAAGAAATGGTTATCATTTTCCTACATAAGATGAGACAGCCAGATCACCCATCAAAGTTGAGGTCGATTAGCTTATGCCAGACAATCTATAAGAGTGTAGCAAAGATAATAGTTCAAAGAATGAAGGGGAGTTTACCTATCATCATATCTAAAGAGCAAGAGGCTTTTTTTCCAGGGAGGTCTATTTTAGCTCAATACTTTTTAGCCAGTGAGATTATTAATAAATTCAAAGTGTTTACATCTACCAAAGGTTTCATGGCACTCAAGATAGACATGGAGCAAGCTTACGATAAGATGTGTTTGAAGACTCTTGAACTGGTGTTGGCTAGAATGGGATTCCTAGATCAGTTTTCAAATTTGGAGCTGAACTGTATCAAACCCCCTTAGTTTGCGCTGCTTTTTAATGGAGAACTCGCTAAATATATTACGGCTCATTGTGGATTTCGACAAGGTTGCCCTTTGTCACCTTATTTGTATATCACTTATTTAAAGCTTGTCTTAGCCGCTTTCCATCAAAGAAATTTTTTGGATAGCATGCCGACTTTCAATGAAAGAATGAAAGTGTCAAAACTATTATCTGCTAATGATGTTTAAGTTTTTTCAGGTACTTTTGAAGCTAATCTAAAGAATGTGAGCTCTATCATTTTAGACTATTGTGCATGGTCTGGTCAAAAAAATAGCCATAGTAATTCCATGGTTCTTTTCAGCAAGCACACCCCTATTTGGAAGAAAAATAAGCTTGCAAGGATGCAAGTATTTTAGAGAGTAAAGGAGATAGAGTACTTGGGGACTAAATTGGCTATGAGAATATTGAATAAAGGGGAATTCACTTCCCTTTGCAGAATGTTCATGCTTTTAATATGGCTTGTGGAAATAGACATTTGTCTTTAGCTGGTCGGATTACATTGATTTTCTCCTCTCTTATTCCATCGATTATATATGTTATGACACACTCAATTCTTCCTAAATCCATTTTGGAGGAGGTACAAAGAATATGTTGTTGCCTTCTTTGGGATAAAGATGCACAGACTAAAGGTCTGCATTATATGGCATGGGGGAAAGTTTATAAACCAAGAAACCTGGGTCGCATTGGGTTTCATACTTCTTTAAAGTGAATTGGTCCTCTTAGACTGAGGATTGCTTAGGATTTCATGTCTAAACCTAACATTCTTTTCCACAAATGTATGAAGTGCAAGTATGGGCATATTCCTTAGAAGCAGGAAGGCTAATGAGGAGACTCTTGAAGTTCAAAAATAATTTATTAAGGGGCTTACAACTTATCAAGCTGTATTAAGTGTATAATAAGGGATGGAAAGAATGTTGATGTTCTAGATAACATTTGGATCTGAAATTGTGCTTTCGCTGATTGGCCCACTTTTTGCAATGTGGAATGGCTGGAAAACATCATGGTGGTAGAATTTATCTAGGAGTAAGGCTATTGGGGCTGGCAAAAACTCATTTGAAGTTTTTGTGAGGACTTGGTAGAGAAGATCTGCTCTATCACCCTTCATAATGGGTAACATGAAGACTTGATGGAATGAGTTAAGAGACCAAAGGGCTCTACTTTTGCTGCTATCACCTATAAAAGATTATTTGACTCAGAGGAGCATAAGATTACTGATATATTCAAATTAAGGCTACATCCTTGTGAATGTATCTTTTGGTAGAGGATCTATCTAGGGATTATACCAACAAATTGGTGTCAAGGGGTGGAAGATATAAATCATATCACTAACAACAACAAACAGCTCTATGACAAACTTACCATGCTGAGTATGTGGGAATTGCCTACCCATCACTTTAGAAATTTGGAAGAGCCAAAAAGAGGTGTAAATGCTACAATGATTTCAATGATACATGGGATGTGGTGTATTGTTATCCCACGTACCCATGTTGGTGTAATAGGAATGCGAAGAAGCATGGCAAGATGGTGAATACTATCAAGGTAATGGCAATGCAAATAATGGAAGCAATTAAATAGGAGAATGTTTTTAGTTTCTAGAAGCACTGGGATACTATCCAACCTGTTGGGTTATTTTCACAATCATCATGGTGTTTCACCTCCAAACTGGGTGAAGATTAAGGTGGATGGAGCTTTGTTGCTGAATAATGCAGCTGGGGTTGGAATTGTTATTTGAAATAGCATAGGTGAGCCAATTATTGCAGTGGGGTGGTACTTTCTCTTTTAGGATTGTAGCATCATAAAATTAAATGCTATGGAATCAAATAGGTTCATGCTTGACGACTAGATGATTGAGGTAAAGTGGATCATTATTAAGGAAGACAATGCTTCCATAAATTATTTTTTCTAGAGATTTAAGAAGCATGAAAACTTGAGTGCTCAGCCACGTAATAGTGATGCTCTTGATTGGGTACAATTTTTCCATAGGATACACTTTGTGCACATATATAGGAGATAGAATAAGGCTGCCCATTTTTAAGCTAAAATGGCCATCATGGGGATTTTTGTTTGGAGAGTTAGAGATAGGGATTTTTCTTATTCCCCTTAAGATTTGATTCAATTCTTGAATAAGTTAGTTTCCTTATTCATACATAGTTTATTTTTGGCTGGTTTAGCCTCTATGTTACTCCATGTAATAGTTTATAGTTGATTTTAATATAAGCAAAATTTCAAGGAACCCAAAAACTTTGGAGGTTACACATTTCTTCCTCACACTTTCTCTCACTAACAGCTTTCTTAGAGAAAGAGGCTCTCGGTATGGCAGGGGGTGATAGGTGGTAACCTATCCACTCTAGTGGGGGTTGTGGTGATGGAACTTTGGGTAGTAGTGACAAAGATAGGAGGCAGTCGGGTCATGGCATGGGGGGTAGTCGGAAGACTGTGGAAATCCGATCTCCTAGCAAGGCTGGATTGGGTAAGACAATAGGCAAGGAGCAGGGGCCGGACATGGTTGGAATTGACAGACATGGTGCTGGTGCTAAAATAGGTAAGGTGCCAACTGAGGTGATAGGATTTCATGCTTCCACTACACGGTGTTGGACTTCAGCGGTTCTACCTAGAGGAAATGTGACAGACAGGTAGTGAACCTTTTGTGGGAGGTAGAGGTTCTGCTCGTACATAACCCTATGTTTGTGGATGGTGAGTCTTCCATGGACATTGAGCATGCTTTGTGTAAGGAGGGAATGGATGATTATTTGAGGCTTGTGGATGCTCTAGTTTCTGCATTAGAGCTCATGGATGACCAAGACATGGAGGTCTGCCATATAGATCACCTGGCTAGTTCTTCCAGTTCAAATGAATAGGGGGGATGGATACCAGAGGTACATTGGTAAATGGTAGTACATGGCCATTCCCTATTATAGCTGTGAACGAACATGCCCTAAAGGGCAGAAATTTCCCACAATCTATGCAAGGCACTCAAGGTGTTTATGGTTATGCCGTTGTTGTCCCTAGTGCGGGAATTTTTGGGAACTCTATTATAAGGTTGGAACCTACCAACTCCCCTAATGCCTGGAAGCTGCTAGAGCATATCTGAATTACTCAGGAGGTTGAACACAAGGCTCTCTCAATGGACGAGGCATCAGTTACCCATAACATGGAAAAGTTTAGGAAAAATGTCTAATTGCTGGAGAATTCATTAGTGGGTAGACTCCTTGGGAAAGGCCTGCCCTTGTTCAACACAAACTTAGAAGTGAAAAGGCAATGGGGACTCTTCAGTGAGTTCCAACTAGCAACCATTTGGTCAAACTACTTTATTTGTACCTTTGTTATGATGGAGGTAATGAATGTTGTACTATGTGGCAGACCTTGGTTCCTTGGAGGCAACTTTGTGAGCCTTGAACCGTGGACATCGCTCCTCACTCCAAATTCCATGAAAAGGAATGTCATCCCTTATTTGGATAAGTTTCCTCCCCTGCCTTTATAATATTGGGATATGGACAACATTATAGGAATTGTAGCTATGATCGGGACACCCATGTGGATTGACGAACAATTAGTGGTGTGGGGGCACAGAGAATTTGCACGTGTCTGTGTCAAGCTTGATCTCTCTATGAAAATCCAAACTTGAGAATGGATTAATGGTCTAAATGGCCGATTTTATCAAAAGGTTAAGTATGAAGGGCTGGGCCATTACTTTTTTGAATGTGGAAGCATTGGACATCGCAAGGCACAGTGGCCCAAAATTTGAATCCAACCACCTGTTGGATGACATGGTATGGTAGTTGCCCAAGTAACCCAACTAGGTGTCCAAGCCAATGGTTAAGTGAGTGCAGCCTCTTTGAGTATGGTGCTGATGAGTGATTGAAGAGTAAGGTGTGAACATGGCTAACAAGGAGCAACATGGTGTTATTATTGTTCAAAATACTCCAGGTACTTTAGAATCTAACTGGGGGATCCTCTGGGATCACCGAGGATGAAGAGCTATTTGGACCATGGAACTTTGTTCCTTCTATAAGGAGGGATAACCGATAATAGAAGAAGACCCCTGGTAGTGTAAGTATGCCACTCAATGAGAATATGCCTCGGCATATCAGTTTAGAAGAAGTGGTCCAGCCTCCTTTGGGGATAATGAAGGAAAACTTCAAACTAACTCAAAAGGAGAAAAAATTGGGGATTAATCAAACCTTATTGTTCTCGGTTGAAGTCAAGCAACCACATCCTAGGAATGGGGCCTCACAAGATCAATTTGAGGAAGAATTGCAAAGGTTGGGTCCTATTGAACAGATGCCATGACAAAGGATGAAGGAGGGTGATACCAAAACTCGCGGTGGGGATGCTTTCCCTTCTCTTAATTAATGTCTTATATTATCTTTTGGAATTGTAGAGGGGATCGTAAGAAAAATACAAGCAATTACCTGTGTCACCTCATTCTATACAATGAGGTGATTTTTGTTAGCTTAATTGATACTAATGTATAGAATTTATGTCAGACGAATGTGGACCGACTTGGTGGTGGTGGTTGGGACTTCTTTCATCACCCTGCTATGGGGAAATCTGGTGGGTTATTAGCTTTATGGAGAAGGGAGATTGTTCAATTTGAAGTCAAATTGAATTTTTACTTGGCCTTTTGCACCATCTTATCCTACCAAAGTTGCAAAAGTGGATGGTTATTATGGTTTATGCCAACAAAGAATATCATATTAGGAGGAGGCTTTGGGAAGAAATTAGCTCGATTGCTGAAAATGAGCTTCCTTTGATTGTTGGGGGTGACTTTAATTACTATATATCTCAGGAGAATAAGATAGGTGTCAAGAGATTTCACTATTTGGCAGGCGCTCAGCAGATGACCAAGTTTATGGTCAGAAATGGCCTGCATGACATGGGTTTCACATGCCCCAGCTTCACATGTTCAAATAATAAGGAGGGAGCTAGCAAAATATGGGTGAGACTAGACTGTGTTCTTATGAACACTACAAGGCCTAATTTGGTGCCTTTGGATTTTGTTAAGCATCTTAACAGGCTGGCCTCAGATCACTATCTAATTTTTTATAATTTGGGGAGTCAAAATTCATCCTCCAACTTCAAATGGTTTTGATTTGAAGACATTTAGATGAGATACCCTTTCTCATGGAGGATCATGTGGCAAAACAAAAATAAATTGGACTCGGGGAACCCTACGGATGTACTGAACAAAAAATATAGGAGAACTACAAGAGCTTTATTCCATTGGAGGAGTAGAATCAAGGACTTGGGAAGCCTAAAAATACTTCACTGGAACAAAGAATTTAGTTCCTCACAACTTTGAAATGCTCCATGGGTGGTCTGAACACATAATAGGAAAGTGAGCTACCTTTGAAGATTGGAGAGTTCAACTCAACATTGGCCTGACTTGCTACTTGGTGGAGACAAAGATCTAAGATCAAATGGATTAAGGAAGGATATGCCAACTCCCACTTCTTCCATTCAACGGCTTCTGCTTGGCATTGTTCCAATTGAGTTTTGGAGGTGTGTAATCATAATGGTGAGAGGGTGACCAAACTAATACTGATATACGACGAGTTTTGCAATTTTTTTCAAACAAATGGTGCAGTAGATGCATCTCTCAGGAGGGGTGCCCAGTCTTCCAATTGGAGAACAAAATTCCTAAGCAAGTTTGGAAGGTTCTTGATGTGAATATTATAGACTCTAAAATGAAAATGCTATCTTCAGCATGGGGAACAATGGAGCTCCGGGTGCTAACTATATCACCTACTCTTTTTAGAAATTTTATTGGAAAATAAATAAAAATGGTATTTTTTGTGTTGTTAAAGACTATTTTCACTCAAAATCCAAGAGTGAGAGTTAGAAGGACACAATGGTGGTTCTGATTCCAAAGATGGTGACTACTAACTCTCCTACCAAATTTTAGCCCATCAGCCTTTGCCAATCCTTCTACAAAATGGTGGCCAAGGTTTTGGAGAACAAGTTAAAGCCAGTCTTGATGACTATCATTAGAGAGGAGCCAGGGGTCTTTTTTCCAAATAGATCTATCTCCCATCATGGGATGATTGTGTAGGAGGTTATGTGCAAATTTTTGCACTCAACAATGTAGGCCGAAATGATGGCTTAAAAATTGACATGGAGCAGGCGTATGACTGAATGGCTAAGGACACTTTGCAACATATTATGGAATTAATTATATTTTCTAACAGATTTATGCATCTCAAAGAAAAGATTAAAATTTTTATGAATGGAAATAAATCCCTATAGATAAATGCAATGAGAAGCCTTAATCAGGGCTTCCTGCTATCACCCTATCTTTTTATCAAATGACCAGAGCTTTTGACCAAGGCCTATAAATAAAAAGGCAAACAACTAGGTATTTAAATTATTGCTAATATGGAGTGAGTTTCACACTTATTGTATGCAAATGACATGTTTTTGCCAAAGCGAAATGCGCTAATGCAATAAGGATTCATGAAATTCTTATAAAGTACTCTGGTAGGATGGCCTAAGAATCGACTACCATTAATAATCGATCCTTTTCAACAAGTTCTGCCACCATTGGAAGTGCAGAAGAATTTCTTATGTGCTTGGATTAGAAAGTGTCCCCACTCTAGAATACCTTTGTCTGCCATTAGTACTTCAAAAAATTATTTTATTATATGTTTCAAGAGTGCTTTGGATAGGTTCTACCAGTGGGGAAAGAGGCACCTCTCTTTTTCTTGCAAAAGAACTCTCATTTGAATGGTGTTATTATCTATTCATATGTATTTTTTTATTAATGTTATGGTCCCTAGGAGTGTTCTCAAAGAAATTGAGAAGATTGGTAGACAATTTCTTTGGAATAACGATGGCTGCAACAGGGTTCTTCATTGTGTTGCCTGGAATGAGTTATGCAGGCCTATACTCCATGACAGATTGGGATTTCACACTTCTAAAGACTAGCAAGGTTCTTTCCAGGCTCGCTTAGCCTGTTATTTTTTATAACACAGGAACTCCTTATTATTCAGACTACTTCGGGAGAAATATGGTGAAGACTTGTGGGCTCATATGCATGGGAAGAATGTCTCTTGCACCTCAAAACTTTTATAGGATGGGACTAGGAAGCTGTGACCAGCATTGCGGTGGAGTATTGGGAATGAGGAACTAGTTCACACCCTCCAATACACTTGGATCCTCGATCGTAAACTTATCCCATGGCTAACCTTTCTGGATGTCAAAAAAATTAATGATAATAAGGTGAGCTGCTAACTTAATGACACCTCTCAGTGGAGGTGGTATACCTTATTGAATGGCTTTGGTGTTTCCATGGCACAATGAATAATAGTAATCTTCACCAATTTGAAAAATGGGAAGGACTTCCCCTAGATAATGTATCATCTGTATAACATTACCGTCACTGCAATGTCATACAGGGCTTGAGTGCGGAATGACTCGTATCAATTCGGCTGGTTTAAAATATACAAATTACACCCGAGAGAAAAAATTTTCTGGTGGAGATTACTTAAAGATGCAATCCCAATTAATTTGTGGATGCACCAAAGGAGATTAGTAGAATGTCCCCTCTTCCCATGGGGTTGTAGCACGGATGAAAATACTAAACATTTTATAAACCATTGCAATCGACTAAAATAAAATTTAAAAATCCTGGCATAGTGGGGCTTTCCATTACCATCCCCCAGCTCCAAGTAGAATTAAAATCCTAAAACACTTGGCGACTACCAATCTATCTCTAGGGAGGTTGTATTTTTATGTGATCTATAAACATTGGAGGCCCAAAATGTTAAGAAACATAAGAGAACTTATTGCTCCCCATCCATAATTGCTATTATAAACCCTGCCTCACTCCGAAAACCATATAAAATGCTAGTCTTGGAGCAATGGTGTATCACTTACCCATCGGGTTGCTTTCTCATAAACTTTGGAGCACTCCCCCCACCACCTCCAAATTGGTTGAAAATTAACTTCGATGCCTCCCTCATCCTGTCAAACTAGCAAGCTTTGGGTTGGTTATCTGGGACCATGTGGTGAAGTTATTGTTTATAGTCGAACAACACCTTGAAAATTTAGACATTATGTAGGTTTAGATTATGGTTGCACTTGCCATGAAAGATGTTATCAAAGACTTGATGTTTTATTTGGATGGTATCATCATTGAAGGGGATTGCATCTCTGCAATCAATTGGCTACAATGAAATGGCTTCAAAATATTTGAAACCAATAGAATACGCTTCTCACCAGGTTTGATGGTCCTGATATCTCTTTCCTTTCCTGCTTTATGCAGATTATCTTTCAGTACATCCCTCAGGCTAGCTACAAACATGCTGATTTTTGCTGTCATTTTGCACTTTTTAGAAATGTTTTTTGGCAAGTTATACATAATAGTGAAATTCCCCTAACATTTTTGTCCATATTGAGGGAAGATAGTGATAAAGCATAGCTTTAGAGTTATTTTTTGTTGTATTTTCCTTTATAGTTGATCAATGCAATTATAAATTTCAAAAAACCCAAAAACTTTGGAAGGTTCTTTCATTTCTTCCTTAATCTATCTCTCACTATCAAAGTGTTAGAGTAAGAAGCTTTGGGGATCATGAGGGGTGACTGATGGTCGCCACCATGCTCCGGTGGGGGAGGAGGTGATGGAATAGTTGGGGGTGGTGATTTGGATAGGAGGCGATTGTCTAGTTGTTTGGGTTGTAATAGGGAGGCTGGAGATGATCGATCTCCTAAAAAGATTACTTTAGGTATGTTGAAAGGAAAGCCTCAGGCTCCAGTGATGCTAACCTTTGATGGGTCAGGAGGTCCTCCATCTGATGAGAAATTATTGAGAATCCATTCTGGAGGTGGTGTCTGGTCAGCTAAGAAGGATATTTTTATTTTGCACTTTAGTTTAGCATCGATGGATGCTTCACTTGTGGGAGATAGAAGTTTGAATAGCAATGCGCTATTGAGGGATAAACTAACATTTAATGGGGATTCTTCTTCTATGGAGGTTGAGATTCTGATGGAGAAAACTTGTAAGTTAGAAGTAATGGCCGATACTGGCATGGATAATGAGGTTCGTCTTGGAAATTGTGATATGGAGATATGTAAGGAAAGTCTAGCTAGTAGTAGTGGAATGAAACTTGTTATAGTTATAGAAATGGAGGTCCCGATTGGAACTTGTGAGCAAGATCCTGTCATTTTCACTCAAGGTGGTTTTTGTAATGCCACAAGTAGTGAGAAGAGGACTATTTTTGATACAGCTAATGTGAAGACTGAAAAAAATAAAGCCCATCATGCTTTGAAGAGGCCATAACATATTAAAATTTTGAAAGCAATTAATTCCACTTCGATCTTGAAGGATGGTATTATAGTAGACCTTTTTATGGAGGCAGAGGAGAAGAACATCAAAATGCTTGAAAGGGCTGTGGTGAAAATAATTTTGGTGAAGAAACTTCCAATTTTTTTTTTTTTGAATTCAGAAGTTAGACGTCAGCGGGGACATTTTTGTAGAATGCAAGCTTTCAATAATTGCACGGACTACTTTCCATGCGTGTTGACATCAATGGAAGCTTGGATGCAGTGTTATATTGTGAGCCTTGGTTCATATGGGGTAACATTGTTGGCTTGGACAGATGGACGCCTTAATTCTCCACAGATTCATTAGATGGTCTTTCCTCCTCAGTATGGATTTGGCTTCCTCATCTACCCATCTAGTATTGTGATTTAGATAATATCTCAAGGTTTGGCTTAATGATTGGTATGCCACTGTGGATTGATGCACTTACAGATGCTTGGGGAAGGAGGGAATTTTTCAAGGGTGTTTGTTCAACTAGATTTAGCCAAGAAGATTCAAACGGGAATTTGGATCAATTGGATCAATGGCCTATTTTATCAAAGAGTAGAATATGAAGGATGTTCATTGACTTATTTTCAATGTGGATGGATTGGCCATATAAAGGAAAACTGTCTGAATTTTGTTTCTTCATGATAGGTTTTTAGTGAAGGAAAAACTATAGAAATGATATGAGACCAGCTAAAATTGGGAGCAGCTATCTGAAAATAGATTCGGGGATGAAGCAACCAAAGTTTGTGTATCCTCCCATGGGGAATCCATCCGAATCAAATGCACCTATTGCAAATGATAGTACCAAGGATGAAGTGTATCCTTCTATTCCAGTTAAACCACTTCTGGAGGTGGCGGATGCTAAAGGCAAGTAGGTGGATCATGATGATGATGAGGGCCTTTTTGGGCAATGAAGCTTAGTGCCTCCTAAGAGGAGGCATACCATACAGCAAGCCAAAAACTTACTGGGTAATAAGGGTGGACTGAGGTTGGCAACCCCCAAATATGTGGATCTAATGAAAGTTCATGAACCTATGTTAGAGAGGAAGAAGGAGAACTTTAAGCCTGCATGGAAATACAAGAGGATTAGAATTAAGTTACCTTTACTATTCACAGTTGGGGTGAAACCACCAAGGATAAGAGACCATATATCACAAGAAAACTTTGCACGAGAGCTTTAGAACTTGTTTCCAATTGAATATCTTCCAAGGAAAAGGAATAAAGAGATTGAGGAGTCTAATGGCGGCATGGATGACTAGTTTTTTGTTTCCCAATGACTTGTATAATATGCTGGAATTATAGTGGTGCTCGCAAAAAGAAACTTGGACTTTGTTTGTCAACTAAGAAATGGTAGATCTAGTGGTATTTTAGTGATATGGATAAATGATGTGGCTTATTTTCAAGTTTCAATGTAAACACTAGTGCATCTTAGGGAGACGCAAAATCATTAACAGTATTGAATAGGAAGTTGCATTGGTGTATGTAAACAAGGAAATACATGTCAGAAAAAGTTTATGGGAAGATATTTCATAACATCATGTTAGGGATGGCCCTATTTTTTTTGGAGGAGATTTAATTATATCCTTTCACAAGATGAAAAAAGGTGGAAAACATTTTAAGTATTCATCAGCTATTAGTGATATTGAAGAGTTTATGAGAATTAATTATTTACATGACCTTGGATTTGTTGGACTTTGTTTACATGGTTGAGCAATAAAGAGGGTAGAAGTAAAATTTATGTAAGGTTAGATCGATGTTTGGTCAATTAAATTATTATGGTATCTTTTCAAGATTTGCAGACAAGGCATCTTGTCAGGATTTCTTCAAAATCACTATCCCTTGTTATGTAGAATTAGAGGAGAACCTTGATGTGTATCTTCATATTGGATTAGGAATGCGGACATATGGGCTACATATCCAAGGGCGTGGGGATTTTTTTGGGAGAAATGGAGAGTCAATGACACTGGAATTGAGGCCAGTAAATTCTAGAAGAAATGCCAACATTCCCTTAAAGCCTTATTCTTTTGGAGCAAAAATTAGATCATGAATCTTAATAGAGATAAAGAAGATCTTGAAAGGGCTATTAAAGTTTTAAAATAGATTGAATGTTCTATTGAAGGACTTAGTGATGAGCAGGCTAAATTTCTTAAAATTATAGTGCATAAGTTGAATGGTACTCTTGCAAGAATTAAGGGATGGAGGAAGCAACATGAAAAGGTTAGATGGTTGGAGAACGATGATGGTATTACCCATTTTTTCATTCGGTTGCATCTGCCTGAAAGAGGACTAATTGGATAAGTGAATTGAAGTGTCAAGATGGCACTACTACCCATGATGGTAATTCTATTCAAGCTATTTTGTTGGATTACTTGAGGCATAAATGGATGGAACAGCCAATTCATATTTGAAATTGTCTATGCTTGGATGCTCAACAAAATTGTGTTGCTTGGTTGAAGGAGGAATGTGATAGGTTGCCTTTTGCTTGAGTAGTTTGTATTTATAATTTTTCTAATCTTATTAATGCATTTTGCATTTATTCTAAAAAAAACATAATTGTGTAATCCAGTTAGCAAAAATCTTGGATTAGGAGGTATCTAGGGAGGAAATTTGAAATGTTGTTGATTCCTTAGGGTAGAATAGGGCTCCTGGATGGGATGGTTTGATTGCTTCATTCTTTAAAACGTTTTGACAGACATTGGTAAGCAAGCTACTGATGCGTGTTTCGAGTTTCTTTCGACGGGACTGAAGGCTAATGATTCGAAGAATACGATTGTTGTACTCATCCCAAGATGAAAATCCCAGACCATCCTTCAAAATTTAGACCGATCAGTCTACGCTAAAAAATTTATAAGATTGTTGCTAAACTATTTTTTAATAAACTTAAAGGAATCCTTCCCAAGCTAATTACTAAGGAGCAAGCTGCTTTTGGGCTAGGGTGCTTTATCTCTAACCACTATTTGTTGGGATAGGAGGTGATCAATAAGTGCAAGAATTCAATGTCAATCAATGGTTCTTTTGGGTCTTAAGGTAGACATGGATTAATCTTATGATAGGATGAATTAGAAAACACATGAAATTGTACTTGAGCATATGGATTTTATGAGTATAGTCTCTAAATGGATTTTAAGTTGTATTAATGCACCAAGGTTTTTTTTCTTATCAACAGTTACTGACGGAGGGGTGGAGTATGGATTTCATCAATGATATCCACTTTCTCCATATTTATTTTTCTTGTGCTTATAACTTTTATCCTCTAACTTGTATTAGAATTTTTTGGATCTCAGCATCCAAATTAGTTTGGGAGGACCTCATGTCTCCTACTTATTATATGCTGACAATATCTTGATTTTTGCAGGTGCATCAGTCCTTAATACTGAGAAGGTTCTCTCAGCCTTATATGATTAATACTCTCGGACTGGACAGAGAATAAAACAAAGTAAGTTTATGATTATGTTTAGTAAGCTTACTCATTGATGGAAGAGAAATATGTTGTCTAAGTTGACAGGTTTTAATATGGCAAAAGAAATGGACTATTTAGGAATTAAGCTAGCTTTGTGAAAGCTGGAAAGAAAGATCTCGATTCACTAATTTAGAAGGCTTGAGGTAGTACTTTAGCTTGGGGGAACAGACATTTTTTGATGGCTAGGAGAATCACACAAATTAATGCTTCTCTTCTTCCCCTATACACGTATGTTATGATACACACTTTGGTGCCTCAAGGTGTGCTGTAGGAGATTGAGAAAAATAGTAAAAGCTTCCTTTGGGATAAATATGCAGAGTAATGAGGCCTTCATTATGTTGCTTGGGAAGTTATTTGTAAACTGAAATGAGTTGGAGGACTGGGTTTTCATATCATCTCTAAATGGATATAGCCTATTTGTGCTAGGATGGCATGTAACTTTCTCTCCAAACAAGATGGTCTGTTGCAACAAGTCTTAAGGCATAAATATGGAGATTGGCCTTTGGAGTGAGAACAAGGACGTGGATACTCCTTGGGTGGAAAATCATTTGTGAAGGTGCAGAAAGTCTTCTAAAATATGTTAGATGGCAAGTTCAAAATGGGAAAACATTGATGTTATTGATCGTGCATGGATTATGGGATCATCCTATATCAGAATGGCCTTATTTTGTAAAATTGAAGTAATTGAAAACCTAAAGGTGGTAGATTTTCTTATGGATGACAGAACCTGAAATAAGATCAAGTTAAAGCTTTATTTTGGAAAATATCTAGTATATATTATTTATTAAATTCCAATTGGTCATGGTCTTCGGCCTGGTTCGATTGAACTCATTAAGAGCCCATTGCGTACACGATTGTAGCAGTTCTTTACAATTAGCAATTTAGGGATCAAGAGGATCCCATTTGCAGTATTTACATATTGGAATTATGGCCTTAGGAAAAAAAAATTTGGTGGAGAGTGTTTAGAGGAATCATTCGAACAAATCTTGGGTTATCTCTACGTGAATTGTAGGAATATCACAACTGCCCAGCCAGTTGTACATAAATTTTGCTATTGTTGTGTACAATCAATTACATGATATGTTAGACATTTTGGGTAAATGGGGTTTTTTTATCCCAATATTTACTAGCCTCTGGGACCTACATGCTACATTGTTGGAGGAAGTAAATAGTTTGAAATATGGGCTTTAATACATTATTATGTGACTTATTAAAGTTGGAGAAACAGGAATGCTTTGAAGCACAGTAGATCAGCATGCACTCTGACGGTTATGGGAGAAAACATTTTAAAATCTTTAAATTAGGATTTAATTTCCAATCAGTTGTAGAATATAGATTCTTTTCAAGCATGTGGATTATTTTCTTCCAGATCTTAGAAACACCCCCCCCCCCCCCCCCCCCCCCCCCCTCCCTCCTTTGAATTGGCTGAAGATAAACATTAATGGAGCAAGACTAAGATCAAATGCAGGAGGAGTGGCTTAGTGATCCATGATAGTTAGGGAAGTCTTATTACTGTGGCTGGAAGGAATGTAATATAATGAGATAGTACACATGTGGAACTAATGGCTATGCTCCATATTTATAGTATTTTGCTTAATTGGATATTTGATGTAAGTGGGGTGATAATAGAAGGGCATAATACTAGCATTATTCATTATATGTAGACATTTAAAGAGAAAGAAAAGTGAATGCTTCAGCCACAGAAAAGTGACAAATTTAATTGGATAAAGCTCTTTCACAAAGTACTTTTTGTTCATACTTACAAGAGCTCTAATAAGCTGCTCACATCTATGCCCAAACGGAAATATATAGTTATTTTACTTGGCATATAGGAGATTGTAATAATTTGTGTATCCCTTTAAAATTGTTGTCTATTCTTGAGAAGGATAGTAGTTATCTTTCTTCAGTTTAGTGGCCGGTTGGCCTTTCCTTTTATACTTGTTTGTAATAACTTTTAATAGTTGAATGCAGTATATACAAATATCAAGGAACCAAAAAACTTTGATTTCTCACAAGGATCCGGCGGAGTCTTAAAAGCAACATCTGTTGAACCTTAGTTGGTATCATTTATGATTCAGACTAGGATGGTATATGATCGTCTTCGAGCCCCAAACTTTCATTCTTTATTAATCAAAACGTACTTGGAAAATGCTTTCACAGTGGTTTGTCTTTCATAAATCCAAATATTTCACCACTAACTATGAAATTCGAATGCCCTCGACCACCCACTTAATAATTACTCTAATCTTAAAGGACAACACAATAGGACCTAAAATCCGGTGTTGTTATCCTATGTTAATATATACATAGCATGGGCTTGCTTTGAGCACTTTAATTTCTTTAAAGTAATAGCATCAGAGGCATGACCCAGACAAAAGATAGGAATAAATCACCTACATAAGGGATGAGGCGGGCGGAGCACACCGTGAGGTGAATTGACTGACCCAATCTATGGCCCAATGACGAGCTTTTTAACTACCATAACTTAAATATACTCTATTGGAGTTGGAATTACCACAGTTGTTGGCATCAGAATATTTGTTCAATGGATACTTTTTAAGGGATTTATATTACCAGACTTGAAGAGCCCGATATTATTATTTATTGTCACTACCTCCCTGTGTCAGGAATGAGTAATTCCTGCACCTGTTGCCTTCCTTAGTTGTGGTAGCCATCTCTCAGAATCCCTCTTTGAAAATAAACCCTAATTATTTATCACTCATCACCACCATGGTAGGCCGCTATCCTACCATCGAAAGTTGATAGGAAAGATATTCGAATGATGCATCATCGACATAAGGGTTGTAACGAGCATAAGCCTGCATCGACCTTTTACCTAATTAATGCATCCTTTCTAGAGGTTAAGGATTTTGTTCACGTATTATCTCTAAAATTACCACGATTATTCGAGTAGCTTGTACTATCAAACAAACTATAACTGATTTAATGAGCCATTTGTCAGTCTGAAATAGTTTATATTTATACCTACATGGCTTAATCTTTGAGACAAGCATATGAGAACTGGCAGGATTAACCAGGTAGCATGAGCTCAACACAACTATAATCTCAGCCCAGGCTTAATAACAATATTGATGGTGGGAAGGGAAAGAACCAAAGTCACATAGAAGATAAGGCAACATCACATTTCAATTTATCAACTAAACCAAGGTGCCGAAGACACCAAGGGAAAATTTCTTGAAAGAGCCATATATTTGTAGTAATATAATGGGACCCAAAGTCGATCGTCTAAGCTGAAAGATTATCATGAGATGACACCCTTAGCAAGGGGTGGTAGGGTCCCATTCTATGAAGCACTCTCCCTTCCTTGAAAAATTATGTAGAGAATATCCATAAAGCATTTCTAACAATTAATGCCATAATTAAGGCATTTGACTATTTTAAGAGAGTCATGGTTACTCCAACCATTTACCTCCACTTGGTTTAATTTCTTTAATTTGACAATCAGATAACAAGGAAAAATTCACATTATGTGTGCATCCACTAGGACCTTCGCAATGCTTTCTTTTAAATAAACATTAAGATTCCCCTTAATTGTACGAATTTTTAGTGGGTTGTTTGAAGCCTAGGGAAATCCCACAAGAGAGTCATTCTCAATCCGTTTCCCAGCCCTCACGAGATAGCCCGCTCCCTCCCAAAATGCAGCTCAAGCAGTTTGCCATAGCTGGTGGATTCGGGGCTAGGACCCCCATGCCCAACTCTGAGAGCCAATCCTTTTCCCAAAGTTATGGAACCATTTTATTGATTTCCCTTACATACATTTCTCCAATGACCAAAGGTTGTTCACCTTCGATACTTGATGCTGTTATGAGTATGATCGGACGTGGCTGGCACTTGACCCTCTTAATTTTTATGGGTCATCGGTGGTGCTCCGGATGATGCTAAACATGAGGCGCTCTTCCAGAAGCTAGACCCTTGCTTCGATTGAGTCATTTCAAAGGCTGGCAAGATGTTAAGCATAAAATATAACTCTTGCTAAGGCCCTCATCGGTGTTTGTGGACTACATAACATTGTTGTCAGCCGCCACTTCTTGACTTAGGAATTTTAACCCAACTCCCTTTTGAAGCTCGTGTGAAGCAGTTCTCTTAAATGGACTTCCCCCATCTCTTAGGATTGGCTAACCCATGTGCAAGTGCCATTCACCTGGAACCTTTTGCCCATTGTCCCTCAAATATCTTATTTGTATATTTTCTACTACCACCAAGATCCGAACAGGCTGCCACTCCACAAGGGCTCATGCCCTGAGCTTTATGATGGCCATCGCATCCTCCTACTCAACTAGGCCTATCCATAGCTCCAATGGCCTGGGGTGGGTCATGCGCTTAGGTGCAATTCATTTTCAGGGCTAGGTTATTCATTAGGTGAGTTTTTACATACTCCTTAGAAGATTTTGACTTCCATGACCACTATCTTGTTATCTTAATCAATCAACACCCTTTGTGGGTTCTGGGTTAGCATGTAATTAGGCATCATAACCTGGCTTCAAGTTCATCCAGTATGGCCAGTTCTTCTTTCCAAAAATGTCCCGCTTGGAACCAAAAATTTCATGCAATGGTTAGCCATACTACCTATTTAAAGTTTGAGAATAAGTTGAGGGCGTTATGCCACCAATGCATCTAATCATTGGCCTTACCTCATAGAAATCCATTTAGGGCTCCAACTATCATGAGGTAAACTTCAGAGGGAACTAACTACTACATGGTTCAATTAGTCTTTTGTTCCTATACCCGAGTTAGATGAACAATTTATAGGTTAGTAGCACTATGAGCCTCCAGTAGAGTTTCCTCTGGTTTTTCTCCATTTAGGAGAGTTCACCATATTTCAGGTCCTGACATGCATTCTCAAACTCAAACCATTTACAAAAGATCTTGGTCGGTCGGCAATGCACCTGTAAAAGAGGACCCTGCACATAAGCTTCCTTTTGCCCACCGGGCTTCAGCACCCATAAAGTTACACACAGGTCAGACACCTTGGTCCATTTTTTCAAGATGGGTTGATTGGGGAGCCTATACGCCATTGCGATTGGCATGTGAGTGCCCCAAAAGTGTTACCTTATCAGCACGTGCTACGTGAAAGTTCGTTCGGGATGTTAAGCCCTATAAACTTAGTCCCAAGCTAACCAAGAGGGGGGTGAATTGGTATTTAAAAAAAAACTTTGAAGACAAAGAAATAAAAATACAAACCAAATCACACCACAAGAAATTAATGCGGAATAAAAGGTGCGGAAGCAAAAATAAGAACACAAGATTTATAGTGGTTTGGTCGACTCGACCTACGTCCACTCCTTGGAGGCACCCTTCAAGTATTGCACTACAAAATGTCACTCTCCTTTAGCCCCCACGGCTAGGCGGAGAAGCCCTTACAAGAATCTCCTTTTTGCCACTCCGGCAAGGCAGAGAACCTACCTCCTTTTGCTTCCTCCTGAAGCTGGCAGAGAATCAAAACCAAAAGCAAACTTCTTACCTCTACCGACCCTTCCACGGACGAGAAACTCCAGACAAAAGACAAGCAGAGCGATCCTTGAAGCAACCCTTGTGAATCCCCCTCACAAGCTCCCCCTCACAAGATCCTCTCTCTCTCTCCCTCTCTCTCTTTCTCTCCTCAAGGTCTTCTCAGGTCAAGGCAGCAGCCAAAGGTTCTTCTAAAACGTTTGAACAAGAGCTCTTAAATAGAAGAGCTCTCAAGGAGCTCATTAATTGCAAGTAGCCGATTTTATCGTCCCGGTCGATCTGGACATCGTCCTGGCCGATCAGTACAAATCAAAGAAGATCGGCCAGAGCATCGCCCTGGGAACAGTCCTGGACGATTGAAATTTAGCTTGATCGTCCAGGCCGATTATATAATCGTCCTAGCCGATTAGTTCAAATCAGACGCAAATCATCCTGAGCATCGCCCTGTTTATGACCTGGCCGATATTTATTGTCCTGAAGCAACTCAAGGATTTTGAATGTATCGTCCTAGCCGATCCTGCGATCGTCTAGGATGATTTGATCGTATCAATCATCCTTAATTACTCCCTTGATTTCCTGGTCAATTAAGGCATAATTTGGTAATTTCGTCCAGACCGATACGGGGATCGTCTTGGCCGATAATTTAAAAATACAGTATACCTTAACTGTCTAAGGCGGCTACTTCTTTCTGTTTTGAGCTTATCGTCTAGGCCGATATGTTAATGTCGGCTTCCTTAATTAAGAATCCTTAATTAGACTTTCTGTTTTAAGCTGATCGTCCCGGACGATATAAATATCGGCCGGGCCGATGTGGGCAAAAACAAAAATTCTAAGTCTCTCAAGTGTGTGTGTGTAGGGTTACTTAGCATCAGTCTCTTTGACCATTACAAGTAGACTCAAAAAGAGAAAAACAAAAGTACAGACTGACTCAACCCTAAACCTACGCAATTCTAAACTTGGCTTCTTCATGATCGTCCGGTCTTCGATTCCTGAAAAGTTAGAAGCAACAAGTAGTCCAAGAGAAGTAGTGTTTGTCAATCATCAAAACATAAGCTATGAAAAAATAGATTTGCAATAATCTCCCCCTTTTTGATGATGGCAAACACAAGTAGGAAATTTTTTATTAAAACATCAAGGTTACAAACCCAAGACCAGACAGCTTTTTCCTACACCCTACTCCCCCATTTGTCATCACAAAAAGAGGGTTCAGAAACAAAAGAAAAACATCACAAAAGACCAAGAATCAAACTACAAAAAGAAAAGAAACAAAATATCACAAAGTACAGACTAAAACAACGAGGGATCTAGATCATCAGATGGAGGTGGCGGAGGTGGCTGGTGAAAGTAGGTGGCAAGTGTGGCGAACTGAGTATTGAACCAGGTGATGTCCTGGTCATGCTGCTGCTGCTGCTGAGTAACGAAACTGTCAAATCGGGCTAAATCCTCAGCGCGGTGCTGCTCGTAGCGGGTAATATCCTCAAAGTGTTGCTGCTCCTGTGCAGCCACGTAGGCGTCAAACTAAGTCTCCCAACGATCAAACCTCTTAATCAACTGATCAAACGGTGAGTGCTGCTGGAGAGTGACGGGATCAGGAACGGGAGCGGGAGCGGGAGCCTCCTCCTCTCTAGCCCCCCGACCTTCCCCATCTCCTGGGTGGAGACGAGTACTATGAATGGTAGTGAAGGAATTGTTTGAGTAGAAGGGAGTTGGGAGGTTTGGTGGAATAGGATACTGAAGTTGGTATTTGGTTTCAAGGACATAAGCTATGATGTGTCCTAAGGCTAGATTGGGTTTCCATTTATGGCCTGGATCACGGATTGTGGTTAGGTGATCGATGTAGCGAAAGAGTAGATCAGTGGCATTAAATTCTCTTTAGGCCTTAATGTAGAAAGTAGTGAGGGAAAGTAGCGGTGTGAAGTGGATCCGGTCCCCGGCTTTTGGAATTATGGAGGTGCGAAGGACATGTTGGATAGTCCTAGCATCTTTGACTAAAGAGCTAATTTCTCCAACATGGAAAGGTGCATTGGTCTGGCGAAGGAAGTGATTTGCCGTGGACCAGTCAAAATCAGGATCAGAGGCTATTAGGTGCAGCTTATCCCCGGTGGTGGATAGCTGTAAAAGATTAACATAGTCCTGATATATGATTTTGACAGGGCGTCGATTCACATAGGAGGTCAGGGCTGTGAAGGGGCGGTTAATGCGTAGGTTGGCATAAAATTCATAGAGGAGTTCGGAAGAGAAAGGGACAGCAAGAGTGAGTATAAAACAAAGAGAGGTGTGGGCAAAAAGATTCATTACTGGATATGAGAGATGGGTAGGATTAATTGTCCGGGAGAGGGTGATGCTACACTCTTTGTAGCGACGGTAGGCAGCCTGATCTTCCGCCTCCCTGAATTGAGGATCTAAAGTCGACCTCGAAGAACTCCCAGACGCCTGACGAACACGCTTCCCACCAGCCATAGAAGAAGGTTTTAATAAGAAAACACAAAGGAAGAAGAGTGGAGGGTGAGAAACTATGGCTGGAATTGGCCTGAATTTAAAGAAACGACCATATCATCCTGACCGATCGCAGAATCGTCCAGGCCGATATGGTTCAATAATTATGTACAGGCCGATTGGTCAAAAAGGTGGTAAAATCATCCGGGCCGATCAGATATTGGCCAGGCCGATTAGACACAAGCGATCGGCCCAAGCAGTCAGGCCGAACGACTGTTGAAAAAGCAGATCGTCCGGGCCGATTAGGTGTATCGTCCAGGACGATGCACAATAATTGATCGTACCGGCCGAAGTTAAAACGTTTAAAAAGCTTGCCACGTGTATCGTCCAGGACGAACAGTGGATCGGTTCGGACGATTGTCCAATAATGGATCGTCCGAGGCCAAATTTAAAGATCAAAACGTGTCGACACGTGGATCGTCTAGGACGATCCAGTGTATCGGCCAGGACGATGCACATAAAATGCATCGGCCAGAAGAAATATACTATCGGCCAGGACTATCACCAGAGTTCAATCAAATCGTCTAGGACGATATAGAATCGTCTGGGACGAGGAGTTATAGCATGCACAGAAATAGGTCAGCAGATGGATTTTGAATAGAATTTGTCATATCGGCTAGGACGATACAGGTATCGGCCAGGATGATGTGACTTGAAATTAAAATCAAGAGGTGAAGGCTGATGATCAAGACTCTCAAAAATAAAACAAAAGAAAAACAGTCAAAAAAAAAAAACAAGGGACACAAGGAAAAAATCAAAAATGAATATTTTTGGATTTTAATTTTTCTAAATTTTTTTTGTATTTATGGAGGCATCATATGAGAATTCTTTTTCAAAAATTTAAACTTTTAGAGTTCCAAGAGATCAGAAAGTTTAACAAATCTTAATCAGAAGAAGGTAGAGCATCTTATTCTATTAACCCTAGATCGGACATCCTTTAGGGTACAAAATTCTTTTGGAAAACAAAAAAATCCAACTCAGAATAACTAAATAGGATAATAAGATCTATTCAAGACTTGTTTACAAAGAAAATATCTCTTAATTAATAACTCAAAGTACTTTTTCTCATTCATGGAAATTGAAGTCAAGTCTTTGAAAGCATCACATAATCAATGGGTTTTCTAAGTTTTAAGAGTTTTACCAAAGAGAGGATAGCTTGCATCTATTGGGCTAATTTTATGCCTCTTGTCTTTTTGATTGGCTCTTTTGAGCATCTTTTGATTCTTTCATACACTTTTGTATATATAGCTTCTTTTTCAATTTGGCTTCATTGCCATCTTTCCTTTTTAATTCTTGCAAGCTAGAAACTCTTTAATATACCCTTAAAAAAACTTAGTTGTGAGTAGATCCTCCAAATATTAGAGAATAGGAGCTCTATCTCTAACATAGGGAAGAATAATCCACAACACAAAATCAAAATCATGTGATAAATGCAATGGCAAGATTTCAAAAACTTGAATGATATCTAAGAACTTTGGCTATTATGCATAAGATAAATTAATGTAGCAAGATAAGAAAAAGATCTTAAATAAACAGGCCATTGATTAAACCGAGTTCAGACTTTTGTTTTAGAGAAGAAAATCATATCAATAAATAAAGTCAGAAGGAGGGAAAACATCAACAGTAAACTCCCTTTAACCAATTTTGAAAGGCTAAATACTATCTCCAAAAACTCCAAAATCTAAAAGCTTGAAAGGATTAATCATATGGAAGGCCATATTTAAAGAGCAACGTGTAGACAAATCAAAACCAAAACAAAACAAATAAAAATAAAGCAAACTAAAATCAACACAAAGAGAGCACAAAAACTCAAAAAAAAATAAATAAAAGACACAAAAAAAAACTAAAAATTTCAAGCAAGTGATAAAGCAGCGAGTTTAAGCAATTTTGAGCTGCAAGCCTCCTTATGTCCAGTTATCCTATGCTCCCACGAGGTCTTTTGTGAGAGCACACCTGCAAAACTCAACAACAGTCAGATTTAGGAACCCAAACAGGTTTGGGATCCATCTTATGAAAAGTAGAAGGTGATGCTTGTGTGTCATGCTGTGCATTATTTAATTTTGGTCTCCACACCCATTGTGTACTACGATAAATTGTGCAAGTGTGTGAGATGTGTCCTAGCATGCCACAAGAAAAACATTGAACTCCAGGAAAAGGTTTTCTTAAATTGTTAGGATAAAAATGCCTCTTCCTAGGTTCTGACTTTTGATTAGTAGTTGGTGTCATCCTAGCTTTCTTACATGTTTCCAAATCATTTTGAATCCTCAAATTTGTTCTTTTTAATGCATCAATCTCAATCCTCAAATTTTTCTCAATCTCTTTAGATTTCTTAAGATCAACCTTAAGTGAGGTGTGTGAAGCTTTTAATGCATTATATTCATCAACTAATTCCAAATGCTTTTTGTTCAACTCATCAAATTCATCAAGAAGAGCCATGTGATTAGAATCAATTGTTGCATGATCTTTGAGAAAAACTTCATGCTTTTTTTGTAGATTTGAATATTCTAATTTTAGACTAGCATGAGTCTTCTTAAGTTTTTTGTATGATGCATGGATTTTTTCGCAAATTTCAAACAATTCATCATAGGTTGGTTTACATACCTCTTCCTCATCACTTTAATTTTCTCCCATGAAACACAAATTCGTAGTCTCTTCCTCTGGTTCAGTCTAAGAGCAATCAGTACCAGATTCTGCCCAAAAACCTCTTTGGATTTTCTTCTTGTCTTTCCTTGACTTGGCTTTCTCCTCACCTTTTTCTTTTCTTTGCTTGAATGATTTTGAAGTGTAGATAAATCGGCTTTCACATGTCCAGGTTTCCTGTATTCAAAACAAACAACATCAGAAGATCTCTTAACATATTTGTGATCCTTACCTTTCCTCCAACTTTGATGATGCTTTTGTTTCTTCCTTAGAAAGCTTTTGAATTGCCTTGTGATGAAGGCAACATCATCGCTTTCAGACCCGGAAGATTCAGAATCCAATTTGTGCGCCTTCAGTGCGATTGTTTTCTCCTTTTTCTTCTCACCTGCATCAAGACTTCTTTGATTCACCCCTTGCTCGTAAGCAATGAGTGAGCTAAGTAAGTTATCAATAGAATAGGTGTTCAAATCTTTGGATTCAGTAATAGCAGTAATTTTTGCATCATAAGACAAAGGCAAGCATCTTAAAATCTTGTTAACTTTTTCATAATTTGAAAGCTCTTTTCCTAGTGCATGCAATGAAGTAACAATCTGAGTAAACCTAGTGTACATGTCAGAAATTGATTCATGAGGTTTCATACGAAAAAGTTCGTAGTCATGCAAGAGAATGTTTAAACGGGATTGCTTAACTTCATTAGTACCTTCATAGGTGATGCATAATTTATCCCAAATCTCTTTACCCGTTTTGCAAGTTGAAACTCGCATGTAATCCTCAGATTTCAAAGCACAGAAAAAACAGTTCAAACACTTTGCATTTAATTGAGCCAAATCACGTTCAACGAAAGTCCATTCAGTAAAAGCAACATCAGTTTTAATTCCATTAATTTCACGAGAAGGTGGAGAATACCCTTCTTGAATAAGCATCCACATGCGATAATCAGTAGATTGTAAAAACGTTGACATGCGGGTTTTCCAAAAATCAAAAGGTAGGTTATCGAACAGGGGAGGTCGGGTGATGGAATACCCTTCCGTAGTGTTACGATTCCCAATGTTAGCCATGGATCAAATTCAAAAAGTTTTCAAACTTAAATTTTCGAATCCCGCTCTGATACCACTTGAAAGTTCGTTCGGGATGTTAAGCCCTATGAACTTAGTCCCAAGCTAACCAAGAGGGGGGGGTGAATTGGTATTTAAAAAAAAACTTTGAAGACAAAGAAATAAAAACATAAACCAAATCACACCACAAGAAATTAATGCGGATTAAAAGGTGCGGAAGCAAAAATAAGAACACAAGATTTATAGTGGTTCGGTTGACTCGACCTACGTCCACTCCTTGGAGTCACCCTCCAAGTATTGCACTACAAAACGTGACTCTCCTTTAGCCCCCACGGCTAGGCGGAGAAGCCCTTACAAGAATCTCCTTTTTGCCACCCCGGCAAGGCAGAGAACCTACCTCCTTTTGCTTCCTCCTGAAGCTGGCAGAGAACCACAACCAAAAGCAAACTTCTTACCTCTACCGACCCTTCCACGGACGAGAAACTCCAGACAAAAGATAAGCAGAGCGATCCTTGAAGCAACCCTTGTGAATCCCCCTCACAAGCTCCCCCTCACAAGATCCTCTCTCTCTTTCTCTCCTCAAGGTCTTCTCAGGTCAAGGCAGCAGCCAAAGGTTCTTCTAAAACATTTGAACAAGAGCTCTTAAATAGAAGAGGTCTCAAGGAGCTCATTAATTGCAAGTAGCCAACTTTATCATCCCGGCCGATCTGGACATCGTCCTGGCCGATCAGTACAAATCAAAGAAGATCGGCCAGAGCATCGCCCTGGGAACAGTCCTGGACGATTGAAATTTGGCTTGATCGTCCAGGCTGATTATACAATCATCCTGGCCGATTATACAATTGTCCTGGCCGATTAGTTCAAATCAGACGCAAATCGTCCTAAGCATCGCCCTGTTTATGACCTGGCCGATATTTATCGTCCTAAAGCAACTCAAGGATTTTGAATGTATCATCCTGGCCGATCCTGCGATCGTCCAGGACAATTTGATCGTATCAATCATCCTTAATTACTCCCTTGATTTCCTGATCAATTAAGGCATAATTTGGTAATTTCGTCCAGGCCGATATGGGGATCGTCCTGGCCGATAATTTAAAAATACAGTATACCTTAATTGTCTAAGGCGGCTACTTCTTTCTGTTTTGAGCTTATCGTCCTGGCCGATACACGTATCGTCCAGGCCGATATGTTAATGTCAGCTGCCTTAATTAAGAATCCTTAATTAGACTTTCTGTTTTAAGTTGATCGTCCCGGACGATATAAATATCGGCCGGGCCGATGTGGGCAAAAACAAAAATTCTAAGTCTCTCAAGTGTGTGTGTGTAGGGTTACTTAGCATCAGTCTCTTTGACCATTACAAGTAGACTCAAAAAGAGAAAAACAAAAGTACAGACTGACTCAACCCTAAACCTACGCAATTCTGAACTTGGCTTCTTCATGATCGTCTGGTCTTCGATTCCTGAAAAGTTAGAAGCAACAAGTAGTCCAAGAGAAGTAGTGTTTGTCAATCATCAAAACATAAGCTATGAAAAAATAGATTTGCAACACTACATTGGCCGACTGCCTTGACTATGTCTCCCTAAGTGTCGTTCACCATGTATCTTACTGCCAAGATGGCTTTAACAATCCGTGTCTCAAGTTGAGAAGTAAAAAAGTCACAACCATTATGGTTTAGGATGAGACGCACTACCAAGCCGCATATACTCCCCTTCTAACAATTATAAGCACTCTTTGACTCTCTTTTTTAAAAACATTTTCATCTTTCAATCGTGATACTTGTTCATTATTGATCTCTCGCCTATATTTAGCCTTGGAAGGAATTTTGTCACTCGATTAGGGTTACATTCCCAAACAACTTGACTTAGTGACAATGCATCATATTATAAAAGGGTTTTGTCCAAACAGGGCTCTCACCCTACCCAACACCTCTTTCTAGGGGACTTGGGCCTTGTCCGTCACTGAGGATGCTTCTCTAGACCCTAATTTGAGATGCTTCATGGAAACGTGATTCCAATGCTGGCCCTATCCAAATTTACTTGTCATTACTAGGGGAATCCAGGTAAGTTTCTTCTCCTTTGCTAATTTATGTGCTTAAACTTGGCAGGTGGCCTCGACCATTTTGGGGTTGTATTCTAAATACTATATTTGGATCGGCACAACATTTGGGATCACCTAAAAAGTATAATCATCTCTCAGCCATGCACGACATAATATCATAGGCCTTCTCTTTAATTCACCCCTTATTATTTGGATCCAACGAGATGATGACCCACCCTTCATCTTGCCACAGCAAGGGGCATGATGAGTTCCATACACATTCAATCCTTCACCATCACATCCATCAATGGGAGACAGGACATAGAGTGAAAAAATGCTTGACGGGTAGATGTGCCCTTCGCTAGTTGGCTTCTTCTACAACTTCTGTATAAAGGCTCAATTGTTCGCAAGATTCTACAATTCACACCACATATTGCATTTCACTGCGCTCTTCATCTATGTAAGAGCTGAGATATCTATTTCTAAGAGTCATGTCAATCCATATGGTGTTTGATAGTACTCTATCCCATAAAACCCATTTAAGAGATCATGTTTTTATATTCCCTTGGCATGACACTATACCAATTTTAGGGTTCATCCATCCTTCAACACGTCCCCACCCTAAAAAGGTGATGAGGTGATGACTGGGGTGGATCATATCTTAGCAGCAAGAGCCACCACTTATTTTTATGGGTTCTCAAAATTTTGTATTGGATTTTTGTCTCAATAATAATCCTTCTACAGGTTCACCTACAAAAAACTTATTACAACTTCTCCTTCCCCTAAATAACAATGTTTAATGGACTTCTCGTAGAGTCACGGGTTGCAAAATGCCCACATCCCAGTGATCCAAACACTTCACCATAACATTCATTCAGTAGGAGCGATGGGCAATGTATTTGTAGGGCACGGATGTAGTCAATGTGAGCTAATGAATCATGCTTACTAGTAATTCATCATTGAAAAACAATAATAGCAATGATCTATCCCCATCATGATAAATTTTTTTAAAGATTACCAGTCCTATCGGCCAAAAATATATACTCATTGAACACATCATTGAAGTATGCGTGTGGCCAAAAATATCTAAGGGCAGCTCTGACCTGTTTAAACTTCTATGGTTTAAATTGTCATAGTCTCTCTAAGAAGCTGGCCGTGCAGGTTTAACTCCGCATAGCTAGTTAGCAAGCTGAGGTCTCATTCATTAATGGAATTAACCAGAAAAATCTTTCCACCAAATAAGGAACGGTCATGCACCACCACCCATAGAATCATGAAAGAGCTCTCAGTCTGTCAATCCTTACTATGTACATACCTTGTATGTTTCCCCATGTTGAGTCAAATTAAGCCATAGGCTCCACTCCTTGTGGTGCCCTTCCATTTTATGAAAATTTTGTAGGACAAAGTGTGGGCTATCCGCTCGATGCTTTGGTGGCAGATATGTAATGGCCAATTGGTCAACACCTTCCAAGATGTTTGGATTATGGATATGAAGCTAACCACTTAGCCTTCATTTGTAAATGTGGAGCTTACTATGAACTCCAAGGTGTGCACTTTCCCTAATAATAACTGACAGTGGAGTAGGGAAGTTCTTGTTTGTAGCATTGTGTATATTATGACACAGGGTATTATAACTATCCCTATGAATTCTAAATTTTGGATTGATATTCTCGATCTCATTAATGCACCTGCTAGTATGATGATCATGGCCTTGGCATATAAATATAAGATTAGGGTGGATTCATATCGGTTCAAAAGGATACACAAGCTCAAGCAACATATGAGGGAGTATTTTTTTGGTGGAGATTATTACGAGAAGCCATTCCTACAAATCGGTGGCTTTTTGAAGGAGCTTATCGGACACCCCTTTATATCCATAGGGCTGTATTACCTAGGAAATGGTTGACCATTGTGTGGTTCACTATAATAAACTTAAACAAGTCATTACCATCCTTGGCATGTCGGGATTTCAGTTGCAGACCCCTATCTCCTTTAGGAGCTACTGGGAAAACTTCAAAGTATGTGGCTACCAACCTGAGTTTATGGAAACTTTATTGTTGTTAAGTCTACCAACATTAGAGAGCTATTAATGACCTAAAGAATGGAAGACCCTACTATTCTCCCTCAACAATTTCCACCACTATTCTCGCTTCCCTATTGAAGCCTTACAACATGCCAATCCTAGAGCAATAGAGTACCTTTCAAACCTTTGGGATTCCTCCTGACAAACTCTGGTGCCCCCCTCTCGGTTTGCTTAAATTCAACTTGATGCCTATGTTCAAGCATCATTTAATGTTGCCCGTGATCATGAGGGAAAGCTTATCTTTGTGATGGGAAAGCATGTGGAACATTGGGACAACACTTGTGCTGAGTTTTTGGCAGACCTTATGATTTTGGAGATAATGCAGGAATGGATGTTAAAGAAGGATGGAATCATCTTCAAAGGGGACTGTCTTTGTTCTATCAAATGGCTATAGTATCTTCTTAATCACCGCAAGAAGACCCACTTTTGTATGGAGGGACCTGATGTTACCTTCTTATCTAAATTCATGCAAGTGTTGTTCCATCACATTCCCCGTGACAGGAACCAACCAATGGACTTTTGCTCACATTTTTCTCTTCTGGGAACATTTTTTTGGTTTGATGTACATGTTAGTGAAATTCCCTAAACTTTTTTGTCTATGTTAAGGGATGATAGTGGTAGAACTTAGCAATTAATTGCTTTTTTATTTGTTTTCCCTTTATAATTTTTTTTAATGCAAATGCAATCTTGAAAGAACCCAAATAATAGTAGGGAGAGGCTTTCATTTTTCCTTGTCCATTCTCTCTCTTTCTTGGGTATTAGTGAGAGAAGCTATGGGGTTATGGTGGGGTAGCCATCAGTCATCCTCCCGCCACCGCTAGTTGAGCGGCAGAGGGAGGAATGTGAAAGGTGGAAGCAATTTTTATGATCATATTGAAGAAGTAGTAGCTCGAATGGGGAACCTAAGTTCATGTTTGCTGGTTCTAGTAGCTTGGCAGAAGTTGGTTTGGTAGGTAAGGGTATTGTGTATGTTCGATCGCAAGCCAAATATGGTGGGATTTATCCCAATGCCTCTATTTGGTTGGAGAAGGATGATTGGAAGACAGGCTGTGAGCAGAAATTGCTATATTAGAATTCATCAAAGGAGGTTGATTGGATGGATACTCAGGATGTCTGATAAGTGAGGGAAGTGATGGGTATAGATTTGGAGCATGTTGGTTTGACTATTTTGATGGAGGTGAACCATGATTTGAATTCCACTGAAGTTTCTATACATGTGGTTAATCATGGCCAAGAATCTATACAATTTTATATGGGTAGAACTGATAAGAATTTTGAATATGATGAGACTGATAATCTTGTTGATCGGTTTAAAGTGAACAAGGTTCGAACCAATCTTATGTTTGAACATGGGCCTATGCAATTCTCTTTTGAAACTATGGGGAAAATTGGGGACCTGCATAGAGCCTCATTCAGCCATAATGTTCAGATGGAGTTGGAGATAGACCTGGAGCATAGATCGTCAGTGGAGAAGGTGAGTTCCTCCTATAACCAAAGAATTAAACCTTATAAAGGTATATTGAATATTGATGTTATGGATAATATAGGAGTGACAGATTATGATGCATTCTTTTTGAAGAGAAATAAAGAGAAGTAGGGAGATAATAAAATTCTAACTAATTAGTCACGTATAACAACTATTCGTCTGAATGTCCTAAAGAAAGATTTAGAGGATTAATAGAAATTGCTTAGCGGAAGACCTACTCCATCTGGTAGTAGAAATTTTAATGCTAATGTAGATGGTCCTCAGGCTTGGCTGAAGCAAAAATTGGTTAAAATTTCTTTGTTAGAGATTAAGGGGAGCTTTATGATGAATAATGGCTTTGTTATGCTTTATCTGTAAAAGGCTAAAGGCAATGTTGATAAGTTAAATAAGGCACTTGTTGGAAGTCTTTTAGAATGCCGCATTCCATTTTAGGTTGTACATAATGAAGTCAAATGGAAATGGGGTCATCTTGGGTTGCAGCAGATTTCACCAATGGGATCTGATTATTTCCTCTATTAGTTTGACATAATGGACTCTCGTAACAATGTATTGATTAGAGGTCCATGGTATGTAGTAGGACAAATTATATGTGTAGATAAATAAATAACGGGTTTGCCAGCTAAATCATTGAAAGTATTTTCTTCTCCAGTTTGAATTTTGTTTCCTAATTTATCATTAGAATATTGAGATGAGTTAAACCTAGTCTGTTGGTAGCTATAATTGGGGAACCAATTATTCTTGAATGCCCAAACTGAATATTGGGGTAGATGTTCTTATACACAGGTTTATATATGGCTTGACCTATCAAAATGGTTACTAAAAGGAATTTGAACAGAAGGTCCTAGGGGCACCATTTTCCAGCCCATAGAGTATGAGGCCATTCCACCGATTTGTTTATAGTGTGGACGAATTGGTCATAAGGCTGAGGCTTGTAAGGAGGTAGTCAATCAACTAAGAAATAAGGTTCAGGTAAACCACCTCAAGTAAGATCTTCAGAGTTAAGCTGGACAAGCTCTATTAGGCTGTCAGGGTCAGAGAAGAAAAATGGGATGGAGTCTCTTAGGAAGTCAGGGTCTAAGAAGAATAAGGGGAATAAGTCCAGCACTTATGGCCATATGGATAAAACTTTTGTTCTGAATTTGATTTTGAATATGGTGAATGGACTATTGTCACTAGAAGGCATAGATGGAATGTAAAACATGGTAATAGAACCCAAGTGAATATCATGTCCACGTAGTGGCATGCTATTACAAAGGATAACGACATGGAGATGGTAGTAGAGGATGCAGTACTCATTGTAGAAGAACCAAGGGTGATTCATGATCCGATTGAAATAACAGTTGAATAGCCTGGAGCAGTGGAATAGCATGTCTCTCAAAAACTAGTTATGACTAGAAGTAGGAAGGATATGGGTAAAGGTAGATCACCATTACATGGTATGGTACCCAAAGGTTATGGTTATTTGAAAGTAAAAGTGGCAATACTAGAATTTTGAAGCCGAAAAAGAAGATGGACCAGCCTTCCAAGGATCATCTTATCAAGGAGTTTGCTAATTTGGGACCATTTAAGAGTCTTCCATATACTAGGAAAGAAGGAAATAAGATGGTAGCCCATGCGGCTATTTTGTTAGTCCATCCACATAATGTGCAGTCCAGTACGAACGACAGGGACGTGTCACCTATAGTAGACCAATGACTTGTATGATGTGTTGGAATTGCAAAGGTGCTTGCAAGAAATTATTATGCAACTATTTGCGGCACCTGATTGGGGAGTATAATATAAATTTTATTAGTTTATTGGAAACTAAGATGAAAGACTTCTCTCAAAAGGAAATTGATAAACTAGTGGGTCAGAATTGGGATTATATTTTTCAGCCAACTAATGGTAGATCTTGGGGAATATTAGTCACTTGGAGGAATGATCTTTTTTTGTTTCAAGTTTCTGTAAAAAATTTTAAATGTTTTATTAGAACGTTGCAAATAATTGGTTGTATTGTTTGGGTGGTGGCCATAGTTTATGCTCATAAAGACAAACATGTTATAAGGTATTTGTGGAATGAGATCACATCTAACCATAATAGGTATTCTCCCTTATTTATTGGTGGTGATTTTAATTACACCCTCTCTCAAGAGGAGAAAATGTAAGGAAAACCATTCCATCCCTCTTCTGGGGTGGCTGAAATTAAGAGTTTCATAAGTATGAATGACTTGCAAGATACAGGTTTTACAGGACCCAAATTCACTTGGATAAACAACAAGGAGGCAAGGAATAAGATCTTTGCTAGGTTGGACCATTTCCTAGTTAATTTCATATTTATGGATGCTCACCTGGACATTGAGGTCAGGCATCTCACACATCTTGCATTGGATAATTTCCCATTATTGTGTAAGTTACAAGGAGGATCGAGGAGGATTGTTTCTCATTGTATAAGATATGAAGACATATGGGCTACTTATCCTATGTCTTGGTGATTGGTCTGGGAGAAATGAAATGTAGATGATAATAAAAAGGGGCATTTAAGCTTTAGAAAAATGCTCCAGAACACTTTGGGCACTATTTTTTTGGTGTAGGAATAAAATCTGTACAAACATGGATTCAAGTATTATAATTTTGATGATGTCAAATATTTATAGCATTTCTTTTTCTCTATCTTATTCAGGAGGAAGAAAATGTAGTTGGGTTATCTGCCTCACCAAGGTTTGTGTAAAGGAGTTTAGCACAAGCTTCTCCACCTTTCTGTTGGACCAAAAGAAGAGTCATTGAGTTTAGTGCACTATCCGGAGGAGAGGCTCCAGGGAGTGGATGCAAGCCAAGTTGACTGAACCACTATAAAATATGGATTGCTCTATCTTATTACATTTCCAAAATTTTTATTTTTTCACATTATTTTATATAGGAGGTCGTATTCTTTGATGTTTTAAAATATTTCAAAAGATTGTGATTTTTGTTTAAGAATTTTTAAAACATAGCTTATTATATGTTGAATAAGGTGAATGATAGATCCAAACTGAATAAGACACCCTATGAGATCATTAAGGGTAGGACACCCAACCTTTCACACCTCCATTTCTTTAGCTACAAGCTTTTCATTCTTAACATTGGGAAATAACTCGTAGGAAAATTTGACTCAAAATCTAATGAAGGACTGTTTATAGGATATTGAAGTGTTTGAAAATCCTTTAGAGTGTTTAACAAGAGGACATTGGTGGTGGAGGATACTACTCATATAGTGTTTGATGAATCTAGTCCTAAGAAGTCTAGAGTTAAGGAAGAAGATGAAGTTGGAGAGATTACTGAAGGAGTAGAAACTAAAAATTTGGAGAAAAGGGTAGAGCCTCAAAACACTAAAGGAGTATGTGAGATTACCTAATGTGTAGAACCTACAAATCTAGAGGAGAGGGTAGAACCTCAACACACTTTACCTAGAGATTGGAGATATTCTTCAAATCATCTTAAAGAACTGATCTTAGAAGACCCTTCTAAAGGTGTTAGAATTAGGCATGGACTTAGGAAGTTTGTTAAACACTCTTCCTTCATTTCAATGACTGAACCCACCAAAATTAATTAAGCCCTTTCTGATGAGTTTTGAATCTTAGTTATGTAATAAGAACTTAATATTTTTGTGAGGAATGATATTTGGGAGTTAGTAGAAAGACCTAAAGATAAATGTGTAGTAGGAACTAAATGGGTCTTTAAGAATATAATGAATGGTTTTGGTGTGATGGTTAGGAATAAGGCAATATTGTTGGTTAAGGGGTACAACAAAATGCAAGGGATGGATTTTGAGGAGAACTTTGCCCCTGTTTCTAGATTGGAAGCCATTAGAGTGCTACTAGCCATTTCCTATTATAAGAGATTTAAGCTTTTCTAAATGGATGTCAAGAATTCCTTTTTAAATGGGATAATAAAAGAGGATGTGTTTGTAGAGTAACTCCTAGGTTTTGAGAGTTCTCAATTTCTAAATCTTGTTTATAAATTAAAAAGTCCTTATATAGATTAAAAGAGACACCTAGAGCTTGGTATGAGAGGCTTAACACATTCCTACTGGAGAGGGAGTTTGTTAAAGGGAGCGAAGACACCACCCTTTTTCTGAGGAAAGTAGGAGATGAGTTACTCATTATTTAGATCTATGTCGATTATATACTTTTTGGATTTTCTGATAAAAAGTTATGTAATAATTTTTCTAAAATAATTAGAAAGGAATTTGAGAAGAATTTGATGGGAGAGTTGTCCTACTTTTTAGGAATAAAATGAATGAATTTGATAAATTGGTCTTTAAGAATAAAATGAATGATTTTGGTGTGATGGTTAGGAATAAGGCAAGATTGTTGGCTAAGGGGTACAACAAAATAGAAGGGATTGATTTTTAGGAGACCTTTGCCCCAGTTGTTAGATTGGAAGCCATTAGAGTGCTACTAGACTTTTCCTCTTATAAAGGATTTAAGCTTTTCCAAATGGATATCAAAAGTACTTTTTTAAATGAGATAATAAAAGAGGATGTGTTTGTAGAGCAACCCCTAGGTTTTGAGAGTTCTCAATTTCCAAATCATGTTTACAAATTTAAAAAGGCCTTATATGCATTAAAATAAACACCTAGAGCTTGGTATGAGAGGCTTAACACATTCTTACTAGAGAGGGAGTTTGTTAAAGGAAGTTTAGACACCACCCTTTTTCTGAGAAAAGTAGGAGATGAGTTACTCATTATTTAGATCTATGTTGATGATATACTTTTTGGATCTTCTGATAAAAAGTTATGTAATGATTTTTCTAAAATAATGAGTAAGGAATTTGAAAAGAGTTTGATGGGAGAATTGCTCTACTTTTTAGGTTTTAGCATAAAAAAATTAGATGATGAAATATTTTTTAATCAATCAAAGTACATTAAGGACATCTTGAAGAAATACAAAATAGTAAAGCCAAGCCAATAAAAACTATCATGAGCTCTAATGTCCTTTTAGATATGGATTCAAATGGAAAATGTGTTGATCAAAAGAAATACCAAGGAATGATTAGATCAGTACTTTACTTGATTTATAGTTGACCTGATATAGTGTTTAGTGTTTGTCTCTGTACTAGATTTCAAGTTGATCCTAAAGAATTATACTGGACCACAATTAAGAGAATCCTTAGATATCTCTCAGGGACCCAAAACTTAGGAATCTGGTATCCTAGGCACATTATTTCTTTTGAAATTATTATATATTCTGATTCTGATTTTGCAGGATGTAGGGTGGATAGAAAGAGCACTTCTAGTACTTGCCAATTCATAGGACAGTCCTTTTTCTCCTTGTCTATTAGAAAACAAAACTCTATTATACTTTGCATTGTTGAATCTTAGCACATTGCCTTAGGAAGTTTTGTTGCCCAAGTCCATTGGTTGAAGCAACAAATTCTAGATTTAGGATTACCTACTGGCACAATTTCAATACTATATGACAACACTTTTTCCATCTGCATCTCTAAAATCCTATCTAACATTCTAGAATCATACGCATTGACATAAGGCATCAATTTATTAGAGACCATGTTACCAAAGGAGACAATGATTTACACCATGTATAAACTGAAAACCAACTGGCTGACATCTTTACTAAGCCACTAGCCTTCGACACATTCAGCATCTTAAGGACCAGATTGAGTCCGATTGACATAAACACATGAACTTGATGATTTTTGAACTCCGACCTTTTTGTTTCTTTTTCTTTTTTCTTTTCTCTTATTTTTATATTATATTATATATATATATATATATATATATATATATATATATATATATATATATATATATATATATATATATATATATATATATATATATATATATATATATATATATATTCTTGTTTTTGGTTTGATTATTTGGTCCTATTCATTTGTTATTTTTTTATGTTTTTAGTTTTTTATTTTCTTTTTTCCTTTCAGTTTTCTTTTGGTCACAGTTGAATTGATTTCATATGCCTTGTTCATGCTTTTTGAAAATTTTTAATCAATGATTGACTTCCATTAATCAGTTAAAGGAAGAAACATCATGATTGTTTCCCTTCCTCTAACTCCTTTTAGCGGTGTAATTCTCTTCTTTAAGTAAAAATCTGTTTCAAATTAATAATTGGACTTTGAATTAAGAACTTTTCCATCTTCCCACAATAATCTATCTCATGTGAATATTTTTCAAAGACATTAAATCACTTTTAAGCTTTCTTAATCATGTTGTCGTGTCTATCTTATGAATATGATTCTGCTTTGTTGCCTACTCCTCCTTAGGTTAGAGAGTGAATTTTTCTTCTCTAATATTTGGAATATATTCTCACAACTAAGATTCTTTAAAGGTTTTAAGAGGGTGCAAGCTTGTAAAATGACAAGAGGTTTGAAATGAACCCAAAAAAGATTGAAAAGATGCGTAATGATCGTTAAAATTGAAAGACACACAAATTATATCAAAAATAAATGATGCACAAAGTGCGCCAAAATAATTGACAGGAGGTATAAAATGACCCCAAAAGAAATTAAGCTTCCCTCTCTTTAAAAAATATTCAAATCTTAGAAGAATTTATATAATATTTGATATTTTCAAAGACTTGATTTTGAAACTAATGATTGGGACTAATTACTTTGCTACCCTATTCTGCAATATATTTTTTGGAATGAAGTTTTTAACAGGTTAATTTTATTATTTAATTACTTTTTCTATAGATCCTTATTTTCAAAAGATTGTTTGCCCTATAAGAAGTCTGAGCTAGGGGTATCTAGATCAGTTGTTCTATAATTTTTTCGGAATATGACAATGTTAATTAAATTTTTACTAATTTTTAAATTCAATCACTTGGAAAAGTTATCATATTCTTATAATGGTTAAAAAGAAATAATGTTTGTACTACTATTAGTTTTTGAGTTGTTTGTTTTTTTCTTCTTCTTTCTCCTTTTTGTGATGTCAAAAGGGGGAGAAGCATTAAGGTTATTGTGCTAGTGTAATTTTGTTGTATTATTATTTTTTTATACTATATTATTTAGTGTTTGTATCACATGTTTATTTTTAGTAAAATTTGCATTGCTTGTTTCATACTATTCTCCTTTAATTTATGCTTCATTAATCGACTTGAGTTGAATTTCCTAACAATTAATTGCCATAATAAAAAAGGGGGAGATTGTTGTAAACATAGATTCAATGATTTTAATTTTGATGATAGCAAATATTTCTGCATTTCTGTTTCTCTACTATGTCCGTTCCTACTAACATTTTAGGTCCATAAGATCAATTAAAATTTAAGCTAACTTAAGATTAGGTAGATTTGGACTAAGTCAGTCTGTAAGTGTACTTCGAGTGTTTTTACCTTTTCTTGAGTCAAATGTAATAAAGTGGATCCTTATTCTAAGAAACCATGAACACACACTCTCAGAGAGAAAAAATTTGTATATTATAGAGCTTTTTTGTTTTTGATTATATCATTCGGGACAATCCAAAATCATCATAGACAATCAATTAAAAACAAAATCCCTAACTAGGGTATCCTTGTTAAGGCAGTCGAATTAAGCAAATTATTTGGGACAATATTAACATTGTTCTTGAGGATAGACTCAAATCAGAAAGAATCAAACTCCAACTCTTTTAGGAATGATTTTAATTTAATAAATCATCTAGGATGTTCCCATATCATCCTGGATGTTTCATTATAATCTTGCTTAGAATAATCAGGTGATTAAGGAAAGCAATTAAGGTTTTAGTGATCGATCATATCATCCTGGATGATCACAGGATCATCTTGTATGATTTGTTATAAAAACTATTGTCTTCTCCTGGATCACCTGGACAGATTGAAAGATGTGCTGGACAAAAATCCTTGATTTTGAACTAATCGTACAGGACGATTCAAGGATCATCCTAGATGATATGTAATATTTCTTCCTCGTTCATCATATATGACTATGGAGAAAAAGAATGATGTGTTTGACGATTTGTAGGGTTTTGAACTAATAATACAAGATGATGTTCACATCATCCCAGAAAAAAAAAAGGGTTCTAATCACCCAACCCTCCCATATTGTCCTAGCTGAAAGGGCTAAAAATACACTGATCATACAAGATGATTTGTCAATTGAACTGGATGATCTTTGATGACTTGTTGCAATTTTGGGCAAATTTTAAACCCTTCTTTGTAAGATATATTGATTATTTAAGGGTAGATCTTTTGCTACTTCCTTGATCTCAGAGAGCCAAGAGAAGCAGAGGGAGAGCCTTGGTGAGAGAGAGAGAGAGAGAGAGGATCTTGTGAGGGAGAGATTGTGAGAGATTCATAAAGGTTGCTCCAAGCAAGGATCCGAGTTCTCTTCTCCAATTGTCATCCTTAGTTCCTTGGAGGCTCTAGGGAGGTCTTCTTCTACAATTAATTAAGGTTCTCTGCATTCTTCAAGAGGAAGCTAATGGAGTCGGGTTCTCTACCTACTTAAGGAGGAAGTGAAAGGAGTCAGGTACTCTGCCTCACCAGGGTTTATGGAAAGGAGTTTTTCATAAGATTTTTCTCAAGCTATAGGAGTAAAAGGAGAGTCACTGAGTTTAGTGAAATACCCAGAGGAGAGGCTCCGGGGAGTGGATGTAGGTCAAGTTGACCAAACTACTATAAAAATTTGTGTGCTCTTCTTTATTACATTTTTGCATTTTTAATTTCCACACTTTATTTTATGTGGGTGATTATATGCTTTGATATTTTAAAATATTTCAAAAGATTGTGAGTTTTGTTTAAGAATTTTTAAAACTAGCATTTCATCCCCTCTTGGTTAGCCTCCGGCTAGTTCATAAGGGCTTAACATTCTTATCAAACTTTCAATGCAACATCTTAATAAGTTCAAAATTGACCTAGAGGATGAAATCAAAGAACTGTAGCGACTGGAATGCTTACCGAAAGTATGTAGTGAGGAAAAATCCTCATTGCTTAGATGGAAGGTACATTTACTCAATGAAACATTATCTCGGTTTATGGGGTGGTGGAAATAGCGGGTTAAAGTATGATGGATTGAAGAAGGTGATGGAAATACTCAATTCTTTCACTCTATAGCCTTGGCTATTAGAAGGAAAAATTGGCTTAAGGAGATGAATCTTCTTGATGGTGAAATTTTGCGAGATAATAGTGTTATTTCCCAAGTTGTTTTGGATTTTTTTGGGTAGAAATTGCAGAAGCAGGAAATCCAGTCTGATAATTAGGTTTTCTTCAAGACATAATGGCTTATAGTATCTTAATTTTAATTTGTTAGAATGGGATGTGATAGATAATGAAATTTGGTTTTTTGTTAATTCTTTCGGACATAATTTAGCTCCTAGTAGAGGAACTTTTATTTGGTCCGGTGTAAGGACATATAGGAACGTCCGGTCGGAGGCAAAATCCTACCAAAAAACTCGGTATTTGCTCAGTACTGCTACGTATTATTTGATAATAATGAGGAATACCACTCTGTGAAGACCAATATCGAGTTATATCGAGCTATACCGAGCAATACCGAGTTGTACCGAGTTTTTTCTTGGAAAAACTCGGTACAACTTTTGTATAACTCGGTATTGCTTGGTATAGCTCGGTATAACTCGGTATTGGGTCTTCCCATGATGGTATTCCTCGTTATTGTTTGGTATTGCTCGGTATGAATGTCCGGTCGGAGGACGTAATAATTGTTCTAGAGTAGAGAGGGGTCACGATCTCATTTTTTAAAACCTATTGGCACATTGTTGGAAAGCAAGTTACTATTTCTTGCTTAGAATTTTTCTGCACAAGAAATATGATGACTGAGTGGAAGGATAGTGTTGTTGTACGGTTACCAAAAGTTTCCAATCTGACCAACCTTCAAGGTTAAGGCATATTACTCTTTGCCAAATAATTTGTAAGATTGTGGCTTTTGTACCTTGCAGGTCCATATCCAATAATGCTTTAATTGGTCAGGAAATGATGAATATGTTAAATATTTCTACTTCATCAAAAGGCTTCTTGGCTCTTAAAGTTGATATTGAGCAAGCGTACGATAAAATGAGCTAAGACATGCTTGAATTGGTGTTGCATCGGATGGGGTTCCCAGTCCATTTTTTTAATTCGGTGCTAAATTACATCATTTCTCCAAGATTTTCTATTTTAGTAAATGTCATGTTGTGTGCTTGCATTGAGGCTAAATATGGCTTCCGTCAGGGATGCCCACTTTTGCCTAATATCTTCATCATGTGATTGGTGTTCCTCTAAATATGTTTTCATCAAAAGCTTATGGATATTAGTGTTCCAATAAGTAATGAAGGACCTTTCATCTCACACCTTTTATATGCTGACGATATTATGATATTTGAAGGTGCTTCGATCATAAATGTTAAAAAGGTCATCTCTTGTCTACAAGATTATTGCTTGTGGATTGGTCAAAAAATTTACTATAACAAATCAACTATTTTATTTAGCATGCTTACGCCACATTGGAAGAAGAACTATTTGTCCAGGTTAACAGGATTTCATAGGGATGATGAATTGGAATATTTGGGTATTAAGTTGGCAATGATAAACCTAATTACACCAAATTTTTCTCCACTTCTTCAAAAAGCTTGGGCAAGTACTAGTGCATGAGGAAACAAGCATTTGTCTCTAGCTGGAAGAGTCACACTCATCAATTCCTCTCTTATCTCATTGGCCATGTATGTGATGACAAATTCTATAGTTCCTAGAGGTGTGTTAAATGAGCTTTAAAGTAATTTCCATAGTTTTCAATTGCATAAGAATTCAGAGCAATGAGGTTTACATTTTACAGCCTAGCATACTATTAGTAGGCCTAGAAGGTTTGATGGTATGGGATTTCATGCCCAAGTTAATTGGATTGGAACCTTATGTGTCAAGATTACTTCAATTTTTTTTTTCTAATCCTAATGGGTTATTTCAACAATGCATGAGATATAAATATGTTGATTTTTCATGGGAGCAAAGTTGTAGGCGTGGAGACTCGTTGGGTTGGAGGATCAATTGTAAAGTTCCAACCTACTTTCAGAACTGTGTAAGATGGCATGTTAATAACGGGATGGACATTGATGTCATGAATCATGTTTGGATAATGGAATGTGCTTTTTGTTCTTGGCCAACATTTTGTAATGTCGAGCTACTAAAAACAGGAAGGTGGTTGAACTAGTGAAAGAAAATAGAACCTGGAATATACACAAATTTAATTTGTGCTTTGTACCTATTCTGGCTGATGTTATCAACCAGATAAGTATTAGAGAAGAGAAACATAAATAAATGGTTTATATTATTAAAAGCTCACTTAGCTCAACGATTTATACAGTTGGGTATAATTGGCATTTTCTGGAACTGGAGGATCCTATCTGCACCAATTATCGACTATAGTTAAGACCCCGAGAAAGATTATTCTGGAGAAGAGTTTTTAAAGGTATCATTCCAACTAATTCTTGGCTCGATTAGAAGAGAATTTATATTATCCTTATGGTTGTAGTGAGATTGAGGACATCACCCATGTTACTAAGAGGTGTAGGCAACTCCATGGTACTTTGGATATTCTGAGAAATTGGGGATTTGTGACTCATAATTTCAACAGTTTTGAGGATTTTCATAATGTTATGATTGGTGATGTGGACCAATTTGATAAATGGGCACTTGTATATTTTAACACTACTTAATAATACTAGAGCTACCGTAATACTCTTAAGCATGACAGGTGATGCATCACTCCAAACGTTATGGCAAATTGCATTCTTGAAGTCTTGAATCAAGATCTTTTTACCAATACATGGAGTACTAGGGTTCCATTCAATCTTGGTTCACTCGCTATCCAGGTTGGTTGAAAATTAATGTTGATGGGGCTTTAATTCCTTAAATTGCTTGGCATATTGGCATTGTGATCTAAAACAGCCAAGGGGAATTGCTGGCGGCAGTGGGTTGGAGTGTAACTCATTGGGAAATCAATAAGGTTGAACTTATGGCCATGGCTCATATTGTCTGGATCCTCCTTGAATGGATGTATGACTCCAAGGGTGTGATACTTGAAGGGGATAATGCTAGTATTATAAAGGATATGTAGAGTTCCAAATAGAAACAAGAGTGGAATGCATAGCCACAGTATAGTGATAATTTCAACTTGATTAATCTCGTCACAAAGTGATATTTGTGCATACATATATAAAATTTAATAAAGCTGCTCAGTATTGTGCAAAAGGACTATAGATTGTTCTTTTTCTTGGGTTTGGGAGGATAGTAATAATCTTTATTTCCCGCAAGAATTTCTAGCTATTCTTGAGGATGATAAGTGTTTTATGATTTATACATAGTGGCCGTTGAAAGTTCGTTAGGGATGTTAGGCCCTATATGAACTAACCCAAGGCTAAACTATAGAGAGGTGAATTGGAAAAACTTAAAACCAAAGATAAAATTCCAACCAAAATCACCACAAACAAAGTGCGGAAGAAAAATAAATACGGAAGCGATAATAAGAAAAGAACACACCGGATTTATAGTGGTTCGGTCAAACCTTGACCTACGTCCACTCCTTGGAGGCACCCTCCAAGTATTGCACTAACACAAGTGTCTCTCCTTTATCCCCCACAGCTAGACGGAGAAGCCCTTACAAAATCACTTCCACCATCCCCGGTGCGGCGGAGTCGCCGGTGTTGCAAATCTATTTTTCATGGCTTATGTTTTGATGATTGACAAACACTATTTCTCTTGGACTGCTTGTTGCTTCTAACTTTTTCAGTAATCAAAGATCGGACGAACATGACAAAGCCAGTTCTGGATTGCGTAGGTTTAGGGTTGAGTCAGTCTGTAATCTATTTTTTCTCTTCTTGAGTCAGTTTGTATTGTTCAAAAGACTGATACTAAGTAACCCTACACACACACACTTGAGAGATTTAGAATCTCTGTTTTTGCTCATATAGGCCAGGCCGATCCCTTGGATCGTCCGGGACGATCGAGTTCAAAATAGAGACTCTAATTAAGGATTCTTAATTAAGGCAGCCGACATTAACATATCGGCCTTGACGATAAGCTCAAAACAGAAAGAAGTAGCCGCCATAGACAATTAAGGTATACTGTATTTTTAAATTATCGGCCAGGACGATCACTGATCGGCCTGAACGATATTCACAATTATGCCTTAATTGAACAGATAAATCAGGGAAGTAATTAAGGATGATTGATATGATCACATCGTCCTGGACGATCGCAGGATCGGCCAGGACGATATATTCCATATCCATGGTCACTCCTGGACGATCGGGATCGGCCAGCATGAAAACAGGGCGATGCTCAGGACAATTTTCTTCTAAATTGAACTAATCGGCCTGGATGATCGTAAGATCGGCCAGGACGATCAAGTCAAATTTCAATAGTCCAGCACCCAAAAAAGGGCGATGCCCAGGCCGATCTTCTGAGTTTTGTACTAATCGGCCAGGCTGATGTACATATCGGCCTTGACGATAATGTCGGCAACTTATAATTAATGAGCTCCTTTGAAGCTCTTCTATTTAAGAGCTCTTGTTCAACGTTTTTGAACACCTTTGGCTGCTGTCTTGACCTGAGAAGACCTTGAGGAGAGAAAGAGAGAGAGGGAGAGAGAGAGGATCTTGTGATGGGGAGCTTGTGAGGGGATTCACAAGGGTTGCTTCAAGGATCGCTCTGCTTGTTCTTCGTCTAGAGTTTCTCGTCCGTGGAAGGGTCTGTAGAGGTAAGGAGTTAGCTTTTGGTTGTGGTTCTCTGTCAGCTTCAGGAGGAAGCAAAAGGAGATAGATTCTCTGCCTTGCCGGGGTGGCAAAAAGGAGGTTCTTGTGAGGGCTTCTCCGCCTAGCCGTGGGGGCTAAAGGAGAGTCACGTTTTGTAGTGCAATACTTGGAGGGTTCCTCCAAAGAGTGGACGTAGGTCGTGTTGACCGAACCACTATAAATCTCTGTGTTATTGCTTTATTGCTTCCGCACTTTTATTTCCGCATTGTGGTAAGTTTTGGTTTTTCATTATTGTCTTGATTGAAAATATTTTTTAAAATACCAATTCACCCCCCTCTTGGTTAGCTTGGGACTAAGTTCATAGTGCTTAACATCCCAAACGAACTTTTAGCCGGGCCCTTTGACACCAAAGAGATCTTCTTCTTTGGTGAACTTACCTCGAGACAAGCCTTGAATACGATGGTACTAAGGTGCGAGTTCGCCGGAGCAACCGTGTGGATCCCCCTCCACACTCCCTTGAGTTCCCCCCCCTCACAGGATCTTCTCCCTCTCAAACCCCACCCTTTCCTCTCTCTCTTTCAAGCTCTCTCTTCAAGTCTCCCCCACAAGAATGAAGCTCCGATGGCTGCCAAAGACACTTACAAAGTGCCATGCCATAGCTTAAATAGAAGTTCTCAAAATGAGCTCATTAATGCAAGTTGCCACCAATATCGTCCAGGGCGATAGGCATATCGTCCAGGACGATAGGCATATCGTCCTGGCCAATTAGTTCAAATCTGAGTAAAATCGTCCTGAATATTGCCCTGAAATGAAGCTGGATGATGTCTAATCGTCCCGGATGATCTTACGATCGGCCTGGACGAAATCCCCATTAAATGCTTTCCAAAACTGCCTAAGAAATTTTGGAAAAATTGCTCTGGATCCTCCAGGATGATATTTTATAGTCCAGGATGATATACCAGGACGATGTCCAAAAATAAGTGTTTTCTAACTAGATATGGCGGCAGATTCTTGCTGAATTGAGCCGATCTTCCTGGCCGATACAAAATCGTCCAGTACGATGTGTTTTGCATAAAGACGGCTGCTTTAATGAGGATGCCCTAATTAGGGTTTCTACTTTTGTCAGATCATCCAGGACGATATAAATATCGTCCTGGACGATGTTACCAAAAATAGAAATCTTTTAGGGCACAACAGAAAATCTTCTAAGTTACAAATCATTAGATGCCACACCAAATATAACAGACTCAAGAAAGGAAAAAGATTACAAACTGGCACAGACCTAGTCTACCCAAACTTGAGCTGGTTCCAGATTGCAGTCTGATCTTGTGGACCTGAAATGTTAGAACATAAGGCAATCGTAGAGAAATAAGGAATGTTTACTATCATCAAAATCATAAACTATAGATTCGCAACAATCTCCCCCTTTTTTATGATGGCAAAACATTTCAATTTGAATTTTCATAAAAGTAAATCCTCCTAATCTCCCCCTCACTAGAATAAATCCTTTTAAAAAAAATAGGGGAGATAAAAATATTTTTGTTGTTTTTAATTTTTTGAAACAAAGATACAAACATGATAACAGTACAAAAATTCAACAATACGTTCTCCCCCTTTGAAATTATCAAAAAGAGAGGAGGCACAAACAAAAAACAGAACAAAAGACAAATGTTTCCTGATCTAGTGAAAAAAACAAATATTCTTAAAATGAGAAAGTTACCTCTTAGTTTTAATCAAAAACTTAGTAGAATTGGATTGACAACGCATAGCCCAGAAAAGATTAGAAATTCAGAGTTTGATAATCCCAACTCAAGTTCTTTTAAAGGCTCAAAAACGTTTTAATCCAATATCCACGGGATAAAGAAACGTTAATTTTTCAAAACTCCTTACATAAAATATTTCTAATAGAAGATCAATGCATGAATTGCTGAATCAGGAACCAAGATTTTCAAGCACAAGTTTCGAACATATCAAAGATTTTCTTAGGCTTTAGTACTATAAGAAAAAATAAGCATTTTTTTTTGTGGGCTCATTTTATGCCCTTTATCACTTGAATGGCTCTTTGAGCATCTTTTGATTTTAATACACTTTGTCTATATTTTTTTTTTCAATTTGGCGTCATTGCACATCTTTTGGTTTGGCATCATTGGCCACTTTTTTTTTTTGAAAAAATATGCTTTCTTTCTTATATTTTCAAAATGAAAGTAAACCAAAATTATTGACAACACGAACAACTTGATTAAGAAAATTTTAAGGTGGATTCAACAATCTTGCAAAAGATTTCTATGCGATAGAAAAAATGTAGGGAGATAAAAAAATGGTTTCAAAATCCAATTTAAAATATGATGAAGATTTTGAATCAAAAGTAAAATAACCTCTTTAAGAAGAGAGAAAGAGAAACAAAAATATGAGTTTCCTTCCTTTGACTGTGTTAGAGAAGTCAAACACAACTTACCAAAGATTTAAAAAAAAACAGGAAGTATTTTTCATTTTTAGAAAAGTGAATGTGTGTGTTGATCAGAGAAAAACTTTCAAGAAAAAAAAATACAAAGAACAAACAAAACAAAAAAAAAACAAAAATAAATAAAAAAAAGAAAAACACAAAAACATGAAAGGCTCTTAACCATTATCTCTCTCCTGGTCCGATGCTTCAGAGACCAGATCTGCCCATGAGATTTTTTGCCTTTCATTATTTCCCCAGTTTAAATTTAGCTTTGCCTTGCCCTTTTCTTTTGTAGGAAGAATTCTTAAATTAGGGCACTCATTCTTCATGTGTCCAGGTTTTCTACATCGAAAACAAATAATGTCAGATGAAATATTAACATCCTTACCATTTTTACCTTTCTTCCACTTTTGCTTATGCTTTGGTGAGCTTTGTTATTTACTTGACAAGTCATTGCTATCGTCACCAACTAAGCTTCCTCTTCCCGTATCTTCAGCTTTTAGAACGATCGTTTCACCTGCATCCAAAAGTCTTTGACCCAAACCTTGCTCGTAGGCAATGAGTGAGCTAATAAAATTATCAATAGAATATACATTCAAATCTTTAGATTCAAAAATTGCAATAACTTTAGAATCAAATTTATCTAGTAGACATCGAAGAATTTTGTTAACTTTTTCAAAATTTGAAAAATCTTTTCCTAAAGTATGTAATGAGTTTACAATTTGAATAAATCTGGTATACATGTCTAAGATCGTTTCAAAAGGTTTCATGGAAAATAATTCAAAATCATGCATTAACAAATTCAACTTGGATTGCTTGATTTCACTAGTGCCTTCATATATGGTGTGCAATTTATCCCAAACTTCCTTACCGGTAGTGCATGTGGATACTAACATAAAATCATAAGAATTTAAAGCACAGAAAAAGCAATTTAAGGACTTCGCATTCAATTGAGCATTGAGTTGTTATTCCCTGTTCCATTGATTAAAAGGAATATCAGTTTTAACTCCATTAACAATACGTGATGGTGATGAATAACCAGTTAAAATCATATGCCACATGCGAAAATCAATCGATTGCAAGAAAATAGACATGCGAGTTTTCCAAAAATCAAATGACATATTTTCAAATAAAGGTGGTCTGGTGATTGAATATCCTTCTACAATATTACGATTAGCCATGGATCGAAAATTCAAAAGCTTTTAAAAACTTATTTAATGAAAACCGCTCTGATACCACTTGAAAGTTCGTTAGTGATGTTAGGCCCTATATGAACTAACCCAAGGCTAAACTATAGAGGGTGAATTGGAAAAACTTAAAACCAAAGATAAAACTCCGACCAAAATCACCACAAACAAAGTGCGGAAGAAAAATAAATGCGGAAGTGATAATAAGAAAAGAACACACCGGATTTATAGTGGTTCGGTCAAACCTTGACCTACGTCCACTCCTTGGAGGCACCTTCCAAGTATTGCTCTAACACAAGTGTCTCTCTTTTAGCCTCCACAGCTAGGCGGAGAAGCCCTTACAAAATCACTTCTACCTTCCCTGGTGCGGCGAAGTCGCCGGGCCCTTTGACACCAAAGAGATCTTCTTCTTTGGTGAACTTACCTTGAGACAAGCCTTGAATCCGATGGTACTAAGGTGTGAGTTCGCCGGAGCAACCGTGTGGATCCCCCTCCACACTCCCTTGAGTTCCTCCCCCTCACAGGATCTTCTCCCTCTCAAACTCCACCCTTTCCTCTCTCCCTTTCAAGCTCTCTCTTCAAGTCTCCCCCACAAGAACGAAGCTCCAATGGCTGCCAAAGACACTTACAAAGTGTCATGCCATAGCTTAAATAGAAGCTCTCAAAATGAGCTCATTAATGCAAGTTGCCGCCATTATCATCCAGGACGATAGGCATATCGTCCTGGACGATTAGTTCAAATATGAGGAAAATCCTCCAGAATATCGCCCTGAAATGAAGCTGGACGATGTCTAATCGTCCCGGACGATCTTGCGATCGGCCTGGACGAAATCCCCATTAAATGCTTTCCAAAACTGCATAAGAAATTTTAAAAAAATTGCTCTGGATCGTCCAGGATGATATTTTATAGTCCAGGACGATATACTAGGACGATGTCCAAAAATAAGTATTTCCTAACTAGATATGGCGGCAGATTCTTGCTGAATTGAGCCGATCCTCCTGGCCGATACAAAATCGTCCAGGATGATGTGTTTTGCATAAAGATGGCTTCTTTAATGAGGATGTCCTAATTAGGGTTTCTACTTTTGTCAGATCGTCCAGGACGATATAAATATCATCCTGTACAATGTTACCAAAAATAGAAATCTTTTAGGGCACAACAGAAAATCTTCCAAGTTACAAATCATTAGATGCCACACCAAATACAACAGACTCAAGAAAGGAAAAAGATTACAAACTGGCACAGACCTAGTCTACCCAATCTAGAGCTGGTTCCAGATTGCAGTCTGATCGTATGGACCTAAAATGTTAGCACATATGGCAATCGTAGAGAAATAAGGAATGTTTTCTATCATCAAAATCATAAACTATAGATTCGCAGTAGCCGTGGAGGCATTTTTTACTTTACGTATATGTAATAGCTTTTAATGAATTCAATATATGCAAAGTTTCAAGGAACCCAAATAACATTGTTGAATTCTTCTCTTATTTTTTCAATGACGTATGCTATAACACACTCTTTGGCACCCAAGATGATAGTCCAAGAATTTGAGAGGATTGGTAGAATATTCTTATGGGACAAAGATACCTAACATAGAGGAATTCACTATGTATCTTAGATCAAGGTTTGTAAACTAAGGAAGGCTGGAGGGCTAGGGGTGCGTGCTACTAAGAAGTAGATTGAAGCTCTAAGATCTAGAATTTCTTGGAATTTTCTAACCAAGCCACAAATGTTGTTTTATAGGTGTATTTTGAATAAGTATGGGGACTACCGCCGGGAGGAAGTATGTAGGCAAGGTGATGCAGCAGGAAAGAAGATTATTTGTAATGGAGCAGATAGTTTGCGATAGTGTTTAAGATGGAGAGTTAGAAATGGAAATTATATTGATTTTCTTAACCATTATTTGATTTGGGATCGAGCATTAAAGGATTGCACTATATTTGTGAATTTGGAGTTAATTGAGGGTATGAAATTGTCTAAACTAATCACGGAAAACAAAATGTGGGAATTACAAAAGTTGAATTGCTATTTTGAGGAGATTATGGCTTTGAGGATCTCTAATATAGTCATTAAAAATGATGAATTGGATGATTGTATAGAGCTCATTAGGAGACCAATGAACTCAATAATCACTGATCTAGTTTATAACAACCAATTTTCTTGTTCAGAGGACCCAATAACCAACATTTATAGATTAAAGCTCCATCCTCATGAGAAGCTATTATGGTGGAGAAAGTATATAGGGTTAATTCCTACTAACTGTTGGTTGAATAGTAGAGGGCTACAGGATGATGTTTAATGACCCATGGGCTGTATGGAAGCTAAAGAGTTGAATCACATAACTGTAAGATAAAAACTTTTAGTAGAAACCTTGGAGGTGTCAATTGGGGTTTTGTTACCCCTTTCTTTGCTAGCCTAGCAGAGATACAAGTAAGTATTAAGAATAGCCAGGATGATATAGCCATATGGCCGATTACTTATTATTAAGATGTATAACATTATTGGCAAAACAGGAATGTTAAACAACACAATAGATCAACAAATTCAACCCTCATCATTTCTTCAAATATCTTGGAGTCCATTAATCAGCATTTAATAAGTCAGCTCACTTTTCTTCTCGAAGGGCCATTGATGGCCATTTTTGCTGGAAGATGGAAGATAGCGATTTTGTTTGTATTCCTCAAGATTCTTTTAATATTCTTATGGATGACTTTAATTTTTTTCTATTTTTGAGTTTGGGCTTATTTGCCCATAGTTTTCCTTTTCTTTAGTTCTTTTGCAATAGCTTTTGATCTTAGTTGGTTTGCAATGAAATGCAATACGTTCAAGAAACCAAAAAAACTTTAGTGCACCGTATCCTATCAGAGCTCCCCCCACCCCCCGGAACCAAAAAAAACTTTCCCAGAACCAAATAAAATTGGGGAGAACTCGGGAGAACTCGACCATCAATTTTAGTGAGTGAAGCTTAGGGGAAATGGTGGGGGGTGACCACCGGGCACCCTCCCATACCAGCACAATGAGCAATGGAGGGAGGTTTGTAGATGGTGGAGATAGTTTGGAAGCTATATATTTTGGAAATGATGGTTTTGTTGGGGATCGATGGTTTAATTTGGAGGTTAAATTGGATTGGCAAATGTTAGATCGGAAGGTAAGCGCCTGATTTATGTTCTATCTCCTATCATGGTGGGGGGATTTGTTTCCATTGTTTCTGTGGGTTCATATAAAGTTGATAGGAAACTATTGTTTCCTATTTCCTTAAAGGACAAAGTTCTATATGCTAGTGATGAGTTTAATTTATTGGAGAATGTAGTAGATAGGGATGATACGCCTGAATTGGAAATGAAGAATGGTGAATTGGGGTCCTAAAAAATTTGACTCAAGAGGAGAATCCTAATATTGATCTGAAGTAGCTTGTAGTGGGGGAATCAGTGAGAACAATTTTGATTACTAAATTTCCCCATTAGAATGACCAGATTGATATGTTAATAAACTCAATTTTTGAACCAGAACCTGTAAAATTTACTTCTATGTGTATGAGGAGAATTGGGGATTTGGCTAAGAATTCTTCCAACAGTTCTTCTCAGTTAGAGAACAACATGGAAAATAGATTGCCAGTGATGAAAGGTAATCTTTAGGCTACTATGGATGCGGGTCATAAGATTTGTGAGAAACTGGTAATAAAGAATAATGTGGTTGTAAGAGATTGTGGTAAAGCTAGTGATATGCTAGATTGCACATAAGGTGGCTGATAGAATGCCTCTTATGAGAATATGAGCTCCCAGCAGCTGTTGAGTAAGTCAGCAAAGGTTCTATCTTTTGAGGGGATGAGAAATGTTAAAGGAAAATCTCCTAGTGCTGGGACAAAGCCTCAACCAGTCAGAATTTCAGGATGGTCTAGTGAAGCTTGACTTTGAAAAGGCTAGGGGGAATATTGAAAAACTAAATATAGTAATGGTTGGAAGTCTGTTGGGATGGCATCTCCTATTTTTGGTTGTATAGAATGAGTTATAATGTAAATGCGGTCATCTTGGTCTTCGGTTAATCATCCCATTGGGATTTGAATGTTATCTATTTTGGTTTTAAAATATGGAGGCATGCAATAATGTTATGATTGGAGGACTTTGGTATATTTCAGGATAGATTGTTGATGTTGATAAGTGGTCAACGAGGATATCTTCAAACTCTTTAAAAGGCTTTATGTCCCCTGTCTGGATCATACTTCCAAACTAGCCCTTGGAATGTTGGGATGAGTCCAATTTAGCTTGCTTGGCAGCAGTTATTGGAGAACCATTATTTATGGAAGCTCAAATAAATTCAAGGAGTCATTTTGCTTTTGCACATGTTTGTGTGGGTCTTGATTTGTCTAAATGGCTACCGAAAAGAATTTGTACATTTTTGCACATGTTGGGAGGGGGGTGGGGGGTGGGGGGGGGGGGGGGGGGGGGGGGGACTTTCTTCTAGCTAGTTAAATATGAAGGCATACCTATGATTTATTTGCAATGTGGGAAAATTGGGCATAGTGGCACTTTATGTAAGGAGATTTTTAAACATTAATTTCGTGATAGTAAGACTTTCAAAACAGAACAGGATCAGCTAAATATTATAGGAGTTGTTCCAGGTGCTAATTCAGATACAGTGCAAATTAGTTTGGGTGGCTCAATATGTGAAAGTGTTAAAGAACCTACTATATCTAAAGGGATTTCTTTAGATAAGGTTGGGTCATCTAATGATCAATCTTTGGTTATGGACTTAGATTATTGGGAGTGGATAGTGGTTACAAGAAGAAGAGGTAGAAACTTTAAACCTGAGAAAGAGCTCAAGCTACATCTAACAGGCATGGCTCTCAGATCACACCTAGAAGGCCTGTTTGGCAGGAGATTCATAAATAAGCTAAGATGATTATTGAGGATATGGTTCAGGGCAAGATGCTAGTGGTCGAGGAACCATTGGGGAATGTTACGACTATGAGAAAATTGGGTTAATCACCATTTTAGAAGCTAGCAAATAGACAGAATTAGGAGGATCCAAATATTAAGAAATCACCTTCTCAGCTATTGGTGCCTAAGGACTTGGTATTTTCATACAATAATTCTAGATACAAAGGTGTCTTGAAGCCCAAAAGAAAACGTGACAAAAATTCAAAGGCTTTTCTTGTTAAAGAATTAGCAAATCTTGGCCCCTTAAAAAATTTACCAAGTACTGGGATAAGTGCTGTCTTGGAGAAAGATTTGAATAATCCTGGTTTAAAACAATTTTCCAATATGACCGATCTTTCTAATAGAAAGAAAGAAGGGGAAGTTATGCTGGAAAGGGTATCACATGGCCCTGATCCTTATTTTGATGTGCATTCTAGTACGAACGGTGGGGATTCATCCCCTATGGTAAATTAATGCATTACATCATTTGATGGAATTATAGAGGTGCCCGTAAGAAAGGGACGGGAAATTACTTACAGCTTCTCATACGGGAGTACAATGTAAGTTTTATTGGGTTACATGAAATTAAGATTGATTCATTTTCCAGGAAGGATATTGATAAACTTGCGGGCCACAACTAAGATGTTTTGTTTCAATCGGCAAGTGGTAGATCTGGAGGCATCTTAGTTACTTAGAGAAATGATATTACAAATTTTCAAGTTATTATTCAATCGAATCAGTGCATTATATGATGACTCCAAATTACTAATTGCATTTATTGGGAGGTGGTTGTAGTTTATGCCTACAAGTGCAAACTTGTTAGAAGATCCCTTTGGGATGATATCTCACAGAATCATGCACAAGGTTTTGCTCTTTTTTAATATGGAGTTTTTAACTGTATTCTTTCACATGATGAGAAAAAGGGGGGAAACCCTTCAATTATACCTCGATTATTAGTGAAATAGAATAATTCTTAGCTTTGAATGACCTGCAAGATCCGGCTTTATTGGCCCCAAGTATACCTGGACAATCAATAAAGAGGATAAAAGTTAAATTTATGAAGGACTGGATCGCTAACTGGAAAATTCATTGATATTGGATGAGTTCCAGTATATGGAAATTCAGCATTTGATGAGGCTGGAGTCAGATCATTGTCCCATATTGTGTCTATTTTAGGGTGAATCGAGAAAACCTGCTTCTTACTGAGTTAAATATGACGACATTTGGGCCTCCTATCCCAAGGCTTCGCATTTAGTTTGGAAGAAATGGAAGGTTATGGATAGTGGAACTTATGCATCTAAGTTACAACTTAAATGTCGGAGATCCCTGGCGTCTTTTTTTTTCTGGAGTAGAGATAAAATAAGGAATCTCAAAAAGTTGAAAGAAGAGCTGGAGGCTAAAATCAAAGAATTATAAAGGCTAGAATGCTTGGTGTTTGGTATCAGTGAAGATCAAAATAAATTTCTTAGAATCAAAGTCTAGTTACTAAATGGGACTCTTGCTAAGATTATAGGTTGGGGGAAACAACGGGTAAATGTGAGATGGCTTAAGGAAGGTGATGGCAACACACATTTTTTCCAATCTATTTCCTAAGCTAGGTGGAGGTAAAATTGGTTCAAAGAGATGAAATTACCTGATGGCGAAGTTTCACGTGATAACAACATCAACCCCCAAGTCATTTCAAATTTCTTTAAACAGAAATGGAAAATTTTAGATAATGATGACACGAATTGGCCTGTGCTAGAATACCAATGGTAGATTTTTCCCCAATAAATTGATTTATTAAATTGTGATGTTACTGAAGAGGAAATTTGGATGGCTTTCAGTTCGTTGGGTCACAATCATGCACGTGGCCTAGACGGTATTACATCTTCCTTTTTTAAAACTTTTTGGCAGATTGTTGGAAAACAAGTCATGGATGCTTGTATAGAGTTTTCTCCAAAGGTATTATGGAACCAGAATGGAAAGACACCATTGTTGTGCTACTACCTAAGGTAAACAACCCATACCACCCTTTAAATATAAGACTGATTAGCATTTTTCAAACAATCTATAAGATTGTTGCAAAAGTTTTAGTTAATAGATTCAAAGGGATTCTTCCTAAGATTATTGCTACTTAACAAGCTACATTTGTGTCAGGCCACTCTATTTCAAAACTTTGTTTGCCCGAGCAGGAAATGTGTTATAAATTTAAATTTTCTACTTCTAATAATGGATTTGTGGCATTAAAGATAGACATGTAACAAGAGTTTGAAAAGATGAGTTGGTAAACATTAAAGCTTGTGCTTTGCCGAATGGGATTTCCAAGTAGACTAAAAAATTGGGTTTTAAATTGTGTCCATTCTCCCATATTTTATTTTATTATTAATGGCCATCTGAATGAATGTTATACAGCCGAATGCAGTTTTTGACAAGGATGCCCGCTTTCACCATATTTGTTTATTCTTTGCTCAGAGCTACTTTCTTGGAATCATCATCAACGTTTTTAGGATCTATGTATTCCCATAAGTAATGGAGGATATCATGTATCCCATGTTTAATACACTAACAATATTTTTAATTTTTGAAGGTGCCTCAACAATCAATATAAAGAGAGCTTTGCTCTCATTGGAAGAATATTATTTGTGGACGTTGTAGAGAATTAATCATAATAAATTGGCTATTATGTTTAGTAAGCTAATGCCATTTTGGAAGAGAATATGCTTTTCAAAGCTTATTAATTTCCATAAGGTAAATGAGATTTAATACTTGGGCATCAAATTTGCTTTGAGGAGGCTAACCTAGGCAGAATTTAAATTTGCTTCTTCGAAAGGTTCGTGCAAGTACTCTGGCTTGGGGAAATTGGCATCTGTCATTAGCAGGGAGGGTCACATTGATTAATTCATCTCTAATTACCCTTTATATGTAAGCTATGACACATTCTATAATCCCTAAGAGTGTGCACCATGATATTGAGAGAATATGCCGTGGATTTTTATAGGATAAAAGCCCTAATCAACGGGTCTTACATTATGTAGCGTCGGATGACATCAGCAAGCGGAGATGACTGGGTGGTCTGGGATTTCATGCCAATTCTAATTGGATTGGCCCTATATGTGTGACAATCACATAGGAATTCCTGAATAACTCTAATGGTTTGTTCCAGAAATGTATGAAGTAAAAATATGGCAATTGGCCATAGGAATAGATTGGCAGGTGTGGGGATTCTCCAACTTGGAAAATTATTTATAATGGTGCTGACAGCTTGATCACTTGTGTAAGATGGAATGTGCATTCTGGTGTGGACATAGATGTTGTAAACCATGTTTAGATTATATATATGGGAATTTGTGACTGGCCAACATTTTGCAATATGGAAGCTTTTGATGATTTGAAAGTTATCAAGTTTATCACATCAGAAGGACCTTGGGATATGCAAAAGTTTAAAATCTTCTTTGGACAATCATTACTTGATAGAATCGTTAAGATCGCGATAGGACATGGGCTCCAAGAGGATCTAGTGGAGCTCATAAGAAGCCACTTAAGATCTACGATTACTGCTGTAACTTATGATAGATTATTCTTGAAGCTTGAACATCCTATTATTAGTATATACACACTCCAGTTACAGCCTCGGGAAAGACTATTTTGGTGGAGAGTTTATAAAGGGGTTATCCCCACTAATAGTTAGCTTAATACATGAGGTCTTCATGTTGATTTCAACTACCCAACTGTTTGTAATGAAATAGAAGATGTCAACCATATAACAGCTAGATGTAAGTAGCTACTTATTTTACTTGATAAATTGGGAAGTTGGGGTTTTATTACCCCTCAGTTTAATTATATTAATGACCTGTCGGAGTTGTTTAGCAGAAAATTCATATCATTAGGATCAGTGGGCCTTGATTTACTATTATACAACATTTCAATGATGGAGAAATAGGAATGCTTTAAAGCATGGCAAACCTCACAGCACTCTGATGGTTATGGTAGCTACCATTTTAGAAGCCATGAATCAAGATTTGATTTCTACCCATGTAGAACACTAGGGCTCTTTTGAATCCTTCGGATTATTTTCTCCCTTATTTTGGAGCCCCCACCTCTGGTGTGGCTGAAGATAAATGTTGAAGGGGCTCTTCTTAGAATGAATGCTGGTGGAATTGGTTTAGTTGTTTGTGATAGGCATGAGAGTTTAATAACAACAACTGGATGAAGTGTCACCCATTGGGATAGCACAAAGGTTGAATTTATGGCTATGCTTCATCTTGATATAATACTATCATATTGGATGTTTGATTCTATGGGAATCATTATTGAGTTTGATAATGCATATATTATTAAGTATATGCAGAGATTTAAAGAGGAAGCTATTTAGAACATGAAACCTCATAAAAGTGCAAATTTAAACTGGCTAAAGCTTTTCCACAAAATTCCTTTTGTCCATACATACAGGAGGTTCAACAAAGAATCTCATTACTGTTCCCACAGAGCCATAGATTGTTCCTATCTTTGGCATATAGTAGATAGTAATAATCATTGTGTCCCTCAAAATTTTTTTTTTCTATTCTTGAGGAAGATATAGTTCTCTTTTTTCTACTTAGTGGGTGGCAGGTCCTTTCTTTTATACTTGGTTGTAATAGTTTTTTCAATTAAATGCAATATATAAAAAATTTCAAGGAACCGAAAAACCTTATATCGATTTTCATTTCCTCCTTTTCTTTTCTCACACTTGTTGGTTTCTAGAGAGAGGAGATCTGTGGATGGCAAAGGGGGTGGGCGGGGGGGAGGACTGTAGGTCTCCTCCCCACTTCTATGGGGGAGGAGGTGGGAGAACAACTAATAGAAGTGATTATGATCTGTGGCATTCTAGTGGGGGTGGATCTGGTGTCTAGAATAAGGTGGGGGATGCCCGTTCTCATAGAAGGGGTGGCATAGGTGGAGGCTCGGGTGCTGTGAAGGGTAATGGATTTCTCTCAAAGATGGTGCTTAATGGGATTGAATCTGTTCAATCCACTAAAAAGTCGGTGAGGTATAGATCCAGTGGGGGTAGTGTTTCTTCTAAGATTGAAGCAGATGCTGTGAAAGCTAGATGAGCCAAGGTTTTAGCTCCGATTGTATTTATGAGTGAGGAGCATGACTCGAGCAATGACATTAAGATGATGGATAATTACCAATTGTGGGAGATTCATCCTCTATGGAGATTAATCATCTAATGAAAGTGTGGACGAGAGGTCTAGAATAACTAATTCTGATTGGAATCTTGGAGTTGGGGTGGAGGACATGGTTTAAGAGGTCTCTTTAACTATCTTGGTTAATAATTCAATTTTGGTATGTGGTTACTTAGACAATTTGGGTATTAGTGCTTCTATTATTATGGCTTTAGATAGGAGATATGATGCATCTTATACTAATTTGTTGATGTTCCAGCTGTAGGTGTGAATAGATCTTAGTCCAACTCTAATTGGATGTTAAACCACTTGGAAAGCACGTTAGGTGCTCGAGTAATTATCGTCAGCCAAAACTATTGGGGAGTCTACAAGTGAGACACTGGAGAATGGAAAATTAGTGCCAATTGGATCGGATAATACATAGAGGAAGTTGGAACACATCAAAATTCATCATGTTGAGGAGGATGCAAATATTTCCCCTGATGGGGTCACGGTGGAGCTTCACCCGGATTTGATTAGGTAGAATCTTGCTATGCTAGATAAGGCTATTGAGGGGAATATCCTTGGAAGTAGAGTTCCTTTTTTCTTACTGAAATCTAAAATCTAATGTTAGTGGGGGAGGTTTGGAGAATTTTAGTTAACAACCATAATTTTTGACTTTTTTTTGTATATTTTCATCAATGCAAGCTAGGGATGTTGACCTTTATGAAGATCCTTGGTTTATTAATGGTAATATTATAAGGTTAGATGTGTGGATGCCAAGCTTTTCACCTATTGTTGGTGGAATTTTGAAAACGGTTTTGAAAAATATTAGTTTTCTTTGGGAATTTTAAAATTTAGATTGAATTCTAACTCTAGAGTCGAATCAACTCGGTAGAAAAAGTATATCGCCTCGAAGGATGAAAATAAAATTTCATAACGGTGTTCAGACTTAGGATTATGAAACTCATCTTGAATATCATGACCAAATTCTAAGGAGAACTTCACATGGCCCCGAGGGGATAAGGTAAAGTTCAACTAAATATCCAGTTATGATATCCAAGAAGTATGATCGTCGAATTCACATTCAAAGCCTTATCAAAGAAGGATGTATCTCCCCAAAGGGAGATAACACCTTCCAATGATAATTCTTCTAATATAATAATGACGATTATTTTTTAACTTTTCCCAAAGAAATCTAAGAAGACTTTAAAAATATTAATTTTCAAAACAGGTGCGTGTGGTTCCAAATCTCCTACGAGCGCAAGTCCTCGTAGTTAATTACATCGTAGGGCGACAGAGTCCCCTACGAAAACTCTCGATTAAAGTAATAATGAAATTTTGTTAGATTTTCTAAGAGTGATATAAAAAACGAATAGCATTCTTGGAAAATCAAAAGGGAATGGATCAAGATTGAACATTTATTAACAGAATCAAGTGAAGAGAGGTAGGGGACACCTTGAGATTCCAGAACCATCCGGAAGTGTCCCAACTTAATCTAAGTGTTGGGCTTTATGTTTTAGGATTCAAAAGAAACTTTAATTGAAGTTGAGCATCTTATTAGAAATTTGGGATTGTATTCCCGAAATTTGGGGTCTTATAACCGAAATTTGCCCCGAATCCTTAGTCTAATTTGGACACTTGACCACAGTCGTCCGAACCTAACTAATGCAATGCAATGCCTGGACTTACCCCGGCCTGGATTGGGGAGCCAGCTAACCACCTAATCAATTTAAAAGAGATGAGTCCAGTCTTTTATGATAGAGTGGTAGGGACGTTGTACTTAAAGTTTTGGAGAGTTGGGGTCGACATCTAGAAATTTTCCTAATTGGCCCCTTCGACTTATGTTGGGTGCTAAAATTCTAAAGCTGATGCAATTAAAATTTTGACTCTTTTAATTTGTATCTAATGCAATGCATGCTGGTCGACAACTTCCAATCAAATATGCTTGAAATTTTAAAAACAGGCTTATTAAATAATTTTTTAGAAGACTGGACTTCCCCAGGTCCAGCACCTCGTCCTCATAGGTCAGACTATCCAGACTCTACCCGCAGGCGGGGAAGGGTCTAAAGCAAGGAAAGAATAATGCAGAGATATGCATGCGACCCCGGGGTCGATCCCTGGCTAATTCCCTAGATTTGTTATCTTTCTATATTATTTAAACTCACTAAAAATTTTAGACATTTAAGATTTTGAGTAGAAAACTTTCACACCCTCACGAGTCTCACGTATCCAGGCGAAAACAAAAGCGGCATACAATCGCCAAAAAACTAAGAAAACTAGGTAATCCTATAGGCAATCAATTCAACATCAAATATAAATTAATCAATAAATGTCCATAGGCAAAGTTGCCTTGCTTATTACAAACCAGAATTTTATAGAAAGTAAAGTGGCCGGGCACCACTAACAATAACCCGGATTCTAAACCTAGTAATGACGCAAGTAGTTTTGAGTGGGATATTCTCAATCTTCAAGTCTTCAATCTTGTTCTTCTTTGAACTCCTTTCATCAAACGCCTTGGATTCTTCATGGTAAACTACCCAAATGGATAAGAGAGCACTTCCCTTCAAAGGGGAAGGCCACTCTTTCCTCTTTGGGGATAGAAAAGGTATGATCCAAATTTGGATTTCCAAATGGAGAAGGAATGGTTCCCAAAGGGGCATCCTTTCCTCTTTGGGATCCAAACTTTGGACCTATATATCCCAACTCAAAATTAACTTTCACAACACTTAACACTTATACAAATTACATTTTTATCAAATCAAAAATCTAGACTCTTCTGCAAGGTTATCCTAAGCAGTTAATTAATCAAAGAAAACATATTCCCAAGAAGTTATATATGTGCAGAAAAGAAAGTAAAACACACTGGTCATGCTCTTTTTATTTGGGGGCTTTAGCAGCTGAAGCACCTGTGCAAGCATTTAGGACAATTGATATATATTTTTTATTGATTTAGCCCCCTTTTGTTACCCTGTATGAGCGTGGCCACCTACAGAAAATTGTGTGAACATCCAGATCGCTCCTAACCTAAGGGTAACCTAGTCGCCAAACACATCAACCATCCACAGAGTGCAGAAAAGTAAACAGACACAGCAAAGCAATTTCATCCACAACATGCAGTGAAAACTACGAAAAATCTGGCACACAGCAGTAAAGTAAACACCGGCCTAACCTACATCTAGAGTTAGTTGTCCTAGCAAATCATCTAAAGTTTGTGTAAAAGGTCGTGTGGCTGGGGTAGGTCCTAAAGTGGTTGAATAGTTAAAGTTGTCTAAAAGTCTGGGTTTGTTAAGGCTTAAAAGGGGGATTTAGGTTAATGTTTAAATATTAATATATTAAGAATTTTGACCAAGTATATTTTAAGAGTTAATTAATTACTACCTTTATTTCACACCGAGGCCGTGAAGTTTATTTCACCTTCCTTGGGGCTAAGCTAATAGCCTCGTAGGCCTGGGTTACCCAGTAGCAATCAGGGTTAATTAAATTGATTTAAATTGGTTGAAATTAAAAAAGTGGATTAATATAAAAATGAGTTGGTTATTAATTTTAATGGGTTGGTTGAGAATTTTATTATCCTATTAGGAGAATTATAGAATTAGAGGGAGTTAATAGATTTTGAAGGATTATCCGGATATGCTAACTAAAAGGGCAAAATTTGACTATCAAAATTAGAGTTAATCTTAAGGGTTTCAGATTTTTAATGAACATTAGACCTAATTATGAGTTTTTAGACAGGTGGCACACTCAATTTGGAGTTTTCTATCAAAAGTTATGATTTTTAGAAGTTTTGGTCCGATTTTGACCTAAAGTCACCTAAAATGTTGACTCCTTGATTTTGACCAAATCATGGAGGTTTAATATTTTTAGAGAACACTAGATCCTAATTGAAGTCATTAGCCATTGAATTTGATTAGTTTAAATTTTTCTATAATCAGTAGTGAATTTTGGAAGTTTTACATATTTGTAGGGATTATCAAATTATTACAACTAAGGGGCTGCTTAAGGATTTGAACCCGAATGAGTCTCAAACTCCTTGAGATCAGTTCTAAAGGTCATGAATGACCTAAGGACAGATCATCAAGTTTTTAAGGCCCTTTTGGGATTTTTAATGTCTTTTGAATTAATAAAGCTGGTTAACCTTTGATTTTACCTAAGGACTAAATTAAGACAAATCTAGAAGTCAATTTAAGAGGGTTTCAATTCTCATTGATTATGAGATTAATTAGGGACAATTATAAACATTTTAATAGATTTTATGAGTTAAAGACAGTTCATTATCATTTGATCAGGGTTAATAGGCCATTTCTAAGAAGGATTTTTTTGAGGCTCCTGCTTGGGGAACCAAATGAACTCCAAATTTGATGGAATTTGAACCATAGGATCACTTTATCCTAAGGATTAAACCCATCAAATTTGAGCTCAAATGGAGTACTCTAAGGTGGTTAACTAAACCACCCAAGGTGAGCTCTAAGTCACCTTCAAATCACTATAGGGACCTATCCTAAAATTGGATTGGGGCAAAATCAGTGGCTCTACACTCCTTATCCTACACATCATCATCACACAAAGAATCACACCCTAGATCCCATTGGATAGGTCTATACCCCATTTTGAACATAAGGATCAAACCATGACCCTTAAACTTAAAATTTGGGGAAAGTGACCTTAAATATCTTAAAATAGGGAGATAAAATTTGGACATGTGTCAAAAACATGTTCAATTTCAATATCCCAAAATTCCAGGCCTGGTGGACTTGTATTTAAAGAGTAATTAAGGAAATTGATAAAATGCTCAAACTGAAATTAAACATAACACTGACCTAACCAGGGCCTGGAACCATAGGACTTTTGTAGATCTCCCTGAGACCTTTCCAATGAGCCTAAGAACACCTAATTTAGACAAGTGTGGAGGGAGTTATGATTTTTTGAATTTCCCTTGAATTTCTGGAATTATTAATTCGGCCATTACACGGTCAGCGCCCCTTTACACGTGCCGCGCGCCAATTGGCTGGGCAATCATTGGCGCTAACTGTTAACAGTCCGATCAACCATAGCCATTGGATGGTGGATCAGATGGCTAGGATTTAATGCACTCCGATACCGCGGGATCTAATCTGAGTCATTGATCAGAATCAACGGCTGAGATTGCGTCTTCAACCTCCCGCACGTATCCGAGAACGTAAGGCTTCTCCGACGTGATCTGGGCGATCCCGACGGCGAACTCCGATGAAATTTCACAAGGAGGATCAGGACAGTGGAAACCTTCAATCCAACGGTGGAGATCCGTTGGGGTGAAGGTTTCCTTCACACTTGACCGGACTACCTAGTTAGGGAGCTCGGGATGAAGAGATTACTGTAGAGAAAGTCTCAACGAATTTGCTTCTCTATTAGGAAGCTTCAGGGGATGATGGCGAACTGATCTCCTTCAGACTTCGGGACCGGAGGACGACCGGAGGTACGACTTGGAGCGGGATGCCGAAAGTTTTAATGGGCGCTCGCTCGAACGGGTGAAGGGATCGATTTGAGAGCTCGAAGGGAGAGCCTGGGAGGTCGAAGGAGCTCTCAAAAATGATTTCGAGCAATTCAGGATTCTTCTTCCAATCTGGGGAACTGGAGCCTATTCGGCCACCTCTCGCGGGCTTGGACGGCCGAGATTGAGCTGGAGGGGGCTCAGATTGATGCTAGGTGGAAGATGGCGATGTCCTAGGGAGGTCATGGGGATCAAACCGGTGGGCAGCAGCTTTGATCCAGGGGTTGTCTGGGGGGTCCACCGGAAGTCATTTTCCATTGGTTCTGACCGCCGCCGGCCATGGTTTAGGTAGGGTTGACTGGGGGAGGCCGATGGGGACATGCTGGAGTCGAGGGTGGAGTCAATTTGGCCTGAGAATGTCTGGATTAAGTTGGTGGCTGGGTTGGACCCAAACCTGCTCGGTTCGGGACGATTTGGGATCAACCCAGGTCAGGCCAGACCTTGAACTTGAGGTGGGAAGTGGGTCTTGGTCTGGTGGACCCAATGCAAGTGTCAATTGGATCCAATTTGATCTGAGTTGGAAGATGGCTCGGGTCCATGTGTTTTTTGCTACTTTGGGTTAGCCTAAAACCTGACCCAGGTTAGCCCAGAGCATGAGTTGGCTGGAGGAAGTGTGTTGGACCTTGGGCCACCTATGGGAAGTGTTGATCAAGTTCAATTGGGCTTTGGTTAAGAATTGGCTCACTCCTAAGTGATCTTGGGCACTTTGTGTTAGCCTAACTCTTGACCCAAGTGAGCCCAAGGGTTGGGCTGGTCAAGGAAGGTGCATTGGGTCAATGGGAACCCAATGACACCTTGATTAGGATTCAATTTGATTAAGGTTAAGAGATGGCTCAAGGGAGACCTCTCTTTGGTCACTTGAGTCAAGCTATATGGCTAACCCAAGTGAACCCAAGGCTTGGGCCTCCAAGAGAGGTCTCTTGGGTACCCAAGGGGTCATCCCTTACATTCAAAAGAACTTGAAATGAACTTGATTCAAAGATTTGAAAGAGAAGAGTTGTATGGATTAATGGGTCAAACTTGGTTGACTTGGTCAACCAGGTTGACCCAAGGTTTGGACTTAAGCTCAATAAGTTGGGTTTGATATTTGAAACTTGTTGAAAGTGGTTTCAAAGAATTTGGAGTTGATTTCAGTTGAAATGGGCATTTGAAATCCCATAGGGGTATTTTGGGCAAATTTGACCCATTGGTCAACTAGGGTCAAAAATGGGTCTGAAAAATGCAGTTTACTGCTCAATGGGTTACAATCAAGGGTCTGGAAGTGATTGGAGGCTATGATGAGGGCTCCAAGATCAAAATCTTCAAGGTGTTAGGTCCAATGGCATAGGATGTAAATATTTGAAGGTTTTACAACCTCTGGATTTTGATTTAGATTCTAGGGTTAGAGATCTCAGAATGAGGTCAAAATTGAAGGGTAACCTTCAGAGACATGTCTTATCACTTTGCAAATGATAGACCCTGAATCAGAGGTCATTTGACTGGGTTTTGAAATGTTTGAAAAATCCTTGAAAAAGGTCTTTAGGACAGGGCCTTAAGACTTTGAATTTGAGTATGGATTTCTGGATTTGGAATGGATTTCAAGTTTGAATGATTAATATTGAAGTATCAAAATCATTTACAATCATGTTGTGATTGTTAATGAATGGATAGGGTCAAAGCTAGATTAAAGGTAGGATCAAAGTCTAGATTGAAGTTTGGATTCTCAAGTTGATTGGGTCAAAGTTTAGATGTGTTTGAAGCTTGAATTAATTTGGATTTGAATTGAATGAAGTTTAAGATTTTAATTGATCAAGGATAGGGGTTAATTTGAAGTTGGGGTTGATCAACGGTAGGGATTGATTTGAGGTTGGAGTTAATCAAAGGTATGGATTGATTTGATGTTGGAGTTGATCCTAGGATCTAGAGGAACTCTAAGATCTAGGATCTAGAGGGGCTCTAGAATTTGGGATATAGAAGAATCCTAAGCTCTAGAGTAGGCCCTAAGGTCTTGGATCTAGAAAAGAATCTTAATCTCTAGAGTAGGCCCTAAGGTCTGGCTCTAGGATAGAATCTTAAAGTCTAGAGTGGATCCTAGGATCTAGGACTGATCTGGAGTTTGGAAGGGCCTTAGTGACCTCATACAAAAATGAGGTCAACACCTACATCCATGGAAGGTTTATCATCGCTTGTTTGGTTTCGGCTGCCTAACCTCCCATTGCATTGTTAGGATGTTCATAGAAATTCCAGAATTGCCTCGATAGTAGGAACACCTCTTTGGATTGATGCCCGAAATGGAAACTAGGGCTGAAGAGAATGTTCTTGTGTTTGTGTGCATATGAAATTGGTTAACAAGCTTTACGTATGCATTTGGGTTGATGATCTGAATGGAAGGTTATTCCAAATGTGGAATACAAAGGCATTGGATTGTTGTGTTATGGTTTTGGTAAGGTTGGGCATTGGAAGGAATAAATGGATAAAGATTGCTCCTCAGGTGAAATAGGGAGAGCTCTTGACAGATGAAGGGGAATCTGATGGGGCAGGAGGTGGGGATTTCAAAGAAGGAAAATAGATCAAGTATTAAATTTGAATTTTCTACCAATTATATAGTTGTGGAGAGCAATGGGAAAGGTATAATTGATGAACTGCTGAATGATAGGAACACGATCAGCTAGAAAGGGAGGGCAACTCACTAGAGTATGAAGATCAGTTGGGTCCTTGGATCCAAGTGCCTACTTGTAGATGACAGAACAACCATCCTTAAGGAGGGAAGGGTGATGGTTCTGGCATGATGATGAAATTTGGTATTCCTCATAAAGTGAATTTGAGCAAGATAAGTAAACCCAATGTTGTGCTGCCTGAGAGAAAATTTAGACCTTCTTGTAAGTAAGCAAGGGTGGGAATAAAGCTGCCGTTGCTCTTTATTGTTGGGGTCAAATCATTAATGCAAAGGATTAAGAGAAATTGAATATCTAAAAACTTTGTTAAGAGGAAATTGAGGAAATTGGGTCCCATTGAGGAACTCCCTAGGAAGAGGAAAAAAGAGGCAATTGAAAATCATGGCGGCAGGGATGCCTCCCCTTTCATAGATAATGTCTAGCGTTCTTTTTTGGAATTTCAGAGGCAATCACAAAAAGGCAGCGAGCAACTACCTATGGAAGATGGTAGGTGGATATAATAATAGCATAGTGGGGCTTATTGAAATTAAGATTAAAGATCTTTGTAGAAAGGAAGTGGATATATTGATTGGGAGGAATTGGGAATTTATTTCTCAACCTTCCGCTGGCAAGTCGGGTGGCATTATTATTTTGTGGAAGTGGGACTTGGTTAGATTCCAAGTGATGATGCAATTGAAACAATGTATTATTGGGAAGGTTAAGATTATGAATGGTATCAGTGGGGAGCTTGCTATTGTATATGGTAATAAGGATAGGCATGTTAGAAAAATTCTTTGGGAGGATATTTTTTCTCGTCATGTTGCGGGATCTACTTTGGTTTTCATTGCATGATTTCCAAAAACAAATAAAAAAGGAGGTAAACAATTCAGACATTCTCATGCAGTTAAAGAAATGGAGGAATCTTTGGTTGGAAATTATCTTAAAGATCTGAGGTTCATTGGATTGGATTTCATTTGGTCTAATAATTAGGTGGCTTGGAGTAAAGCTTGGATCGGTTGTATCGGCTTATAGTTAACTCACCTGTTCTTATTTGTTATTAAAATTTATACGTGAAGCATTTAACTAGGCTAGCTTTGGACCACTATCCAATTTTATGTAGCAGTACTGGAACTTTCCAGAGACAATTTTCTAGTGGGCTCAAATTTGAGGACATATGATTTCTTATCCTAAGGTTTGGAGACTAGTTTGGGATAAATGGCAAGCAAGAGATCAGTGGACCGAAGCAGCCAAATTATAGACGAAATTTTAAGAGGACGCTAAGAGCTTTGTTCTTTTGGAGTTGGAATAAACTAAGGGACTTATCTAGGCTTAAGGATGATTTTTTAACTGAAATTGATGGACTACAAAAGCTGGAGTGTACAAGTTATGAGCTCAATTAAGAGAAAGGCATGAGGCTTCAATAAAAGGACCATCTGCTTAATGAGACTCTTACAAGGATCTCGGGTTGGTGGAAATAGAGAGTGAAGGTAAGATGGATTGAAGAGGGTGACGGTAATGTGCACTTCTTTCATTCAATTATTTTAGCTCGTAGAAGAATGAACAAAATTGAGGAAATGAGAATCTCGGATAGTGTACTGACATATGGCAAGAAGGAAATTTTAGTAGTATTTCTAAGTTTTTAAAGTATAAATTGATAGATCAGTAGATTATTTAATCCAATTTTCCTTCTATTGTTGAAAAAAGAGAAGTGATTTGTAGGTTCCATGGCATTCTTGATGGTAATGTACTGAGGAGGAAATCTGGATGGTAGTGAAAACTCTTGGTGGAATTCGGGCTCCACGAAGAGATGGCATAACTACTTCATTTTTCAAAATTTTTGGAGTAGAGTGGGGAAGTAGGTCATGGATGCTAGTTTAGAATTTTTCAACTCTAGAGTTATGTGGGAGGATTGGAAGAAGACAATTATTATTTGCTTGCCAAAGGTTAAGCAGCAGGATCTATTGCAACTCGAGCTTATGAGTTTATATTTTTTATGGTAACAAATATTATGGCTCACATCAAGTTGTCTACTTGTAATTGTAATATATTTTTATTTGTGTGTGTACTAGCTTTTCAGGAATATCATGTACCATCCAATAAAGATTCTAGGATGAAGAATGGGTAGAATAGGTTATGTTGTAACAATTTTTGTAATATTCATTGATGTATTTTTATTTTTGAGTTAAGTCCTATAAGGGTGTATGCTTTCTTAATGGCCATCAACACACACACTCAGGGGGAGTCAGATTGAGTCAAAACCAAAAGTCTAAGTTTTGAACTAATCATACTTGATGATTTATATCATCTAGGATGATTAGCTCATTAAATTAGTTATAAGATCATCCAGGTATGATCATGGAAAATAGCTGCCAATGATAATTTATGCATGGATTTAAGGTTCAAATTTTGTTCTGATTATCCTAGATGTTCTAAATCATCCATGACGATCAATATAAATCATGCCTAAATTGATCATGTGATTAAGGGATTATTTATGGTTAAATTGTTCAATCAGATCATCCTGGACGATCTGTATATCATAATGGATGATGTTTGCCAACGTATTTGATTTTCCTAAATCGAATAAGATGAAATACCATATTTTTTCTTCTAATCATCCATTAAGATTCACAATATCATCCTGGATGATCTGTACAAATTTTGACTGATCGTCCAAGACTATCAGGTAAAATTTTGTAGATCGTACTAGACGTAGGTCAAGGTTTGACGGAACCACTATAAATATTGTGTGTTATTTTTACTTATTTTCTAGACTTTATTTTTACTAAGATTAACTGCTTGGAAGAAATCTCTGATTAATCTTTTTATTATTGATTTATTTCATTTTTGCTGCAAGATATTAAAATATTTTTCCATTAGTTAAAGAAGTTTTAAATATCCAATTCACCCCCCTCTTGGTTAGCTTCAGGACTAGTTCATAAGGGCTTAACATCTCTAATGAACTTTTAGGATCATTCATCAAAATTGAGGTCCATAAGCTTATGCCAAACTATCTATAAGATGGTTACAAAAATTTTTGTCAATCTATTGAAAGGAGTTCTACATAAAATTATATCCGAAGAGCAGGCAGCTTTTGTTGCTTGAAGATCAATTTTATCTCATTGTCTGATAGCTTACGAGCTCATTAACAAATTTAAAGCATCTACTTCTACCAAAGTGTTCATGGCAATTAAAATATACATGGAACAAGCTTATGATCATATGAGTTGGACGACTCTTGAACTTGTGCTTTATAAAATTGTTTCTCCAAACAGATTTTGTGATTGGGTTCTAAATTTCATTAAGTTCCCTTAGTTTTCATTGCTTATCAATGGGAAGCTTTTAGAGTGGATTACGACACATTGTGGATTTTGACAGGGTTCTCCATTATGACTTTATTTGTTTATTATCTATTTGGATCTTCTCTCTGTAACATTCCACCAAAGAAAACTTCTAGTTGGCATGCCCATCAGCATTGGAGGACCGGTTGTTTCACACTTATTATGTGCTGATGATATTATAGTTTTTTTAGGAACTTCTATTTCATAATTAAGGATTGTTAATTCTATTATCCTTGACTGTTGTGCTTGGTTTGGGCAGAAAACAACCTATAACAAATCTGTCATTCAATTCAGCATGCTTACACTTCTTTGGAAGAAGAATTGATTTGCTAGATTTATTGGGTTCCAAAGAGTAGAGCAGTTGGAGTATACGGGGACTAAACTTTCTATGAGAAGATTGGTTAAAGATGATTTTACCCCTATTCTATAAAAGTGCTTCTATTATGATTTGAGGGAATATACATTTTCCACTTTCTTGGCGAGTTATGTTGATTAACACTTCTCTTATTCCTTCAATTTTGTATGCAATGAACTATTCTATTCCTCTCAAAGAGATCTTGGAAGAGGTGGAATAGAAGTGAAAGGGCTTCTTACGGGATAAAGATACATAGAATAAAGGGTTGCACTATGCCGCATGGGGGAAGGTGTTCAAGCCGACAGAGCTAGGGGGTCTTAGATTTCATACTAAAATGGATTGGCCTTCTTAGATAGAGGATTGCTTGGGATTTCTTATCCAAGTTGAATACTTTGTTTCATAGATGTATGAAAGATAAATTTGGTAGTATTCCTTGGGTGCAAGCGTTGCGAAAAGGAGACTTAGGTAGTTGGAAAATTATCTGTGAAGGCGGTGACAGCTTGTTGAATTGCATTCGGTGGAAAGTTAGAGATGAAAAAAGTGTTGATGTGCTGAGTTAAATTAGGATTTGGGATCATTCTTTGGCTGAGTTGCCTACTTTTTGCAATGTGGAATGCTTCGATGGTATTAAGGTAGCAGAGTTTATTACTTTGGGTTTATGTTGGGACTAGCAGAAGCTTTTGGAGTTCTTTTGTTAGGATTTTGTTGTGAAAATTTGCTCTATCCCCATTCTTGATGGAGTAGATTAAGAGACCGTTTGGGTCTACTATTGTGGATATTACATATAATAGACTATTTTAATATGGGGAGGAGCTGGTTAATGATATTTATAAGCTTAAGCTTCATCCTCGAGAGTATTTTTTTTTGTGGCAATTTTACTATGGGATTATTCTAATGAACATAAGGCTGAACTCTCGAGATCTTCAATATAATGTAGAATTCCCAATTATGTGCCATGAGGGAGAAGATCTTGATTATATTATGGTTAGCTATAAGCAGCTTGGAGATAAACCTGATGTGCTTAACTTATGGGGGATGCATACCCCTCATTTCAGAAATTTGGAGGAGCTAAAAAGGAAGATCAGAGGCTACAATGATGATGAATACTTATGGGTTGTGGTGTATTGTTATACCACATATCAATGTTGATGTTATAGGAATGCTAAAAAGCATAATAAACTGGCTTATTGGGGGAATTTTATGGCAGCACACATTATGGAAGCGATCAAATTCGATAAGGTTTTTGCTTATTTGGAGCACTGGGATAGTACTCAACTTAGAGGGTTATTTTAACCATCTTCCTGATGTCCCTCCACCCTCCAAATTGGCTGAAGATTGACGTAGATGGAGCTTTATTGTGGAGCAATGTAGCTGGTATTGGGGTCATCATACACAATGCACTTGGTGAGTCGATTGTTATAGCCACATGTGGCCTACTCCATTGTGACAGTAATGTGGTGGAATTGATTGCTATGGAATCCATACGGTTTGTGCTCGAGAGATGGATGCTAGAGGTGAATGAAATTATAATTGAAGGCGATAATGCTTATATTATTGATTTCATACAGAATTTTAAAATGTAAGAGAATTAGAGGACTTGACCTCATGATAGTGACCAATTTTATTGGTTGGACATTTTTCGTAGGGTCCACTTTGTGCATATTTACAGAGGATAGAATAAGTCTTCCTACTACTATGCTACAATAGCCATTGACAGGAGCTTTCTTTTGAGAGTTATAGATAGAGACTTTTCTTATTTCTCTTAAGATTTTGTCTCAATTCTTGAGGAGTATAGTTGTCTTCTTCATACTTATTTTCTTTTTGGCTGATTTGGCCTTAATTTTACATAATGTAATAGATTATAAGTTAATGTACTATACAAAATTTCAAGGAACATAAAAACCTTAGGAGGCTCTTTTATTTCTTACCAATCTTTTCTCTCACTAGCTTTTTTCTAGAGAGAGAAGCCCTGACATGGCAATGGGGACCAAAGGACTCCTCTGCACTCTGATGGGGGAGACGGAGTGGGTGGTAGTAGTGAGCATGATAGGAAGTGGTCTCTAGGGGGCTTAGGGGGTATGAATAAGCTTGGGGAGTGGTCCTCCAACAAGCCGAGCTTGGGCAAAATAAAGACCAAGGGTCACACAAGTGGAAAATCGATGGGTGATGGAGCCTCAAAGAATGCTAGGGACGACCAATCTCATGGCGTGGAGGTCAAACCTCTGCAACCCTCAAACAAGGGTGTTGGTCAAGTGCATAAGGTCGTGGGGCTGAAGGGATTGTTCGTGCCCCTCTTGGTGCGGACAACTGGAGGCTGAAGAAAGACATGAGGATGATAAATAACCCAACGTTCACTGATGATGGTTCATCTTTGGAGGCTTAAGGGCTGAAGGTTAACTGGGAGGGGGATAACTTGATGACAAATACAGTGGTGGACTGCTCTATTCCAGCCTTGAGTGGTAATTCCATGGAGGTATCCAGTGAAATCTTGAATGGTTTGAACCAGAATCCCCATAGTGAAGCTATGGATGTGTGTGGACTGATGGTGGGAGCTAAGAACTTTAGTGTCCCTATTATAAGTGTGAACATGAATAGTCCTAGTATGGGAGACATGGTGACTCTACGAGTAGCACTTCAGGTGCTTGATCTTATGCTACTAAGGAGGTCTCTCCAAAAATCTTTGCCGAACGAAAGGAGGACATGATAGGGAGACCGCTGGACCCTTCCAATAGACTAGCTAATATGTGGAAGAGGCTAGAATATGTCTGGATCATCTATGAGGAGGATAGTTCCTCTATATCCAGTGACGATGTTATAATGGAGCTCAATTTAGATTTGATGAATAGTACCATGGCCATGCTCGATCGGGCAGTGATGGGAAAGATAATGGGAAGTGTATGCCTTACTTCTTTCTAAATTCGAAGACTCAAAGAAAATGGGGGTACTTTGTTGAGTTCCAACTATCTGCCATTGGCGAAGATTGTTTTATTTTTTCTTTCATGGAGACTAGAAATGTTGTGCTATATGGAGGACCCTAGTTTATCGGGGGACTCTTGACCTTGTTTTCACCTAAACCCTAGGTCTAGGGTGGGTTAACTTGATTAAATTGACCAAACAAGACACCAAGATCACTTCTATTTGGTTCATTATGTCAAACCAGGTCCGTTGAGCCTATACCTTGGTCTTAGATCAACCTAGTTTACTAGGTCAACCTAGGTTGACCCAACGAGCACAAATTTCCCTTATTTGAATTCTAATCAATTTCAAACCTTGCTTGCTGAACCCATCATATATTTGGGTCTAATTGACCATCTCATTTGTTTGGTCAAATTTGACCTATTTAGGTCAAATGCTCCCTATTTATTTTTTTTAAAACCTTTCCAAAAAATCCCTAAATAAAAAGCATGGCCAAGGATGTTCTTTTCCTTCCTAATCAGCCCTACGAATGATCCTGGCTATCCGTCATGGGCCTATGGTTATAAATTGGGTTATTAAAGCCCCTTTAGAAGGATCTGCTTATTTTTATTCTCACGCTAGCCTCTCCCAACCCAAGAACTTTTGTGTGTGAGCTCCCCTGGACTCCCTCCAGCTTTCCAAAGAAAAATCCACCGGTCAATGCTCATCTGTAGCAAGATCTCCAACAAACTGAGGGCCAATCTCTTCCTAGATGAATTCACATCGATCCATTGCATTTCAAAATGCAATTTCTTCTACAAAAAGGAACATGGACTATTTATAAGTGCAATAAGCCCAAGATATCTCAAATCCATTTATTAGATTTGGTAAAATTGCAAACCTTAATATAGGATGCTTAGAAATTAATTAACTTTTCATATATCGTAATTAGGGCATGTCTAGTGAATTAGAGACACCCGCAATGGCTATTTTGCTGTAGCAATTCAAGGGAAATCTTGGTCTTCTACTATACCAAGCAGCTTTCTACTATTAATTTTCATTACATTTTAATTTTCATATTATTCTATCATATTGTTTCTTCTCGCTTTATATTTTTCTTTTTTACCAAAGGCCTTTCATCCTTAGGCCATCTGCCGTCTCTTTTCATGGCAGCTAGTCCATCAACTTCAGCACCGAGCCCCTGGGGTGTTCCTCCTCGACTATTGGAGCTGTGACTAAAGTTTTTTTTAGCTCAAATGGTTATAATAATAAAACATGTTCTTTCCATGATGTTATAGTTGGAGCTACTTCTTCAAAAGATCCATGTTTTTCCTTCATTAAATCCACTATAAAAGGCTTTCCTTCTCTCTTAATGTTTGATGAGGATATCCTTAAACTTGCTAGCCATTTTCAATTTACTCTTATGGGAAAATTTTTGGTCTGTAGACCTAACTTGGATGTGATTCATAATTTTTTTAGGAAGTTGAAACAATGAAGAATGTTCTCTATTGGATTAATTGATTTTAGACATGTTGCGATTCAATTATCCAATGATCTTGATTACAATAGAGTTTTTGCTTGAAGAATTTACTATATTTTAACATATAAAATGAGACTTCTCAAGTGGACACCATTCTTTGACATTAAAGAAGAATCACCTATTGTTCCAATTTGGATTTCTTTTCCCAATTTGCTGTTGCATTTTTTTAACTCCCATGTTCTGCATGCTTTGGGGTCTCTTTTGGGTAAGCCTCTCAAAATAGATCAAGCCACTGCCTCTAGATTGAGGCATATGGTGGCTAAAATTCTTGTGGAATTGGATATCACTAAGAAACATCCCAAAGATGTTTTGCTTGGTTCTAAAACCTCAAGTTATTTATAGAAAGTTGATTTTAAAAATGTTCCTAATTTTTGTATTCATTGAAAAGTTGAAGGTCATTCCTTTAAAATTGTTTTGTTTCATATCCTTAACATAGAAAGAATAATAAGACCTACAAACCATTGGTTCAATCAATTCGTGGTGAACCTTATCTGTCGGTCGGTCATATTATTAATATTGAGAAGACTCTAAATATGATTTTAAATGAACCAAAAGCTAATGGGGATGACATAGAAAATAAACCATTAGATAATCCTATAAGGAGAGAAGTTATGTTTGAAAAGAAACATAGTAATGACCAAAACACTGAAGGTAGAACTGTTTCTATTGAGGAAAATGCTTCTATTGAACCATGTAAGTTTGGTTTAGAAGAGAAAAGTTATGTTGAACAGAATCAGATAACAACTTAGTTGATCTAGAGAATGAAGGAAAAAATTTAGAAGAGGATGATCCTTTACATTGCATTATCAATGATCCGAATGTTTGCACTTTAAAATAAGTTAATGGGAACAATTATGAAAATGATTCTAATAAACATATTCAATTTACCAGTGGGGATAAAGTTGATAATATGGAGGATAGGGAAATTGAAATGCAATATAAATTATCTCCTAAGGGTCATATAGAGGGTAATATTGCTATTTCTATTTCATCTCTGAATGGTAAGCTAGAAATCATATACAAGGTGTTACTACTGCTGCCAAAAAGAAGGTTAAGAGAAATAAGAATTTGTCTAGCAGAACCTCAAGGGTCACTAGAGCAAATAACCTTTCTATTAATCGAAAAAACTCTTGTGTGGAATATTAGGGGTGTTGGGGGATCTCTATTGAAGGGTAGAACTAAGAAATTACGTAGGATTCATGACATTCACCTTCTGGTTTTAATTGAGCCATTAATTTCCATTAGTAAGTTGGATTCTGTTCGTAACAAGCTAGATTTCGATGAGGGTTTTGGCAATTGGTCTAATTAGATTTGGATTTTCATGAAGCATTTTATTTGTTTAAATATTATTAAAGATTTTCCTCAAATGTTTCATACTAACATTACTTTTAATTTATTATCTTATTATGCTTCCTTTGTTTATGCTTATTATTCTAGATTAAGCAGAAAAAATATTTGGAACCAACTTTTTTATTTCTCTTCCTCTATTATGGCCCCTTGCTAATAAGTGGGGACTTTAAATGTGTTATTAATATGTCTGAAAGTTTAGGAGGTAATGCTCCAAACATTAATGATAAGAATTATTTTAATGATATGATTTTGAATTGTAATCTTTATGATATTATCTTTTCTGCTTGCAAAGTTATTGATTTTATCACTAACGACAATTGGGATATTAATTTGCTCAATGCTTACCCTAAACACTATTTATTTGTCTATTTAGCATTCTAGTATTCCTATGTCATAGACATTCTACTATGGAGATTTTTACATTATTTTTTTCCTCTAGATTCTATTTTAATTAAAAAAGGGTTTTACATTTTCTCCAAATGCCAATATTGTTATAACATTGAGAACATGAACCATGTTTTTATTCATGGCCCCATTAATATAAAAGTGTCTTTACTTTGACTGTATGTTTAATAGCCAACCTACTTTTTGTTATAACTCTCTTTCTAATCTTCTTAAAGATTGGTTTGTTCATACTAAAGGTAATAATAGGAATATCTTACTTGTTATTATTTGTTCCTAATCTTCTTAAATGAAACATTCTTTACCTAAGGATATTAAAGGTTTGATTAGATTGGATCGCATTTTAGTCCCTTATATTCGGATGTTCTATTAATTATTTCTTTTTCTTTAATTCTTTATGTTTTCTCTTTCACCTTTCTTATTGTCCCATGTAGTTATTAGTTTTTATTGTACTGCTCATTTGAGGATTTGGTGTTTTAATGTTTGTTGGAGTCTTTTTTATCCTATGATTGTGAAGTGGAGCTTGGACAATTGGTTGATTGGCGTTGTATTCATCCACTTATTATTTTGGGATTTTTTTTATTTTGTGTCTTTTATCTACCTTCTCTATTACAAATGATCTTTAAATGCAGTGACAGTTGGTTTTGGCAATGATTGGAACATTTTTACCACTAATTTAATCCCTAAATGTTGCTCTATTCTCCCTTGCAGGACTTCTCTGGAACACTTGTCTTTGATTCTTTTTTGGCTTATGGGTTTTGCTGGTTAAGGTAATAACTCATGTTTCTCATGTGTGCTTCAGTTTACTCTAGTTTAGAGGTGCTGGAATCATGACAATAGTTATGTGTTCAATATGTTTTCTACTTCCTATTAGTTCTCCATCTATTCCTTAAAAGTTCGTTAGGGATGTTAAGCCCTTATGAACTAGTCTTGAGGCTAACCAAGAGGGGGGGCATGAATTGGAATTTTAAAAACTTCTTTAACTAAAAGAAAAATCTTTCTAAATCTTGTAGAAAAAATAATTTAAATCAATAAAAAGATTAATCAGAGATTTTACTGAAGCAGTTAATCATAGTAAAAAATAAAGTGTAGAAGATAATCAGAAAGAATACAACAGATTTATAGTGGTTCAGTCCAACCTGACCTACATCCACTCCTCGAAGGCACCCTTTGAGTATTGAACTAAACCTTTAGTGACCCTCCTCCAGCCCCCACATCTTGGCGTAGAAGCCCTTACAAAATCACTTCAAGCTTCCTCGATGCATCGTAGAAGGCGGGTCCTTTGACACCAAAGAGATCATCTTCTTCCCAAAACATCCCTCAAGATGAACCTTAAATTTGATGGTACTAAGGTGTAAGGTTGCCAGAGAAACCATGTGTAACCCCATCCACACTACCTTGAAACCCCCTCCAAATTGTTCTCCCTCTCTGAAATTCCTCCTTTTTCGCTCTCCCTTTCAAATTCTCTCTTCAAGTTTTCTCCAGAAGAACGAAGTTTCAATGGCTGCCAAGGTTAATTACCAAGTGCGATGACAATGCTGAAATGGAGGGCCATGAAAAATCCTAAAAATTAATCTTGGCGTCAAAGAACATCCAGGTTGAAGGATTATCCGTTATGATGTGCTTAAAAATAGTGCTTCAAAAAACCCTAAAACTTAATTTTTGCAGCAAAAATCATCCTTGACGTATTTGTTGTGATTATCCAGTATGATGTGCAAGAATTTGACTTGATAGTCCTAGACGATTTCAGGATAGTCCTGGACGATCAGTTAAAATTTGTACATATCACCCAGGAAGATATTATAGATCATCCTTGATGATTAATAGAAAAATTATGGTATTTCATCTTCGAAGATTTAGGAAAATCAAATATGTCGGCAAACATCATCCAGTATGATATATAGATCATTCAGGAAAATCTGATTGAATAATTTAATTATGATTAGTCCCCTAATCATATAATCAATTAAGGCATGATTTCTATTGATCATCTGAGATGATTAGAAAAAAGTTTAAACCTTAAATCCTCGCCTAAAATAACATTGGCGACTATTTTCTAATATCACAACGAATCATTCTAGATGATCAAAATCATCCAAAATGATTAATTCAATGAGCTCATCATCTTGGACGATATAAATCGTCTATTATGATTAGTTCAAAACTTGAACTTCTGGTCTTGACTCAATCACACTCCCCCTGAGTGCGTGTGTGAATGACCACCAAGAAAATATACACCCTTACATGACTTGACTCAAGACATCAAAAATATATCAATGAATATCATAAAATATTTTACAACATAACTTATTCTACCAAATCTTGAGCCTTGAATCTTTATTGGATGGTGCATGGTATTCCTAAAAAATTAGTATACAAACAAATAAAAATATATTGCAAATACAAGTAGACAACAGGATGTGAGCCACAATATTTGTTATCATCAAAAACATAAACTCATAAGTTTGAGTTGCAATAATCTCCCCCTTTTTGATGACAACAAATATTACTAGTTAAATTTGCAAATTTTAAAATATTTTTTCCTAATCTCCCCCTCATTAAGATACTTATATTAAAAGCAAGGGAAATTAAAAAAGGTTTTTTTTTTAAGATTTAAAAAACTACAAAACATATAAACTAAATCAAATGAAGGATGAACATATGCAACTTAAACAAAAATACAACCAGTTCTTCCCTTTTGACATTATCAAAAAGAAGAGAAGCAGAGAAAAAGAAACAAATAATAAAATATAAAAAACAAACATAAAAAATCAAATCAACCCTTGATTAGTTGGGGGTGATTATAATGTTTAAGAAGAATAAATTAATTTTAACAAATATTTTTAAAATGAGAAAGTTACCTATAAATTTTATTCAAAAAATAGAAAAAAATGAATTGACCTTACTAATATCAAGAAAGGTTAAAAATTTAAATATTATGAACTTTAGCTCATTCTCCTTACAAGTTAAAGTCCTTTTAAAACAAAAATCTTATTCTTTTTTTTTTTGAAAGAAGTGTATCAAAATTGCATTAAAACATAATCACAACTAAGTACAAGTAAGGAGCGGATCACATTCCTCCTTGAGTAAATTTAACAACAAGGAAGGAATGAAATCAAAGGAAAAACTATCAAAAAAGAAACTCTTCTCCAATGCTATAGTAGCACAACAATTAGCTACTTTATTACAACTTCTATGAGCATGGAGGAAAACAACTTTATTAAAATAATTAAGGAAACACAAATCCTTATTCGGCCATCTATCAACATGCCACTTGTTCTTCTTTAGAGAGTCTTGAATGAACTTGATAACATTGGCATTATCACTCTCAATGATCAACCCTTTGCACTCCAACATCCAGCTTTTCAAAAAATCTTTTACCGAAAAAACTGCTTCAAGCTCTAATTAAGCAATATCCCAATGAGTTCCCTTCTTCCCAAATGCACTTATAAACCTACCTTTGTGGTCTCTTAAGACACCACCAACTCCAGCCAAATTGGAACTAAGCAAAGAAGCATCAACATTGATCTTGATCCAATCTTTCGGTGGAGGGCACCAAGTATTTTGAGACTCCCTAAAGAGATTAGCACCCCAGCTAGTAAGATATGGACCAAAATTTGATATGGCTGAAAACAAAGCACTCGAAGCAACCATAGAGCTTGGCAATGCACCCTTACCATGCTTGACAGCATTCCTATTCTTCCAAGAATGATACACTATATTGCAATAAATCTGTACAATTCCATAATTATTCTATGCTATGTGTTTTAAACCCCATAAATAGCAATCAAGAGAGCTAAAAATGGGAATAGAAATACCCCATTCACCCATCTTTACAATAGCATCAATCATATATTTTCAATGTACCATTATATGTTCATATGTTTCACTTACTTGACATCCTCTAGGACAACAATCATCAGTTGAAATCTTGCGGTTCTTCAAAAATAGATTGGTTTGAATTGCTTCCTTCCCCAACCTCCACCAGAAGATCTCCACCTTTTTCTTGAGTTTTAATTTCAGTAACCAGCTGAAGTAGTCAACATCCTCCAGATTATACTTGTTAAACAACATTTGCTCATACACCATTGCGGAAACAGTTTTTCCCGAACACTTCTTCATCAATTCCAGCTGATCCTCCTCCTCAAATTCAATATGAATTTGGCTGATCAAGGATTCCAGATCTGGGTGGAAAACCTTTTGTAAATTGGTGCAATCCCACTTACCATTACTAAGTAAAAACTGCTGAACGTATACACCATCCAGTGAATAACAATCAATAAAGGTTGGCCAACGGTTGATGCATCAATCCAGCAGCCATGTATCATTTAGAACATTAATCTTGTTACCCTTGCCCACTCTCCAATGAACAGCAATTCTCAAACATTTACCACCATCCACCAGAATTTGCCAAGACGTTGAAGTGATCTTCCTTTGGGCTCCATTCATCACATCATTTCCATATCTAGCTGCCATTGCTAGATGGAACAAAGCTTGCGGTTTTTGAATAAAATTCCAGGCCAACTTGGATCTAAGAGATCCAACTCTATCAAGTGGAGAATACACACCCAATCCTCCAAAACATATTGGTTTACAAATATCACCCCAAGCCACATAATGCATACCATTGAAAGAAAACTTCTACAAAGTTTCTCCAACTCATGTAAAACCCTCTTGGGTACCATAGAATGAGTGATTAAAAAGTTAGGCATAGATAGCAAAGAGCTATCAATAAGAATCAACTTGCCTCCTATTGAAAAGGACTTTTTACTCCAAGCATTAAGTTTGTCCATCACATTACTCAAAATTTCTTGAAAATCAGCTATTTTAATTCTATTAAGAGACATCTTCACTCCCAAATACTTCATCCCTTTAACAACTTTAATACCAAGAACTTTAGCAATTTTTTTCTTCATAGAGTACCTAACTACCTTGCCAAACATCATTTGAGATTTGCTTACATTCACTCTTTGTCCAGTCCACTTACAAAAGTCCTCCACAATAGTCTTCAAATTCTTTGCTGAGTCCACGGATGCATGAGAAAAGATCAACACATCATTAGCGTAGAGGAGATGAGTAATCAAAGGTCCTCTAGGAGAAATTTGTATGCCAAGCTTCTGTCCCCTTTGCACAATAGAGTTAAACAAGAGTTGAGAACATAATATGAAAAGGTATGGTGAAAGTGGGCATCCCAGACGGAACCCACATTGAGCATCAATCCAATTAGAGTTCCTCCCATTGATGATTATAGAGAACCTCACATCTACAACACACTCCATGAGAAGGTTAGAAAAATCAATAGGAAAGCCATACCAATCAAGGATGTGCTGAAGAGATATCCATCCCATACCATCATACTCTTGCACCACATAAGGTTTGATAGCCATCAACTCCTTATTCTTAAAAATTCTGAATTTGTGAAATATCTCCTGAGCCAAAAGACAATGCTCCGCAATAGATCTTCCATGAATGAATGCCACTTGTTCCTATGAAATCATCTTGGATATAACCTTCTTCAATCTATTAACTAACATTGTAGCCACAATTTTATAATTAGTTTGGCAAAGGCTAATAGGCCTAAAGTTAGAAGGAGTCATAGGATTCTTAATCTTAGATATCAAAACAATCAAAGTATTCTTCCACTCCCTATGTATATGGCAGGTTTTAAAAAAGCAATTAACGGCCTTCCAAAGGGTCTCCCACACAATACTCCAATAGCTCTTGTAAAAGGAAGTGGAGACTCCATCTAACCCTGGAGACTTGTTGTTGCCCTGCTGAAAAACCGAATTCTGCAGCTCAATAACTGAGAATTCTACATTGAGCACATCCATATCATCACATGCAATTTTCTGGTTTTCAAAAACTCCAGGCCAGCCCAACACTTTACACACCCTGTACTTCCATTTTTTCTCAAAAAAAGTGATGAATACCTTCTCAATTTGCTCATCCTCATCAAATACATTTTTAAGCTCATCTTTGATTTGAGTTATCATATTCCCAATCTTTCTAGCTGTGGCATAGCTATGAAATAATTTTGAATTTGTATCACCTTCCTCATGCCACCTAGCCTTTGCCCTTTGGTTCCACCAAGTAGAAAGCCTCTTCGAGGTGACATTAAGTTCATGGACTTTATTTCTAAGAACCAACAGATCATCATCCGACCAATAGACACCCAATACTTCCTTGTTCTGAAGTTCAAGGATCTCTTTTTTCAATTTCTCCTTTAGCACATTCAAATCTTTACATTTGTTCCTATTCCAAAAAAAAAAGCTTTTAAAGTGCGATTAAGCTTCCTTTGTAGGATCATAAACTCATCTCCAAAACCCTTCTTGCTACAAGAGTGAAAAAATATACTCTTGGCTGCAGGGTAAGACCTCCATGTATCCTCAAATCTGATAGCCTTAGACTTGAGCCGCACCTTTTCATCCATCTTAACGACAATTGGACAATGATCAGAAGCCAATCTCGCAAGATGTCTAGTAACCACTAAAGGAATTTTCTGAATAGCAACAAAATTGACCATACATCTGTCCAGCCTCTCCCATATCCGAGAAGCACCCTCCTTGTTGTTACACCAAGTAAATCGTGGCCCCACATAGCCAACAACATGAAAATAAGCATTCATCATGAAGCCTTTCATCTCTCTAGGTCCTTTAGAGAACAAGAACCTCATTCCACCTCTCTTCTCCTCCTTATTAGTAATACAATTGAATTCTCCTCCTATAATAGAAGGAATATCATTCTGCAAGCTCTTCTCTAAATGATTCCAAAGATCACTCCTCTCCTTGCAGCACCTACTACCATGAACAGTAGCAATTCTCCATGTTCCCAAGGTGGGAACTAAAAGATTGCCAATGACCACCTGTGAAGTGGCTTCCATAACATCAAAGGTCACCATCTTGCTATTCCAAAGCACAAGAATACCCCAGATGTACCAACAACAGGGTAGTGAAAAAACTCCCACTCACTCCCTATAAGACAATCAACCTCCTTTCTATCAATGCTAGACAACTTTGTCTCCATAAGCCCAACAAAGAACACATCCTGATCCCTAACAATTTCTTTCAAATACAAGGAAGCCTCCTTCTTCCTGGCTCCTCTGCAATTCCAAATTAAAATAAAAGACATTTAAACAGGTAATGAAGATCTCTCCCCATTGTTGGGGTTCAATCTTCCAACCTTTTTCTTCTTTTTACGATCAGGCTCAACCGGTCACAATGATCTCAGTTCTTTAGCTAGTTTTACCTTGGCCATACCACTTTGAAAATCCAAGTCAGTATGGTTACCATCAAGTTCAGGTATATCCAAACTTCTATCCAAGGCTTTATCAGTTTCATCATGCTGCTCTATATCTTCCTCAACATCTTTATCAACTAGTATAGCAAACCGATTGGTTGAAAGAGTTTCACACATCTTCGCACCAGTTTTCTCTACATTAACAGAGCTTTTTCCTAGAACCACATCTGCTTCTTTAACTGCTTTAGTATCCTCAGTTCTTGTCTTAACTGTCTCCACCTGATAGCTGTTGATGTCTCTATTCTCAGAATTATTTCCCTTAACCTTCACACCGCTTCCAACCACAATATCCCTTATGAGTCTTCTATTTTTGAACTTGACATGGATCCAAGGACCATATTCAGCATTGATTACAGAAGGATTACTCTCAATGGCAGACTTCATCCCTTCCCCTGTTATTGTGTCCATCATCTTCCTTGTTTGATCCTGAATACTAATAGTTACATTATCTGGACATATCTTAGAATCATGACCCACTTTACCACACTAATAGCAAAGAAGATCAATTTTCTTATACTCCACCCTTTGGAAAAACTTCCCAGCTAAACCTTCAACCCAAACTCCATTCGGCAGCTTCTTCTCCAAGTCAATCCTGACACAAACACGGCGAATTCACGTTTGCTCCAACGGAAGGTATTTCCATTTAGGTACATTTTGCGAACCAAGACATGAAGCTATTCTTGCTATACTATCTTCATCCCATCAGTACAGAGGTAAGCACGGAAGTCTAATCCAAATGGGAGCAGAGATTCCCTTAAAGGAATTTGGATCAAATATAGGAGTCCACTTATCCATTCCAACAATGAACCCATTCACATACCACGGACCTCCATTTAGTATTTCATCTACCACCTCACTCGTCATGAATGAACACAAAATCCAGTTCATTCCGATCGATGTCAAATGAAATCCTCCATATTTGCTCCACTGCCTTCTCAATTCTAAATTGCAAACCGAGAACGACACGTTATTTCCCAAAACTTTAATCACAATAGAATTCTTCAAAATTCTTGAGTTCTCTGCCTCCTTCTCCGCATTCAACCTGTTTGCAACACCATCTTCAGAAAAATCAACCTGGTCTCTGTTGATCAAAATTTTGATAGGCTTCATTTTCAACCAAGCATCAGCAACTTCTTCAACACCCTTATGTTCAGAACTATCACACTTCTTGTTCGTCAGGCTTACAGAATCAATCAAATCATTCACCAGGATCATTGAATGATCCACCAATTCAAAATTCTTCTGACCCTCAGCTGAATTCAAATCATTATGAATAATACGTCCTCCGATCGTATCAAGAACACCAGAAAAATTATTCACCCTCTGACTAACTTATCCGAAGCCGAATAATCAAAATTACCCAAACCTGGATTATGCTAGACATCTCCAATCTTTTGAACCACCAAATCATCAACTATAACATTGTTCCCCTTGCCTTCAATAGGATCCTGATGGCTCACAGGTTTAACTCCTTCTTTAATCACAATACCATACGATCCTCTACCATTGGCCCATAGAGGGACAGATGGTCTTGGAGCAGTCATACCCGCCGATTAGACACCGCCGGCGATCATCCGACGCAAATCCTTCAATCGCAGAAAACTCGTGAAAATTGAATTCGAAACAACGAAGAACTTTCTCTCTCTAGAATTCGAACCAGACGTTCTCTCTCTTATTTTTATAAAAATGCATCTAAATAACAAAAAAATGATAGAATAATATTATGAAGTAATCAACCAAATTCATAATTTTAAAAAATTAAGTGTTTGAAGATATCAAGTAGCACATGAATTCTTCTAAGATTTAAAGATTTGAAAGAGAAGGAAGCTTAATTTCTTGTGGGCTTATTTTATGCCTCTTGTTAGTTGTTTGGTGTACTTTGTGCATCTCTTGATTTTTGATACACTTTGAGTATCTTTTAAATTTTATTTGCAATCATTATGCATATTTCAATTTGTTATTTGTGCTCATTTTATTCCTCTTGTTATTTTTACGAGCTAGCTCCCTTTCGAATCCTTTAAAGACTTTATGTCATGAGAATATCTTCTAGAAAATAGAGAAGAAAACCTCACTCTATAATATAATGAAGAATAGACCACAAAATAGAATAATATTCAAATGATAAATATAACAACCTAATCAAAAAAATTTGAAAGAGATTTGTTGACTTTGAGCATTATTCATATGAGATAAATTATTGTATGAAGATATAATAGATATCAATTTCAAAGTCCAACTTTAAATTTAAAATATATTTTCTTCAACATTTCTACCTTTAACTGATTTAGGAAAGTCAATCACTGCTTACTAAATCTTTAGGTAAAAAGGAGGTAAAATTTTCATTTTTAAAAAAATTTGAGAGAAGTGAATTGATTCTTTTAAGGAAATATAAATTAAACAGTGATTTATCTTTATAGATCCAAGATAAATAAAAAAAACACATAAAAAATAGAATGATTATAAAAAATCATAAAAAAATAGTATAAAAAAACATTTAAAATGAAGAAAACAAAATAAAGAACATATATGCATGCAATGACTAAATACATAAACACAAATAAAACTTTATACCTCGTTACCTTGCTGCTGATCTGATGATTCAAAAATTAGGTATACCTAGGAGATTTTTTTTATTTTTATCATCTACCATTTTTACAATTTGCTTAGCTTTTTCCTTTTCCTTTGCAGGAAGAGTTTTCAAATTAGGGCATTGATTTTTCATATATCCAAGTTTCCTATATCTAAAGCAAATAATGTCTGTGGAAATCTTAACATTCTTACCATTTTTACCTTGGTTCCACTTTTGTTGAAGCTTTTGCTTATGCTTTAGTTGGCTTTCCAATTTTTTTGTTAAGTCATCAATTTCATCATCTAATAAGCCACTTTTCTCCATATCATCAATTTTTAGCACTATCATTCCATCTACATCCAAAAGTCCATGACCTAAACTTTACAAGTTGGAAATGAGTGATCCATTCAAATTATGAATAGAATAACCATTCAAAATTTTTTATTCACATAAAGAAATAATTTTGGTATCGAACTTATCAAGTAGACAATATAAAATTTTATTAACCTTTTCAATGTTTGAAAATTCTTACCTAAAGCATATAATGATGTCACAATTTGAATAAACCTAGTATACTTGTCTAAGATCGTCTCATAAGATTTCATGCAAAATAGTTAATAATCTTTTTTTTTTTTTGAAAATTGCAAATAGCATTAGAAGAGGAAACTAATTACAAGAAATAAAAACCTCACATTCCTTCTTTAACAAAGTAGAGAATTTAGAAGGAATGTCGGCAAAAGAGTAACTATCAAAGTAGAAATCATAATTTAAAGCTAAAGTAGCACAACCATCCTCTACTTTATTACAATCTCTATGAATATGATTAAAAAAAACTTTATTGAAATCATTAAGAAATAAAAGATCTTTGTTATACCTTATGTTGAAATTCCATTTCAATTTATTCAAAGATTTTTGAATAAAGTTAATGATATTTATGTTGTCACCTTCAATGATCACTCCTTTAGCTTCCAACATACAAGGTTGTATGAATTCCTTTATAGTTAAAATTGCTTGCAATTCAAGTTGAGAGATATCCCAATGAAGTTTCTTCTTTCCAAAAGCCAACAATAACCTTCCTTTGTGGTCTCTAAATACACCTCCAATACCGGTTTGATTTGTCTCCAATAATGATGCATCCACATTTATTTTGATCCAATCTAGTGGTGGAGGGTGCCAAACTTTAGTAAACTCCCTTAGGAGATTAGCACCCCAGCTATCTAGATTTTGGTATAAGTTTTATTTTGCCAAAAATAGGACATTTACTGGCACAAATGCACTAGAAGTCACGGAATTGCCATTAACCAAATCATTTCTATTTTTCCAAGAAAGGAAAACAGCTGTAAGGTAAATTTTTACCATGTTTGGAAACCGAGATGAATGAACTCTTAGATCTTGAAAGAAATTTTATAGAGAATGAAAGATTGGAATAAAAAAGCCCCATTCTCTTAATCTGAGAATGATTTCTTTGATGAATTTGTAATGCACTATAATATGTACACAGTTTTCTATCTCCTGACATCCTATTGGACATAGATTATTTTGGCTTAGTTTCCTATATTTGAGAAATTCAAATGTTGGGCTAGCAAACTTGCTCAACCTCCACCAAAAAAGTTCCACTCTCGGGTTCAACTTTAAACCTTTTATCCATCTTGTGAATTCACAATCTTTCTCCTTAGGATGTCTCTTTAATGATTCCTCATATGCCATAGCAGTGATAGATTTACCATTGTGACAATAAATGGTTTCCAAAAATCTTTATCAGCTTCATGATCAATTTTCATTTGCAGAATCAACACAATGAGCTCTTTATTAAAGAATTTCTGTAGCAAATTCTCATTCCAACTACCATCAGTCGAAATGAAAAAGTTAAGATTTATGCTATCCAATTCCACACAAGAACCAAGAGTGGGCCAAGAGTTGAGGCATCTATCCAAGAGCCAAATATCATTCATAACATTTATTTTCTTCCCATCAACAACCTTCCATTTAATAATAGATTTGAGATGCTTTCCACTGACCAGCAGGATTTTACATGCCATAGAGGATCCAGATTTCTTTTCTTCAAAAATATTATCACCATATTTAGTAATAATATTCTTATGCAGCAAATTATCAGGATATTGAATAAATCTCCATGTTAGCCTTGATCTAAGAGGTCCCATTCGTTTGACAGCAGATTGTATTCCCAAGCCACCATCTAATTTTGGTTTGCATAAAACATCCCATGCTACATAATGTAATCCCTTTTTGCCCATGCATTTATGACATATGAATTCTTTACAGAATTGATCTACTTGAAATAAAATTTCTTGGGAATCAAAGAATGAGTTGATAAAAAACTTGGTAAGATTAAGAGAGATGCCTTAACAAGAGTGATCTTACCAGCATAGAAAGATGTTTGCTTCCCCATGCATTGAGACTTTCTAATATAAGGTCAATAATACCTTGAAAATAAATTCTTCTAAGTATTCTTAAAGCAATTTTAACACCCAAGTAAAGCATCTCCTTCACCACATTGAAACCCAACTTCTTCTTTATGTGGTTCTTCATTGGAAGCTTCATGGCCTTTCCAAATAAAATTTGGGATTTGAGACATTAACTCTTTGTTCAGACCATCTGCAGAAATCCGACATAATAGCTTTCATATCATGAGCTGCTATTGAAGTGGCTTGGGAAAATATTAATACATCATCTGCATACAAGAGATGTGTAATTTTTTTATTTTTGGGTGTTAATATAACTCCCAAATGCTGCCCTCTTTGATTAATTGCATGGGATAGAAGTTGAAAACATAATATAAATAAATAAAGAGACAATGGGCAACCTTGCCGAAGCCCACATCCAGCTTTGATCCAACTAGATAATCTTCCAATTAAAATGAAAGAAAATCTAACATTCATAAAACATTCCATGATAATCTTACGAAAAGAATTAGGAAACCCATAAGCTTGTAAAACTTGATGCAATGTTGGCCATACCATGCTATCAAATGCTTGCTCCATATCTAACTTAATTTCCATCAATCCTTTCTTGTCCTTGGAGGTCCTGAATTTATTGAAGATCTCTTGAGCAAGTAAACAATGCTCAGACATAGATCTCCCAGGGATGAAAGCAACTTGCTCTTATGAAATGATCTTGGAGATACATAACTTAATTCTATTAACCAACATAATTGTAATCAACATATAGGTGGTTTGACACAAGCTAATTGGTCTGAAATTAGATGGCACCGTAGGATACATCACTTTTGGGATTAACACTATCAAGGTGTCTTTCCACTCATCCTTCATATGACCAGATTTGAATAAGCTCTCAACTGCTTTCCATGTTGATACTCTAACAATACTCCAAAAGAATTGAAAGAATGAAGTTGTAATCCCATCCAAGCCAGGCAATTTATTCCTTCCTTGCTGAAAAACCACTGTTTTTAATTCTTCCTGGGTGAAATCACCGTTTAAAAATTCTATATCCATGGAATTAAGCCTTTGGTTATTAGTAACAGTTGGACATCCTGTTATTATGCAATCTATGGATCTCCATTTTTTCTTTAAAAAATTCTGGAAAATAGATGAAATCTATTCAAAAACTTCCACCAAGGCATTATCATCACCTTTGATTTTACTGATTAGATTTCCATTTCTCTTAGCTGTATCTAAGAAAGAAATTTGAATTTACATCTCCTTCTTCATGCCATCTCACCTTGGCTCTTTGGTTCCACCATGTAGAAAGTCTACCCAAAGTTACATTGAATTCATGCACTTTATTCCTGAGTAATTTTAACTTCTCATCTGTCAAACCGCCTTGTGAAGCATCTTCCATTTGTAGATCAATTATCTCCTTCTTTAAGTCATCCTTTAATACATTTAGGCTCTTGCATTTGTTCTTGCTCCTGAAAAAAGGGGACCTCAAGGATCTTCTATGCTTCCTTTGTAAAACATCCATCTCATTACCATAATCTATTCTTCTCCATTCATTAGAAACAATGCTCTAAGATGCTGGATATGATTTCCAGGTTCCTTCAAATCTGATAAACTGAGTTCTATCTTGTGTTTCCAAAACTTTGAAGGTAATTAGGCAATGATCAGATGCAATCCATGCTAAGTGTCTAATTGCTAAGTGTCTAACATGAGCCAAGGAAACCTTTTGAAGAGAAGCTACATTAAGAAGGCATCTATGAAGTCTTTCCCATATTCTCATATTTCCATCCTTGTTGTTGCACCAAGTGTATCTAGGACCAATAGTACCTATATCATGAAAATCATTGTTAGTCATAAAAACTTCATCTCTTGAGGCCCTTTGAAAAAAGGAACCTCTTGCCACCTTTCTTATCATCTCTAGACAATAAGAAATTGAAATCTCCTCCAACTATTGAAGGAATATCTCCCTTAGCAGCCTTTTCAAGCATTTCCCATAAACTTCTCTTTATACGATAATCTTTGTTAGTATACACAGTCCCTGCCATTCAAGAGCCAAACAAAGGAGATTTAAGCACTCCAATAATAGCTTGAGAAGAATGATCCATGACTTCAAAGGAAACATTATTCTTATTCCCCAAAATAAGAATTCCACCTAAAGTACCTTCAACAGATTGATGGAAGAAATCCCAATTACTTCCAATAACTTTATCAACATCAAGCCTATCAATATTTGATATCTTAGTCTCTACAAGACCAATAAAATAACCTTCATAGTCCTTCACTATCTCTTTGAGATAAAGAGAAGCCTCCTTCTTTTTGGCCTCCCTACAGTTTCAGAAAATAATGGAAGTCATTAATTCACAAGAGGGGATGAATCCCCTCCTTTCTTTTTATTCTTATTCCCTCCTCTTCTATTCTTGCTAATAGCATCAACAGGGCCCAAAAATCTGACCTCGATGGCTAGCTTCAATTTACCTGATGTTGTCTTAACAACAATATCACTTGTAATAACATCGTATGTTATTAATATTTCTTGTTTGGTTGGATTATAAGGAGAAGTGCATACAGCTTTATTAGAACAAGGAAACAAATTCCCACTTTTAGCCGGCTCTAGAATACAGTCAATTTCCATAATATCCTCCATTCCTGTATATTGCATAGCCTCTTCCAGGATACTGAAGATGTTCTTCAAACATAAGTCAGAGCTGTTACTCTTCATTAACTCAAGAGTGTTACACTCAACATCAGATTTAGCATTTTGAACTTCAACATTATTGTGTGGTTCAATGATTTCACACTCTTCAATGATGGAATTTATCTAACCAGGTGGATCCCTTGTATGGTTTTGAATTTCAGTTTTTAGTTTTGGTTTACCTGCAGTCTTCCTGAATTTGACCTATATCCAAGGTCCTAATTCAACATGCTCAATGGAGTTTCCTTTTTCATGAATCTCCCCTTCTTTCCTTACATTTGAAACAGAATCAAATGTTTTTGTATAAGAGTTATTGATAAGAGGGCATGTGTTCTTCAGATGGCCAATTTTACCACAGTGATAGCATAGAGATGAAATCTCTCATATTCTACCTTTTGAAAGGATCTACATTGCATTCCTTCAATCCTAACACCTTTAGGTAATTTTTTATCTAATTCAATTTGAACATAGACTCGGGCATACTCCCTCTTTCCCCACTTAAATGAATTGCCATCAAGATATAAAGGAACTCCTATCGTAGATGCTATTCTAGAAATATTATGTTCATCCCAACAATGTAAAGGTAAACATGGCACGTGAATCCAAATAGGTATTGTAAGACCTTTAAAAGATTCGGGGGAGAATGAAGGGGACCATTTGTCCAAACCAATTATATTTTCTCCAATAAACCAAGGACCTCCTTCTAAGAATTCTTCAACAACTTCTGGTTTGGTAAAAGAACAAAGGATTCAATTAAGACCCAAAGTTGTGAGATAGAAATTTCCAAATCTAGCCATTGCCTTCGAAGTTCTCTACTATAAACTGGAAAAGAATTTTGCTACCCAAGACTTTAATAACCAATGAATTCCTCAAAATCTGTGAATTGGCATTTTCAAGTTCTAAATTCATAACCACAGTAATTCCATCATCAGTAACCGGAGTTGAGTTCATATTATAGTTTATCTTGATGTGCTGAGTCTTCTTCCAAGAATTAAGAAAGCTTTCCTCAGGGCCATTATCAACATTCTTTGTCGCAGCATCACTGCAAATCTTCTCAGCATTTGCAAATTGCATAACAGACTTAGCAGGTAAGTCTGTGCAATGATCAGAAGATTTCTTATCATCAGGATGAGATATATTGTTAACATCATTCACGTTATTTGCATTTATCACTGGCCAAAGGTCAAGGATTGCATTTAAATAACCGAATTTATTAACATAAATCTTCATTTCTTCCACAAAATCAACCTTCTTCTTAACAGGTGAATCACTTACATCTCTGATTACCAGAGGTTGCGTAGCCTATTTTACATGCACATCATTCGCTTTTAGACGCAGATCCATCTGGTGGCAATATCCATCTTCTCTGATTTGTCCAATTAATCTTCCAGTGTGACTATGTGCTTCGAATGATGACTGGCGGCCATCAAACTTCATCACCTAAGGTCGGTGATGAAGTTTGCAGGAAAATTGGGAAATCAAAAATTTGAAATCCGGCAGTTTCTCTCTCTAATGGTAGTTTCTCTCTTTGGCCACCTTCCTCAGTCATAATGAATTATTTACAAGAAATGGTAAATAATGAATCAAAATAGTTCATAATCATGTATTAAAATATTCAACTTGGATTACTTGACTTCACTAGTACCTTTATATGTAGTGTAATTTATCCCAAATTTCCTTTCCAGTAGTACATGTGGATATTAACATACAATCATTAGAATTTAAGCATAGAAAAATAGTTTAAAAATATAGCATTCAATTGAGCATTAATTATTGGGAGAGAAAACTAGAGAGAGAAAGTATGATAAAATAGAAATAATTGCATTAGATTTTCAAATTTCAAGTTCGCGATTTTTCCATTGAAGCTGATGGCGACGGACGGTCGCTAGCCATCGATGGCTGGTTGTCCATTGGATGATCGTTGAACTGCTGTAAGGAACTCTCATGTTTCAGTTCGGACATTTTCGTTGTCTCCTCCGGCATTTAAAGATGGCCTACTTGGCTTTGCTCAAGGAACAAAACCTAAGGTGAGAATGGGAACGCCTTTAGTAATTAATAAAGGAGGATTTATATCTTCAAACAAAGATTTTGAAGTTATTGGCAAAGGGAAAAGTGTGGTTGTTGATGATACTATTAAAATTCAGTTCAAAATAGGGAAAATTTCTGGAAGGATAGTGGAGTCTATCGCAAATGGGGATGCATCTCCATCGTCAAAGATATTTGACAAAAAAATGATAGATGATAATTTGATGGTGGAGAAAGGTTCTAAATACAAAAATTAGATGGTGAAAGAAACAGTTTGGTCCTTGAATGTGATCGAGTAGTCGATGAAACCTTGGTGAGTTCAATGAAGGAATCTACTGTTGGGGGTAATGAAAATGATAAAGTGAATAACTCTGATTTGGTGAGATTTCGTGATTGCAATCCAGGAGAATTTGGGATGTGTTCTAAAGTCCTAAATGTAATTACAGCAAGGCCAATGACTTCTAATCAGCAAAATGTTTGGAGCAAGAAGGAGAACATAAAGGTTTTAAATCTGGAATTGGGAGATTTTTTATCTCAAGATGGATCTTCTATTAAATTGCATTTGGAAAATGCATTGTAGAATTCCAGAAAGCTTCAAAACTCATTAGTAATTAAAGTATTTGGAGGTAAAGTTCCATTTTGTGTAGTAAGCACTGAGTTAAGGAGCTAATGGGCTCTGTTTGGGAAATTTCATCTCACAATGCTTGGATTGGACTTCGTTCTTTACTCGTTCTATGAAAAAGCAACATTGGAAAAAGTCTTCTCAAATGGACCTTGGTTTGTGAATTGGAAGATTATTGGGATGGATAAAAGGTCGCCAAATTTCTCTCCCACATCTTTAAAAGGTTTGACTGCTCCTATCGGATTCCTAACCTTCCTTTATAATGTTGGGATGAAATCAATATTTGTAGAATTGTGTCTACGGTTGGGAAACCTTACATGATTGATGGAAATATGTTCCAATGGTGAAGGAGGGAGTTTTGGAGGGTTTGTGTTTGTATCAAATTTGATGCTCAACTACCTCTTAGAGTATGGGTGGAATGAAGCTCTGGAAAGTTCTTTGAAAAAATAGAATATAAAAGAATTCCTAATTTCTGTTTTGTTTGTGGCAAGATTGGACACATAAAGAAAAATGTTTAGAGAAGAGTTTTGAGGAAAATACTATTTCGAAAGAAGTGGGAAGATTGTCTAAGAAAATGGAGGAAAATAGTTCAAATTAAAGAGTATTTCAGCTATTGAAGCTCCAAGTGTTGCAAAAGAAGGTTATGGTCCATGGATGTGTGGTAGCTATGGGAAAAAAAGAAATATAAACTATGCTTTCATGAAGATAAATCCACGAAAGAAGGAAAGAATTGTGAATAAAATTTCTGAAGGTGTAATAGAAAAACTAAAACAAGCTTTGTTGATGCTGAGAAGAACTCAACAGTCGAGGAGGTTTCTATTCAGGTAGAGAAAGCTGATCGAAATAAGGATTCTGAAAGGGATCAATTCAAAAAACATTGGAAAATTCAGCTTAGGAGATCACAGAAGCTAATAGTATGTCTATCAAAATATATAATATTGTTTTTGAAAATAAATTCAACATCTTAGATGGAATGGTGGAGATAGGAGTGATTGTATTCTTAGAGGAAGTTGCTGCCAATAGGGTTGAAGAAGTGAATGGGTTAAATAAAGTAGCAGATGCAAATTTTAAGGCTAATATGGAGGAGATAGAGGGAATTGATATGAAGGAAGGTGGTTCCTCTAATGTTAAGAGGAATGGATCTAAACAACTGAAAGGGTTGGGTTCTATTAACTTGGCTCCTATGAGTAGGAGTGCAGAAGGTGATAGTAAAGATATGTTGGGGACTTTATCCCCTCTTATTCAGTGACTTCTTCCATAGCTTTTTGTAATTGTAAAGGAGCTAAGAATAAAAAGCTTATCTGTACTTGAAGGAGGTTGTTAAGGAGTATGGGATTTTTTTATTAGTTTATTTGAAACCAAAATTTCAAATACTGAAAAGAGGGATGTTAATCAGTTAATTGGTTTAGAGTGGGATTTCTTTCAAGTATCATCAGAAGGTTTGCCATGAGGTGTTTTTGTTATGTGGAAATCAAGTATTGCCAACTTTCAAATTTTAGAATATTCTTCCCAATTTATTTTTGGTGATTTGGAGGTTCCTAATAAAGGCAAGTGGAGGATTCCATCAATCTATGGTAACAAGGATGTTTATAAAAGAGGAAGGCTTTGGGAAAGGATGGAATACTATTCCTCTAAGGATTTGCCAATGGTGATAGGAGGAGATTTTAATTGTATTCTTTCCAAGGATTGGTGTCAGGAGGTATTCTTGTGGTGTGGAAATCAAGGTTTGAAGATGTTTCAGCTTCCAACAAGGCATCAACTACAGTTGTAAGAGGTGTTTGGTTGAGGAAATGTGAGGTAGTTTAGCTCAAATCCTGAATTATAAAATGAAAAAATCACTAAAGGCTTTATTTTTAGTGGAGCAAAGAAAAATAAAAAAGCTTATTTTTAATGATGAATGATTTGTTGAAGCAAATAGAGGATCTTCAAATGAAAGAAGCAAATGAAGGAGGACTTTCGGAAGAGGAAAGTTGGTTATTAAAAGTAAAGGTGGGTGAACTCAACTCAACACATGCTCAGTTTTATACATGGTGGAGGCAAAGGGCTAAGGTGAAGTGGATGTTGGAGGCAGATTGTAATTCAAAGTTCATTCAAGCTTTTAACTTTGGCAAGAAGGAATTCAAACTACATTGTAAAAAAAAATTAGAATGGAGAAATTGTGTAGGATCAACATCATATAGAGGATGTCATGGTTCGATACTTCAAAGAGAAATAGAGAAACAGAGATTGCATGCTTGATGATTGGCCTAGACCATGGAGATGTCTAGATGATGGAGAAAGAGAACTATTGAACAAAGCATTAACTATTAAATAGATGGAAGAAGTAAACATGAATAGTGGAAATAATATCTCTCCAGGTAATGATGGTATTACTTTTTATTTCATTAAAGCTTATTGGGAGATAATTAAACTTGACTTGTGGAATGCCATCAACTATTTTTTTGAGTCATCGGATATGGACTCAAATTGGAAGGAAATAATTATTATTCTTATTCCAAAAGTTAGTAACCCATTAGCCCCTTCAAATTTTAGACCTATAAGCTTGTGTAACACTATGTATAAGTTGGTGGCAAAAGTACTTATGAATAAGATGTCTTCTTCATCCCTAAATTGATTTCAGAAGAACAAGCAATATTCTTGAAAGGAAGATCTCTATCAGATCATGAGTTGATAGATCAAGAGGTTATACATAAATTCAGGAATTCTCAATCATCAAAAGGTTTTGTTTCTTTCAAAATTGACATGGAGTAGCCTTATGATTCAATGGGGTTTCCAACCTTGGTGAAAGCTTTGGATTATTTTGGATTTCCCCTTAAACTTTCTAATCTGATTTTAGAATGTGTACAAGATTCAAAATTCTCTATTTTGATCAATGATAATTTGTCTAATTGTATAAATGGTAAAAGTGGCTTCCGACAAGGATGCCCCTTATCTCCATTTCTATTTATTCTTTGTGCTCAATTGTTATCCAATGCTTTTAGATAAAGAGGAGTCTCCATTGGAGTTCGACTATGTTCAAATGGTCCTAGAATTTCCAACTTTTTGTATGTAGATGATGTGATTATTTTATCGGAAGCCAATTTAAAGGTAGTTAAGGAGATAAAAGTAATTTTGGAAAATTTCTGTGGATGGTCGGGTCTAAGAATAAATGTCAACAAATCTTGTATTATATTTGGCAAAACTGTTAGTAGAAGAAGGAAGAAGTCAATTTCTCAGATTATGGGGTTAAAAATAGTTAAGGAGTTGTCATATCTTGGAGTAAATTTAGCAATGAGAAGGCTAGTAGGAGAAGATTTTCATTTTATTGTTGACATGGCCTTAAGGATGACAAATATATGGGGAGGAATATTGATATCCTTAGCTGGTAAGATTTTGTTAACAAAAATGATTTTGTTATCTTACACTATCTTTCATTGTACCATTTCTTTGGTACCTAAGAGTGTGCTTGATGAGATAGACAAGACATGTAGAAGCTTTTTTTTGAATAAATCCAATGGAAGACGTAGGATTCACTATTTCAATTTGAATGTTATGTGTTTGCTGATGAAATGGGGAGGTAGAGCTCTTCAATCTTGTTCGAGTAATGTGGGACCATTGAGAAAAAATATAGCGTGGAACTATATAAAAGATAAAGACTCTTTGCTGCACAAAGTATTCTTCCCGAAATATGGAAACTTGTTGTAGACTTACATAATGAAGTGGATGGGTTCACCTACTTGGAAGATCATCATGGATGGAGGTAAATCCTTAAGGCCTTTAATTAGATAGAATTTTGCTAATGAAGAGTCTATTGATGTATTCAATGACACATGGATATTCGATAACTTCATTAGAAATTGGCCAACTTTTATTATCTCTCATTACAGTAGCAGTTTTTTGGTTGCTAACTTCAATACTAATGGTAGATGGAATGTGGAAGTTATAAGCAAGTTTATGGGAAAAGATATCATAAATTTAATCTCACAAATTAAGAATTTCTCTGGAATGGAAGAAGGTAAGATGGCATTGCTTTAGTAGAAAATTGGAAAATCCATTTCTTCTATGGTGTTTGAGATGTCTGTTAGGCATACTGCACTAAAGCAGTTCTGGAGTTGGATTAAAAAATTTAATTTGAACCCGAGGGTGGAGATTATATGCTAGAGAATTTTTAACAATGCACTTCCTATTTTTCAGTTTCTTGAGTATAGAAGATTACAAAGGGAAAGCCAATATCTGAGGAGCTGTAATGAAATGGAAGATGGAGATCATGCTGTTACATGTGCAAAGTTGAAGGAAGTTCTATATGAAATTTACAAGTAGGGGTTTGCAGTACTAGTATTTGACTCCTTGAAGGATTATTGTAATTGGTTGTCTAGACAAAGTTCTTTCATGGTTAATTTGTATTGTAATGTGTTGTTCTTTACATGGAAATCAAGAAATAAGTTAATTCATAATGGGAGTGAAGATAGCTCATTGATTATTAGTTCTAATGCAGTGAGTTATGCTTCTATATCTGCTCAAGAAACTAGTAAAGTCTTGGGTATATGGGATGCTAATAAGTCTACTATGCTATCCAATTAGCATTGGTATCCTCCACCAAATTGGATAAAGGTAAATGTGGATGCGGACTTACTACCCTCTTATAAAGATGGAATTGGAGGGGTGTTTCGTGATCACAAAGGTAGATTCCTCTTGGCTTTTGGAAAACCATATGTTCATTTGGAAATGTCTACATTGGAGCTTTTGGCTACTCAATCAATCAAGGAGGTGATCAAAGATTGGATGTTTAAATACAAGGGAATTATAATTGAAGGTAATAATGTTAACATTATGAAGTTTTTACAAAATGCTAAACCTAGTGGTGACTCAAGGTATGAAGATGTTCCTTTAATCAAAGGGTTTAACCATGTTATTTTTAATTGTATAGATAGAAGGTGCAATAAGTTAGCGGATTTATGTACTAACTATGGTAGTTTGAGTTCTTTTATTTGGGATGATATTAGTGTGAATAAGGTTCCTCCTTTATTTATGTATTTATTAAAAGAGGAATTTAATGTTTTGAGTCTATAGTTTGCATTCCTTAATTAGTTTTTAATGAAATTTGTTGTATTTTCTTAAAAAAAAATTGAGCATTAATTTGTCCTAACCTACTCTATTGATTAAAAGAAATATTAGTTTTAATTTCATCTATAACACATGTGGGTATAGAATAACTAGTTATAATCATATGCCACATTCGATAGCCAATTGATTGCAAGAAAGTAGACATGCAAGTTTTCAAAAAATTAAAAGAAATATTTTTAAATAAGGGTAGTCAGGTAATTGAATATCCTTCCAAAATATTACGATCACAAAAGTTAGCCATGGATAAAAATTCAAAAGTTTTCAAAAACTTTATTTTATAAATCTCAATCTGATACCACTTGAAAGTTTGTTAGGGATTTTAATCTCTTATGACTAGTCTCGAGGCTAACCAAAAGGGGGAGGGGGTTGAACTGTATATTTAAAAACTTTTTAAATTAAAAGAAAAATCATTTTATATCTTGCAACAAAAATAAATTAAATTTATAAAAAGATTAATCAAAGATTTCACCCAAGTAGTTAATCTTAGTAAAAAATAAAGTGCAGAAGATAATTAGAAAGAACACATTAGATTTATAGTGGTTTGTTCTAACCTAACCTACATTCATTTCTCGGAGGCACCCTTTGAGTATTGCACTAAATATTAAGTGACTCTCCTTAAGCCCCCATAGCTAGGCAGAGAAGCCCTAACAAAATCACTTCCATCTTTCCCAGTGTAGTGGAGTAGCCGAGTCCTTTGACATAAAAGAGATCTTCTTCTTCCCAAAACTTCCCTCAAGATAAACCTTTAATCTAATGGTACTAAGGTGCAATATTGCTGGAGAAACGGTGTGAAACCCCCTCTACACTCCCTTTAAACCCCCTCCAATGATCATCTCCCTCTCTCAAACTCCACACTGTCCTCTCTCCCTTTCAAGTTCTATCTTCAAAGTTTCTCAAGAAGAATGAAGCTTCAATGGCTGCCAAAGACACCTACCAAGTTCCTTGATAAAGCATAAATAGAGGGCTTTGAAAACCCCTAAAAAAGAAATCTTGGTAGTAAAGATCGTCCAAGATGACTGCAGGATTGTCATGCATGATGTGCTTAAAAAGAGGGCTTTAAGAAACCCTAAAATTTAAATTTAGGAGTCAAAAATCATCCTGGACAATCATAGGATCATCCAGTACGATGTGCAAAATTTGTTTAATAATATAGGAAGATATCTGAATAGTCCTGGACGATCAGTTCAATTTTTTATAGATCGTCCAGGATGATATTATGGATCGTCCTGCACGATTAGAAAAAAAAGTTATGGTATTTCATCCTGGATGATTTAAGAAAATAAAATATGTCGATAAACATCATATAGTATAATATATAGATCATCTAGGACAATCTGATTGAATAATTTAATCATAATTAGTCCGCTAATCACATGATCAATTTAGATATGATTTGTATTTGAAAGTTCGTTAAGGATGTTAAGCCCTATAGAACTGGCCCAAGCTAACTAAGAGGGGGGGGGGGGGGGGGTTGAATTGGAATTTAAAAAAAAAAAATTCTTTTCACAAAGAACTAAAATTACATAAACCAAAATCACACCACAAGAAAAATAAATGCGGAAATTAAAGTGCGGAAGAAAGAAACAAAAACACAAAGATTTATAGTGGTTCGGTCAACTCGACCTACGTCCACTCCCCGGAGGCACCCTCCCAGTATTGCACTACAAACATGACTCTCCTTTAGCCCCCACAGCTAGGCGGAGAAGCCTTTACAAAGAACCTCCTTTTTGCCACCCCGGCAAGGCAGAGAACCTATCTCCTTTTGCTTCCTCCTAAAGCTGGCAGAGAACCAAAATCAGATGTTGAATCCTTACCTCTACCAACCCTTCCACAGATGAGAAATTCTAGACAAAGAAGATGCAGAGCGTTCTTTGAAGCAACCCTTGTGAATCCCCTCACAAGCTCCCCCTCACAAGATCCTCTCTCTCTCCCTCTCTCTCTTTCTCTCCTCAAGGTCTTCTCAAGTCAAGGCAGCAGCAAAAGATTATTCAAAATGTTGAACAAGAGCTCTTAAATAGAAGAGCTTCAAAGGAGCTCATTAATTGCATGTTGCCGACAATATCATCAAGGCCGATATGGACATCAGCACGGCCTATTAGTACAAATCCTAGAAGATCGGCCAAAGCATCGCCCTGAATGCAAACTGGACGATTGAAATTTGGCTTGATCCTCCAGGCAGATCTCACGATCGTCCCAGCCGATCAGTTCAAATCAGAGGAAAATTGTCCAGAGCATCGCCCTGAATTCGAGCTGGCCGATATTTATCATCCAGAAGTAACTAAGGTTTTTTAATAGATCGTCCTGGCCGATCTTGCGATCTTCCAGGATGATATGATCGTATCAATCATCCTTAATTACTCCCTTGATTTCCTGATCAATTAAGGCATAATTTGTGAATATCGTCCAGGCCGATCAATGATCGTTCTGGGCAATTATTAAAAAATACAAAATACCTTAATTTTCTATGGCGGCAATTTCTTTCTATTTTGAGCTTTTCATCCTGGCCGATACACATATCGTCCAGGATGATCTGTTAATGACGGCTGCCTTAATTAAGATTCCTTATTTAGACTTTTTGTTTTAAGCTTGATCGTACAGGACGATGTAAATATCGTTCTGGCCGATATGGGTAAAAACAGAATTTCTAAGTTTCTCAAGTGTGTGTGTGTAGGGTTGCTTAGCATCAGTCTCTTTGGACATTACAAATAGACTCAAGAAGAGAAAAAAATAAAGTACAGACTGACTCATCCCTAAACCTACGCAATCTTGAACTAGCTTCATTTGTTCGACCGATCTTCGATTCCTTAAAAGTCAGAAGTAATAGGCAAGTCAAGAGAATCAATAATATTTGTCAATCATCAAAACATAAGTCATAAAAATAGATTTGCAACAATCTCCCCCTTTTAGATGATGGCAAACACAAGTAGGAAAAACTCAGAAAAAAAATAACAATTCATTAAAATTTTAAAATTACAAGCATATCAAGTTTTCTTACCACATCCTACTCCACCTTTTATCATCACAAAAAGAGGGTCCTAGACACCCAAAGGAAAAAGAAAATAGCACAACAGAAACTAAAACATACTACAAGATAAACTACTGAAAACAGAGACTAGAAAAATGAGGGACCCTGATCATCAGATGGAGGTGGTGGAGGTGGCTGCTGAAAGTAGGATTTATGAAAAGGTTTGCGAAGAATTCTCGAAGAAGCTCTGTATTAAAGGGGAAAGCAAGAGACAGAATGAAACAAAGGGAGGTGTGAGCGAAAAGATCCATTACCAGATACGAAATGTGGGCAAGATTGATGATTCTGGAGACAGTTATCCCACATTCTTTGTATCGATGGTAAGCAGCTTCATCCTCTACCTCCCTGAAATGAGGGTCAATCCTAGCCCTCGAAGAACTCCCAGAAGTTTGTCAAACACGTTTCCGACCAACCATAGAAAGGAGTTAGCAAGAAAACACAAGAGGAGAAGGGATGTGAAGTGAAAAACATGGCTAGAACGGCCAGAATTTAAAGAACTGGCCATATCGTCCAGGCCTATCGCAGAATCGTCCAGAACGATATGGCATAATAATTTCGTACAGGCCGATTGGTCAAAAAGGCGATCCGATCATCCGGGCCGATCAAATCGTCCAGGACGAATAGACACAGGCGATCGTCCCAAGGAGTCAAGCCGGATGACTATTGAAAAAGCAGATCGTCTAGGCCGATTAGGTGTATCGTCAAGGATGATGCACAATAATTGATCGTACCGGCCAAAGTTAAAATATTTTAAATCTGTGCCACGTGTATCGTCCAGGATGAACAATGGATCGCCCAGGACGATTGTCCAATAATGGATCGTTCGGGGCATATTTTAAGGATTTAAACGTGCTGACATGTGGATCGTCCAAGATGATCTAGTGTATCGGCCAGGACGATGACCATAAATGCATCGGCCAGGATGAAATATTTTATCGGCCAGGACTATCATCATGATTGCAACAGAGTTCGATCAGATCATCCAAGACGATATAGTATCATCCTGGAAGATAAGTTACAAACAAACACAGAAAATATCAGCAGATGGAATTTTGAAGAGAATATGCCCTATCGTCCAGGACGTAAAACTATTGGCCAGGATGATGTGACTAGAATTTGAAAAATAATGAAGGATGGTGATGATCAAAGCCCTCAAAAATAAATCAAAAGAAAAGCATAAGAAAAGAGAACGAACAACGATAAAAAAAAAAAAACTAAAAACAAACAATTTGAAAAGAAGCCAATTTTTTTTTTATCAAAACAATTCATATGAGAATTTAATAATTTAAACTTTAGAGTTTCAAGAGATCAATAGGTTAACAAATTTCAATCGGAAGAAGATAGAATATCCGATTCTGTTAACCTTAGATCGGACATCCTTCAGGGTATGAGTTGTTTTTTTGAAAAACAAAGGCCTAACTCAGAATAACTAAATAGGATAAAAAGAAGATCCATTCAAAACTTGTTTACAAAGAAAATATCTCATAATTGGATGTCACACTCGTGGGAGAGGATGTTTTGGTGGCATGTTTATAAGAATAGTGTTCCCACTAATAATTGGATGTCCTCTAGGCATCTTCAGGCTGACCCCTCCTATCCCTAAGGTTATTGTGTGGTTAAAGACCTTCACCATGTTACTATGTGCTATAAGGTCCTCTAGGAAATGCTGGAGGTTCTTTCTCAATAAGGAATTTTCTCCAATGATTTAACTCACTTGTGGAACTCTAGGCCGCCCTTAAATAGTAGAAATCTAGAAATTGGGGCATGACCGAAATGTCAAGAAGCATGGTAGACCTCATGGCTCTCTGACCTCCATGGATTTTTGGATCTTTAGGGTGCTTTCCCATCACGGTGTTGGCTCCTCTCCAGAGCACTGGGACACATCTCAGCCTAATAGGTTATCTTCGTTATTTTCTTGGTGTCCCCCCCCCCCCTCCAAACTGTATTAAAGTGAATGTGGTTGGTGCCCTGCTGCTCTCCGGTTATGTTTGACTAGGCCTAGTTTTTCGTAATGATAAGAAGACTCCGCTTAAAGCCTACAACTGGCATCTTGAACACTAGGATAACACACAGGTCGAGCTCTAAGCTATTCTTCATATTAATCTGGCCTTGAAGGAGTGGATGTTTGCCTATGCTGGGATCCTCATTGAAGGGGACAATCTTTGTGCCCTTATCTTTATTGAGAAGTTTGTCGTGAAAAAGAAGTGGAAAGTCCAGCCCAAGCTTGGGGAAGATCTTAACTTTGTGTAGATGATCCATAAAGTGCTATTCCAGTTAACGATACATAAGTTTAATTGCGCAACCCACTTTTGCGCCCAAAGGGCTATCACATTTAACTTTAATTAGGATTTTGGGATAGCGAAAGGGATTCTATTCCTCAAGTGTTTTTTGATATCCTTGAGGAGGATATGTTTTGTTTTATTCATGAATGGAAATAGATACCCATGGATCAATGCTCCAAGCGGCCTCTGGCAGGGATGCCCACTATCTCCCTACCTATTTATTTTTTTCTCGGAATTAATGACTAAGGCCTTTAAATAGCAAGGAAGGCAGCTTGGGGTCCAAATTGTGGCTAAAGCGGAACGGGTCTCCCACCTCTTGAATGCTTTTGATATCCAAATATTTACAGAAGCAAGCCGTGCTAATGAGGATTAAGGAGATTTTGATGAATTACTGTGCATGGACGGGACAGAGGATAAACCACCATAAATCTGCAATTCTTTTCAACAAATGGTGTCTTCGATGGAAAAGTAGAAGAATCACTCATGCGTTGGGTTTCAAGTGTGCCTCTTCCCTTTAATACCTTTGTCGTTCCCTTGTCCTTCAGAAACTCACCAAGTCAGATTTTTTCCAAAATTGTTAAGAGTTCCTCAGAAAAGATTAACATTTGGGGCAAAAGGCATCATTCGCTTGCTGGGTGTACTACTCTCATCTACACAGCCTTACTTCTAATTTTGATGTATTATATGACACAAGCTCTGGTCTTGAAGAGCATCATTAATTCCATAGAGAGAATGGGAAGACAATTCCTTTGGAACAAAAGTGGCAGCAATAGGGGCTTTCACTATATCGCCTAGAGTGAATTGTGTAGACAAAAACTCAATGTTGGCCTGTGATTTCATGCTTCAAAAGACTGGCAGGGCCTTCTTCGGGCATGCCTTGCCTGTGATATCCTTCACAAACTGAATTCAATGATTTCTAAATTACTTCGAGACAAGTATGTGGAGCATATGTGGTCCCACACGACTAATAGGAACACTTTGGGGACCTACAAAATTATACAGAATGGAGTTATTGCTCTCCATCCTGCATTGAGATGGACTATTGGGAACAGGAAGTTCATTAATACCCTCTAGGACAATCAGATCCTGGATCAAAATCTACAATCCTGTCCAACATTTATTGAAGTCAGTAAACTTATAAACTCCAGGGTAAGAACTGGCTAGATGACAATTCTTGGTGGAACCTAGAATATTTGGTGAATGACTTTGGGAGTACCATGACACAACTAATTGCTTCAATCCTTACAAACATAAATGATGGTATGGACTGCCTTGAACTCCTGTACCACTAAGCTAGCCTCACCATCACGGCTATGACATACCAGGCTCGGATAGGGAGAGGGTATTATGACTATGTTTGGTTAAGACGACTAAGACTCCAACCTAGATAATTGCTCTTTTGGTAGAGGCTCTCCAAAGATACAATTCCAACAAATGGGTGGCAGCACCATAGGAGGCTTACGGACTCCCCCCTTTGCTCTTGGGTGTTGCAAATCTATTTTCATGACTTATGTTATGATGATTGACAAACACTATTGATTCTCTTGGACAGCTTGTTACTTCTAACTTTTCAGGAATCGAAGATCGGACGAACAAATGAAGCCAGCTCATAATTGCGTAGGTTTAGGGATTGTGTCAGTCTGTACTTTTGTTTTTCTCTTCTTGAGTCTACTTGTAATGTTCAAAGAGACTGATGCTAAGCAACCCTACACACACACACACACTTGAGAGACTTAGAATTTCTATTTTTACCCACATCGGCCAGGACGATATTTACATCGTCCTGGCTGATCAGGCTTAAAACAGAAAGTCTAAATAAGGATTCTTAATTAAGGCAACAGTCATTAACAGATCGTCCTGGATGATGCGTGTATCGGCCAGGACGATAAGCTCAAAATAGAAAGAAGTTGCCGCCATAGATAATTAAGGTATATTGAATTTTTTAATAAACAGCCAGGACGATCATTGATCGGCCCGGATGATATTCACAAATTATGTCTTAATTGATCAGGAAATCAAGGGAGTAATTAAGGATGATTGATACGATCATATTGTCCTGGATGATCGCAGGATCGGCCAGGATGATCTATTCAAAAACCTTAGTTACTTCAGGACGATAAATATCGACCATCTCAAATTCAGGGTGATGCTCTGGACGATTTTCCTACTGATTTGAACTGATCGGCCGTGACGATCGTGAGATTGACCTGGAAGATCAAGACAATTTTAAATCATCCAGTTTGCATTCAGGGCGATGCTCTGGCCGATCTTCTGAGATTTGTACTAATCGGCTAGGCCGATGTCCATATCGGCCTGGACGATATTTTCGGCAACTTGCAATTAATGAGCTTCTTTGAAGCTCTTCTATTTAAGAGCTCTTGTTCAACATTTTGAATAATCTTTTTCTGCTTCCTTGACATGAGAAGGCCTTGAGGAGAGAAAGTTTGAGAGAGAGAGGATCTTGTGAGGGGGAGCTTGTGAGGTGATTCACAAGGGTTGCTTCAAGGATCGCTCTGCTTCTTCTTTGTCTAGAATTTCTCGTCCGTGGAAGGGTCAGTAGAGGTAAGGAGTTAGCATCTGGTTGTGGTTCTCTGGCAGCTTCAGGAAAAAGCAAAAGGAGATAGGTTCTCTGCCTTGCCGGGGTGGCAAAAAGGAGGTTCTTTGTAAATGCTTCTCCGCATAGCTGTGGGGGCTAAAGGAGAGTCACGTTTGTGGTTCAATACTTGATGGGCGCCTCCGGGGAGTGGACGTAGGTCGAGTTGACCGAACCACTACAAATTTCTCTGTTCTTGTTTCTTGTTTCCGCACTTTAATTTCTGCATTTATTTTTCACGTGGTGTGATTTTGGTTTACGTGTTTTTTGTTCTTTGTGAATTTTTTTTAAAAATAATACCAATTCCCCCCCCCTCTTGGTTAGCTTAGGCCAGTTCTATAGGGCTTAACATCCCGAACGAACTTTCAAGTGGTATCAGAGCGGGATTCATAAAAACTGAGTTTGAAAACTTTTTTAATTTGTATCCATGGCTAACCTTGGGAATCGTAACACTACGGAAGGTTATTCAATTACATGACCTCCCTTGTTTGACAACTTACCTTTTTTTTTTGGAAATCCCACATGTCAACATTTTTACAATCTACTGATTATCGCATGTGGATGCTTATCAAAGAAGGTTATTCTCTACCTTCTCGTGAAATTAATGGTATTAAAACAGAAGTTGCTTTTACTGAATGGACTTTCGAAGAATGAGATTTAGCTCAATTGAATTTAAAATGTTTGAACTATTTTTTCTGTGCTTTAAAATCTGAAGATTACATGCGCGTCTCCAATTGTAAAACTAGTAAAAAAATTTGGGATAAATTGTGTATCACCTATGAAGGCACAGATGAGGTTAAACAATCCCGTTTGAACATTCTCTTGCATGATTATGAACTTTTTCATATGAAACCTCATGAATCTGTTTCTAACATGTTTACTAGGTTTACTCGGATAGATACTTCACTGCATGCATTAGGAAAAGAACTTTCAAACTATGAAAAAGTAAACAAGATTTTGAGATGCTTACCTTCGTCATATGATGCTAAAATCACTGCAATCACTGAATCTAAGGATTTAAACACATATTCTATTGATAACTTACTTGGCTCACTCATTGCTTACAAGCAATGGGTGAATCAAAGAAATCTTGATGCAGGTGAGAAGAAGAAGGAGAAAACAGTTGCACTGAAGGCGCACAAATCAGATTCTGAATCTTTCGGGTCTGAAAGCGATGAAGTTTCCTTCATCACAAGGCAATTCAAAAGCTTTCTAAGGAAGAAGCAAAACCATCATTGGACAAAAGGTAGGGATCATAAACATTCTAAAGGATCTTCTGATGTTGTTTGTTATGAATGCAGGAAGCCTGGACATGTGAGAGCCGATTGTCCTACACTTCAAGATCACTTGAGCAAAGAAAAAAAAAGGTGGGGAGAAACCTAATTCTAGGAAGGACAAGAAGAGAGTCAAAAAGGAGTTCTGGGTAGAATCTGGTACTGATTCCTTTAAGACTGAACCAGAGGAAGAGACTACAAATCTGTGCTTAATGGGGGAAGATCATCTTGAGCAAAGTGATGAGGAGGAGGTATGTAAACCAACCTATGATGAATTATTTGATATTTGTGAGAAAATCCATGCATCATATAAAAAACTTAAGAAGACTCATGCTAGCTTAAAAGTAGAACTTATAAATTTGCAAAAAGAGTATGAGATCATTCTTAAAGATCATTCAACAATTAATTCTAATCACATTGATCTTCTTGATGAATTCGATGATTTGAACAAAAAGCATTCAAAATTAATTAATGAGAATGATGCATTAAAAGTTTCACACACATCAATTGAAATTAAAATTGAATTGGATACACTTAAGGAAAATTGGAAGACTCCCACTTTGAATCCAAAGCCAAAACCTAGGAAGAGGCATTATAACTCAAATCATTTAAGAAGTCCTTTTCCTGGAGTTAGATGTTTTTCTTGTGGCATGCTAGGACACATCTCATACACTTGCACTGTTCACCATAGTACACATGGGTGTGGAGACCTAAGGTACATAATTCACAGCATACCACACCTGCATTGTATTCTACTTTACCTAAGAAGGGACCCAAACTAGGCTGGGTTCCTAAATCTGACTATTGTTGAGTTTTGCAGGTATGCTCTCACCAAAGACCTCGTGGGAGCATATGATAACTGGACATAAGGAGGCTCACATCTCAAAATTGCTTAAACTCGCTGCTTCATAACTTGCTAGAAATATATTTTCTTTAATTAGTTTTGTGTTATTTTTGTGCTAGTTTTGTGCTTGCTTTGTATTGTTCTAGTTTGCTTTGTTTTCATTTTGTTTTTTATTTTTGGTTTCTTATATGATTATTTTTTAAGCTTTTTAAATTTTGGAGTTTTAGAGATTATGTTCATCATTTCTAAATCGGTTAAAGGAAGGAATACCGTTCATGGTTTCCCTCCTTCTGACCTTGTTTAGTGGTATAATTTTTCTTCTCTAAATAAAAGTCTAACTCATTTTAGCCAATGGTTTTTGAAACTAAGATTCTTTTTTTCTTGCTACAAAAAAATCTATCTTGTGCATAATATCCAAAGTTTTTATATATCTCTCAAGTTATTTGAGACCTTGCCTTTACACTGGTCATATGATTTTTAGTTTTGTTTTGTGGGTTATTCTTCCCTATGTTAGAGAGAGAGCTCCTATTATCTAATATTTGGAGGATATACTCACAACTAAGGTAAGGGTTTTTGTTAAATAGCTTTTAGCTTGCAAGAATTAAAAAGGAAAGAAGCCAATGACGCCAAATTGAAAATAAAAAAAAATAAAATATATATAAATGTGTATCAAAAATCAAAACATGCTCAAAGAGCCAATCAAAGATTCAAGAGGCATAAAATGAGCCCACTAAAAAGCAAGCTATCCTCTCTTTTCAAAACTTTTAAAACTTAGAAGAACTTATGGGTTATGTGAGATTTTCAAAGGCTTGATTTCAAATTCCATGATTGAGAAAAATTACTTTGACATATTAGTTATGAGATATTTTCTTTGTAAACAAGTTTTGAATGGATCTTCTTTTTATCCTATTTAGTTATTCTGAGTTAGGCCTCTGTTTCTCAAAAGACAATTTATACCCTGAAGGATGTCCAATCTAGGGTTAACAGAATCGAATATTCTACCTTCTTCCGATTGAAATTTGTTAAACTATTAATCTATTGAAACTCTAAAGTTTAGACTATTTAAGAAATTTTCATATGAAATGTTTTGATAAAAAAAAATTGTCTTCTTTTCAAATTGTTTGTTTTTAGTTTTTTTGATGTTCTTTTTTCATTTTTTATGTTTTTTCTTTTGTTTTATTTTTTGAGGCTTTGATCATCACCATCCTTCACTGTTTTTCAAATTCTAGTCCTATCGTCCTGGCCGATACTTTTATCGTCCTAGATAATAGGGCAAAATCTCTTCAGATTCCATCTGCTGATCTTTTCTATGCTTATTGTAACTCATCATCCTGGACGATCTGATCGAACTCTGTTGCAATCATGATGATAGTCCTGGCTGATATAATATTTCGTCTTGGCCGATGCATTTATGGTCATCGTCCTGGCCGATACACTAGATCGTCCTGGATGATCCACGTGTTAGCATGTTTGAATCTTTAAAATCGGCCCCGAACGATCCATTATTGGACAATCATCCTGGCCGATCCACTGTTCGTCTTGGACGATACACGTGGCACAGATTTAAAATGTTTTAACTTCGGCCAGTACGATCAATTATTGTGCATCGTCCTGGACGATACACCTAATTGGCCCGGATGATCTGCTTATTCAACGGTCGTCCGGCTTGACTCCTCAGGACGATCGCATGTGTCTAATCATCCTGGTCGATATCTGATCGGCCCGGACGATCGGACCGCCTTTTTGACCAATCGGCCTGTACGCAATTATTGTGCCATATCGTCCTGGACGATTCAGCGATCGACATGGACGATATGGCCGCTTCTTTAAATTCTGGCTATTCCAGCCATGGATTTTCACTTCACACCCCTGATCCTCTTGTGTTTTCTTGCTAACTCCTTTATATGGCTGGTGGGAAATGTGTTCGATAAACTTCTAGGAGTTCTTCGAGGGTTAGGATTGACCCTCGTTTCTGGGAGGCAGAAGACGAAGCAGCTTACCATCGTTACAAAGATTGTGGGATAACTTTCTCCAGAATCATCAATCCTGCCCACATTTCATATCCGGTAATGGATCTTTTCGCTCACACCTCCCTTTATTTTATTCTGTCTCTTGCTTTCCCCTTTAATACTGAGCTTCTTCGAGAATTCTTTACAATCCTTCCCATAAATCCTACCTTCATGGCCCTGACCTCTTATGTGAATCGATGCCCTGTCGAAATCACATATCAGGACTGTGTTAAACTTTTATAGCTATCCACCACCGGGGATAAGCTGCACTTAATCGCTTCAGATCCTGACTTTGACTGGTCCACGGCAAATCACTTACTTCGCCAGACCAATGCACCTTTTCATGTTGGAGAGACTAGCTCTTTAATCAAAGATGCTAGGACAATCCAACATGTCCTTCGCACCTCCATAATTCCAAAAGCCGGGGACCGAATCCACATCACCCCTCTACTTTCCCTGACTACTTTCTACATCATGGCACATAGAGAATTTAATACTGCAGACTTAATTTTTCGGTACACTGATCACTTAACCAGAATTCACGATCCAGGTCATAAGAGAAAACCAAATCTAGCTTTAGGACATCTCATAGCCTATGTCCTTGAAACCAAATACCAACTTCAGTATCCTATTCCACCTAACCTCCCAACTCTCTTCTACTCAAACAGTTCTTTCGGTACCCTTCACAGTACTCATCTCCACCTTTGGGATGAGGAACCTCGGGGGGCTGGAGAGGAGGAGGCTCCCGCGCCCGCTCCCGTTCCTGATCCTGTTCCTCTCCACCAGCACTCACCATTTGATCAGTTGATAGAGAGGTTTGATCGATGGGAGATGCGCTTTGACGCTTACGTTGCTGCATAAGAGCAGCAACATTCTCAGGACATTGCCCGCTACGAGCAGCACCGCACAGAGAATTTAGATCGATTTGATAGCTACATTACTCACAAGTAGCAGCAGCATGACCAGGACATCGCCTGGTTCAATGCACAGTTCACCACGCTTGCCTGCTACTTTCAGCAGCTACCTCCACCACCTCCATCTGATGATAAGGGTCCCTCATTTTTCTAGTCTGTGCTTTCTATTTTCTGTAGTTTATTTTAGTTTCTGTTGTGTTGTTTTCTTTTTCCTTTGTGTGTCTAGGACCCTCTTTTTGTGATGACAAAAGGGGGAGTAGGTTGTGGTAGGAAAAGTTGACATGCTTGTAATTTTTGAAATTTTAGTGAACTGCTTTTTTTTTTTCTGAGTTTTTCCTACTAGTGTTTTGCCATCATCAAAAAGAGGGAGATTGTTGCAAATCTATTTTCATGACTTATGTTTTGATAATTGATAAATACTATTGATTCTCTTGGACTGCCTGTTACTTCTAACTTTTCAGGAATCGAAGATCGGATGAACAAACGATGCCAGCTCAAGATTGCATAGGTTTAAGGATTGTGTCAGTCTGTACTTTTATTTTTCTCTTTTTGAGTGTACTTGTAATATTCAAAGAGACTGATGCTAAGTAACCCTACACACACACTTAAGAGACTAAAAATTTCTGTTTTTACCCACATCGGCCAGGACGATATTTACATTGTCCTGGACGATCAGACTTAAAATAGAAAGTCTAAATAAGGATTCTTAATTAAGGCAGCCGTCATTAACAGATAGTCTTGGATGATATGTGTATCGGCCAGGACGATAAGCTTAAAATAGAAAGAAGTTGCCATCATAGACAATTAAGGTATATTGTATTTTTTAATAATCAGCCTGGACGATCATTGATCGGCCTGGACGATATTCACAAATTATGCCTTCATTGACCAGGAAATCAAGGGAGTAATTAAGGATGATTGATACGATCATATCATCCTGGATGATCGCAGGATCGGCCAGGATGATTTATTCAAAAACCTTAGTTACTTCAGGACGATAAATATCGGCCAGCTCGAATTCAGGGCGATGCTCTAGACAATTTTCCTCTGATTTGAACTGATCGGCCGGGATGATTGTGAGATCGGCCTGGAAGATCAAGCCAATTTTAAATCATCTAGTTTGCATTCAGGGTGATGCTCTGGCCGATCTTCTGAGATTGGTACTGATCGGCCAGGCCGATGTCCATATCGGCCGGGATGATATTGTTGGCAACTTGCAATTAATGAGCTCCTTTGAAGCTCTTCTATTTAAGAGCTCTTGTTCAACATTTTGAATAATCTTTTGCCAGCTTTAGGAAGAAGCAAAAGGAGATAGGTTCTCTGCCTTGCCGGGGTGGCAAAAAGGAGGTTCTTTGTAAAGGCTTCTCCGCCTAGCTGTGGAGGCTAAAGGTGAGTCATGTTTGTAGTGCAATACTTGGGGGGCGCCTCCGGGGAGCGGACGTAGGTCGAGTTGACCGAACCAGTATAAATTTCTGTGTTCTTGTTTCTTGCTTCCGCACTTTAATTTTTGTATTTATTTTTCATGTGGTGTGATTTTGGTTTACGTGTTTTTTTTTCTTTGTGAAAACTAAATTTTAAAAATATCAATTCACCCCCCCCCCCCCCCCCCCCTCTTGGTTAGCTTTGGCCAGTTCTATAGGGCTTAACATCCCTAACGAACTTTCATTAGGGACATAATACCACTAAGGATATTGAACACTACGTTATCCAGTGTAATCGCCTACAGCAAATCTTTGGCATCTTCGCATGGTGGGGCTTCTCCTTGCCTTCCCCAAGCTCTGTGGACAACCTGCTAGAAACTTCGAGTAGTTTACTGGTAATAACCCATCATTGGGGAGGCTTTAATTTTATGTAGTCTAAAAAAACTAGAGATCCCAAAATAATAAAAAACACTGGAGAACCTGCTGCTCCCCATCAATCATTATTGTGACCATCCTCATTGCCCTCCCGATGCCTTATAAGATGCTAGTCTTGGAACAATGGTGTATCAATCATCCCTTAGGGCAGCCTCCCCACAAACTATGGTGCACCCCCCTCCTACTTGGCTGAAAGGAAACTTTGATGCGTCACTCCTCCCATCTAATCAAGCGGGACTTAGGCTTCTCACTTGCAACCAAGAAGAGAAGTTGGTAGCTACCGCTGAACAACACATTGAGCATTAAAATGTTACACAGGTGGAGATTATGGTTGTTTTATCTTTGAAGGATCTCATTGAAGATTGGATGTTTTACATATATGGAATCATTTTTGTGGGGGACTTCTTAGCAGTAATTAAATGGCTCCAGAATATCTCTAACCGACATAACAAGCTCCTTACAAATATTGATGGATCGGACATTTCCTTTCTTTGCAACTTTACGTAGGTTATCTTCCAGTACATCCCTAGGTAAAGTAATAAACTTGCAGGCTACTGCTCCCATTTTGCTCTTTTTGTAAACTTTTGTTGGAAAGACGTACACAATGGTGAAATTCCCCCAACATTTTGGTCTTCGTTGAGGGACGATAGTGATAGAGCATATTTTGTCCTTTCCTAATGTATTTTCCTTTATAGTTAGCTAATGCAAATGTAACTTTCAAGGAACCCAAAAAATTTTTGGGGGATCTTCATTTGTTACAAGGTGTTTCTCTCACTAGATTAGTACTTTGAAAGATACAGTCAGGGTATGGCGGGCGGTGACAGGTGGTCACCACCAAGCTTTGGTGGGGGTGGCGATGAAGGCTCTTTCGGTGGTGGTGATAGGGATAGGAAGTGGTCATGTATTGGCTGTAGAAGGCTTTAGAAGTCCATTCCACGGCGAAGGTCAGGACGGGTAAATCCATGGGGAAGACACAAGTGGTAGGTAGGCCCTTGGGTGAGGAATGTGCTGCTGACTCTAAATGAGGCAAGGCGATCGCTAATTATGTGTGAGGCGGCCTTATGGCCACTCAGGGAGGAGCCTCAATGGTGAAGGAAGGCATAAGGGATTCAATCAGGCCGGCTTCTTTGGCCCAAGCGATGGAATTGCAGGTTAAATATAACCTGACGTATGAGGAGTAATCGACTTCCATCGATTTTGATTGCTCCTATGCAGGGACTTGCCTGCTGGGGGCTGAAACTTTATAATAGATCTGAACCTGATGTTTTATCGGCCATGGATCAAGGTATGGAGGATTTCCTCTTAAACCCCCATGTTAGTGTGGCCCTCCTTATTAATGATGTGGAGATGAGCTTCAATGATGATAGGCTTATAGTAGGGTAGGTTATGTCCTTTACGTAGGGGTGAACAAGCAAAATACCACTGGATGCGACCTTCATCAACCATTGCTTAGCATGCAAGGTGCTTTGGAATTGCTGCTACAAATTTTGGTGAAGGAAGTTTTTGGGGGACTAGTGCGAATAAGGTGCAAGATAATCCCACGAATGCATGGAAGAGACTGGAGCATATCCAGATCATGGAAGCTGTTAGGCATGTAGTGTTCTCGTCAGATGGGTTCATGGTGGACCTTTAAATGGTGTTGGTTAAGAAGAATTTCCATCTTCTGGACAATGCTGTGGTGGGAAATATCTTTGGCAAATGGTTGACTTATTTTGTGTTAAGTGCTAAGGTGCAAAGACAATGGGGTTAATCTAGTGAGTTCCAACTCTCGACTATTGGAACAGATTTCTTTGTGTGCACCTTCAACTCAACAAAGGAGTGAGATGCTATCTTATGTGGTGGACCGTGGTTTTTCAGTGAAAACATCTTTGGGATCGATTAGAGTACACTCGATTTCTCACCAAGCTCTTTGGAAGGACTCTCATCTCCTATTTGAATAAGGCTACCCTAACTGCCATTACAATATTGGGACCTTCATAATATCATGAGGATTGCATCCATGATCAGAGAACCTCTATAGATTGAAGCCCAAACTAAGAGAGAAGGGCATCGTGAGTATGCTCACATCTGTGTCAGCCTTCACCTTGCTGAGAAAATTCAAATTGGAATTTGGATTAATGGACTGAAGGAGCGGTTCTACCAATGGGTGGAGTATGAGGGGCTCGGCCTATCTTATATTGAATGTGAAAGAATTGGACATCACAAATAACATTTCCCCAACCGTGGGGTTACACCTTCTTTTGGACAACTAGGCTATTCGTTGGGCACGACATCCACAATGAACACCCATGCTAGGGGTGGTTTGAGCGCAGTCTTGACTAGTAAGCCACTAGGTGGCGGGGACAAACCGAGAGATGATGCAGCTACTCATTTCCATTCCGTGGGTAGTGCTGGGCGGAGTAAGGATATATTGAAGCCGTCAACGGAGAAGGAGTCAAATAGGAAGTTTGCTACCTCTGTCACCCCGAGTAGTATGGAGACTCCTAGGCAATCTCCCGAACTAACAGAGGATGAGAAGTAATTTGGACCATGGAATTTGGTCCCTCCAAGGAGGAACTAAAATACTTGGCAGTCCAAGAAGCCGTAGAATGGTGAAGGTATGCCACTTGGGGAGAATATTCCTTGCCAAGTTAACCTAAAGGAAATTGGGGAACCATCGGTGGGAGGGATGAAAGAGAAAATCAAGCCAAGTCGGAAGGAGAAATGACTAGGCATAAAATAACCTTTCTTGTTCTCGGCAGGGTCCAAACTTGTCTGACCTAGAAATGGAGCTTCACGATTTCAATTTCACATGGCATTTTAAGCCCTTTGGCCCATTGATGTGGCTCCTAGGAAAATAAAGAAGGAGGGTATTGCGAGTACTAGCAACAGGGACACTTCCCCTTTGGTGATTTAATGACATCCCTCCTCTTCTATAATTTTAGGGGGGCTCATAAGAAGAATACGAGTAACTTCCTAAGGCACCTCATGGTTTCCAATGAGGTTATTTTTGTGGGATTGGTGGAGAACAAGGTTGAAGATATTTATAGATCGGATATTGACCGACTTGATGGCAGAGGGTGGGATTTCTTCCACCAACCGGACATTGGTAAATCGGGCGGCCTCCTTGCGCTTTGGAGGAGTGAGATCTCCAAATTTGAAGTTTGTTAAACATCAGACCAATGCGTGGTTTGGAAGCTTACTCTGCCTTGCTTATGAAAATGGAACGTGGCTCTTATTTTTGCTAACAAGGACTATCATATCTGCCGCAATCTTTGGTGGGACATTAGCTCCATTATGGTGGATGACTTCCCCCTGCTCATGGGTGGGGACTTCACCTATTACTTATCTCATGAGGAGAAGAAGGGAGGCAAGCGTTTCAAATTTTTTGCTGGTGTATAAGAATTGCTGGATTTTATGGCCAACAAAGATCTCTATGACTTAGGCTTCACGGATGAATTAAAGCCTCACATGAATTAGGCTTCAACTATTACTTACACATGACTTAGGCTTCAACTATTACTTACTTGTTGCTGGGGACTTCAACTATTACTTACTCATGACTTAGGCCTAAAAACCAAATATGGGTTCGGCTAGATAGATTTTTGATGAACTCTAAGGGGATGAATGTTGCTCCTTTTGCTTATGTAAAACATCTCAATCGATTAGCTTCAATCACTGTCCTATCCTCTTGAGTTTGGGGGGTAGGGGTACTATCCCAAATTTCAAATGGATTCACTTTGAAGATGTGTGGATGAGATATTCAGCCTCTTGGAGGATTATGAATGAGAATTGGAACAAAGCCAAATTTGCACGCCAGTTGTGGTGGTTAACTGAAATGCGGCCGAATGCTAAGAGCCTCATCATATTGTAGTAGGAATAGAATAAGAGATATGGGCGCCCAGAAGGCTAGTTTGGAACATAGAATTGAAGAGCTTTATCAAATGGACTGCTCGACAGATGGGCTGAATCCATAGCAGGAATGTAAGCTCCACTATGTGGTCGAGGAGCTTAATTATACCCTTGCTGGAATCTCGACCTGGTGGCAGCAGCATGCCAAGGTCCACTAGATTGAGGAGAGGGATGTGAATTTGCACTTTTTTCACTCAGTGGCTTTTGCTAAGCATTGATCTAACTGTGTGGAGGAGTTAAGAAGGCTTAAAGGGGAGATGACTACCGATCTGAATCTCATCTAGGATGAATTCTCAAATTTTTTCTTCTCATTGATGCACTAACACCGACTGATGGTCTGCTTTCTAGACTAAAGGCCGAATCTCTGTTTAGACACGAGAGGTTCTTAATGCTGTGATCTTGGAAGTGAAGATCCAATCGGCCATATTTAGTTTGGGTAATAATTGTGCTTTTGGTATTGATTGTATCACCTCCTCTTTCTTAAACTTCTATTGGATTATTATAAAGAAAGATGTTTGCTATGTTGTGCAAGACTTTTTCTTGTCTAGTGCTATGAGCCCGAGCTAGAAGGACTCTTTGGTTGTTCTTCTACTAAAATCGAGCAAGGCTAATGCCCCATCCCATTTCCGGCCGATCAGCTTCTATCAGTCATTTTATAAGGTTTTGGCTAAAGTCTTGGTGAATCTATTAAAGCCGATCCTGATGAACATTATTGGTGAGAAGCAAGGGACCTTTATGCCCTGGAGATCCATCGCCAATCACAAACTTCTGGCTCAAGAGGTTATTTGCACATTTCAACACTCAACTAAGCTGAATGGCTTAATGGCACTCAAGGTGGACAAGGAGCAGGCGTACAAGTGTTTGGTATGAGACACGTTACATAGGGCCATTGAAGTTATGGTTTTCTCTAAAGGCTTTATTACATTGGTGACTGAGAGCATCACTCAGCCTCAGTTAACTTTCCTTCTTAATGGCAACTGCTTGTAGATGATCAATGCGTGGAGTGGACTTCGACAGGGGTACCCTTGTCGCCCTATCTATTTATTGTATATTCTGAGTTGTTAACAAAGGCCTTCAGATAGAGAGGGGAACAGCTTGTGTTTTAGATTTTTTTTAACAAGGAGAGGGTGTCACACCTTCTATACACTGATGACATTTTGGTTTTTGCTGAAGACAATAATGCTAACGTGAAGAGAATCCAAAATATCCTTGATGAATATTGTGGTTGGACGGGACAAAAAATTAATATTGGGAAATTTGCTATCTTATTTAATAAGAGATGCCACTGATGGAAATGTAGGCAGATATCTAAGGTACTAGGGTTCAATGTGTCTCTTCCTTATGGTATCATGGATTGTTGTTAGTTATGCGAAAGCTTGTTGCATCCAATTTTTTTGAAGATATTAAAAAGTACTTCGGAGAAGGTTAACGTGTGGGGTAGAGATAGCTTTCATTTGCTGGCCATGCAACCCTCAAAAGAACCACTCCCCTTTCTATTCCCATGTATTGTATGACTCTTATGAGGGCCCCAAAAGGGGTGCTTGCCTTGGTTGATAAAATTGGAAGATAATTTTAGTGGAAAAAAGATGGCAATAATGGGGGGTCTTCACTAATTAGCTTGGAGTGAGCTTTGTAAACCGGCGGCACATGGTGCGCTGAGGTTCCAGTCTACTATTTTTTTGGTAGGCACCATTACCGGCTAGGCTGGCTTGGAACTTCCTTAATCAACCCAACTCTTTGCTACATCAAATATTGAGGGTGAAGTATGGGAGTGAGCTATGGATGGTCAACCCAAGACAGAATGTTTCAATGGCTTGTAAACCCATTCAGGATGGGTCTACTGATCTTCTTCCGATCCTACAGAGGATGATTAGAAATGGGAAGCTTATTGATATCACCCAGGATATTTGGATGCTTGATCGGAGGATTGCCAGCTTGCCTATTTTTGGTAACGTGAACCACATGGATGATTGGAAAGCTGGCAATGTTTTGGATAACAACTTGAATTTGAGGTGGGAGGCCTTGAAGGAATGCTTTGGTGAGGTGACGGCCCACAGAATTATGAATGTCCCCACTAATCATGATCTTGCGCAGGATGCACCCGAGCTCATTCACTCGAGCTGCTCCCAAATGGTGATGGCAATGGCTTATTTGGCCCAGATTTGGAATGATGAATACCAGTTTAAATGGATAAAGAGGTTTATCTACACCCAAGGGAGAATTTCTTTTGGTGGAGACTACTAAGGGATATAATTCTAACAAATGTGTGGCTATGCCACTAGAATCTAGCTGACAATCCTCAATGTCCTTGGGGGTGTAATGAGGAGGAGAGCATTGAGAATTGCACTATTCATTATAAAAGGCTAAAGCAGATCCTAACCCACTTAGCGATGTGGGGGTTTTCCTTACCGACCACCAACTCTTCTAATGAATTGATTCGATCCTTGAAGCAGATGGTAAGAGGTAATCCTTCCCTTGGGAGAATCTTTTGCTATGCTATCTATCAAATATGGAGAGCATGAAATGCTATGAAAGATGGCTGTATGTATGGATCCCCAGCAATTATAGCTACAACAGTGCTCATGGTAATCCTGAAGCTATTTACCATGCCTCTTTTGGAGTAATGGTGTACCCCAGTTGGGCTACCGCCTCACAAATTATGGTGTGCAACTCCCCCCCCCCCCCCCCCCCCCCCCCCCCAAAATTGGCTCAAAATCAACAACGATGCCTCCCAGCTACCGTCCAACTGAGTGGGTTTGGGCATGGTCATACGTTATCATGAAGGTAAACTGATTTTGGTGGCATGCCACCAAATTGAACATTATGACATTACTCAAATAGATATTCTTATTGCTCGATCCATAGTGGATATTATTGAAGACTGGATGCTTGACCAGTAACATATCATTATGGAAGGGGATTATTCCAACACTATCAAATGGTTACATATCATGTGCAACCATCAGAGTGAAATTAATAATAGGGTGGATGGGCGGATGTATCCTTTTAATGCAGCTTCAAGAAAGTGATATTTTAGCATATTCCTTAGCTTAGTAACAGGCTGGCCGACTATTGTTCTCATGTAGCTCTCCTTAGAATTTTTTTGTGGAAGGATGGCCTTAGTAGAGCAGTCCCCATAACTTTTGTTGATATATTAAGGGAGGAGAGTGATAGGATTTAGCATTCCTTTTATAGCTTGCTGTTATTTTTTATCTTCTGTTGATTAATTCAAATGAATTGTCAAGGAACCCAAAATCTATTCTAAAAAAAAAACTATTTCAAGGAACCCAAAAACTATAGAACGCATGAACTTTTGACTCTTCTTTTTCCTTCTTTTCTCTTCTCTCCTAATTTCATGTGCGCGAGAAACTTTCTAGGCATGGTGGGCAGTGGCCATCATTCACTTCCCCACCACCAGAGCAAGGGAGGCGGATGGAATAAAGGATGTGGCAGTTCTATAGGCGGTGATGGTGGTACACGGTTGAGTCCGGTGTCTTCTACATGCTGTCCCAAGAAGCCTCCATGTATGGTTTCATCCTGATTTCCTACCAGTTCGGGTCGGGGTCTTACTTTGGAGTCCAAGGAGGTTCGGCATGGTTGTGATTGTGTTCAAAGACTCTAAGAGCTATTTAAAGGTAGTGATGGGGGTTGGGAGCCTGGCAGAGCTCTAATGACTGTCTATTCTTGAGTAATTGTTGATAACCCATGTTCTGGCGTTGAATGCGCCATGGGGGACTGTTTTGATGCATCTTACTAGTGAACCCGATGTCTGGGTGAAAGCATTTACATTTGAGGGCTTTTCCTTCATCTCTAACTTTGAGGCTCGCCATAGTGTTTTGACGTCCTTTACTGGCGGACAGGATGATGGGGGTTCCTTGCATGGTATGGAGATCGACAGTGATGTGGGGATTGATAGTTTGGTACCAACCCCTATACCAGATGGAAAGTGTGTGATGGCTCCATGGGATCGGTACCTAGATAGGTACAACTCCATAAATTGAAAGCCAAGTTCAGGGGGATCCCGTTCAAATTGGTTAGACTCGAATGGCTAGTGGTGAGATTGTGGAACAAAGGTCTGGAGATGGAGTCGGTGAAGATGGTCAGCCTACAACATGTTGTCCACTAGCCTAGGGATGGGTGGTAAACTTGGGGGCATGGAAGAAGCTGGAACCCATTCACTTCCCCTATCGGAACCTACTTTGGTGATCAAGCAGGAGGCGGGTTGGTCTTTCTCGACCTGGAAGTTGTACAAGCTAATACACGATGGTTTGACACAGGTCTGGTTAGTTTCCTCCTCATCCGACATATTCCTTTTTGGGTGGTCAAGAATGAGTTGTTCTGTTGGTGGGAAGGTTATGGGATGATACTAGTTACGCTGCTGGGATTGGTCTACTTTATGTGTTGGTTTGGTTCCTGGGAGGTAAGGGACAGTATTCTTCTGGGGTATAGGGGGACTGGTTTGTGGCAGGTCATATTATCGTTGTGGACAAATGGTCTCCAACTCTAATCTCTTCCTCTCTTAGAGGTTTCATATCCCATGTCTAGATTCGGATACCCTAACTCTCGTTGGAGTATTGGGATGAGGTCAACTTGGCTCAACTAGCCTCGGCTGTTAGTGAACTACTTTACATGGATGTCCAGATGAAGGACCTCAGTTGCTGCGCTTATGCAAGAGTCTGTGTGAGCATTAACCTATCTCGAAACCTCCCGCATGGTGTTTGGGTTGTGGGTCTCCATGGCCTTTTTTTCCAATCTATCCATTATGACGGGATCCCCAATATTTGTCATCTCTGTGGCCACATTAGACAAAGGGGGCAGGGAGCACATCTGCACCCCTGCACTCTCTAACAGGTGGTCATGTTTCCTATGGTCTGGAGGTTCTCACAGACCGAACTATGGACTCAAAGATAATGTAGGGTGGAGTGGCTATCTAAGGAAAAGCAAAAAGAAGTTGTGGTCCCTTCCCCGGACCAACAACTGGGCTCTCAGGGTGGCTAGTAGACGATGGTCTTTAGACATCATGGTGGTAATCAATAGTCAGGACCTACTACTGAATATGTGATGCTGCTGTTTCCCGCCCCGCCGATGGTGATCTGAAGCCTACTATGAAGATAATGTTCACTTCCATCAATGAGGGTGATACGGATGGAGAAGCTATACATGAAGACTGGGATGACTTTGCCCAATGGGTTCAATGCTGTTGGAGGGTTCGCTTGCATTGTCCCCTCCCCCTTCTTTGGGCGGAGGCCCCCATAGTGCTTCAAAGAGGAAAAAATTCAATAGGTTCAGGGGTATGTCCGTTGCTATGACCCAAGCTGTGGTCTCCAAAGATTTGTTTCCTTTCTCAGCTAATTGTCATGTTGTCAGACGCATTGCCAAGCTAAAAAGGAAGCATGGACTAAAGGCTCACCTTTCCATTGTTATCTCCAAGGTTGACCCCCGCAAGCTGTTCCCTAGTCGGTGGAAGGCTAGCTAGGATGAGGCCTTTTCCCAAGGTCTTGTTACTGATGCCATCAATGCCATCAATCCACCCATGAATGGTGGGGATGCTTGCTTCCTTAGTTGGAAGTATAGAGGGGCCGATAAGAAGGCTGACAGAAACTACCTTTGCCAGCTTATCGATGACTATATTATAGGGCTTATTGGCTTAACAGAAAAGAAAGTGGAACAACTTTCCCATAAAGATGTGGACAAGCTTGTTTGGTGCTCTTGGGATTTCCATCTGTAGCCTTTCTCTAGCAAGTCGGGTGGCATCCTGGTTCTTTGGTATAAGGACATGGTTAACTTTGACCAACTCATCTCCTCCAAATGATGGATAATTGTCTGGGTCCAAATTGGTGGCCTTCCCCTTTGGACAAAAGATTTTGTTTATGCTAGCAAGGATAGTCTTGTAAGAAGGCAACTTTGAGAATATGTTGGGGATTGCCTTGATACTCACAGCCCCCTTATCGTGGCTGGGGACTTAACATGTATCCTCTCTTAGGAAGAGAAGAAGGGGGGTAGAGGTTTTCACTACTCTAATGCGGTAACTGAAATGGAAGAGTTTATGCTTTAGAATGATCTACTCGACCCTAGTTTCATTGTCCCTAAGCTTACTTGGTGCAATAACAAGGAGGAGGGGAGAAAAATTTGAGCCAGACTTGACTGTTGCATGGTGAACTCTTTATTCGTGGATAACCATCATGGGTTCAAGGTTTGACATCTTATGCATTTGGCCTCCGACCACTACCCTTTACTCTGTGTTGTGGCGTCTCCGCACAAAAGGGCCTTGTTCAATTGGATGAAATTTGAGGATATGTTGCTCTCCTACCCCTTAGCTGGGAATATTATCCTCAACAACTAGGATAATAGTATGACTGGCAGAGAAGTTGGCATCCTCTAGAAGAAGAGTCAGAAAGTCTGTAAGGCTCTCTTCTTTTGGAGCCGACACGAGATCAAGGAGCTTAACAACATCAAATGTTCTCTTAAGGAAAAGATTATTGACCTCCAAAAGCTTAATGCTTTATAGATGGGCTTTGCCTGTTTTAGGAAATTGAGTTACTCCCTAAGGTCCATCTCCAAAATAGTACTCTTAGCTGATTGATGACCTGGTGGAAACAGCAGGCTAAAGTCAGGTGGTTTGAGGAGGGTGATGCCAATACACACTTTTTCCACAAGGTGGCCTTTACCCGGAACCGGGGCAACCAAATTAAGGAGATGAAATTGGATGATGGGGAGACCACAAAAGATAATGCCACTATCATGGGTATCCTTCCTAATTTTTTTTCTATGAAATGGCAGGGGACGCCCATCTCTTGCGATGATTGGCCTGATATGGCAACCAAGAGAGAAGTTATCCATAAGGTGTCTGTGATGCTTGTCGATGACATTACGGAGGAGGAGTTCCAGAGTGCTATCTTCACTATTCATAGTAATCGCACCCCTGGCATTGATGGGATCATGATATCTATCTACAAGGACTTTTGGATCAATGCGGGCAGGTAGGGCGTGGGTGCGTGTTTGGATTTTTACATGATGGGTCAAATGCTTGATGTTTGGAAGGACACACTTGTTGTTCTCATCCTGAAGGTGGACAATGAAAGTTTGTTAGGGATGTTAAGCCCTTATGAACTAGCCCAAGGCTAATCAAGTGGGGGGTGAATTGTTATTTTAAAAATTTTCTTTAGGTAAAGCACAAAATAAAAACCAAAAACACTATAGATACAAAATATAAATAAATGTGGAAGTAAAATAATGAAAGATCACATCAGATTTATAGTGGTTCGGTCAATCCTTGACCTACGTCCACTCCTTGGAGGCACCCTCCGAGTATTGCAGTAACTAAGTGTCTCTCCTTTAGCTCCCACAGCTAGGCGAAGAAGCCTTTACAACAGACTCCTTTTCACCAACCCCAATGCGGTTGAGAACCGACTCCTTTTGCTTCTTCCTGAAGTGGGTAGAGAACCCATACCTTTTGATGAAGTAGACCTCCCAAGAACCTCCCAAGGATGAAGGATGAAGAATGGAGACGACGACTTGGAACCTTGCTTGGAGCAAACTTTGTGAACTCTCTCACAAACTCCCCCTCACAAGTTCCTCTCTCTCTCTCTCTCTCTCTCTCTCTCTCTCTCCCTCCCTCTCCCAAAGCTCTCTCCAGTCAAGACAACTGCATTCAAGGTCTTGTTACATGAGAAAATTCAGGTCCTTTAAATAGAATTTCAAGAACCGACATTATCATCCAGGATGATTGGAATATCGTCCTGGCCGATCAGTACAAAATAAGCTCAATCAGCTGGGACGATTTGGGAATATCAGAAGAAAATTAGTTACATCATCTAGGATGATACTGAAAGTTCGTTAGGGATGTTAAGCCCTATAGAACTGGCCCAAGCTAACCAAGAGGGGGGGGGGTGAATTGGTATGTTAAAATTTTCTTTTCATAAAGAACTAAAAACACATAAACCAAAATCACACCACAAAAATAAGTGCAGAAATTAAAGTGTGGAAGCAAGAACCAAGAACACAGAGATTTATAGTGGTTCGGTCAACTCAACCTACGTCCACTCTCCGGAGGCGCCCATCGAGTATTGCACTACACTCGTGACTCTCCTTTAGCCCCCACAGCTAGGCGGAGAAGCCTTTACAAAGAACCTCCTTTTTGCCACCCCGGTAAGGCAGAGTACCTATCTCCTTTTGCTTCCTCCTGAAGCTGGCAAAAAACCACAATCAGATGCTGAATCCTTACCTCTACCGACCCTTCCATGGATGACAAACTCTAGACGAAGAAGAAGCAGAGAGATCCTTGAAGCAACCCTTATGAATCCCCTCACAAGCTCCCCCTCACAAGATCCTCTCTCTCTCCCTCTCTCTCATTCTCTCCTCAAGGTCTTCTCAGGTCAAGGGAGCAACAAAAGATTGTTCAAAATGTTGAACAATGAGCTCTTAAATAGAAGAGCTTCAAAGGAGCTCATTAATTACAAGTTGCCGACAATATCGTCCAGGCCGATATGGACATCGTCCTGGCCGATCAGTACAAATCTCAGAAGATCGGCCAGAGCATCGCCCTAAATGCGAACTTGACGATTTAAAGTTGGCTTGGTCATCAAGGCCGATCTCACGATCGTCCCGGACGATCAGTTCAAATCAGAGGAAATCGTCCAGAGCATCGCCCTGAATTCAAGCTCGCCGATAGTTATCGTCCAGAGGTAACTAAGGTTTTTGAATAGATCTTCCTGGACGATCCTGCGATCGTCCAAGATGACATGATTGTATCAATCATCCTTAATTACTCCCTTGATTTCCTGATCAATTAAGGCATAATTTGTGAATATTGTCCAGGCCGATCCAAGATCATCCTGGCCGATTATTAAAAAATTTAGACTACCTTAATTGTCTATGGTGGCAATTTCTTTCTGTTTTGAGCTTATCGTCCTGGCTAATACACGTATCGTCTAGGATGATCTGTTAATGACGGCTGACTTAATTAAGAATCCTTGTTTAGATTTTTTGTTTTAAGCCTAATCGTCCTGGACGATGTAAATATCGTCCTGATCGATTTGAGTAAAAATAGAAAATCTAAGTCTCTCAAGTGTGTGTGTAGGGTTACTTAGCATCAGTCTCTTTGAACATTACAAATATACTCAAGAATAGAAAAAATAAAGTACAGACTGACTTAATCCCAAAACCTACGCAATCTTGAGCTGGCTTCGTTTGTTCGTCCGATCTTCGATTTCTGAAAAGTTAGAAGTAACAGGCAGTCCAAGAGAATCAATAGTGTTTGTCAATCATCAAAACATAAGTCATGAAAATAGATTTGCAACAATCTCCCACTTTTTGATGATGGAAAAACACTACGAAGATAATTAGCAGTAAAATTTTGGGATCGATAAGTGTAAAAACATTATAAAAACTTCCCCCCTTTTAAAAAGGAGGAAAAAGAAAAAAAATAATAGCAAACCAAATTTTTTATTTTTTATTTTAACCAAGGCATGAAAATGATGAAGGATTCCATGTGATTGATTTAAAAACTTGTGGGTTAATGAGTTAACAATCTCAACAGTCCAAAGAATGGTAGAATATCCAGTCATGGTTACCCTTAGCTCAGAAGTTTTCTTAGGGTAGAATTGTCTTTTGAAATCAATAACCTAACTCAAAGAATTAATTGGATATGAGAAAAAGAATCCATCCATCACTTGGTTTAAGAAAAAATATCTTTATAAAATAATGAACCAAAGTAAATCTGTCACGATCGCGAAACAATCGAAATCAAGCCTTTGAGAATCAAAACTTCTAAGTTCTAAAAGATTTAAAAAAAGAGAATAGCTTGCTTTTGAGTGGGCTTCTTTTTGTAGATTTTCAATTTTGGCGTCTTTGCGCTTCTTTTTGTTGGCATCATTGGCCAATTTTTTTTTTTTTTGCAAGATACATTCCCTTTTATAACCTCTTAAAAAAATTCTTAGTTGTGAGTATATCTTCTTAGATATTAGAGAATAGGAGCTCTCTCTCTAACATAAGGAAGAATTAACACAAACAGAATCAATAATAAAAGACAAGAGTAACGAGGGGTCTTGATGTGACAAAATGACTTTAAACATTATAAATACAAGATAGATTTGCTTAAGCAAGCTTAAGAAAAGATCTTAATTTCATATACAATCTTTAATTTGAACTAGATTTTTGATTAGAAAAGAAAACTATGCCACTAAAATAGGTTGGAGAAAGAGACACAATCACAAAATATTTTTACCAACTAAGAAATTAAGAGGTGAAAAACACATTAACTATAAATTTTCAAAAATAAGGGTATGGAATATGTTATCATTTCAGCGATGATTTTGAAAACTAAGTAAGAGAGAGAGAAAAAAAAAAGAAAGTAAAACACACCAAAAACTAAAAAATAAAAGCAAAAGAAAGTAACTAAAAGATCAAGTTTCATGCAGTATGTCAATCACACCCAATCTGGTCCTTAAAGAACTGAAAGTGTCAAAGGCCAGTGGTTTAGTAAAGATATCAGCCAATTGATTCTCAGTTGTCACATGGTGTAACTCAATGTCTCCCTTAGTCACGTGATTTCTAATGAAGTGATGCCTAATGTCAATGTGCTTAGTCCTTGAATGTTGGATAGGATTCTTAGAGATGCATATGGCACTAGTGTTATCACAAAAGATTGAGATGGTGCCTACAGGTAATCCTAAATCCAATACCTGTTATTTCAACCAAAGGACTTGGGCCACACAACTTCCAAGAGCGATGTACTCAGCTTCAGCAGTGGAAAGTGCAACAGAGTTTTGCTTCCTACTAGACCAAGAGACCAAAGACTGTCCAATGAATTGACAAGTTCCTGAAGTACTTTTTCTATCCACCTTGCATCCTGCAAAATCAGAGTCAGAAAAACTAATAATCTCAAAAGAAGTGCTGTGTCTAGGGTACCAAATCCCTAAGCCTTGTGTACCCAAAAGGTATCTAAAAATTCTCTTAACAGCAGTCATGTGAGACTCCTTAAGGTCAGCTTGAAATCTAGCACAAAGGCAAACACTAAACATAATATCAGGTCAGCTCGTAGTCAAGTAAAGTAAAGATCCAATCATGCCACTATACTTCTTCTGATCAACAGACTTACCACTTGGGTCCTTATCCAATGGAGCACTAGAAGTCATGGGAGTGTTAATTGGCTTAGCTTTGTTCATCTCATACTTCTTCAAAATGTCCTATATGTACTTTGTTTGAATTAAAAATGTTCCATCCTCCAATTGTTTTATGCTAAACCCTAAAAAGTAGGACAACTCTCCCATTAAACTCATCTCAAACTCTATACTCATTGTTTTAGAAAAATCATTACACAATTTCTTATTAGAAGATCCAAAGAGTATATAATCCACATAAATCTAAATAATGAGTAAATCATCTCCAACTCTCCTAAGAAAAAGGCTGGTGTCTACGCTCCCCTTGACAAACTCCCTCTCCAGTAAGAATGTGCTAAGACTCTCATACCAAGCTCTTGGTGCCTGCTTTAAACCATATAAAGCCTTTTTTAATTTAAAAATATGATTTGGAAATTGGGAACTCTCAAAATCTGGGGGTTGTTCTACAAACACATCTTCTTTTATTTCCCCATTTTAAAAGGTACTCTTGACATCCATTTGAAAAAGCTTAAATCCTTTATAACAGGCAAAGGCTAATAGCACTCTAATGGCTTCCAATTTAGCTACAGGGGCAAAAGTCTCCTCAAAGTCTATCCCTTCTATTTGGTTATACCCCTTAGCCACCAATCTTGCTTTATTCATAACCACCACTCCTGAATCATTCACCTTGTTCTTAAAGACCCACTTTGTCCCAACTACACTTTGTCCCTTAGGTCTTTCTACAAGCTCCCAAACATCATTCCTAACAAATTGATTTAATTCTTCTTGCATTGCTAAAATCCAAAACTCATCAGTAAGGGCTTGGTTAATGGTGGTGGGTTCAGTCATTGAGATAAAGGCAAAGTGGTTCACCTCCTTCCTAAGTCCATGTCTAGTCTAAACTCCACTAGAAGGGACTCCTAAGATCAAATCCTTGGGGTGACTTGTAGAGTATCTCCAATCTCTAGGCAAAGTGTGAGAAGGTCCAACCCTTTCATCAAAATCATTATTTTCTACTACTTGGATAATTTCTCCTACTCCTTCATTACTTTGGTGTTCTACCCCGTTCCCCAAATTTTCTACTCCACTTCTAATCTCTCCAATATCATCGTCATTCTCAACTCCATGTTTCTTAGGATCAGACTCATCAAATACTACATGGATTGTCTCTCCCACCATCAAAGTTCTCTTGTTAAACACCCTAAAAGACTTTCCAACACTAGAATATCCCAAGAATACTCCTTCATCAGATTTAGGATCAAATTTTCCCAAGTGAGACTTCCCATTGTTGTGAATAAAAATCTTACAACCAAAGACATGAAGGTGGGAAAGATTGGGTGTCCTACCCATAAGGATCTCATACGGTGTCTTTTCTAATTTGGCTCTAACATTCACCCTATTCGACACATAACAAGCTGTATTAACCGCTTCAGCCCAAAAGTATTTTGGAAGTGAATACTCAGCAAGCATGGCTCTAGCAGCTTCCACCAAAGTCTGGTTCTTCCTTTCAGCTTCCGCATTCTATTGAGGGATCCTAGGAGCTAAAAAATTATGGCTAATCCCCTTATCCTCGCAAAAATCTTCAAATCCTTCATTCTCAAACTCTCCCCCATGATCACTATGGATGGTCAAAATCTCACAACCTAGCTTTTTTTTAATCCAAGTAGAAAATGTTATAAACTTCTCAAAAGACTCATTTTTATGTGAAAGAAATCTAGTCCAAGTGAACCTCGAGTAGTAATCAACAATCACAAATCCATAAACTTTTCCTCCCAAGCTGGCAGTACTAATGGGTCCAAACAAATTCATGTGAAGGACTTCTAAAGGTCTAGAGGTACTAATGTCCTTAATGGGGTGAAAGGTGGAGTGGACTTGCTTTCCTAATTGACAGGCATCACAAAGGTGGTCTTTTGAAAACTTGAGTTTGGGGACTCCTCTAACTAGGTCTTTTTGGGTCACTTTCCTAAGGGTTTTCATACTCTCATGACAAAGTCTCCGGTGCCACAACCATGAATCAGGAATTTCACGATGAAGCCTTTGTCACAGAGTTGACTGATGCTGAGCAAGTTGTGCTTCAATCCATCTACAAGCAAAACATTTTCAATCATATGGTTCTTGGAATTACCAATTATACCTGCGCCTACCACCTTCTTTGTGGTGTTGTCTCCAAGAGTAACCTTGCCTACAGTCCTAGACTCTAGTACAACAAACTAGTTGGTATCACCAGTCATATGTCGAGAGCATCCACTGTCCAGGTACCACATACTCTAACGAGGCCTTTTGTGAGAGCCCTCCTGCAAAATTACCAAATGTTAGATTTAGGAACTTAAGCAGGTTTGGGTTCCTTCTTATGAAGAGTAGAATGCAATGCATGTGTGGTATGCTGTGGATCATGCACCTTAGGTCTCCACACCCAAATTGCACTCTAGTGAACTATGCAGGTGTGTGAGATGTGTCCTAGCATGCCACATAAAAAACATCTAACTCCAGGAAAGGGATTTCTTAAGTGGTTTGAGTTATAATGCCTCTTCCTAGGTTTTGATAATTGATCGAAAGTAGGTGTCATCCTAGTTTTCTTACATGTTTCTAATTCATTTTGAATCTTCAAATTAATGCTCTTTAAGACCTCATTTTCAATCCTCAAATTTTTCTCCATCTCATTAGACTTCTTAAAATCAGATTCAAGTGATGTGTGTGAAACTTTTAATGCATCATGCTTTTCAACTAATTCACAATGATTTTTATTTAACTCATCAAATTCATCAAGCAAAGTCATGTGATTTGAATCAATCATTTGATGGTCTTTAGTCAAAATTTCATGCTCTTTTTGTAGATTCAAAAATTCTAATTTTAAGCTAGCATGTATTTTCTTTAATTTCCAATATGATGCATGAATTTTTTCTGAAACTTCAAGAAGTTGATCGTAGGAAAGTTCACTTACCTCTTCTTGATCAAGATTGTCATCTGCCATCAAGCACAATTTCGATGTCTCATCTTCTGGTTCCATCTCCGATGAGTCCGATGCAGAATCTGTCTAAAATGCTTTTTGTACTCTTAGCTTAGGTTTCTCCTCACCCTTTCCTTTGCTTGAGTGAACTTTAAGTGTAGGGAAATCAGTTCTCACGTGTTCTGGTTTCCTACATTCATAACAAACGACATCAGAAGATCCTTTTGAATGTTTATGATCCCAACCTTTTCTCCAATGATGCTTTTGCTTCTTCCTTAGAAAGCTTTTGAATTGCCGCTCTGATACCACTTGAAAGTTCGTTAGGCCAATGTACTCAAACGACATGAACATCATCCAGGCCAATGTACTCAAATTAGAAAAACTCAGAAAATACCTCAAGTGTGTGTGTGCAAGGTTATTTAGCATTAGGAACCACTTTTACATTAGACTTAAGAAAGGAAAAAATACAGACTTGACTCAACCTAAATCTACCCGATCTTGAGCTGGCTTGAGTTGCATTCGATCTTATGGTCCTGAAAAATTAGTAGGCAAAGCAGTCCTAGAAAAACATGAATGTTTGCTATCATCAAAAGTCTAATCCACGATATCAGATTCGCAACAATCTCCCCCATTTTGATGATGGCACACATACACAAAAAATTTCAAATAGTTATGTCAGTTTAGTAAAAAAAATAGTTCACTAAGTTCAAGAATTTAAAGTACAAGATACATCAACCTACTCCCCCTTTTGACAACACAAAAAGGAGGGAAACAAAACACAAATAAAAAACATAACTGAAACTAAAACACAACATAAGAAAAGTAAAACTATAGAAAATGGAAACTAAAACTAGAAAAACTCAAAGAAAATCAAAGGAACGAGGGCCCCTGATCATCAGATAGAAGTGGTGGTGGTGGCTACTGAAAGTAACTGGAGAGCATAGCAAATAAGGCCCCAAACCAGGCCATGTGCTGGTCATGCTGCTGCTACTGGTGTGTAACATTGGTATCAAATTAGGTCTCAAATTGATCAAATCTCTCCACCAACTTATCCAGATGGGAGTGCTGGCGGAGAGGAATAGGAGCGAAAACCTCCTCCTTGAAAGTTCGTTTGGGATGTCAGGCCCTATGAATTGGCCCAAAGCTAATTAAGAGAGAGAGGTGAATTGGTAAAAAATGTCTTTCAATCAAAACACAAATCAAAACCAATTTCACCACAAAGAAATCAATAATGCAAAAGTAATAAAGGAAAGAACACACCAGATTTATAGTGGTTCTGTCAAACCTTAATCAACGTCCACTCCTTGGAGACACCCTCCAAGTATTGCACTACACTAAGTGTCTCTCCTTTAGCCCCACAGCTAGGCGGAGAAGCCCTTACAAAATCACTTCCACCTTCCCCGGTGCAGTGGAGTTGCCAGGTCCTTTGACGCCAAAGAGATCTTCATCTTTGGTGAACTTCCCTCGAGACAAGCCTTGAATCTAACGGTATTAAGGTGCAAGCCTGCCGGAGCAACCGTGTGGAATGCCCCTCCACACTCCCTTGAGTCCCCCCTCATAGGATCTTCTCCCTCTCTTAGACTTCACCCATTCCTCACTCCCTTTCAAGCTCTCTCTTCAAGTTACCCTCAAAAGATGAAGCTACAATGGCTGCCAAAGACACTTACAAAGTGCATTGTTATAGCTTAAATAGAAGAGCTAAAAATGAGCTCATTAATGCAAGTTGCCGACTTTATTATCCAGGACGATATTCCTATCATCCAGTACGATCAGTGCAAATTAAGCCCGATCAGTCGGGACGATTTGAGATGATCAAAAAAAATTTCTTCATTTTGTCCATGATGATAATATATTATCCTGGACGATAAGTAGCAATTGTGGAATATCATCGTGAACATCGCCCTAAAAAAGAGCTATACGATGTCCAATCATCCAGCGTATCATCACAGACAATCCTGCGATCGTCTAGGATGATTTGATCGTCCAATCAAGTCATAATTGGTTTCCTTAAATGCCAGATTAATTTAGAAAAAATTGTGCTGGATCATCCTGGATGAGATTTTATAGTCCAGGACGATCTCCTGAAAGATGTCCAAAAATAAGTAATTCCTAAATAGATCTGGCAGCAGATTCTTTCTATTTTGAGCCTATTGTCGTGGCCAATACAAAATCTTCCAGGATGATTTTTTTTGCATAATGACGGCTGCTTTAATGAGGATGCCTTAATCAGGGTTTCTACTTTTGAACCGATCATCCAGGATGATATAAATATTATCCCAGACAATGTTACCAAAAATAGTAAACTTTAGGGAACAGTTACAGAATCTTCCAAGTTACAAAGTATCAGGAGCCACACCAAATATAATAGACTCAAGAAAGGAAAAAGGATACAAACTGACTCAGACCTAGTCTACCCTATCTTGAGCTGATTCCAAATTACAGTCTGATCTTGTGGACCTGCAATGTCAGTAAATAAGGCATTCATAGAGAAATAAGAGTGTTTGCTATCATCAAAATCATAATCCATGAAAAGATATCCGCAATAATCTTCCCCTTTTTGATGATGGCAAACATTGCAATTTTGAATTTACAAAGATGAAAATATTTTCTCCTAATCTCCCCCTTACTAGAATAAAACTTTAGAAATAAGGGAGAGAAAAAAATTTTTTTTGTGATTTTTAATTTTTTGAAAGAAAAATGATACAAATTCAATAGTATATTCTCCCCCTTTTTCATTATCAAACATACAAGAGGCACAAACAATAAAAATAAAATGATTAAAAGACAAAAATGATCCCTGATCTACTGTACAAAATAAATTTTCTTATAATGAGAAATTTACCTCTTGGTTTTAATTAAAAACTTAGTAGAATTGTATTGACAACATGTAGCCTAGAAAATGTTAGAAATCCAGAATTTGATAATCCAAACTCAAGTTCTTTAAAAAGGCTAAAAAACCCTTTAATCCAATATATAAATTAAGGAATAAATTAGAAAAAGATTTTAAATCAAAAGTAGAATAATCTCTTTTAAGAAATAGAGATTGAGATTTAAAAACATGAGTTTTTTTTCTTTGACTATTTCTAGAGAATTCAATCACAACTTACCAAAGATTTTAAGAAAAACATGAAGTAGATTTTTTATTTTTAGAAATGTGAATGTGTGTGTTGATCATAGAAAAAATTTCACGAAAAAAAATCGAAGAATAAGCAAAGACAAAAAAACAAAATAAAAATCGAAACAAAACAAGCAAAAAAAAAAGAAAATAACTAAAAATAAAACACAACACAAACACACAAATAAGGCTTTTAACTGTTGCAAATCTATTTTTTTTATGACTTATGTTTTGATGATTGACAAACACTATGTCTCTTGGACTACTTGTTGCTTCTAACTTTTCAGTAATCAAAGATCGGACGATCAAGAAGGAGCCAAGTTCACGATTGCATAGGTTTAGGGTTGAGTCAGTCTGTAATTTTATTTTTCACCTTTTGAGTCTACTTGTAATGGTCAAAGAGACTGATGCTAAGTAACCCTTCACACACACACTTGAGAGGCTTAGAATTTTTGTTTTTGCCCACATCAGCCCGGCCGATATTTATATCGTCCGGGACGATCAGCTTAAAATAGAAAGTCTAAGCAAGAATTCTTAATTAAGGCATCCGACATTAACATATCGGCCTGGACGATACGTGTATCCACCAGGACGACAAGCTCAAAACAAAAAGAAGTAGCCGCCATAGTCAATTAAGGTATAATGTAATTTTAAATTATCGGCCAGGACGATCCACGTATCAGCTTGGACGAAATTACCAAATTATGCCATAATTAATCAAGAAATCAAGGGAGTAATTAAGGATGATTGATACGATCATATCATCCTGGATGATCGGAGGATCGGCCAGGACGATCCAGTCAAAAACCTTAAGTTACTTCAGGATGATAAATATCGGCCAGCTCAAAAACAGGGCGATGCTCAGGACAATTTTCCTCTGATTTGAACTGATCGGCCTGGACGATCGTGAGATCGGCCAGGACGATCCAGCCAAATTTCAATCGTCCAGCACCCAAAAAAGGGTGATGCCCAGGCCGATCTTCTGTGATTTCTACTGATCGGCCAGGCCGATGTCAATATCGGCCTGGACGATATTGTCGGCAACTTGCAATTAATGAGCTCCTTTGAAGCTCTTCTATTTAAAGAGCTCTTGTTCAACATTTTTTGAAGACCTTTGGCTTCTGCCTTGACCTGAGAAGACCTTGAGGAGAGAAAGAGAGAGAGAGGGAGAGAGAGAGGATCTTGTGAGGTGGAGCTTGTGAGGGGTTTCACAAGGGTTGCTTCAAGGATCGCTCTGCTTGTCTTTCGTCTGGATTTTCTCGTCCATGGAAGGGTCGGTACAGATAAGGATTTTGCTTTTGGTTGTGGTTCTCTGCCAGCTTCAGGAAGAAGCAAAAGGAGGTAGGTTCTCTGCCTTGCCGGGGTGGCAAAAAGGAGGTTCTTGTGAGGGCTTCTCCTCCTAGCAGTGGGGGCTAAAGGAGAGTCACATTTTGTAGTGCAATACTTGGAGGGTGCCTCCAAGGAGTGGACGTAGGTCTAGTCGACCGAACCACTATAAATCTTTGTGTTCTTTTTCTTACTTCCTCATAATTTAAATTTTGCAATTTATTTCTGTGGTGTGATTTGGTTTATGCAATTTTCTTTCTTTGAGAAAAGATTTTTTTAAAATACCAATTCACCCCCCCTCTTGGTTAGCTTGGGACTAAGTTCATAGGGCTTAACATCCCGAACGAACTTTAAAGTGGTATCAGAGCCCAATTCGAAAAATAAAGTTTGAAAACTTTTTGAATTTGATCCATGGCTAACATTGGGAATCGTAACACTACGGAAGGGTATTCCATTACCCGACCTCCCCTGTTCGATAACCTACCTTTTGACTTTTGGAAAACCCGCATGTCAACATTTTTACAATCTACTGATTATCGCATGTGGATGCTTATTCAAGAGGGTTATTCTCCACCTTCTCGTAAAATTAATGGTGTTAAAACTGAAGTCGCCTTTACTGAATGGACTTTTGATGAACGAGATTTAGCTCAATTAAATGCGAAGTGTTTGAACTGTTTTTTCTGTGCTTTGAAATCTGAGGATTACATACGTGTTTCAACTTGCAAAACCGGTAAAGAGATTTGGGATAAATTATGCATCACCTATGAAGGGACTAATGAAGTTAAGCAATCCCATTTGAACTTTCTCTTGCATGACTACAAACTTTTTTGTATGAAACCTCATGAATCGATTTCTGACATGTACACTAGGTTTACTCAGATAGTTACTTCATTGCATGCACTAGGAAAAGAGCTTTCGAACTATGAAAAAGTTAATAAGATTTTGAGATGCTTGCCTTCGTCTTATGATGCAAAAATTATTGCCATTACTGAATCTAAAGACTTGAACACCTATTCCATTGATAACTTACTTGGCTCACTCATTGCTTACGAGCAAGGGGTGAATCAAAAAAATCTTGATGCAGGTGAGAAGAAAAAGGAGAAAACAATTGCACTGAAGGCGCACAAATCTGATTCTGAATCTTCCGGGTCTGAAAGCGATGAAATTGTCTTCATCACAAGGCAATTCAAAAGCTTTCTAAGGAAGAAACAAATGCATCATCAAAGTTGGAGAAAAGGTAAGGATCATAAACATGTTAAAGGATCTTCTGATGTTGTTTGTTATGAATGTAGGAAGCCTGGACATGTGAGAACTGATTGTTCTACGCTTAGAGATCAATCAAGCAAAGGAAATGGTGTGGAGAAAGCTAAGTCTTGGGAGGACAAGAAGAAAAACTAAAGGAGTTTTTGGGCAGAATCTGGTACTAACTCATCTGAAACTGAACCAGAGGAAGAAACTACAAACTTGTGTTTCATGGGAAAAGATCAAAGTGATCAAGAAGAGGTATGTGAACTTTCTTACGATCAACTTCTTGAAGTTTCAGAAAAAATCCATGCATCATATAGGAAATTAAAGAAAACACATGCTAGCTTGAAATTAGAATTTTTAAATCTATAAAAAGAGGATGAAATTTTGATTAAAGACCATCAAACAATTGATTCAAATCACATGACTTTACTTGATGAATTTGATGAGTTAAATAAAAATTATTGTGAGCTAGTTGAAAATTTTGATGCATTAAAAGTCACACACACATCATTTGAATCTGATTTTGAGAAGTCTAAGGAGATTGAAAATGAAGTTTTAAAAAGAACTAATTTGAAGATTCAAAATGATTTAGAAACATGTAAGAAAACTAGGATGACATCTACTTTTGATCAATTGCCAAAATCTAGGAAGAGGCATTATAACTCAAATCACTTAAGAAAGTCCTTTCTTGGAGTTAGATGTTTTTCATGTGACATGCAAGGACACATCTCACACACTTGTACAATTCACCATAGTACACATTGGGTATGGAGACCTAAGGTGCATGATCCACAGCATACCACACATGCATTGCATTCTTCTCTTCATAAGAAGGAACCCAAACCTGCTTGGGTTCCTAAATCTAACATTTGATAATTTTGCAGGAGGGCTCTCATAAAAGACCTCATGAGAGTATGTGGTACTTGGACAGTGGATGCTCTCGACATATTACTGGTGATGCTAGCCAGTTTGTTGTACTAGAGTCCAGGACTGGAGGCAAGTTTACTCTTGGAGACAACACCACCAGGAAAGTGGTAGGAGCAGGTATAATTGGTAATTCAAAGAACCTTATGATTGAAGATGTTTTGCTTATAGATGGATTGAAGCACAACTTGCTCAGCATCAGTCAATTCTGTGACAAAGGCTTCATCGTGCAATTCTTTGCGGATTCATGCATTGTAAGTTTAAGTAACAACACTATTTTGCAGGGAAAGAGGATCAACAACGTCTACATGCTTGATTTAAATAACATTGAATGTGCTGCTTCTTTTTGCTTAAAACCGTAATTGATGATTCTTGATTGTGGCACAGGAGGCTTTGTCATGCAAGAATGAAAACCCTTAGGAAAGTGACCCAAAAGGACCTAGTTAGAGGTGTCCCCAAACTTAAGTTTATAAATGACCACCTTTGTGATGCCTGTCAACTAGGAAAGTAAGTCCACTCCACTTTTCACCCCATTAAGGACATTAGCACCTCTAGACCTTTAGAAGTCCTTCACATGGATTTGTTTGGACCCATTAGTACGGCTAGTTTGGGAGGGAAAGTCTATGGTTTTGTGATTGTTGATGACTACTCGAGGTTCACTTGTACTAGATTTCTTTCACATAAAAATGAGTCTTTTGAGGAGTTTAAAACATTTTCTACTTGGATTCAGAAGAAGCTAGGTTGTGAGATTTTTACCATCCATAGTGATCATGGGGGAGAGTTTGAAAATGAAAGATTTGGAGTTTTTTGTGAGGACAAGGGGATTAGCCACAATTTTTCAGCCCCTAGGACCCCTCAGCAGAATGGGGTAGCTGAAAGGAAGAACCGGACCTTGGTAGAAGCCGCTAGAGCCATGCTTGCTGAGTATTCACTTCCAAAATACTTTTGGGCTGAAGCGATTAACACAGCTTGTTATGTGTTGAATAGGGTGAATGTTAGAGCCAAATTAGAAAAGACAGCCTATGAGATCCTTAAGGGTAGGACACCAAATCTTTCCCACCTTCATGTTTTTGGTTGTAAGGTTTTCATTCATAACAATGGAAAGTCTCACTTGGGAAAATTTGATGCTAAATCTGATGAAGGAGTATTCTTGGGATATTCTAGTGTTGGGAAGTCTTTTAGGGTGTTTAACAAGAGAACTTTGATGGTGGAAGAGACAACCCATGTAGTTTTTGATGAGTCTGATCCTAAGAAACATGGAGTAGGAGATGATGATGTTGGAGAGATTACAAGTGGAGTAGAAAATTTGGGGAAGGGGAGTGAGCACCTAAGTAATGAAGGTGTAGAACGAGTCACCCAAGGAGTAGAGAACTTTGTTGAAAGGGGAGAAACTTCACACACTTTGCCTAGAGATTGGAGATACTCTACAAGTCACCCCAAGGATTTGATCTTAGGAGACCCTTCTAGTGGAGTTAAGACTAAACATGGACTTAGGAAGGAGGTGAACCACTCTGCCTTTATTTCTATGACTGAACCCACCACCATTAACCAAGCCCTTTCTGATGAGTTTTGGATTTTAGCAATGCAAGAAGAGTTGAATCAATTTGTTAGGAATGATGTTTTGGAACTTGTGGAAAGATCTAAAGGACAAAGTGTAGTTGGAACAAAGTGGGTCTTTAAGAACAAAGTGAATGATTCAGAAGTGGTGGTGAGGAATAAAGCAAGATTGGTGGCTAAGGGGTACAATCAAATAGAAGGGATAGACTTTGAGGAGACTTTTGCCCCTTTAGCTAGATTGGAAGCCATTAGAGTGCTATTAGCCTTTGCATGTTATAAAGGATTTAAGCTTTTTCAAATGGATGTCAAGAGTGCCTTTTTAAATGGGGAGATAAAAGAAGATGTGTTGTAGAACAACCTCCAGGTTTTAAGAGCTACCAATTTCCAAATCATATGTTTAAATTGAAAAAGGCATTGTATGGTTTAAAGCAGACACCAAGAGCTTGGTATGAGAGGCTTAGCACATTCTTACTAGAGAGGGAGTTTGTCAAGGGAAGCGTAGACCCCACCCTTTTTCTTAGAAGAGTTGAAGATGATTTACTCATTGTTCAGATCTATGTGGATGACATACTTTTTGGATCTTCAAATAAAAATTTGTGTGATGATTTTTCTAAAATAATGAGTAGAGAATTTGAGATGAGTTTGATGGGAGAATTGTCCTATTTTTTGGGGTTTAGCATAAACAATTGGAGGATGGAACTTTTCTAAATCAAACAAAATACATAAAGGATATTTTGAAGAAATATGAGATGGACAAAGCCAAGCCAATTAACACTCCCATGACTTCTAGTGCTCCCTTGGATAAGGACCCAAGTGGTAAGTCTGTTGATCAGAAGAAGTATAGAGGCATGATTGGATCTTTACTTTACTTGACTGCGAGCCGACCTGACATCATGTTTAGTGTTTGCCTTTGTGCTAGGTTTCAAGCTGACCCTAAGGAATCCCACATGACTGTTGTTAAGAGGATTTTTAGATACCTTTTGGGGACACAAGGATTAGGAATTTGGTTCCCTAGACATAGCACTTCTTTTGAGATTATTAGTTTTTCTGACTCTGATTATGCAGGATGCAAGGTGGATAGAAAGAGCACTTCTGGAACTTGTCAATTCATTGGATAATCTTTGGTCTCTTGGTCTAGTAGGAAGCAAAACTCTGTTGCTCTTTCTACTGCTGAAGCTAAATACATTGCTCTTGAAAGTTGTGTGGCCCAAGTCCTTTGGTTGAATCAACAGGTATTGGATTTAGGATTATATGTAAGTACTATCTCAATCTTTTGTGACAATACTAGTGCCATATGCATCTCTAAAAATCCTATCCAACATTCAAGGACTAAACACATTGACATTAGGCATCACTTCATTAGAGATCATGTGACTAAGGGAGACATTGAGTTACACCATGTGACAACTGAAAATCAACTGGCAGACATCTTTACTAAACCACTAGCCTTCGATACTTTCAGCTCTTTAAGGACCAGGTTGGGTGTGATTGACATTAATGCATGAAACTTTTCTATTTTTTATTTTTCTATTGCTTTTTATTTTCTTTTGTTCTTGTTTTAGTTTTTTTGTGTGTTTTATTTTTTCCCTTTTGTCTCTCTTTACTTAGTTTTCAAAATCATCGCAAATATGATACTATATTCCTTGTCCTTGCCTTTGGAAATTTGTAGTCAATATGTTTTTATCTACTCAATCTCTTAGATGGTAGAAATATTTTGTGATTGTGTCTCTTTCTCTATCTTATTTTAGTGGCATAGTTTTCTTTTCTAATCAAAAATCTATCTCAAGTTAAAGATTGGTTATGGAATTGAAATCTTTTCTTAAGCTTGCTTAAATAAATCTATCTTATACTTATAATGTTTAAAGTCTTTTTATCACATCAAGATTTCTTATTACTCTTGTTCTTGATTAGTAATTCTGCTTGTGGTAACTCTTCCTTATGTTAGAGAGAGTGCTCCTATTTTCTAATATCTGAGAAGATATATTCACAACTTTGTTTTTTAAAAGGTTGTAAAAGAGAATATAGCTTGCAAAAATAACAAAATTTGGCCAATGATGCCAACAAAAGATGCGCAAAGACGCCAAAAATTAAAAAAAAAATCTAGAAAAAGATGCGCAAAGCGCCATGAAATTGACAAGAGGCATAAAATGAGCCCACTCAAAAGAAAGCTATTCTCCCTTTTTAAATCTTTTTAAACTTAGAAGTGTTGGTTTTCCAAGGCTTGACTTCGATTATTTTGCGATTGTGACAAATTTACTTACTTCATTATTTTATAAAGATGTTTTAAGCCAAGTAATGGGTGGATTTCTTTTTCTCATATCCAATTAATTTCTTGACTTAGGTCATTGATTTCAAAAGACGATTCTACCCTAAGAGAACGTATGAGCTAAGGGTAACCATGATCAGATATTCTACTATTCTATAGATTGATGAGCTTATTAACACATTAACTCACAAATTTTTAAATCAATCACATGGAATACTATATCATGTTCATGCCTTGGCTTAAAAAAAAAAAAAAAAAAAAAAGGGGGGGATCTCTTTTGCGTTGCTTGTACCCTCCTTTTTAATATGTCAAAAGGGGGAGAAGTTTATGAGGTTCTTTTTTCATCAATCCTGAATTTTTGCTATTTTTCGTAGTGTTTTGCCATCATCAAAAAGGGGGAGATTGTTGTAAATCTATTTTTTCATGACTTATGTTTTGATGATTGACAAACACTATGTCTCTTGGACTAATTGTTGCTTCTAACTTTTCAGGAATCAAAGATCGGACGATCAAGAAGGAGCCAAGTTCAGGATTGCGTAGGTTTAGGGTTGAGTCAGTCTGTAATTTTATTTTTCACCTTTTGAGTCTACTTGTAATGGTCAAAGAGACTGATGCTAAGTAACCCTTCACACACACACTTAAGAGGCTTAAAATTTTTGTTTTTGCCCATATCGGCCCGGCCGATATTTATATCGTCCGGGACGATCAGCTTAAAACAGAAAGTCTAAGCAAAGATTCTTAATTATGACAGCCGACATTAACATATCGTCGTGGACGATACGTGTATCGACTAGGACGATAAGCTCAAAATAGAAAGAAGTAGCCGTCATAGTCAATTAAGGTATACTGTAATTTTAAATTGTCGGCCTAGACGATCCACGTATCGGCCTGGACGAAATTACCAAATTATGCCTTAATTGATCAGGAAATCAAGGGAGTAATTAAGGATGATTGATATGATCATATCGTCCAGGAGGATCGCAGGATCGGCCAGGACGATCCAGTCAAAAACCTTAAGTTACTTCAGGACGATAAATATCGGCCAGCTCAAAAACAGGGCGATGCTCAGGACGATTTTCCTCTGATTTGAACTGATCGGCCTGGACGATCGTGAGATCGGCCAGGATGATCCAGCCAAATTTCAATCGTCTAGCACCCAAAACATGGCGATGCCCAGGCCGATCTTCTGTGATTTGTACTGATCGGCCAGGCCGATGTCCATATCGGCCTGGACGATATTGTCGTCAACTTGCAATTAATGAGCTCCTTTAAAGCTCTTCTATTTAAAGAGCTCTTGTTCAACATTTTTTGAAGACCTTTGGCTGCTGCCTTGACCTGAGAAGACCTTGAGGAGAGAAAGAGAGAGAGGGAGAGAGAGAGGATCTTGTGAGGGGGAGCTTGTGAGGGGTTTCACAAGGGTTGCTTCAAGGATCGCTCTTCTTGTCTTTCGTCTGGAGTTTCTCATCCGTGGAAGGGTTGGTAGAGGTAAGGAGTTTGCTTTTGGTTGTGCTTCTCTGCCAGCTTCAGGTGGAAGCAAAAGGAGGTAGGTTCTCTTCCTTGCCGGGGTGGCAAAAAGGAGGTTCTTGTGAGGGCTTCTCCGCCTAGCCATGGGGTCTAAAGGAGAGTCACGTTTTGTAGTGCAATACTTGGAGGGTGCCTCCAAGGAGTAGATGTAGGTCAAGTCGACCGAACCACTATAAATCTCTGTGTTCTTTTTCTTGCTTCCGCACTTTTTAAATTCCGCATTTTATTTCTGTGATGTGATTTGGTTAATGCAATTTTCTTTCTTTGAGAAAAGATTTTTTTAAAATACCAATTCACCCCCCCCCCCCTCTTGGTTAGCTTGGGACTAAGTTCATAGGGCTTAACATCCCGAACAAACTTTCATTAACCATTATCTTTCTCCTGGTCTAATGCTTCAGAAAGTAGGTCTGCCCAAGGTATTTTTTGCTTTTCATTATTTTCCCAATTTATAATTTTCTTTGCTTTACCCTTTTCTTTTACTAAAATAATTCTTAAATTAGAGCACTGATTTTTCATATGTCCAGGCTTCCTATAACGAAAGCTAATAACGTCAGAAGAAATATTAACATCCTTACCATTTTTACCTTTATTCCTCTTTTGTTGATGCTTATGCTTTGGTCAGCTTTTGATTTGCTTGATAAAAAATTGCATTCGTCACCAACTAAGTTATCTTTTTCTGTATCTTCAGCTTTTAGAATAATCATTTCACCTGCATCCATAAGTTTAAGACCCAAACTTTGCTCGTAGGCAATGAGTGAGCCAATCAAATTATTAATATAATATTTATTCAAATCTTTTGATTCACAAATAGCAACTACTTTAGTGTCAAACTTACCGAGTAGACAACGAAGAATTCTATTAACTTTTTCAAAATTTGAAAATTCTTTTACTAAAGCATGCAATGATGTCACAATTTGAATAAACCTAGTATACATGTCTAAGATTGTCTCATAACATTTCATGGAAAACAGTTCATAATCATGCATTAACATATTCAACTTAGATTGCTTGATTTCACTAGTGCATTCGTATATGGTGTGTAGTTTATCCCAAATTTCCTTACCAGTAGTGCATGTGGATGCTAACATAAAGTCTTCAGAATTTAAAGCACAGAAAAAGCAATATAATGATTTTGCATTTAATTGAGCATTGAGTTGTTCTTCACTATTCCATTGATTAAAAGGAATATCAATTTTAATTCCATTTATAACACGTGACAATGATGAATAACCATTTAAAATCATATGCCACATGCAAAAATCAATCGATTACAAGAAAGTAGTCATGCAAATTTTCCAAAAATCAAAAGTAATTTTTTCAAACAAAGGTGGTCTGATGATTGAATAACCTTCAGTAATAATATGATTTGAAAAATTAGCCATGGATTGAAATTCAAAAGCTTTTAAAAACTAGATTTTATGAATACTGCTCTGATACCACTTGAAAGTTTGTTAGGGATGTTACACCCCATGAACTGGCCCAAAGCTAATTAAGAGAGAGAGGTGAATTGGTAAAAATATCTTTCAATCAAAACACAAATCAAAACCAACATCACCACAAGGAAATCAACGATGTGAAATATAAATGCGAAAGTAATAAAAGGAAGAACACACCAGATTTATAGTGGTTCGATCAAACCTTGACATACGTCTGCTCCTTAGAGGCACCCTCCAAGTATTGCACTACACTAAGTGTCTCTCCTTTAGCCCCCACAGCTAGGTGGAGAAGCCCTTACAAAATCACTTCTACCTTCCCCGGTGCGACGGAGTCGCCAGGTCTTTTGACACCAAAGAGATCTTCTTCTTTGGTGAACTTCCCTCGAGATAAGCCTTGAATCCGATAGTATTAAGGTGCAAGCCTGCAAGAGTAATCATGTGGAATCCCCCTCCAAACTCCCTTGAGTCCCCCCTCATAAGATTTTCTTGCTATCTTAGAATTCACTCATTTCTCACTCCCTTTCAAGCTTTTTCTTCAAGTTACCCTAAAAGAATGAAGCTACATTGGCTGTCAAAGACACATACAAAGTGCCTTGTCATAGCTTAAATAGAAGAGCTAAAAATGAGCTCATTAATGCAAGTTGCCAAATTTATCATCCAGGAAGATATTCCTATCATCTTATATGATCAGTGCAAATTAGACCCAATTAGTCAGGACAATTTGAGATGATCAGAAAAAATTTGTTCATATTGTCCTAGACGATCAGTACAAATCATGGAATATCATCGTGAACATCGCACTGAAAAAGTGCTGTACGATGTCCAATCGTCCAGCGTATCATCCCGGATGATCCTATGATCGTCCAGGACGATTTGATCGTCCAATATAGTCATAATTTCTTTCCTTAAATGCTAGATTAATTTAGGAAAAATTGTGCTGGATCATCCTGGATGATATTTTATAGTCCTGGACATCTCCTAGATGATGTCCAAAAATAAGTAATTCCTAAATAGATCTGATGGCAAATTCTTTTTGTTTTGAGCCTATCATCCTGGCCGATACAAAATCATCCAGGACAATGTTTTTGCATAATGATGGGTTCTTTAATGAGGATGCCATAATCAGGGTTTCTGCTTTTAAACCAATTGTCCAGGACGATATAAATAGTATCCCAGATGATGTTATCAAAAATAGTAAACTTTAGGGAACAATCAGAGAATCTTCCAAGTTACAAAGCATTAGGAGCCACACCAAATACAATAGACTCAAGAAAGGAAAAAGGGTACAAACTGACTCAGACCTAGTCTACCCAATCTTGACTTGATTCCAAGTTACAGTTTGATCTTGTGGACCTACAATGTTAGTAAATAAGGCACTCGTAGAGAAATAAGAGTATTTGCAATAAAAGTGTTTGCTATCATCAAAATCATAATCCATAAAAACATATCCGCAGCACTCCTCCTCGACCCCCTAAGCTTCTAGAATAACAGAAGTGCGAAGGACATGCTGGAGTGTCCTAGCATCTTTTAGTAAAGAGCTAGTCTCTCCAACATGAAAGTGTGCGTTGGTGTGGTGAAGAAAGTGATTTGTAGTGGACTAGTCAAATTTAGGATCAGAGATAAAGGTATGCAGCTTATCCCGAGTGGTGGACAGCTGTAATTGTTCAGCACAATCCTGATATGAGATCTCGATAGGACGTCGATTCACATAAGAGGTGAGAGCAGTGTAAGAAGAATTTATGCGGAGGTTTGCATAAAATTCAAAAATAAGTTCAGAACTAAAGGGGACGGTGAGGGTGATAATAAAGAAAAGAGAAGTGTGGGTGAAAAGATCCAGTACCGGATATGAGAGATAACCTGGATTAATTATTCGGGAGAGAGTAATGCCACCCTCTTTATAATGATGGTAGGCAGCCTGATCGTCTGCCTCCCAAAAAGGAGGGTCAAGTGTTCCCCTCGAGGAGCTACAAGATGTTTGACGAGCACGCTTTCCGTCAGTCATTTAGAAGAAAAAAGCAAAGAAATAGTAAGCAACAGTAGGTAGAAAGCCCAAGAGAAGGGGTAAAGAAAAAATGGTTGAATTTGGGTTCTATTTAATGAATTGGCTAGATCGTTTAGGCCGATCGCAGGATCGTCCAAGATGATCCGGTGTAATTATTTTGAATAGTCCAATTGGTTAAAAAGGTGGTCCGATCGTCCGGACCGATCAGACATTGGCTGGGATGATTAGACACATACGATCGTCCTGAAGAGTCAGGCCGGACTACCATTAAAAAAGTAAATCATCCTTGCCGATTAGGTGGATCATCCAGGATGATGCTCAATAATGGATTGTACCGGCCAAATTTAAAATTTTTTAAATCAAGTGCCACGTGTATCATCCAGGACAAATAGTAGATCGTCCAGGATGATTGTCTAAAAATGGATCGTCTTGGGCGATTTTAAAGATTTTAATCATACTTACGCGTGTATCGTCCAGGACGATCAGGTGTATCGATCGAGATGATAACCAATAAATGCATCGTCTAGGATGAAAAAAGTATCAGCCAGGATGATCAAGATGATTATATCATAGTTCAATCATATAGTCCAGGATGATAAAGGATCGTTCAAGACAATTAGAGCAAAAAGTCAGAATATTCAGCAGATGTAGTTTTTTTTGAAGCACGAAAGCTGTTCATCCAGGACGATATAAACATCGGCCAGGATGATGTAACAAAAAATTTCAAATCAAAGGAGGGATGGAGATGATCAGAGAAGGCTCAAAAATAATAAAATTAACTAAGAACAGTAATGCTAAAACATGAAAAAAGTATAAAAACTAGCAAATAAACAAGTTTTTTTTTTAATTTTATTTAGCAGGACATACATATGATAAATGCTCAAAATAATTAAATTTTAAAGATTTGTAAGATCAATGAGTTAATAACATGAAAATCTAAAAATGGTAGAATATTCAAACTTGTTAACCCTAGCTCGGAATTCTCTCAGGGCAAAATCATCTTTTGAAAATAAAAGCCCTAACTCAGAATAAACTAATTAGAAAGAAATATGTTCAAAACTTTCTCCAAAGAAAAATATCTAATAGAATAATATACCTAAGCAACTTATCTCAATCATGGAATTTGAAATCAAGCATTTGAAAATATCAAGTAACCCATGAATTCTTCTAAAATTTTAAGTTTGAAAGAGGGGTAAGCTTGTCTTTTGTGGTCTCATTTTATGCCTCTTGTCAATTTGAATGGCGCTCTTTGCGCATCTTTTGATTTTTGATACACTTTTGTGTATATTTTTTTTCAATTTGGCGTCATTATGCATCATTTTATTTTTGGCATCATTGGCCTTTTTATTTTTTGTTCTTGTAAGCTAGATCCCTTTTTCAACAACTCTTAAAATATATTTAGTTGTGAGTAGATCTTCCAGATATTAGAGAAGAGAAACTCACTCTCTAATATAAGGATGAACAGACCACAAAGCAGACTTTATCAATTATATGATAAATGCAATGACAAGATTTCAATTAACTTGAAAGATATATAAAAGCATTGAATATTATAAATATAAGGTAGATTACTGTAGCAAGGTAGAAAAGATCTTAATTTCAAAAACTAGTTGTTAATTTGAGATAGATTTTTATTTAGAAAAGAAAATTAAACCACTTAAAGTGGTTATAGGGAGGGAAACCATCAACGGTGTTTCTCCCTTTAACTGATTTAGAGATGTTAAAACATTAACTATAAATCTCTAAAAAATAAAAATAAGAAGAAAATATCAATTCAGCGATGATCCAAAAAGAAACGTGCTAAAACAATAAAAGTAAAAATGACAAAAAGTAGAGAAAGAAACAAACTAAATAAAAGTAAAAAATTGATCAGAAAATCACGTAACTCAGATTTCATTAAGTAACATAAATAAGCAATTGAGAGTCATGAGCCTCTGTAGTCCAAGTACTGTTGACCTCATTTTTGTATGAGGTCACTGAGGCCCTTCCAAACTCCAAATTAATTCTAGATCCTAGGATCCACTCTAGATCTTAAGATCCTTTCCTAGAGCCAGACCTTAGGGCCTACTCTAGAGCTTAGGATTCCCTTAAATCCTAGATCTTAGAACTCCTCTAGATCCTAGGATCACTCCAACTTCAAACCAATCCACATCCTTGATCAACCTCAACCTCAAATCAATTCCTACCCTTGATCAACTCCAGCTTCAATTTGATTCAGCCCTTGATCAATTCAAATCTCAAACTTCATTCAATTCAAATCCAAATTAATTCAAGTTTCAAACATATCCAAACTTTGACTCAATCCACTTGAGAATCCAAATCTCAACCTAGACTTTGATCCCACCTTTAATCTAGCTTTGACTTTATCCATCCATTAACAGTCACAGCATGATTGTTAATGATTTGGATACTTCAATATTAATCATTCAAACTTGAAATCCATTCCAAATCCAGAAATCCATACTCAAATCTAAAGCCTTAAGGCCTTGCCCTAAAGACCCTTTTCAGAGAATTTTCAAACATCCCAAAATCCAGTCTAATGGCCTCTGATTCAGGGTCTATCACTTGTAAAGTGATAAGACATGTCTCTAGAGGCTGCCCTCCAATTTTGAGCCCATTCTGAGATCTCTAACCCCAGAATCTGAATTAAAATTCAAAGGCTGTAAAACCTTCAAATATTTACAACCTATGCCACTGAGCATAACCCTTTTGAGATTTTGGCCTTGGAACCCTTATCCAAGCCTCCAATAACTTCCAGACCTTTGAATTTAACCCATTGAGCAGTAAACTGCATTTTTCAGACCCATTTTTGACCATAGTTGACCAATAGGTCAAAATTGACCAAAATACCCCTATGGGGCTCAAATGGGGATTTCAAACTAAATGAGCTCCAAATGGGATGCAACCACCTTTGACAAATTTCAAATATCATTTCAACCCTGTTGAGCCCAAACCCAGACCCTGGGTCAACCTGGTTGACCAAGTCAACCCAGGTTGACCAAACAGGCCCTTAGGGACTCAAATAGGGATTTTGATCAATTTGACCTCCCCAGACCCAGGAACTACCCTCAATGGTCTCCAAATGCCTTTTCAAACTTGTTGAGCCCAAACCCAGACCCTAGGTCAACCTGGTTGACCAAGTCAACCTAGGTTGACCAAACAAGCCCTTAAGGGTTCAAATGGTGATTTTGACCAAATCGACCCCTCCAAACCCTGGGACCACATCCAATAGACTCAGGATGACGTTCTGAATTTGTTGAATCCATTTCTAACCCCTGAACCCAACTGGTTGACCAAGTCAACCAGTTTTGGCCTAGAAGCCCATTAAAGGCCCATTAAGCCTCTTTAATCCATTTGACATGCATGGCTCTTGGAACCACCCTCCAATCCACCTAATCAACTCATTTGAATTACCTAAATAAAAATTTCATAACCCTTGATGGAGTTGACTGGTCAACCAGTCAACTCAAGGCTTAAGGGACCATTTGTATGGTCAAACCTTTCAACCCATTGAACCTAGCTCAAGCCACACCCATCCAGCCACTTGGAAAGACTCCATGACCTGCTTGGATGCCACATCAACCCCATTGACCAGTTGACTGGTCAACCTGGTCAAACCCAAGCTTAAACCTCTTCTAGAAGGCTTTATCACATGCTAAGCCCCTTTCCCTTGATTTAAGCTGCTTTAGGCCGACCCCTTAATGTCCTAAAGCTCACTTGGAGCTCTCCTAACCAGGCTCAGGGTCTGGTTTAGCCTTAAATGGCAATGTCTCCTCCACTCATCCCAAAGCCGCCCAATAGGATTGAGGCGTGCCCAGCCTTTGGGTCAGCCTTCTGGCTGTCCCAGGGACACTTGGCAACATCTGAGGACCTGGTGAGTCAATCCCAGCCATCCGTTTGGCCTGGGGGCGTTTGAATAGGGGGAAAAGGCCTTAATGCCATACACTCTAACCCTAATCATCTCTCACTACTCAAGCCCTCTCAAGTCCTGTCCCCTGTTCGTTTTGAATCTCCAGAGCTTCCTCTACCTCCCCACTACAAAATCCAGGTGGTTGCACGTCACCGGCGGCGAGTTCTCCGGCGAGTACACCACCTAGACCGTCCCAAGCCTACAGCAGTCGATCCAGACGCGTTCGAGCTCGGATTTTTGCTGGGGATCTTCACTTGGACAGTCTACAAGCTCATCCATCCAGAAATCTCGAAGATCTAACGGTATAACTCCCTAAAACCCTAGATCTAGTTCACATTAGTTAGATCTAAATAGCTTTATGCTTTTAGGGTTTTAGCCAAAACGAACTATTCCCCACGATTTCTGTTCATGTCTTCAATCTACGTTTAAAATTTCAAGTGAAATGATCAATCCGATCGAAAGAACGAGGCGAAATACGTTCTCTAGGGCGTCACTCACGGTCTCCGGTGAGTGTACGTTTTCTGGACCGTTGATCGCTCGATCAACGGTCCAGATCGAGCCCTTCCGCGATCTGATCCGACCGCGCATTCGATCTGTCGTTCGGTCAGCCGTCCGGCGAGATCAGGGCCGTCCATTCGGAACAGCGGGATCGAATCTCCGCCGTTCGATCTTCTCCTGGTGAGATCAAACCGCGGGATCTGATCTCAGCCGTTAGATCGAACCCGCGGGTTAATCCAACGGCTAGCAAGAGCCGCTGACGTGGTTAAGTGAAAACCGCGTGAAGCGGCCCGCGGCCGACGCGTGTCCCCGCCGTCACGCGGTTTCGATCCAGCCAATTAGAGCGCGCCGCGTGTCTGACCGCCGCCATTTAATTAAGGAAATTGTGTTTTAATTAGTTTTAATTACAGAAACTTAAAAAAATTACAGTAAATCAAATACATAACCAAAAATTGAGTACAATATATCAAAATTTTCAGAATTTCAGCTAGTTTATTTTAAAAATAAAATCAAACTCTTTTGGTTATTATTTTATTAGTAATTTAAGAAATACAGAAATATGTATTTTATTTTTAATTAATTATGTATAAATTATTTTTATCTGAAATTTGGCATGCATGTTGTTGAGAGTATGGCTGGTCTCCAGAAAAATTTTCAATATTATTTGAATAGATTTTGATGGTATTTTGAATTATTGAAGCTTATTAACCTTTTTCTATATTTAATTAAATGTCAAGTATTTTGAAAAATACAAGGAAAATCTTTTTATTATTTTCAAACTTCTATGGAGATCAGTGGATCCTTCAACTCATTAACATGTATTTTAATAATATATTTAATTATTTTATAATATATATTTCTATTTATATATAGATATCCATTTATATTTATGTATTTTAATATATATTTTGAAACTATATATATGTAAATCTTTAAGTGTTTAAGAAGTCACTTGAGATCTTAAATGTTGATTGAGCATATTTGAATAGAAGTAAAGGGGATGATTAGTGGATAATCATTCTTTGATTATTCACTAATTTTGTCTTAATTATGTTAATTAGTTAATTGCATGCTTAAGGTGCACACACCACTTAGTCTAAGGCTCTCCTAGATTTAGGTATTGAATGTGTTTATGTGCTTCATGCATGCCTTGTGTATTGAGTATGGGGGTTAGTTCAAACATTGATTCAAGCCCATCAAGATTAGTGACATAATTAAGGACAATAATTAAGGACTCATGTATAGAAAACTTAGAAAAATTTCCATAATTAGGATTCACTTTCCCTTGAGTTGAAACTCTGAATATTTGAACTTAGTGACACCCCCAACCCCTAGGGAAATTTTCACTGATTTTTGAGATCATTAGGTCCCCTAATTAATTTTCTAAGTCTTAAACCCTTAATTAAGCCTTTAAAACTTCTAAAAAATGTAATAAATCCATTTTAACTCCAAAAATTACATATAAACCCTCAAACCCTTCTAAAGAATGCCGGAGCAACCTACCAACGGGCCATGACCCGTATCTTTGACTACTTAATTCATAATCAAGTTGAATGTTATATTGATGATTTAGTTGTCAAGAGCAAGGTTAAAGAGGCTCACCTGTATGACTTAAGAGTTGTTTTCGAACGGTTGCGTCGCTACGATTTGAAAATGAACCCCTTGAAGTGCGCCTTCGGCGTCGCTTCGGGAAAATTCTTAGGATTCGTAGTAAGGCACCGCGGAATTGAGATAGATCCTGCTAAAATTGAAGCCATCTTAGATATGCCATCCCCTAAGAGCCTTACTCAGTTAAGGTCTCTACAAGGTAGATTGGCATATATAAGGAGGTTTATTTCTAATCTTTCCGGGAGATGTCAACCCTTCTCTGTCCTTGCGATAAAGGATACTAAATTCGTATGGGGCGAGAAGTGTCAGAATGCTTTTGACGATATCAAACAATACCTTTCTAACCCGCCAGTCTTGGCAGCTCCGATTCCCGGAAAGCCATTAATCCTCTACACCGCAGCTCTAGATGAGTCTTTAGGCGCTCTGTTAGCTCAAGTTAACGACGAAGGAAAAGAGAATGCTCTCTACTACCTTAGTCGAAGACTCCTTCCTACTGAAATTCGATACCCGTCAATTGAGAAGCATTGTCTTGCTTTAGTTTTTGCAGCTCAGAAACTGAGGCATTACATGCTCTCCCACTCAATCAGTCTGATTTCAAGAGTTAATCCTTTGCAATATCTCATGACCCGACCTACGTTGTCAGGACGTTTAGCCCGTTGGTCTATGATATTGTTGCAATTTGAGATTACTTTCACTCCTCTCCGTGCTGTGAAAGGACAGGCTGTTGCCGACTTTCTGGCAGCACACCCGCTGCCAGCAGATTCTCCTCTGAATGATGACTTACCCGACGAACAAATCATGAGTTTGGGGGAATCTAGCGAGGCCATCTGGGAATTATATTTTGATGGGGCAGCATCCTCTTGTAGGATTGCGACCCAACAATCTGTAATTCCTGGAAAGGCTGGAGTCGGTCTAATTTTTATTACACCAGAAAAAGGAATGATGCATTTTTCCTACCACTTATCGGAGCCTTGCACAAACAACGAAGCTGAATACGAAGCTCTGATAACTGGTTTGGAACTTGCAATTCTAATGGAGATTAAAGAGATTAAGATCTTTGGAGATTCCCAACTAGTTATTAACCAAGTCGCCGGAACTTATAAAGTCTTGAATCCGAATCTCCTAAAATATCACCAGTACACGCTTCACTTGTTGGAACAAATCCCCATTGCCACTTTGTATAGGGTTCCCCGTGGAAGCAATTCTGCGGCGGATGCCTTAGCAAAACTTGCAAAGGAATTTGCATGTCCTGAGGAGGATTCCATCCCTATAGAGATACAGGGTCGTAAGACTCTTTCTCTTATAGATTTGGAATACATTAATAAGACTCCCCTTCAGATCCTTTCTGCCTCTTCGACAACTGACGAAGAAGGCGATTGGAGACGACCCTTAGTCGATTACCTTAAAGAAGGGAAGCTTCCCCAGGATAAATCACTCTCCAACCAGATTAGGAAATGTGCCCTATCATATGCACTAGTTAACGATCTGTTGTACCGTCGGTCTTTCGATCACATGTGGCTGCGCTGTTTGAACAAGCGAGAAGCCCAGAAAATTATTAATGAAGTTCATTCAGGACTGTGCGGTGCTCATCAATCGGGTCCAAAAATGAAATTAAAGATTAAGAGACTTGGATACTACTGGCCTACAATGATTGACGATTGCATGAATACTGCAAAGCACTGTCATCAATGTCAGGTCCATGGTGTGGTTTTACATCAGCCGCCTAATGTGTTACACCCTACGATAGCCTCGTGGCCCTTCGAGAGTTGGGGCACAGATATCATTGGGCCGATTGACCCTCCCTCCGCGAGAGGTCATCGTTTCATATTAGCAGCAACTGATTACTTTTCAAAGTGGGCGGAAGCGATTCCCCTACGAAACGTAACATCACACCATGTCTTAAAATTCTTTCGTGACCATATTGTATATCGATTCGGCGTACCCCGCAGAATCATATCCGATAATGGGTCCGCATTCAAGTCTACAAAAATCAATAGTTTTGTAAGGCGCCATAATATTGATTGGAGATATTCGACGATCTATTACCCTCGGGCGAATGGATTGGCCGAGGCCTTCAACAAAACCTTGGTGCAAATTGTCAAAAAGACCCTTGATGATAACAAACGACAGTGGGATGAGCGGTTGGTGGAAGCTTTGTGGGCTTATCGTACCACTTATAGAACCCCGACCCAATCCACCCCGTTTGCACTAGTGTATGGATCTGAGGCTGTTCTGCCCTTGGAAATACAAATCCCTTCGCTTAGGATTGCAGTTCAGAATCAAATTACCAATGAACAAAATGCAAAACTACGATTGGAAGAACTCGAAGGCCTTGAAGAGCGACGTCTCCAAGCTCAACAAAGTTTAGAGTTGTATAAATCCCGTATGGTTCAAGCTCACGATAAGTTAGTGCGACCTAGGACCTTCCAAGCGGGAGACTTGGTATTGGTCCTTCGGAGGCCTATCTTGGCCCATCGGAAGCTGGGAGGCAAATTTGAACCTACATGGGAAGGACCCTTCGTTATAGAGACTGTCTACGAAGGAGGCTCGTATCAGTTAGTAGATTGTAAAGGGAACCACCCAATGCTACCTGTTAATGGGCGTTTCCTTAAGAAATACTATGCTTGATGTAGCTCATTTTATCAATCAATAAAACTTCCTTTTCTTGATTTACAACTTAATTCTATCTTTTTTTTGAGTTTTTTTTTTTTAACACTCTTCGCCTTCTCCTTAAGGTTAGGTCCTTCCTTCCCTTAGGATTAGACCCGCTAGTGGTGGAGTACGCCCTCCGTGGCACTACCCTAGCATTTGACCCGGGGATTAGTGCTGGAGTACGCCCTTCGTGGCACCATCCTGATTCCCATTCGCTAGTGATGGAGTACGCCCTTTGTGGCACCATCCTAGTTTGCCAGTTGAGGTCCTCTGTGTGGAGCAAGTTTCCTCCCCACATGACCATTCGCTAGTGGTGGAGTACGCCCTTCGTGGCACCACCCTGGTTTGCCAGTTAATTTGCCTATTTGGAGTAAGTCTTCTATCAGCATCCTATAGGCCTAAGGTTGGGTGATGCCCTTCTTTAGACCCAAGGTTAGGTATTCCCTACCTTGGTTTCCAGTTGATCCGTCTACTAGGAGTAAGTCTTCTATCAGCATCCTGTAGACCTAAGGTTGGGTGATGCCCTTCCTTAGACCCAAAGTCAGGTATTCCCTACTTTGGTTTCCAGTTAATTTGCCTATTTGGAGTAAGTCTTCTATCAGCATCCTATAGGCCTAAGGTTGGGTGATGCCCTTCCTTAGACCCAAGGCTAGGTATTCCCTACCTTGGTTTCCAGTTGATCCGTCTACTAGGAGTAAGTCTTCTATCAGCATCCTGTAGACCTAAGGTTGGGTGATGCCCTTCCTTAGACCCAAAGTCAGGTATTCCCTACTTTGGTTTCCAGTTAATTTGCCTATTTGGAGTAAGTCTTCTATCAGCATCCTATAGGCCTAAGGTTGGGTGATGCCCTTCCTTAGACCCAAGGCTAAGTATTCCCTACCTTGGTTTCCAGTTGATCCGTCTACTAGGAGTAAGTCTTCTATCAGCATCCTGTAGACCTAAGGTTGGGTGATGCCCTTCCTTAGACCCAAAGCTAGGTATTCCCTACTTTGGTTTCCAGTTAATTTTGCCTATTAGGAGTAAGTCTTCTATCAGCATCCTATAGGCCTAAGGTTGGGTGATGCCCTTCCTTAGACCCAAGGCTAGGAATTCCCTACCTTGGTTTCTCCAGTTTCCTTGTCTACTAGGAGTAAGTCTTCTATCAGCTTCCTGTAGACCTAAGGTTGGGTGATGCCCTTCCTTAGACCCAAGGTGAGGTATTCCCTACCTTGGTTTTACCAGTTTTCCTTATCCAATAGGTGTAAGCCTTCCACTAGCATCCTATAGGCTTGAGGTTGGGAGATGATCTCCCTTTCACTCCCAAAATTTTACTTCCATTCGGTCAACGCCAATGTGTGCAGCAGAAGTTCCTTCTACCACACACATTGGGGGTCCATTTGTTGACCTCATTTTTGTATGAGGTCACTGAGGCCCTTCCAAACTCCAAATTAATTCTAGATCCTAGGATCCACTCTAGATCTTAAGATCCTTTCCTAGAGCCAGACCTTAGGGCCTACTCTAGAGCTTAGGATTCCCTTAAATCCTAGATCTTAGAACTCCTCTAGATCCTAGGATCACTCCAACTTCAAACCAATCCACATCCTTGATCAACCTCAACCTCAAATCAATTCCTACCCTTGATCAACTCCAGCTTCAATTTGATTCAGCCCTTGATCAATTCAAATCTCAAACTTCATTCAATTCAAATCCAAATTAATTCAAGTTTCAAACATATCCAAACTTTGACTCAATCCACTTGAGAATCCAAATCTCAACCTAGACATTGATCCCACCTTTAATCTAGCTTTGACTTTATCCATCCATTAACAGTCACAGCATGATTGTTAATGATTTGGATACTTCAATATTAATCATTCAAACTTGAAATCCATTCCAAATCCAGAAATCCATACTCAAATCTAAAGCCTTAAGGCCTTGCCCTAAAGACCCTTTTCAGAGAATTTTCAAACATCCCAAAATCCAGTCTAATGGCCTCTGATTCAGAGTCTATCACTTGTAAAGTGATAAGACATGTCTCTAGAGGCTGCCCTCCAATTTTGAGCCCATTCTGAGATCTCTAACCCCAGAATCTGAATTAAAATTCAAAGGCTGTAAAACCTTCAAATATTTACAACCTATGCCACTGAGCATAACCCTTTTGAGATTTTGGCCTTGGAACCCTTATCCAAGCCTCCAATCACTTCCAGACCTTTGAATTTAACCCATTGAGCAGTAAACTGCATTTTTCAGACCCATTTTTGACCATAGTTGACCAATAGGTCAAAATTGACCAAAATACCCCTATGGGGCTCAAATGGGGATTTCAAACCAAATGAGCTCCAAATGGGATGCAACCACCTTTGACAAATTTCAAATATCATTTCAACCCTGTTGAGCCCAAACCCAGACCCTGGGTCAACCTGGTTGACCAAGTCAACCCAGGTTGACCAAACAGGCCCTTAGGGACTCAAATAGGGATTTTGATCAATTTGACCTCCCCAGACCCAGGAACTACCCTCAATGGTCTCCAAATGCCTTTTCAAACTTGTTGAGCCCAAACCCAGACCCTAGGTCAACCTGGTTGACCAAGTCAACCTAGGTTGACCAAACAAGCCCTTAAGGGTTCAAATGGTGATTTTGACCAAATCGACCCCTCCAAACCCTGGGACCACATCCAATAGACTCAGGATGACGTTCTGAACTTGTTGAATCCATTTCTAACCCCTGAACCCAACTGGTTGACCAAGTCAACCAGTTTTGGCCTAGAAGCCCATTAAAGGCCCATTAAGCCTCTTTAATCCATTTGACATGCATGGCTCTTGGAACCACCCTCCAATCCACCTAATCAACTCATTTGAATTACCTAAATAAAAATTTCATAACCCTTGATGGAGTTGACTGGTCAACCAGTCAACTCAAGGCTTAAGGGACCATTTGTATGGTCAAACCTTTCAACCCATTGAACCTAGCTCAAGCCACACCCATCCAGCCACTTGGAAAGACTCCATGACCTGCTTGGATGCCACATCAGCCCCATTGAGAGTTGACTGGTCAACCTGGTCAAACCCAAGCTTAAACCTCTTCTAGAAGGCTTTATCACATGCTAAGCCCCTTTCCCTTGATTTAAGCTGCTTTAGGCCGACCCCTTAATGTCCTAAAGCTCACTTGGAGCTCTCCTAACCAGGCTCAGGGTCTGGTTTAGCCTTAAATGGCAATGTCTCCTCCACTCATCCCAAAGCCGCCCAATAGGATTGAGGCGTGCCCAGCCTTTGGGTCAGCCTTCTGGCTGTCCCAGGGACACTTGGCAACATCTAAGGACCTGGTGAGTCAATCCCAGCCATCCGTTTGGCCTGGGGGCGTTTGAATAGGGGGAAAAGGCCTTAATGCCATACACTCTAACCCTAATCATCTCTCACTACTCAAGCCCTCTCAAGTCCTGTCCCCTGTTCGTTTTGAATCTCCAGAGCTTCCTCTACCTCCCCACTACAAAATCCAGGTGGTTGCACGTCACCGGCGGCGAGTTCTCCGGCGAGTACACCACCTAGACCGTCCCAAGCCTACAGCAGTCGATCCAGACGCGTTTGAGCTCGGATTTTTGCTGGGGATCTTCACTTGGACAGTCTACAAGCTCATCCATCCAGAAATCTCGAAGATCTAACGGTATAACTCCCTAAAACCCTAGATCTAGTTCACATTAGTTAGATCTAAATAGCTTTATGCTTTTAGGGTTTTAGCCAAAACGAACTATTCCCCACGATTTCTGTTCATGTCTTCAATCTACGTTTAAAATTTCAAGTGAAATGATCAATCCGATCGAAAGAACGAGGCGAAATACGTTCTCTAGGGCGTCACTCACGGTCTCCGGTGAGTGTACGTTTTCTGGACCGTTGATCGCTCGATCAACGGTCCAGATCGAGCCCTTCCGCGATCTGATCCGACCACGCATTCGATCTGTCGTTCGGTCAGCCGTCCGGCGAGATCAGGGCCGTCCATTTGGAACAGCGGGATCGAATCTCCGCCGTTCGATCTTCTCCTGGTGAGATCAAACCGCGGGATCTGATCTCAGCCGTTAGATCGAACCCGCGGGTTAATCCAACGGCTAGCAAGAGCCGCTGACGTGGTTAAGTGAAAACCGCGTGAAGCGGCCCGCGGCCGATGCGTGTCCCCGCCGTCACGCAGTTTCGATCCAGCCAATTAGAGCGCGCCGCGTGTCTGACCGCCGCCATTTAATTAAGGAAATTGTGTTTTAATTAGTTTTAATTACATAAACTTAAAAAAATTACAGTAAATCAAATACATAACCAAAAATTGAGTACAATATATCAAAATTTTCAGAATTTCAGCTAGTTTATTTTAAAAATAAAATCAAACTCTTTTGGTTATTATTTTATTAGTAATTTAAGAAATACAGAAATATGTATTTTATTTTTAATTAATTATGTATAAATTATTTTTATCTGAAATTTGGCATGCATGTTGTTGAGAGTATGGCTGGTCTCCAGAAAAATTTTCAATATTATTTGAATAGATTTTGATGGTATTTTGAATTATTGAAGCTTATTAACCTTTTTCTATATTTAATTAAATGTCAAGTATTTTGAAAAATACAAGGAAAATCTTTTTATTATTTTCAAACTTCTATGGAGATCAGTGGATCCTTCAACTCATTAACATGTATTTTAATAATATATTTAATTATTTTATAATATATATTTCTATTTATATATAGATATCCATTTATATTTATGTATTTTAATATATATTTTGAAACTATATATATGTAAATCTTTAAGTGTTTAAGAAGTCACTTGAGATCTTAAATGTTGATTGAGCATATTTGAATAGAAGTAAAGGGGATGATTAGTGGATAATCATTCTTTGATTATTCACTAATTTTGTCTTAATTATGTTAATTAGTTAATTGCATGCTTAAGGTGCACACACCACTTAGTCTAAGGCTCTCCTAGATTTAGGTATTGAATGTGTTTATGTGCTTCATGCATGCCTTGTGTATTGAGTATGGGGGTTAGTTCAAACATTGATTCAAGCCCATCAAGATTAGTGACATAATTAAGGACAATAATTAAGGACTCATGTATAGAAAACTTAGAAAAATTTCCATAATTAGGATTCACTTTCCCTTGAGTTGAAACTCTGAATATTTGAACTTAGTGACACCCCCAACCCCTAGGGAAATTTTCACTGATTTTTGAGATCATTAGGTCCCCTAATTAATTTTCTAAGTCTTAAACCCTTAATTAAGCCTTTAAAACTTCTAAAAAATGTAATAAATCCATTTTAACTCCAAAAATTACATATAAACCCTCAAACTGACCAGAATTCAGTCCTTAATCTATGATAATTGGAAGCCCCTTGATTTGACAGCAATTTAAACCCTAATTTAATTTTAAGTAAAAAACCAATGTTTAATTGAGATAATTAATTAATAATAATTAAAAAATCAAAAAAAAATCTCCCAAACACTTGGGGATCTCTCCTTAGATTATTCCTGACCTTTGGAGGTGTTTTCAAGAGATTGGGAATTTGTTTAAAGCAAAATCACAAAAGAGACCCTCTAATTAAGAAATCCCTAAAATTCATTAAAATGCCCAAACTTCAATAATCCATAAATAATTCTAGAAAAATCCAAATTACCCAAACTCACTTGCATTCAACTCATATTGATGTCTAGTATTTATTAAAAATATTAAATTCCAGAAATTTGCAATATTTTAAAAAGTCAACAAATCGGTCAACTTTAAGTCAAAACTAGTTCAAAACTTCAAACCTTTGTAATAAAATGTAGAAAAATCTGATTTTAACGTACTTACCTTCTAACTGATCGTAGTAAGGTCTAGTATTTTAATAAAATACAAACATTCCAGAAGTTGGTCGTAATCAAAATTTCAACTTTTAACCCCTTGACTAAATCATTAAAATATTCAAAAATTCATAAAACTCATAATCATTCTAAAATTCAGAAAATATTGGTTTAATGTCCAAAACACTTAACAAATCCTTTAAAACACAACAACCACCCTAAAGTTGAAGTTTATTGGCTGGACTACTCCGGGCTGCGGGGCTAAGTGTCCTAAGGAGGCTGGTTCCTCGAGCTTGGTGGCACAACGCCACGAATGGATTCTAAAGGGTGTCAAACCTTAAAATGGATTAATTTTCTTTAATTATTTAACATTTTAAAAATCTCTAATTCAATTACATTAATTTGGTTTATCGGCTGGACTACTCCGGGCTGCGGGGCTAAGTGTCCTAAGGAGGCTGGTTCCTCGAGCCTGGTGGCACAACGCCACGAATCAATTAATGGCAAACTTAAATTAATCAACTTTAAAAATCAGTAATTAACTCATTTTCGTATTAATCCACTTTTTTAATTCCAACCAATTTAAATAACTTAATCAAACCCGATTGCTACTGGGTAACCCAGGCCTACGAGGCTATTAGCTTAGCCCCAAGGAAGGTGAAATAAACTTCACGGCCTCGGTGTGAAACAAAGGTAGTAATCAATTAACTTTTAAAACATGTTTAATTAAAATTCTTAATTCATTAATACTTAAATTTTAATTCAAACTCCCTTTTAAGCCTTAACAAATCCAGACCTTTAGACAACTTCAATTAAGAACCCACTTTAGGACCTACCCCAGCCACACGACCTTTCTCACACACTTTAGATGATGTGCTAGGACAACCAACTCTAGATCTAGGTTAGGCCGGTGTTTACTTTACTGCTGTGTGCCGGATTTTTCGTAGTTTTCACTGCATGTTGTGGATGAAATTGCTTTGCTGTGTCTGCTTACTTTTTCTGTACTCTGTGGATGGATTGATGTGTTTGACGACTAGATTACCCTTAGGTTAGGTACGATCTGGATGTTGACATAGTTTTCTGCAGGTGGCCACGCTCATGCAGGGCAATATAAAAAGGGGGCAAATCATAAAAAAATGCATAAATATTATAAACTCTTTGCACAGGTGCTTCAGCTGCTAAAGCCCCCAAATCATAAAAAGAGCGTGGCCAGTGTGTTTACTTTCTTTTCTGCTCATATATAATTGCTTGGGAATAACTGCTTTATTTATATTAATTGCTTAGGATAACCTTGCAGGTGAGTCTAGATTTTTATTTTGATATCAATGTAATTTGTGTAAGTGTCAAGTGTTGTGAAAGTTCATTTTGAGTTGGGATACATAGACCCAAAGCTTGGATTCCAAAGAGGAAAGGAAACCCCTTTGGGGAACACTCCTTTTCCATTTGGAAATCCAAATTTGGATCATACCTTTTCCTTACCCAAAGAGGAAAGAGTGGCCTTCTCCCTTAAAGGGAAGTGCCCTCTAATCCATTTGGGTAATCTACTACGAAGATTCCAAGAAGCTTGAAGAAAAGGAGTCCAAAGAAGAATGAAATTGAAGATTTGAAGATTTGAAGATTGAGAGTATCCCACTCAAAATAACTTGCGTCGTTACTAGGTTTAGAATCCGGGTTGTTGTCAGTGGTGCCCGGCCACTTTACTTTCTGCAATATTCTGGTTTGTAATAAGCAAGGCAACTTTGCCTATGGACATTTATTAATTAATTTATATTTGATGTGATGATTCGATTGCCTCTAGGATTACTTGTTTTTACTAGTTTTTTGGCGATTGCATGCCGCTCTTTGTTTTCGCCTGGAAACGTGAGGCTCGTGAGGGTGTGAAAGTTTTATACTCAAAATATTAAAGTTTAAAATTTTAGTGAGTCTAAATAACATAGAAAGATAACGAATCTAGAGAATTAGCCGGGGATCGACCCCCGGGGTCGCATGCATATTTTTGCATTACTCTTTCCTTGCTTTAGACCCTTCCCCGCCTGCGGGTAGAGTCCGGATAGTCTGACCTATGAGGACGAGGTGCCGGACCTGGGGAAGTCCAGTCTTCTAAAAAACTATTTTATAAGCCTGTTTTTAAAATTTCAAGCATACTTGATTGGAAGTTGTTGACTAGCATGCATTGCATTAGATACAAACTAAAAGAGTCAAAATTTTAATTGCACCAGTTTAGCATTTTTGCACCCAACATGTGTCAAAGGGGCCAATTAGGAAAATCTCTAGATGTCGGCCCCGACTCTCCAAAACTTTAATTACAACGTCCCTACCATTCTTTCATAAAAAGACTGGATTCATGTATTTTAAATCGATTAGGTGGTTAGCTGGCTCCCCAATCCAGGCCGGGGTAAGTCCAGACCTTGCACTGCATTAGTTAGGATCGGACGACTGTGGTCCAGTGTCCAAAATAGATTTAGGATCCGGGGCAGATCTTTGATTATAAGACCCCAAATTTCGGGAATATAGTCCCAAATTTCTAATAAAATACTTAACTCTAATTAAAGCTTCATTTCAATCCTAAAACATAAAGCCCAACACTTAGATTAAGTTGGGACACTTCCGGATGGTTCTGGAATCTCAAAGTGTCCCCTACCTCTCATCCTTTGACTCCGTTAATAACTGCTCAATCTTGATCCATTCCATTTTGATTTTCCAATAATTCTATTCACACTTTGATATCACTCCTAGAAATTCTAACAAAATTTTGCCATTATTTTAATCGAGAGTTTTCGTAGGAGACTTTGTCTCCCTACGATGTAATTAACTACGAGGGCTTGCGCTCGTAGGAGATTTGGAACCCCACACACCTGATTTTAAAATTGATTTTAAAATTTCACTAGATTTCTTTGGGAAAAGTTAAAGAATGATCGTCGTCGTTGCATTAGAAGAATTATCGTAGAATGGTGTCATTTCCCTTTGGGGAGATACATCCTTCTTCGATAAGGCTTTGGATGTGAATGCGACGATCATACTTCTTGGATATTGTAATTGGGTACTTAGTTGAACTCTATTTTGTTCCCTCGGGGCCATATGAAGTTCTCTTTAGAACCCGATCATAATATTCAAGATGTGTTTACATAATTCTAAGCCTGAACACCGTTATGAAAGTTTATCTTCGTCCCCCGGGGTGATATATTCTTTCTAACGAGTTGATTCGACCTTAGAATTAGAACTCATCCTTAATCTTAAAATCCCCAAAGAAAACTAATCTTTTCGAAACATGTTTTCAAAATTCCACCAACAAGTACTATATGCTCTCACGAGGTCTTTGGTGAGACCACACCTGCAAAATAATGAAATATTAGATTTAGGAATCCAAACAGGTTTGGGTTCCTTCTTATTAAAAGAAGAATATGATGCATGAGTGTTATGTAGTGAATTATGCAATTTGGATCTCCATACCCAATGTATACTATGGTGAATGTTGCAAGTATGTGCTATGTGTCCTAACATGCCACATGAAAAATATCTCACTCCAGGAAAAGGATTTCTTAATCAGTTTGGGTTATAATGCCTCTTCCTAGTTATTGGCTTTGGATCAAATGTGGGTGTCATCAAATTTTTCTTACATGCATCCAATTCAGTTTTAAACCTCAAGTGAGCATTTTTTAAATCAATTTCCAAACAGTGCTTTTTATGCTCATATTTTTTTAGTAGAAGCTTTAAAATCAGATTCAAGCAAGGTGTAGGAAGCTTTCAAAGAATCATGCTTAATTATTAATTCAGAATGCTTTTTATTTAAATAATCAAATTCAAAAGTGTTCTTTTCTCAAAATTTCATGCTCTTTTTGTAAATTCAAAAACTCCAATTTCAAACTAGCATGAGTTTTTTTAAGTTTTCTATATGATGCATGAATTTTCTCACATATTTCTAGCAATTGGTCATAGGTTGGTTGGCATACCTCTTCTTGGTCAGATTGTTCAAAAATCATCAGCCATTAAACACAAGTTTGTTGTCTCCTCTTCAGGTTCAACTCAGATGAGTCTGATGTAGACTCCGCCAAGAAAGCTTTTTGGGTTTGCTTCTTATCTTTTCTGAGCTTAGGTTTCTCCTCATTTTTTTCTTTGCTTGAGTGATCATGAAGTGTAGGACAATCAACTCTGACATGTGTTGCAAATCTATTTTCATGACTTATGTTTTGATGATTGACAAATACTATTGATTCTCTTGGACTGCCTCTTACTTCTAACTTTTCAGGAATCGAAGATCGGACGAACAGACGAAGACAGTTCAAGATTGTGTAGGTCTAGGGTTGAGTCAGTCTGTACTTTGTTTTTTTCTCTTCTTGAGTCTATTTGTAACGGTCAAAGAGACTGATGCTAAGTAACCATACACACACACACTTGAAAGACTTAGAATTTCTGTTTTTACTCATATCGGCCAGGATGATATTTACATCGTCTTTGACAATCAGGCTTAAAACAGAAAGTCTAATTAAGGATTGTTAATTAAGGTAGCCGTCATTATCAGATCGTCCTAGATGATACATGTATCAGCCAGGACAATTAGTTCAAAACAGAAAGAAGTTACCGCCATAGACAATTAAGGTATACTGTATTTTTAAATAATCGGCCAGGATAATACTTGATTGGCCTGGACGATATTCACAAATTATGCCTTAATTGATCAGGAAATCAATGGAGTAATTAAGGATGATTGATACGATCATATCTTCCTGGACGATCGCAAGATCGGCCAGGATGATCTATTCAAAAACGTTAGTTACTTCAGGACGATAAATATCGGCCAACTCAAATTCAGGGCGATGCTCTAGACAATTTTCCTCATATTTGAACTGATCAGCCGGGACGATCGTGAGATCGGCCTGGACGATCAAGCCAATTTTAAATCATCCATTTTGCATTCAGGGTGATGCTCTGGCCGATCTTCTGAGATTTGTACTGATCGGCCAGGCCGATGTCCATATCGGCCTGGACGATATTGTCGGCAACTTGCCATTAATGAGCTCCTTTGAAGCTCTTCTATTTAAGAGCTCTTATTCAACATTTTGAAAAACCTTTGGCTGCTGCCTTGACCTGAGAAGGCCTTGAGGAGAGAAAGAGAGAGAGGGAAAGAGAGAGGATCTTGTGAGGGGGGAGCTTGTGAGGGGATTCACAAGGGTTGCTTCATGGATCGCTATGCTTCTTCTTCATTTAGAGTTTCTTGTCCATGGAAGGGTTGGTAGAGGTAAGGAGTCAGCATCTGGTTGTTGGTTCTCTGCCAGCTTCAGGAGCAAGCAAAAGGAGATATGTTCTCTGCCTTGCCGGGGTGGCAAAATGGAGGTTCTTGTAAAGGCTTCTCTGCCTAGCTGTGGGGGCTAAAGGAGAGTCACGTTTGTAGTGCAATACTCAGAAGGCACCTTCGGGGAGTGGACGTAGGTCGAGTTGACCAAACCACTATAAATTTCTGTGCTCTTATTTCTTGCTTGCGCACTTTTAATTTAAGCATTTATATTTCTCGTTGTGTGATTTTGGTTTATGTGATTTTTGTTCTTTGTGAAAAGAAATTTTTTAAAATACCAATTCACCCCCCTCTTGGTTAGCTTGGGCCAGTTCCATAGGGCTTAACATCCCTAACGAACTTTCAAGTGGTATCAGAGCGGGATTCATAAAAACTGAGTTTGAAAACTTTTGAATTTTGATCCATGGCTAACCTTGGGAATCGTAACACTACGGAAGGTTATTCAATTACACGACCTCCCTTGTTTGACAACTTACTTTTTGATTTCTGGAAAACCCGCATGTCAACATTTTTACATTCTACTAATTATCGCATGTGGATGCTTATCAAAGAAGGTTATTCTCCACCTTCTCGTGAAATTAATGGTGTTAAAACTGAAGTTGCTTTTACTAAATGGACTTTAGATGAACGAGATTTAGCTCAATTGAATGCAAAATGTTTGAACTATTTTTTATGTGCTTTAAAATCTGAGGATTACATGCGTGTCTCCACTTGCAAAATTGGTAAAGAAATTTGGGATAAATTGTGTATCACTTATGAAGGCACTAATGAGGTTAAACAATCCCATTTGAATATTCTCTTGCATGATTACAAACTTTTTCGTATGAAACCTCATGAATCGATTTCTGACATGTATTCTAGGTTTACTCAGATAGTTACTTCACTGCATGCACTAGGAAAAGAACTTTCAAACTATGAAAAAGTAAACAAGATTTTGAGATGCTTGCTTTCATCATATGATGCTAAAATTACTATAATCACTGAATCTAAGGATTTAAACACTTATTTTATTGATAACTTACTTGGCTCACTCATTGCTTACAAGCAAGGGGTGAATCAAAGAAATCCTGATGCAGGTGAGAAGAAGAAGGAGAAAATAGTTGCATTGATGGCGCATAAATCAGATTCTGAATCTTCCGGGTCTGAAAGTGATAAAGTTACCTTCATTACAATGTAATTCAAAAGCTTTCTAAGGAAGAAACAAAATCATCATTGGAGAAAAGGTAGGGATCATAAACATTCTAAATGATCTTCTAATGTTATTTGCTATGAATGCAGGATACCAAGACACGTGAGAACTGATTGCCCTATACTTCGAGATCACTCAAGCAAAGAAAAGGGTGAGGAGAAATCTAAGCTAAGGACGGACAAGATAAGAGTACAAAAAGAATTTTGGGCAGATTCGGCATCGAACTCATCTGAGACAGAACCAGAAGATGAGACATCAAAATTGTGCTTGATGGCAGACGACAATCCTGATCAAGAAGAGGTATGTGAACTTTCCTACGATCAACTTCTTGAAGTTTCAGAAAAAATTCATGCATCATATAGGAAATTAAAGAAAACACATGCTTGCTTGAAATTAGAATTTTTAAATCTATAAAAAGAGCATGAAATTTTGATTAAAGACCATCAAATGATTGATTCAAATCATATGACATTACTTGATGAATTTGATGAGTTAAATAAAAATTATTGTGAATTAGTTGAAAAGTATGATGCATTAAAAGTTTCACACACATCACTTGAATCTGATTTTAAGAAGTCTAAGGAGATGGAGAAAAATTTGAGCATTGAAAATGAAGTCTTAAAGAGCACTAATTTGAATATTCAAAATGAATTAGAAGCATGTAAGAAAACTAGGATGACACCTACTTTCGATCAATTGTCAAAACCTAGGAAGAGGCATTATAACTCAAACCACTTAAGAAATCCCTTTCCAAGAGTTAGATGTTTTTCATGTGGCATGCAAGGACACATCTCACACACTTGCACAGTTCACCATAGTACACATTGGGTGTGGAGACCTAAGGTGCATGATCCACAACATACCACACATGCATTGCATTCTACTCTTCATAAGAAGGAACCCAAACCTGCTTGGGTTCCTAATTCTAATATTTGGTAATTTTGTAGGAGGGCTCTCACAAAAGGCCTCGTGAGAGTGGATGGTCTTGACAAATGACAGGTGATGCCAACCAGTTTGTTGTACTAGAGTCCAGGACTGGAGGCAAGGTTACTATTGGAGACAACACCTACAAGAAGGTGGTAGGCGCAGGTATAATTGGTAATTCCAAGAACCTTATGATTGAAAATATTTTGCTTGTAGATGGATTGAAGCACAACTTGCTCAGCATCAGTCAACTCTGTGACAAAGGCTTCATCGTGCAATTCTTTGCAAATTCATCCATTGTAAGTTTAAGTAATAATACTATTTTGTAGGAAAAGAGGATAAAAAATGTTTACATGATTGATTTAAATAACATTGAATATGCTGCTTCATTTTGCTTAAAAACTGTGATTGATGATTCTTGGTTGTGGCACCGAAGACTTTGTCATGAGAGTATGAAATCCCTTAGTGAAGTGACCCAAAAAGACCTAGTTAGAGGTATCCCCAAACTCAAGTTTTCAAAAGACCACCTTTGTGATGCCTGTCAACAAGGAAAGCAAGTCCACTCCACCTTTCACCCCATTAAGGACATTAGCACCTCTAGACCTTTAGAAATCCTTCACATGAATTTATTTGGACCCATTAGCACTGCCAGCCTGGGAGGGAAAGTCTATGGATTTGTGATTGTTGATGACTACTCGAGGTTCACTTGGACTAGATTTCTTTCACATAAAAATGAGTCTTTTGAGGAGTTTAAAACATTTTCTACTTGGATTCAGAAAAAGCTAGGTTATGAGATTTTGACCATCCATAGTGATCATGGGGGAGAGTTTGAGAATGAAAGATTTGGAGATTTTTGTGAGGACAAGGGGATTAGCCACAAATTTTTCAGCTCTTGGGACCCCTCAGCAGAATGGGGTAGCTGAAAGGAAGAACCGGACCATGGTGGAAGCCGCTAGAGCCATGCTTGCTGAGTATTCTCTTCCAAAATAATTTTGGGCTGAAGTGGTTAACACAGCTTGTTATGTGTTGAATAGGGTGAATGTTAGAGCCAAATTAGAAAAGACACCCTATGAGATCCTTAAGGGTAGTACACCCAATCTTTTCCACCTTCATGTCTTTGGTTGTAAGGTTTTTATTCACAACAATGGGAAGTCTCACTTGAGAAAATTTGATCCTAAATCTGATGAAGGAGTATTCTTGGGATATTCTAGTGTTGGGAAGTCTTTTAGGGTGTTTAATAAGAGAACTTTGATGGTGGAAGAGACAACCCATGTAGTATTTGATGAGTCTGATCCTAAGAAACATGGAGTAGAAGATGATGATGTTGGAAAGATTACAAGTGGAGTAGAAAATTTGGGGAAGGGGATAGAACACCAAAGTAATGAAGGAGTAGCAGAAGTCACCCAAGGAGTAGAAAATTTTGATTTGGATGAAAGGGTTGGACCTTCACACACTTTGCCTAGAGATTGTAAATACTCTACAAGTCACCCCAAGGATTTGATCTTAGGAGACCCTTCTAGTGGAGTTAAGACTAGACATGGACTTAGGAAGGAGGTGAACCACTCTGCCTTTATCTCAATGAATGAACCCACAACCATTAACCAAGCCCTTACTGATGAGTTTTGGATTTTAGCAATGCAAGAAGAATTGAATCAATTTGTTAGGAATGATGTTTGGGAGCTTGTAAAAAGACCTAAGGGACAAAGTGTAGTTGGGACAAAGTGGGTCTTTAAGAACAAGATGAATGATTCAGGAGTGGTGGTTAAGAATAAAGCAAGATTGGTGGCTAAGGGGTATAATAAAATAGAAGGGATAGACTTTGAGGAGACTTTTGCCCCTGTAGCTAGATTGGAAGCCATTAGAGTGCTATTAGCCTTTGCTTGTTATAAAGTATTTAAGCTTTTTGAAATGGATGTCAAGAGTGCCTTCTTAAATGGAGAAATAAAAGAAGATGTGTTTGTAGAATAACCCCCCGGTTTTGAGAGATCCCAATTTTCAAATCATGTTTTTAAATTAAGAAATGCTTTGTATGGATTCAAGCAGGCACCAAGATCTTGGTATGAGAGACTTAGCACATTCTTATTAGAGAGGGAGTTTGTCAAGGGAAGCATAGACACCACCCTTTTTCTTAGGAGAGTTGGAGATGATTTACTCATTATTTAGACTTAAGTGGATGATATACTCTTTGGATCTTCTAATAAGAAATTGTGTGATGATTTTTCTAAAATAATGAGTAGAGAGTTTGAGATGAGTTTGATGGGAGAGTTGTCCTATTTTTTGGGGTTTAGCATAAAATAATATGAGGATGGAATGTTTTTAAATCAAAAAAAATACATAAAGGACATTTTGAAGAAGTATGAGATGGACAAAGCCAAGCCAATTAACACTCCCATGACTTCTAGTGCTCCATTGGATAAGGACCCAAGTGGTAAGTCTGTTGATCAGAAGAAGTATAGAGGCATGATTAGATCTTTACTTTACTTGACTGCGAGCCGACCTGATATTATGTTTAGTGTTTTCCTTTGTGCTAGATTTCAAGCTGATCCTAAGGAGTCCCACATGACTGCTGTTAAGAGAATTTTTAGATACCTTTTTCGGACACAAGGCTTAGGGATTTGGTACCCTAGACACAACACTTCTTTTGAGATTATTGGATTTTCTGACTCTTATTTTGTAGGATGCAAGGTGGATAGAAAAAGCACTTCAGGAACTTATAAATTTATTGGACAGTCTTTGGTCTCTTGGCCTAGTAGGAAGCAAAACTCTGTTGCACTTTCCACTGCTGAAGCTGAGTACTTTGCTCTTGGAAGTTGTGTGGCCCAAGTCCTTTGGTTGAAACAATAGGTGTTGGATTTAGGATTTCCTATAGGCACCATCTCAATCTTTTGTGACAACACTAGTGCCATATGCATCTCTAAGAATCCTATCCAACATTCAAGGACTAAGCACATTGACATTAGGCATCACTTCATTAGAGATCATGTGACTAAGGGAGACATTGAGTTACACCATGTGATAACTGAAAATCAACTGGCTGACATCTTTACTAAACCACTGGCCTTCGACACTTTCAGTTCTTTAAGGGCCAGATTGGGTGTGATTGACATAAATGCAAGAAACGTGATCTTTTAGTTACTTTCTTTAGCTTTTTTTTTTATGTTTAGTTCCTTTTTGTGTGTTTTACTTTCTTTTGTTTTCTCTCTTACTTAGTTTTCAAAATATTTGCTGAAATGATAGCATATTTCATGCCCTTACTTTTGAAAATTTGTAGTCAATGTATTTTTCATCTCTTAATCTTTTAGATGGTAAAAATATTTTGTGATTGTGTCTCTTTCTCTAACCTATTTTAGTGGCATAGTTTTCTTTTCTAATCAAAAATCTATCTCAAATTAAAGATTGTGTATGAAATTGAGATCTTTTCTTAAGCTTGCTTAAGCAAATTTATCTTATATTTATAATGTTTAAAGTCTTTTATCACATCAAGATCCCTCGTTACTCTTGTCTTTGATTATTAATTCTATTTATGGTAATTATTTCTTATGTTAGAGAGAGAGAGCTCTTATTCTCTAATATCTGAGAAGATATATTCACAACTAAGATTTTTTTTAAGAAGTTATAAAAGAGAATGTAGCTTGCAAAAAAAAAATTGGCCAATGATGCCAACAAAAGAAGTGCAAAGATGCCAAAATTGAAAAATCTATAAAAAGATGCGCAAAGCGCCACTAAATTGATAAGAGGCATAAAATGAGCCCACTCAAAAGCAAGATATTCTCTCTTTTTAAATCTTTTAGAACTTAGAAGTTTTGGTTCTCAAAGACTTGATTTTGATTATTTTGCGATCGTGACAGATTTACTTTGGTTCATTATTTTATAAAGATATTTTTTTCTTAAACCAAGTGGTGGATGTATTCTTTTTCTCATATTCAATTAATTCTTTGAGTTAGGTCATTGAATTCAAAAGACGATTCCACCCTAAGAAAATGTCTGAGCTAAGGGTAACCATGACCGGATATTCTACTATTCTATGGATTGTTGAGATTGCTAACTCATTAACCCACAAGTTTTTAAATCAATCACATGTAATACTACATCATTTTCATGCCTTGGTCAAAAAAAAAAATTGTTGTGATTTACTATTGTTCCTTTGTGTTCCCCTCTCCTTTTTGATATGTCTAAAGGGCGAGAAGTTTATTATGTTTTTACACTTGTCGATCCTGAAATTTTACTGCTAATTTTCTTCGTAGTGTTTTGCCATCATCAAAAAGGGGGAGATTGTTGAAAATCTATTTTCATGACTTATGTTTTGATGATTGACAAACACTATTGATTCTCTTGGACTGCTTGTTACTTCTAACTTTCAGGAATCGAAGATCGGATGAACAGACGAATCCAATTCAAGATTGAGTCAGTCTGTACTTTATTTTTTCTCTTCTTGAGTCTATTTGTAATAGTCAAAGAGACTGATGCTAAGTAACCCTCCACACACACACTTGAGAGACTTAGAATTTCTATTTTTACTCATATCGGCCAGGATGATATTTACATCATCCTGGCCGATCTTGCTTAAAATAGAAAGTCTAATTAAAGATTCTTAATTAAGGCCGCCGTCATTAACAGATCGTCCTAGACGATACTTGTATCAACCAGGATGATAAGCTCAAAACAGAAAGAAGTTGTCGCCATAGACAATTAAGTTATACTGTATTTTTAAATAATCAGCCAGGATGATTCTTGATCGGCCTGGACGATATTCACAAATTATGCCTTAATTAATCAGGAAATTAAGGGAGTAATTAAGGATGATTGATACGATCATATCGTCCTAGACGATCGCAGGATCGTCCAGGACTATCTATTCAAAAACCTTAGTTACTTCAGGACGATAAATATCGGCCAGCTCGAATTCAGGGCGATGCTCTGAACGATTTTCCTCATGTTTAAACTGATCGGCCGGGACAATCGTGAGATCGGCCTGGTCGATCAAGCCAATTTTAAATCGTCTAATTTGCATTCAGGGCGATGCTCTGGCCGACATTCTGAGATTTGTACTGATCGGCCAGGCCGATGTCTATATCGGCCTGGATGATATTGTCGGCAACTTGTAATTAATGAGCTCCTTTGAAGCTCTTCTATTTAAGAGCTCTTGTTCAATATTTTAAAAAACCTTTAGCTGCTGCCTTGACCTAAGAAGGCCTTGAGGAGAGAAAGAGAGACAGGGAAAGGGAGAGGATCTTGTGAGGGGGAGTTCGTGAGGGGGAGTTTGTGAGGGGTTTCACAAGGGTTGCTTCAAGGATCATTTTGCTTCTTCTTCATCTAGAGTTTTTCGTCTGTGGAAGGGTCGGTAGAGGTAAGGAGTCAGCATCTGGTTGTTAGTTCTCTGCCAGCTTCAGGAGAAAGCAAAAGAAGATAGGTTCTCTGCCTTGCTGGGGTGGAAAAAAGGAGGTTCTTGTAAAGGTTTTGAAAGTTCGTTAGGGATGTTAAGCTCTATGAACTTAGTTCCAAGCTAACCAAGAGGGGGGGGGAATTGGTATTTAAAATTTTTTCTTCTAACAAAGAATAAAAAACATAAACCAAATCACACCACAAGAGATAAATGCGGAATTAAAAGTGCAGAAGCAAGAAAAAGAACATAAAAATTTATAGTGATTCGGTCGACTCGACCTACGTCCACTCCTTGGAGGCACCCTCCAAGTATTGCACTACAAATCGTGACTCTCCTTTAGCCCCCACGGCTAGGCGGAGAAGCCCTCACAAGAACCTCCTTTCTGCTACCCCAGCAAGGCAGAGAACCTACCTCCTTTTGCTTCCTCCTGAAGCTGGCAGAGAACCACAACCAAGAGCAAACTCCTTACCTCTATCGACCCTTCCACGGACGAGAAACTCTAGACAAGAAGAAGCAGAGCGATCCTTGAAGCAACCCTTGTGAACCCTCTCACAAGCTCCCCCTCACAAGATCCTCTCTCTCTCTCTCTCTTTCTCTCTTTCTCTCCTCAAGGCCTTCTCAGGTCAAGGCAGCAGCCAAAGGTTTTTCAAAATGTTGAACAAGAGCTCTTAAATAGAAGAGCTTCAAAGGAGCTCATTAATTGCAAGTTGCCGACAATATCATCCAGGCCGATATGGACATCGGCCTGGCCGATCATTATAAAACTCAGAAGATCAGCCTGGGAATCACCCTGTTTTGGGTGCTGGACGATTGAAATTTGACTTGATCGACCTGGCCGATCTCACGATCGTCCAGGCCGATTAGTTCAATTCAAAAGAAAATCGTCCTGAGCATCGCCCTGTTTTCATGCTGGCCGATCCCGATCGTCCAGGAGTGACCAAGGATATGGAATATATCGTCCTGGACGATATGAGTAAAAACATAAATTCTAAGTCTCTCGAATGTTTGTGTGTAGGGTTACTTAGCATCAGTCTCTTTGACCATTACAAGTAGACTCAAAAAGAGAAAAATAAAAGTACAAATTGACTCAACCCTAAACCTACGCAATCCTGAACTGGCTTTGTCATGTTCGTCTGATCTTCGATACCTAAAAAGTTAGAAGCAACAAGCAGTCCAAGAGAAATAGTGTTTGTCAATCATCAAAACATAAGCCATGAAAATAGATTTGCAATAATCTCCCCCTTTTTGATGATGGAAAACATAAGTCGGAAAATATCCAAAAAAAGTCCATTAGAATTTCAAAGTTACAAACCCAATAACTTTTCCTATCTTACCCTATTCCCCCTTTTGTCATCACAAAAAGAGGGTCCAGATACAAAAGAAAATACCACAACAAATAAAGACTAACAAGCAAACTACATAAAATAGGAAACAAACAGCAGAAAAAAAAGCAGATCGTCTGGGCCGATTAGGTGTATCGTCCAGGACGATGCATAATAATTGATCGTATCGGCCGAAGTTAAGACGTTTTAAATTCTTGTCACGTGTATCGTCCAGGACGAACAGTGGATCGGCCAGGACGATTGTCCAATAATGGATCGTTCGTGGCCGAATTTAAAGATTCAAACGTATTGACACGTGGATCGTCCAGGACGATCCAGTGTATCGGCCAGGACGATGCACATAAATTGCATCGGCCAGACAAAATATTCTATAGGCCAGGACTATCTTCATGATTGCAACAGATTTCAATCATATCGTCCAGGACGATATAGGATCGTCCAGGACGATGAGTTACAGCATGCACAGAAAACTTCAGCAGATGGAATTTGAAGATATTTTGTCATATCATCCAGGACGATAAAAATATTGGCCAGGATGATGTGACTAGAAATTGAAACCAATGAAAAGATGGTGATGATCAAGGCCCTCAAAAATAAAACATTCAAAAAACACATTAAAAAACACAAGGAAAATCAAAAAATGAATATTTTTGGATTTTAATATTTCTATTTTTTTTTTGTTTTAGCAAAGCATTTCATATGATAAAATTTCAAATAGTTTTAAACTTTAGAGTTCCAGGAGATCAAGGAGTTTAACAAATTCCAATCAGAAGAAGGTAGAACATCCAATTCTGTTAACCCTAGATCAGACATCCTTCAGTGTACAAAATTCTTTTGGAAAACAAAAATCTAACTCAGAATAACTAAATATGATACAAAGATCCATTCAAACCTTATTTACAAAAAACTTATCTCATAATTAATAAACCAAAATAATTTTTCTCAATCATGAAAATTGAAATGAAGTTTTTGAAAGTATCACATAATCAATGCGTTATCTAAGTTTTAAGAGTTTTAGCAAAGAGAGAATAACATGCATCTAGTGGGCTCATATTATGCCTCTTGTCACTTTGATTGGCTCTTTTGAGTATCTTTTGATATTTTTTTTAATACACTTTTGTGTATATAGCTTTCTTTTCAATTTGGCTTCATTGGCCTCTTTCCTTTTTAACTCTTGCAGGCTAAAAACTCTTTATTATACCCTTAAAAAAAACTTAGTTGTGAGTATATCCTCCAAATATTAGAGAATAGGAGCTCTCTCTCTAACATAGGGAAGAACAATCCACAACACAAAATCAAAATCATATGATAAATGCAATGACAATATTTAAAAAAAACTTGAAAGATATATGAGAACTTTTGGCTATTATGCATAAGATAAATTAATGTAGCAAGATAAGAAACGATCTAAAATAAAAAGCCATTGTTTAAATGAGTTTAGACTTTTGTTTAGAGAAGAAAATCATACCACTTAAAAAAGTCAGAAGGAGGGAAAACATCAACAGTATTACTCCCTTTAACCAATTTAGAAAAGCTAAACACTATCTCCAAAACTCCAAAATCTAAAAGTTTGAAAAGATTCATCATATAGAAGTCTAAATTTAAAGAACAACGTGAAAACAAAACACATAAAAGTAGAACAAAAAAAATGAAAACAAAGCAAACTAAAATAACACAAAGTAAGCACAAAAACAAAATAAAAGATAACACAAAAACTAAAAATTTCAAACAAGTGATAAAGCAGCGAGTTTAAGTAATTTTAAGCTGTCAGCCTCCTTATGTCCAGTTATCTTATGCTCCCACGAGGTCTTTGGTGAGAGCACACCTGCAAGGCTTAACAACAGTCAGATTTAGGAACCCAAATAGGTTTGGGATCCTTCTTAGGAAAAGTAGAATGCAATGCAGGCATGATATGTTGTGAATCATGCATCTTAGGTCTCCACACCCAATGTGTACTACGGTGAATGGTGCAAGTGTGTGAGATGTGTCCTAGCATGCCACAAGAAAAACATCTAACTCTAGGAAAAGGGTTTCTTAAATGATTATAATGCCTCTTCCTAGGTTCTGGCTTAAGATCAAAAGTGGAAGTCATCCGATTTTTCTTACATGTATCAAAATTATTTTGAATCCTCAAGTTTGTTCTTTTTAATGAATCATTCTCAATCCTCAAATTTTTCTCAATCTCTTTAGATTTCTTAAGATCAAAAATAAGTGAGGTGTGTGAAACTTTTAATGCCTTATGTTCATCAATTAAATCTGAATGCTTTTTATTCAACTCATCAAATTCATCAAGAAGAACCATATGATTTGAATCAATCGTTGCATAGTCTTTGAGAAAAACTTCATGCTCTTTTTGTAGATTTGAATGTTCTAATTTTAAGCTAGCATGTGTCTTCTTAAGGTTTTTGTATGATGCATGGATTTTTTCACAAATTTCAAACAATTCATCATTAGTTGGTTTACATACCTCTTACTCATCACTTTGATCTTCTCCCATGAAACACAAGTTTGTAGTCTCTTCCTCTGGTTCAGTCTCAGAGGGATCAGTACCAGATTCTGCCCAGAAACCTCTTTGGATTTTCTTCTTGTCCTTCCTAGACTTAGCTTTCTCTTCACCTTTTTCCTTTTCTTTGCTCGAGTGATCTTGAAGTGTTGGGCAATCGGCACTCACATGTACAGGCTTCCTGCATTCAAAACAAACAATATCATAAGATCCTTTAACATGTTTATGATCCTAACCTTTTCTCCAATTTTGATGATGCTTTTGTTTCTTCCTTAGAAAGCTTTTGAATTTCCTTGTGATGAAGGCAACTTCATCGCTTTCAGACCCAGAAGATTCAGAATCCGATTTGTGCGCCTTCAGTGCAAATATTTTCTCCTTTTTCTTCTCACCTGCATCAAGATTTCTTTGATTCACCCCTTGCTCGTAAGCAATGAGTGAGCCAAGTAAGTTATCAATAGAATAGGTGTTTAAATCTTTAAATTCAGTGATTGCAGTGATTTTAGCATCATAAGACGAAGGCAAGCATCTCAAAATCTTGTTAACTTTTTCATAGTTTGAAAGTTCTTTTCCTAGTGCATGCAATGAAGTAAATATCTGAGTAAACCTAGTGTACATGTCAGAAATCGATTCATACGAAAAAGTTCATAGTCATGCAAGAGAATGTTCAAACGGGATTGTTTAACTTCATTAGTACCTTCATAGGTGATGCACAATTTATCCCAAATCTCTTTACCAGTTTTGCAAGTTGAGACACGCATGTAATCCTCAGATTTTAAGGCACAGAAAAAGCAGTTCAAACATTTTGCATTTAATTGAGCTAAATCTCGTTCATCAAAAGTCCATTCAGTAAAAGCAACTTTAGTTTTAACATCATTAATTTCACGAGAAGGTGGAGAATAACCTTCTTGAATAAGCATCCACATACAATAATCAGTAGATTATAAAAATGTTAACATGTGAGTTTTCCAAAAATGAAAAGGTAGGTTATCGAACAGGGGAGGTCGGGTAATAGAGTACCCTTCCGTAGTGTTGCGATTCCCAAGATTAGCCATGGATCAAATTCAAAAAGTTTTCAAACTTAAATTTTTGAATCCCGCTCTGATACCACTTGACAGTTCGTTAGGGATGTTAAGCCCTATAGAACAGGCCCAAGGCTAAATAAAGAGAGTGGTGAATTAGATAACTTTAAAACCAAAGATAAAATACAAACCAAAATCACCGTAGAAATCAAAGTGCAGAAATTAAATAATGCGGAAGCAATAATAAGAAAAGAACACACTAGATTTATAGTGGTTCGGTCGACTCGACCTATGTCCACTCCTTGGAGGCACCATCCAAGTATTGCACTACAAAACATGACTCTCCTTTAGCCCCCACGGCTAGGCGGAGAAGTCCTCAAAAGAACCCCCTTTTTCCCACCCCAGCAAGGCAGAAAACCTACCTCCTTTTGCTTCCTCCTGAAGCTGGCAGAGAACCACAACCAAGAGCAAACTCCTTACCTCTACCGACCCTTCCACGGACAAGAAACTCTAGACAAGAAGAAGCAGAGCGATCCTTGAAGCAACCCTTGTGAACCCCCTCACAAGCTCCCCCTCACAAGATCCTCTCTCTCTCTCTCTTTCTCTCTTTCTCTCCTCAAGGCCTTCTCAGGTCAAGGCAGCAGCTAAAGGTTTTTCAAAACGTTGAACAAGAGATCTTAAATAGAAGAGCTTCAAAGGAGCTCATTAATTGCAAGTTGCCGACAATATTGTCCAGGCCAATATGGATATCGGCCTGGCCGATCAGTACAAAACTCAGAAGATCGGCCTGGGCATCGCCCTGTTTTGGGTGCTGGACGATTGAAATTTGACTTGATCGTCCTGGCCGATCTCACGATCGTCCAGGCCGATTAGTTCAATTCAGAAGAAAATTATCCTGAGCATCGCCCTATTTTCATGCTGGCCAATCCCGATCGTCCAGGAGTGACCAAGGATATGGAATATATCGTCCTGGCCGATCCTGCGATCATCCAGGATGATGTGATCGTATCAATCTTCCTTAATTACTTCCCTGATTTGTCTGTTCAATTAAGGCATAATTGTGAATATCGTCCAGGCCGATCAATGATCGTCCTGGCCGATAATTTAAAAATATAGTATACCTTAATTATCTATGGCGGTAATTTCTTTCTGTTTTGAGCTTATCGTCCTGGACGATACACGTATCATCCAGGCCGATATGTTAATGTCGGCTGCCTTAATTAAGAATCCTTAATTAGACTTTCTGTTTTAAGCCTGATCGTCCAGGACGATGTAAAAATTGTCCTGGCCGATATGAGTAAAAAAAGAAATTCTAAGTCTCTCAAGTGTGTGTGTGTAGGGTTACTTAGCATCAGTCTCTTTGACCATTATAAGTAGACTCAAAAAGAGAAAAAAAAAGTACAGACTGACTCAACCCTAAACCTACGCAATCCTGAACTGGCTTTGTCATGTTCGTCCGATCTTTGATTCCTGAAAAGTTAGAAGCAACAAGCAGTTCAAGAGAAATAGTGTTTGTCAATTATCAAAACATAAGCCATGAAAATAGATTTGCAACAGGCTTCTCCGCCTAGCTGTGGGGGCTAAAGGAGAGTCACGTTTGTAGTGCAATACTCGGAGGGCGCCTCTGGGCAGTGGACGTAGGTCGAGTTGACCGAACCACTATAAATTTCTGTGGTCTTGTTTCTTGCTTCCACACTTTTAATTTTCGCATTTATTTTTCTCATGGTGTGATTTTGGTTTATGTGATTTTTGTTCTTTGTGAAAAGAAATTTTTTAAAATACCAATTCACCCCCCCTCTTGGTTAGCTTGGGCCAGTTCTATAGGGCTTAACATCCCTAACGAACTTTCAACATGTCTAGGCTTCCTGCATTCAAAACAAACAGCATTAGAAGAACCTTTAAAATTTTTGTTATCCTTACCATTTCTCCAACTCTGATGATGCTTGTCACTCTTCTTTAGAAAGTTTTTTAATTGCCTAGTGATGAAGGCAACTTAATCACTTTCAGACCTGAAAGAAATTGAATTTATTTTATTTTTATTCAGTGCTATGGTTTTCTCCTTCTTTTTTTTTTCACTTGCATCAAGATTTATTTGGTTCACCCCCTGCTCGTAAGCAATGAGTGAACAAAGTAAGTTATCGATCGAATATGTATTTAAATCTTTATATTCAGATATTGCAGTAATTTTTGCATTAAAAGAGGAAGGTAAAAATCTTGAAATATTTTTTATTTTTTCATAGTTAGTAAGTTCTGTTCCTAAGGCATGTAAAGAAGTAACAATATGAGTAAATCTCGTATACATATAAGAAATTGATTCATGAGATTTCATATGAAAAAGTTCAGAATCATGCAAGAGAATATTCAAACGAGATTACTTGACTTTATTAGTACCTTCATAGGTGATATATAATTTATCCGAAATTTCTTTACCAGTAGTGCAAGTGGAAACACGCATGTAATCTTTCGATTTCAAAGCACAGAAAAAATAGTTCAAACATTTTGTCTTTAATTATGCTAAATCCCTATCATCTAGAGTCCATTCAGTAAAAGGAAGTGGAATAGTAACTCCATTCAATTTTTTAGTTAGAGGTGTATAACCATCCTTAACAAGCTTGCACATGAGATAATCAATTGATTGTGAAAATGTAGACATGCGAGTTTTTCAAAAATCAAAAGGGATATTATCAAATAAAGGTGGTCGAGTAATAGAATACCCTTCTGCAGTTTTATAATTTCTATTGTTTGCCATGGATCAAATATTCAAAAAGTTTTGAAACTTAGTTTTAATGAATCCCGCTCTGATACCACTTGAAAGTTCGTTAGGGATGTTAAGCCCTTAAGAACTAGCCCGAGGCTAACCAAGAGTGGAGGGGGTGAATTGGTATTTTAAAAAAAAAATTTAGGTAAAGCACAAAATAAAAACCAAAAACATCACATAAATTATAGTATAAAATAAATAAACACATAAGTAAAACAAAGAAAGAACACACCAGATTTATAGTTGTTCGGTCAATCCTTAACCTATGTCCACTCTTTGGAGGCACCCTCTGAGTATTACACTAACTAAGTGTCTCCCTTTTTGCTCCCACAGCTAGGCGGAGAACCCTTTACAACAGACTCCTTTTCACCAACCCCGGTGTGATAAAGAACCGACTCCTTTTGCTTCCTCCTGAAGAGGGCAGAGAACCTAGACCTTTTGCTGAAGTAGACCTCCCAAGAACCTCCCAAGGATGAAGGACAAAGAATAGAGACGAAGGCTTGGAACCTTTCTTGGAGCAACCTTTGTGAACCCTCTCATAAACTCCACCTCACAAGTTCTTTTCTCTCTCTCTCTCCCTCTCACAAGGCTCTCTCGAGTCAAGACTATTGAGTCTAGTAAATAGGTTATTAGACCTAAGTTAATGTCCCAAGGCTACCAAGAGGGGGGGGGGGGGGGGGGGTTTGAATTGGTATTTTAAAATTTAAACCCTCTTTGAAAATGTGTTGAACCGAAATGAAAATTTTTATTATGTTTTTATAAAAAACGTTTTTCAACCACATAGTTTTTTTTTTAAACAAAAGAAAAATACGGAAAATAAAAAGCAGTAAAGTAAATGACACAAGATTTATAGTGGTTCGGTTTAAACTAGACCTATATCCACTCCCCAGAGGCACCCTCTAAGTATTGCACTAATACCAATAGTGACTCTCCTTTTGCACCCACAGCAAGGCGGAGAAGCCTTTACAAACACTCTTTTCACCACTACCCGGTGCGGCAGAGAACCGTCGTCCTTTTACATAATCCCTAGTGTTGGCAGAGAACCTTTCTTCCTTTCACACTCTCCTAGTGTGGGCAGAGAACCCTCCGGCTGTTCACACTCTCCAAGTGTAGGCAGCGAACCCTTCGGCTATTCACACTCTCCAAGTGTAGGCAGCGAACCCTTCGGCTGTTCACACTCTCCAAGTGTAGGCTGCGAACCCTTCGGCTGTTCACACTCTCCAAGTGTCAGCAGCGAACCGGATCTCCTTGACAGATCTTCTCACAAGAAATCTAAAAGGAAGAAAGAAAAGAGTGAAGTATTCCCAATTCACAAGTAGAGATTCTTACCTTTAAACACAGAGTGAAGCCTTCACGCTCTAGTGGTAGGAATCCTCCTTTGAATGCTCTCTCACACTCTCTCCTTGACTTTTCTCTCAATAGGCACGAAGATAAAATAACAAAAAAGATTGGGTGGCAGTCTAATTTGGACTATTTATACAAAAGACAAGAAAAACTGCCCAAAAACTGCAAGTTTTCAATTCTGTATGTAGTGGATCGTCCTGTACGATCGTGGATCATCCTGGATGATATTACTTAAAAGCCTTAAAACGAACCTCTTTGTATATGTGTATAAAATGTTTTCGTACAAGCTGATCGTCCCGTACGAACCAAGTTCGTCCGGTACGAACGGTTATAACAAGGTCGGTTCCAAAAAAATGAATATAGAAAAAACCGTCCTAAGTCGGTTGTATCATCTGGACAAAAATTTATTCATCCGGACGAAAATCTTACAGAGACCAAATCGTCTTAGGCGATATTTAGTTTCGTCTGGACGAAATTCTTACAGAGAGAAAATCGTCCTGGATGAAATTTAATTTCGTTTGGACGAAATTCTTACAGAGAGCAAATCGTCCCTGACAATAATTATTTTTTTCTGGACGAAATTTTTATATAGAGCAAATCATCCTAGATGATATTTAATTTCATCCCGGACGAATATGACTTAGAAAATTTTTTTTAGCCATTTCCTATTCATTCCATGTGATCTTAATAGGAGATAACTATCTGATCGTCCCGTACGAACTGATATCGTCCCGTACGATCAGTATAAATTTTATATGATCTCCTTATATGTGTGTGTGTATATATTTTTATTCATTCAATTACAATCACTCCCTCTCAATTAAAAGGATAATTTTAAACTTCAAAAACTAAAGGTATTTCTTGTTGAATTTGATTTGAAGACTTTGTGTTTGAGAGTATGATTCACCTGAAATGTTAGTACACACAAGAGCAAATACAAATCTTCTAAAATTGTTAGGAGATAACTACACATTTGAACAATAATGTTTGGAATCATCAAAATTATACAAGTTGCAAAAATGTAAAACATGCAAATAGCAACTATCTTAACAATCTTTTCCTTTTTGATGATGGCAAAACAATTATTGTTTGTATAATTTCAATTTACAAGATCTCCTAAACTCCCCCTGAAATGATGAATACATGAAAATAAGGAGGCATATTGAACTAAAGAACACAATTTTTGTTTTTTTTAAATTTTTAACAAAACAAAAAAATACAAGACAATACTAATAACACAAGCTAAATGACACAAAACCAAAATACAAAGCCAAATTACACAAAACCAAAATACAATACAAAACCAAAATACAAACATACAAACACAATAATTTCTCCTCCTTTTTGATAACAACGAAAAGTGAAGAAGAAATAGACAAGAAATGTAAGTAATTATATGAAATCCATTTGAAAATTTAATCTAAAGAGTGATTGACATATGGTATGCAATCTAAAACTAATAATATTAGGTAAATCATAGAAATTCATAGAATTTAAGAAGTAATATAACATTGTAAGTAAGAAGAATTTATCAAAGACATGATTCAATTTAGACATTTGAGATAAAGAAGGTCATTACAAGAGAGATGAATAAAAATTGTATATTTCAAAGTTCAATAGAAATATTAATGAACATAAGATCAATTTGAATTAAGAGATTGAAAGAATCTTGAAAGAAGAGAATTACCACATATGGCGCTTTGCGCATCTTTTTCAATTATTTGGCACATTTTTGTGCATCTTTTTACATTGGACTTATTTTATTCCTCTTTTTCACATTTGCGAACCTTTGCGCATTTCTTTTGATTTTTGTATTTTTTGTACAATTTTCAAGAGTAATTGATACCAATTCTTTCCAAGATCAATAATCTAAAATTTTAAAATTTTTTAAGTGCATAAATATCACTTGAAAAAAAAAAAACAAAATAAGAAAACATCTTAATTGCAATAATAATATTAAATTTAATGTTGTCTAAATGAATAGACATGAAATTAAAAATTCTAATTATAACAAGTTATAAACAAATTTTAGATTTAGAAAGTCTAGATTATTTAATGAAATTAATCTCAAATTACAATCTAATTTAAGCACAATTAAGATTAAAAAGACTAAATGAAATTCATAAAGATTAAACATATTTCAACACCAATTCAAGTCTAAAGCAAACACACAAATATTGATATTACAATATCAATACTAAAACAAAAAAAAAAATGCACTGAACTTTTAAGCAAACACAACTAAAGCAAATACTGATACAAGAAACATCTAGAAAATCAAAAACCCAAATTTTTATTCTTGTGGAGGAGGAGGAGGAACACCACCAAATAAGTTGAAGTAGATACTCATCAACATAACATTTGTATTAATTTCATGAACTTCATTTCTTATATTACCAATGTCCTGTTACTGCTGCTGAAGTTGAGCATCAATTTGATCAAATCGTTGATCAAAACGAGTCTCAAGTTTATCAAATTTCTCAATCAAATTCTGATAATTTGGATGAGGTGCAGATGTTTGCGCTCCTTCTTCTTCTTCTTCTTCAGAAGCACTGACATGTGCTTTCTCTTTTTCATCCTTGAAGATCGCTATAAAAGAAGCATCATTATAGTAGACCGGCTCTTCTATTTCTTCATCAGGATGCACTAGATTGTATTTCTTTTCCAAAATAAAGGTAACTAAGTGACCTAATGAAATATTCCTTTTTCTTTTCAAATCAGCATGCCCAATTTCGAAAAGCCTATAAAGATAGTCTGAGATAAGTTGGGCTTCATCAATAGGACTCTTTCTCATAATAAAAAATGGCACTATAGAAAGAAGTGGAGTAATGTTGATTCTATCACCAGTTTTTTGAATAATAGAAGATCTAAGAATGTGCTGGATGATTCGAGCATTTTTGATCATTCCAGAAACTCTAGCAATATGATAATCTAGGCTATTTCCTCTAATCACCCTATTAATTTCAAACCACTTGAAGGTGTTATCGTTCATAAGGGTGTGGGCTCTTAAACCTTCAGTTCTTAAGTTAAGAAAAGCACCTAAGTCATGCTTTGTGATTTCAACCTTTTGTTTAAAAATAAAAGAACTGACAGAGGAGTGGTCGGAGTTGAAACTCATATTTGCTAGGAAGTAAAGGAAGGTCTGTTTGTTGTAGAGGTGGATAAGAGTTAGGATAAATTCAAACTGAGTGGAAGCGAAAAGATGCATTACCTTGAAGTTTATCTCACTCTGGATTAGAATGTGAGAAGGAGTGATTTTTGCAGAGGCAAATCGAGGAAAGGATTCCTCATTTGCTTTTGAAAGAAAGTTTTCGGAAGAATTCCTATGGGGTTTCTTTGCTAAAACCTTTTGTCGCTTGCTAGAGGAGGCCATTATTGATCTAGAAATCGAAAGGGATTGAAAGAGATGTTTGGAAATGTGATTGTTGAGTTAGAAAGCCATCTTATTTAAAGAAAACGATACGTTCGTCCTGGACGAAAAATGTTCATCCTGGACGAAAATAGTCGTTCGTCTGGACGAAAAAGTTTCATACAGACGATCAAATTCGTCTAAAATGTAACGGCTTTTCGTAATCAACACAACTTATGATACGTCCTTTCGTACAGACTTTTGACTTGACCGATCGTACAGACGATTAATGTTCGTCCAGACGATCACACTTGTGATCGTTTTAATGGCAGTTTTAAAACCGTCCCCTACATTGAACCGCCAAATTTTCGTACAGACGAAGTTCAGGTTCGTACAGATGAATTTCATAATAAAAATAGTCTTATCCTTTCAACTGCTCCAATCAATCGTCCCGACGTTTGAGAGAAAAAAAATTTCATCCCGAATGATTGTGCAGATCGTACAGACGAACTACATTAATAACTGCTCTCAAGACAATTTGAAATCACGCAGATTGACATTTTACACACATCGTCCCGTACGAAAATTTTTCGTCCCGGACGATTACCATAAATTTTTGGATTTTTGAATTTTTATCAAAGACAATCAAACTAAACATGCAAAGCACAATAGAAAATGATAAATGCACAGACTCTAAAATAAAAAGTATTCAAAAAACAAATAAAATAACGAAAAACAAAATAAAAAAAAATCTCAAAAACAAAATCATAAAAACGTAAACTACGAAAACAGAAATATTAATGTTGCAAAAACATTTTTATTTAAGCATTCAAATCAATTACACCAAGCCTTGTTCTTAATGTACTGAAGGTATCAAAGGCTAAAGGTTTTGTAAAAATATCTGCAAGTTGATTTTCAGTTGAAACATGAGTAAGTTCAATTTCTCCCTTGGATACATGATCCCTTATGAAATGATGCCTTATGTCAATGTGTTTGGTTCTAGAATGTTGAATAGGATTTTTAGAAATGCAAATAGCACTAGTACTATCACAATAAATTGGAATAGTTCCTATAGTTAGTCCTAAATCAATCAACTGTTATTTTAACCAAAGTACTTGTGCCACATAACTTCCTAATGCAATGTATTCTGCTTCTGCAGTAGATAGGGCCACTGAATTTTGTTTTCTATTAGACCATGAAACTAATAAATTTCCAATGAATTGACATGTTCCAGAAGTGCTTTTCCTATCCACTCTACAGCCTACAAAGTCAGAATCTGAATAGCCAATAATTTCAAATGAAGAGCTAAACTTAGGATACCAAATTCCTAAGTTCTGAGTTCCTAGTAAATATCTTAATATCCTTTTCACTGCTGTCAAATGTGATTCTTTTGGATCTGATTGAAATCTAGCACATAAGTAAACACTGAACATAATATCTGGTCGGCTAGCAGTCAAGTAAAGTAAAGATCCAATAATCCCTCTAAATTTCTTTTGATCAACAGATTTTCCCTTAATGTCCTTATCCAACTGAACTGAGGAACTCATTGTTGTACTAACAGGTTTAGTATTGTCCATTTCATATTTTTTGAGGATGACCTTTACATATTTAGTTTGACTAAGAAATATACCTTCCTCAAGTTGTTTAATGCTAAAACCTAGAAAGTAATTTAAATCTCCTATTAGACTTATTTCAAATTCACTACTCATTATTTTAGAAAAATCATCACAAAGATTTGTATTTGAAGATCCAAAAATGATATCATCTACATAAATTTGAACAATTAGTATATCCTTTTCAGATTTCTTTAAAAAGAGAGTTATATCCACACTTCCTTTTTCAAAAGATCTTTCAAGTAGGAAGGTGCTCAACCTCTCATACCAAGCCCTAGGTGCCTGTTTCAATCCATAGAATGCCTTTTTTAACTTGAAAACATGGTTTGTGTATTTAGAATTTTCAAAACCTAAAGGTTGTTTTACAAAAACATCTTCTTCAATTATCCCATTTAAAAAGACACTTTTGACATCCATTTGAAACAATTTAAATCCTTTAAAACAGACAAAGATAAGTAAAACCCTAATTGCTTCAAGTCTAGCTACAGGGGCAAAAGTCTCCTCAAAATCAATTCCTTCAATTTGATTATACCCCTTAGCAACTAGTCTAGCCTTATTTCTAATGACTACTCCTGAGTCATTCATTTTATTTTTTAACACCCACTTGGTTCCAACAACACTTTGATCTTTTGGCCTTGAAGTTAATTCCCAAACTTTATTTCTTATAAATTGATTCAACTCTTCTTGCATGGCCAATATCCAAAATTCATCAGAAAGTGCTTGATCAACATTAGTGGGTTCTATAGTTGAAATAAAGGCTGAATGATTGACTTCCTTGTTTAATCCACGACAGATTCTAACACCCTCACTAGTTCAACTATAATCAATTCCCTTGAGTGGTTTTTAGAAAATCTCAAATCTCTATGCAAATGGTTTTCTGTTTCCAAATTCTCTTCCACATTTTCTTTCAAATTTATTTTATCAATCTTTTGGGAGTTTTTCTCAATCTCATCTTCAACAACATTAGACTCTTCCAAATTTCCAGATTCATCAAATACAATATGTGTGGTTTCTTCAATTACTAAGGTTCTTTTGTTGAATACCCTATAAGATTTTCAAACACTTGAATATCCAACAAAAATTCCTTCATCTGATTTTTGATCAAATTTTCTAAGGCAGTTTTTTCATTATTATGAATGAACACCTTACAACAAAAAACATGCAAATGAGACAAACTTGGTGTTCTTCCTTTTAGCAACTCATAGGATGTTTTATTTAAATTCGATCTCACATTCACCCTATTCAGAACATAACATGTAGTGCTAACTGCCTCAGCCCAAAAATATCTAGGAAGTGAGTATTCTGCCAACATTGCTCAGGTGGCTTCTATTAATGTTCTGTTTCTCCTTTCAACTACCCCATTTTGTTGAGGGATTCCAGGTGCAGAAAAATTGTGATCAATCCCTTTTTCTATATAAAAATTTTCAAATCTTTCATTTTCAAATTCTCCTCCATGATCACTTTGTATAGAAATTATTTCACACCCTAATTTTCTTTGAATCCAAGTCAAAAAATTTCTAAATTCCTCAAACGATTCATTCTTATGAAAAAGAAATCTAACCCAAGTGAATCTTGAGAAATCATCCACTATAATAAATCCGTATACCTTCCCTCCTAGACTTACAGTTCCTACTGGTCCAAAAAGATACATGTGAAGAATTTCCAATGGTTTACTAGTCCTAAGATCCTTATTGGACTTAAAAGAGGACTTCACTTATTTTCCCAATTGACATGCATCACAAAGGTGGTCCTTAGTAAAGTCTAGTTTTGGTATACCTCTCACTAAATTCTTTTGGGTAATTCTTCTAAAGTTTTTCATACTAGAATGACAAAGTCTCATATGCCAAAGCCATGATTTATCAGAAATAGTTTTCAAACAAAAAGTAATTGGAGATTGAATACAATTTAAATCTAACATGTAAACATTGTTTACCCTTTTTTCATTTAAAACTTCTTTCCCATTTAGGCTTAATATACAGCTAGTAGGTAAAAATTTTACATTATAGCCCTTATTACATAGCTGACTTATACTTAACAAATTATGTTTTAAGCATTCAACCAATAACACATTGTCTATGAAAAAGTTTTTAAAATTTCCAATCATACCTGATCTAACCACTTTCTTTGTGGTATTATCTCCAAGTGTAACCTTGCCTCCACTCCTGGCTTCCAGCGTTATGAATTGAGCAGTATCTCCAGTCATATGCTTTGAACATCCACTGTCCAGGTACCATATGCTCCCACGAGGTCTTGTGTGAGAGCAACCCTGTAAAAATATCAAATGTTAGACCTGGGAACCCAAACAAGTTTGGGTTCACCTTTTAGAAATTTATAATCAGATGCATGTATGATATGTCTAGGTTTATGCATCTTAGGTCTCCATACCAAATAAGATTTCATCTTCAAAGAATATGTGTGAGCTATATGTCCCAAAAATCCATAATTATTACATTTAACATTAGGAAAAGTAGTCCTAAGTTTTCTTTCATTTGTTTGTCTTTTAAGGGATTTCATAAATTTAGGATAATATTTAGAATTTGTAAAATCTTCAAGTTTAGGAGGTATCCTATTATCCTCAAGAGCTCTTATTATCAATTTATAAAATGAATTCATATCTTCCGAGATTCGATTTGTATAATTGATTCGATATATTTTGCTCTCAGATTCATCCTTAAATTTTTTAAAATCTCTTTCAAGATCAGCATAGGATGATTTTAAATTTTCAAAATTCTTATTCAAGTCATCATATTCATCAAGTAGTTTCATGTGGTTGTCATCTATTAATGCATGATCTTTTCTAAGGATTTCATGTTCCTTCTTAAGCTCTTCCAATTCTAAACTTACACTAGCATGCATCTTTTTTATTTTTCTATATGCATCATACATGTGTTCAGAAACTTCAAATAATTCATCATAGGTTAAGTCACATACCTCTTCTTGATCTGATTGATCAACATTATCTGCCATCAAGCAAAAATTGATAACTTCTTCTTCTTTTTCAGTCTCAGATGAGTCTGAAGCTGAGTCCGCCCAGAAAGCTCTTTGAAATTTCTTCTTACCCTTCTTTACAATTGGTTTCTCCTCTACCTTCTCCTTACTAGGAGTGGCTCTGAGTTTTGAGCATTCAGTCTTGATATGACCTAGTTTCCTGCATTCATAACAAATCACTTCATTAGAAACCTTGCCATTTTTGTTAAACTTACCTCTATTCCATTGCTGGCGTCTCTTCTGCTTCCTCTTTAAAAAGCTTCTGAATTGTCTAGTCATTAATACAATATTGTCTTCATCCTTAGATTGTGAGTGTTCACTCTCTGACTCTTCCACTTTTAGTACAATATTCTTCTCCTTTCGTGGTGCACCTGCATCAATCTTTCTTTGACTTACTCCTTGCTCATAAGCAATAAGTGAACCAAGAAGATTGTCAATAGAATAAATGTTTAGATCTTTAGACTCTGTAATTACAGTAATTTTAGCATCATAAGCAATAGGTAAACAATGAAGAATCTTATTAACCATTTCAGCATTAGTTAATTCCCTACCAAGTGCATGCAAAGAAGTGACAATTTGTGTGAATCTTGTGTACATGTCAGAAATAGATTCATTAGGTTTCATGCGAAACAACTCATAGTCATGTAATAAGATATTGAGTCTTGATTGCTTAACCTCATTAGTCCCTTCATAAGTTATACAAAGTCTATCCCATATGTCCTTTCCACTTTTGTAAGTGGAAACCCGCATGTAGTCTTCAGATTTTAAAGCACAAAAGAAGCTATTTAGACATTTGTCATTTAGTTGTGCTAAATCACGTTCTTCTATAGTCCAATCTACAAAAGGTGTTTCTACCCTAACTCCATCAACTAATCTAGTTGGTTTTGTATAACCTTCCTGGACTAGGATCCACATACGATAATCAAGTGACTGTAAGAAAGTAGACATTCGTGTTCTCCAAAAATCAAAAGGAATATTGTCAAACAGTGGAGGTCTAGTAATAGAGTAACCCTCAGGTGTGTTTCGGTTTCTGAATGTAGCCATCTAAGTTAATCAAAAAGTAGTATAAACTTATGATTTTGAAATGCTGCTCTGATACCACTTGTTGAGTCTAGTAAATAGGTTGTTAGACCTAAGTTAATGTCCCAAGGCTACCAAGAGGGGGGGGGGTGAATTGGTATTTTAAAATTTAAACCCTCTTTAAAAATGTGTTGAACCAAAATGAAAATTTTTATTAAGTTTTTATAGAAAATGTTTTTCAACCCAGAGTTTTTTTTTAAAAAAAAGAAAAATACGGAAAATAAAAAGCAGTAAAGTAAATGACATAAGATTTATAGTGGTTCGATCTAAACCAGACCTACATCCACTCCCCAGAGACACCCTCTGAGTATTGCACTAATACCAATAGTGACTCTCCTTTTGCACCCATAGTAAGGCAGAGAAGCCTTTATAAACACTCTTTTCACCACTACCCGGTGCGGCAGAGAACCGTCGTCCTTTAACACAATCCCTAGTGTTGGCAGAGAACCTTCCGTCCTTTCACACTCTCCTAGTGTGGGCAGAGAACCCTTCGGCTGTTCACACTCTCCAAGTGTAGGCAGCGAACCCTTCGTCTGTTCACACTCTCCAAGTATAGGCAGCGAACCCTTTGGCTGTTCACACTCTCCAAGTGTAGGCAGCGAACCCTTCGGCTGTTCACACTCTCCAAGTGTCGGCAGCAAACCGGATCTCCTTGATAGATCTTCTCACAAGAAATCTAAAATGAAGAACGAAAAGAGTGAAGTAATCCCAATTCACAAGTAGAGATTCTTACCTTTAAACACCAAGTGAAGCCTTCACGCTCCAGTGGTAGGAATCCTCCTTTGAATGCTCTCTCACACTCTCTCCTTGACTTTTCTCTTAATAGGCACGAAGATCAAATGACAAAAAGATTGGGTGGCAGTCTAATTTGGACTATTTATACAAAAGACAAGAAAAACCGCCCAAAAATTGCAAGTTTTCAATTCTGAACGCAGTGGATCGTCCCGTACGATCGTGGATCGTCCTGGACGATATTACTTAAAAGCCTTAAAACGAACCTCTTTGTATATGTGTACGAAATGTTTTCGTACAAGTTGATCGTCCCGTACGAACCAAGTTCGTCCGGTACGAACGGTTATAATAAGGTCGGTTCCAAAAAATGAATATAGAAAAAACCGTCCTAAGTCGGTTGTATCATCTAGATGAAAATTTGTTCGTCCGAACGAAAATCTTACAGAGACCAAATCGTCCTAGACGATATTTAATTTCATCTGGACAAAATTCTTATAGAGAGCAAATCGTCTTGGACGATATTTAATTTCTTTTGGACGAAATTCTTACAGAGAGCAAATCGTCCCTGATGATAATTATTTTCGTCTGGACGAAATTCTTACAGAGAGAAAATCGTCCTGGACGATATTTAATTTCATCCCGGACGAATAGGACTTAGAAAAATTTTTCTAGCCAGTTCCTATTCGTTCCATGTGATCTTAATAGGAGATAACTGTCTGATCGTCCCGTAAGAACTGATATCGTCCCGTACGATCAGTATAAATTTTATATGATCTCCTTATGTGTGTGTGTGTATGTTTTTATTCACTCAATTACAAGCACTCCCTCTCAATTAAAAGGATAATTTTAAGCTTCAAAAACTAAAGGTATTTCTATCTGAATTTGATTTGAAGACTTTGTGTTTGAGAGTATGATTCACCTGAAATGTTAGTACACACAAGAGCAAATACAAATCTTCTAAAATTGTTAGGAGATAACTATACATTTGAATAATAATGTTTGGAATCATCAAAACTATACAAGTTGCAAAAATGTAAAACATGCAAATAGCAAGTATCTTAATAAAGACAACAACACTCAAGGTCTTGTTGCATGAGAAAATTCAGGTCCTTTAAATAAAATTTCAAGAACCGACATTATCATCGAGTACGATAGGAATATCATCCTGGCCGATCAATACAAAATAAACTCAATCAGCCAGAATGATTTGGGGCGATCGGAAGAAAATTGGTTACATCGTCCAGGCCGATACAATATCGTCCTGGCTGATTAGTTCAAATTTGAGTATAATCTTCTTGAGCATCACCTGGAATAGGTACTGGCCGATGTCAATCATCCAGGACATCATCTCGGCTGATTCTGCGCTCAGCCCAGCCGATGTGATTGTATCAATCAGCCTTAATTGATTTCCATAATTGCTAGAGTAATTTAGGCATAATTATGCTGCATCATCCAGGCCAATATGTGGATCATCCTGGCTGATAATTTAAAATAAATAATATCTAAATTTATCATGGCTAATGATTCTATCTTATTTGAGCCTATCGTCTTGGCCGATACACATATCGTCTAGACCGATTTGCTTAATGATGGCTACTTAACTAGGATGCCCTAATTATAGTTTCTATTTTTAGTTGGATCATCCTAGCCGATATGAACATCATCCAGGTTGATGAACTCAAAACAAAAAACTCAGAAAACCCCTCAAGTGTGTGTGTGCAAGGTTATTTAAAATTAGGAACCACTTTTACAGTAGACTCAAGAAAGGAAAAATACAGACTTGACTTAACCTAAATCTACCCTATCTTGAGCTAGCTTGAGTTGCATTCGATCTTAAGGTCCTAAAAAATTAGTAGGCAAAGCAGTCGTAGAAAAAACATGAATCCATCAAAAGTATAATCCATAATCTCATATTCGTAATAGACAACCCCACCTCACCCACTAAATTGAGGTCTATTAGTATCTTTCAGACCATATACAAGGTGGTTTCCAAGCTCCTTGCCAATTGATTGAAAGGAATCCTCCTGAAAATTATTTTGGAGGAGCAGGTAGCATTTATCCCTAGCAAATCCATTTTAGGACATTGCCTTATGGGCCTTGAAATAATAAACAAACTCAGAACATCTATATCAAGGGTGGTCCTTATGGTCTTCAAGGTGGATATGGATCATGCTTATGGTAAGATGAGCTGGCGTAGCCTTGAAACCCCCTTTTCCTCATTGGGTTACCCTCCCAGTTTTGTAACTAGATTTTGCATTTCATTGAGTATCCCTAATTCTCCATCATCATCAATGCACAACAGTTGGAGTGGGTTATGGAAAAATGTGGCTTACGCCAGGGGTGCCCCCTTTTCCCCTACTTGTTAATTCTTTGCTTTGAACTTCTCTCCTTGGCTTTCCAACAACAGGCTCCATAGCTTGGCATATCTCTTTCTCAGGGAGGGCGTATGCTCTCCCACCTACTTTAAACTAATAATGTGTTCATTTTTGTAGGTGCCTCCATTGCCAATGTTAAAAGGATCCACTCAATTCTCCAACTATACTATGATTGGTTAGCGTAGAGGCTTAACCATAGAAAATCAGCTTTCTTATTTGGCAAGAGTACCCCCTACAGAAAGAAGTCCCATCTGACCAGATTTGTGGTATTCCACTAGGTCGAGGAATTGGAATACCTAAGCATCTCCTTGAAAATGGAAAATACCACCTCCGCCAATTTCAATGAGGTTCTTCAGAAGGATAGTTCTAAGACTCTAGCTTAGGGTAATAGGCATCTCTCCCTTACTGGTTGGACGACACTAATCAATGCTGCCTTATTGCCCATCATAATTTATAATGTCACCCATACGGACATCCATAGGTCTGTTCTTCAAAAACTTGAAAATATGGCTCGTAGTTTTCTTTGGGGATAAGAAAAGCACTTTTAGGGGACATTACTATATGGCCTTGGCTGATCTTTACAAGCCAAAATGTTTTGGCGGACTTGGATTCCATGCTACCTCTACTTAGACTGGACCACTTCATTTCCGTCTAGCTGGGATCTATTTTGATGATAGGGAGGCTTTAGCCAACAAGTTCTTTCATAAGAATTATTGGGATTCTCAATGGGATCATACCCAACAGCAAAATGACTATGTAGGATGGAAGCTTATTTGTGATGGGGCTAATAGTTTCAAGGTCAATATTTGATGGAAGGTAGGGGATGGCAGAGCGATTAATGTCCTGGAGCATGTCTGAATTAATGATAGGGCGTTTTGTAAGAGGCCAAGCTTTTATAGTGTTGAAATTTATAAAGATACTACTATGGACAGCCTGCTGAATTATGATAGCTCCTGTAATAGGGAGTTGTGGCTGGAACTATTTGGGATCAACCTAGTAAATCATATTGCTAGTATTATGAATAATGCTGATGATGATCACAAATCTGTTGACCTAATAAATAGACCCTTGGGCATTACTATTATGGCCCTGGCTTATTACTGGGATTTTCCTTTCTATCGCAACCCTATTGAGTCTATATATTAGTTTAGACTACACCTGAGGGAGAGTATATTCTGGTGGCATGTTTATAAAAATATTATTCCTATGAATGATTGGCTATGTTCTAGGTGGCTACATGCTAACTCCCTCTGCCCTTGGGGTTGTATTGAGGTGGAGGATCTTCATCATATTACTACAAGTTGTAAGGTCCCTCAAGAAATGTTGCACGTTCTATCCTAATGGTGAATTTTTCTTCTATGTTTTAGCTCACTGATGGTGCTCCAGGCTGGGCTCAAATAGTATAAAACTAGAGATGGTGGTTGGGCCCAATATTATTATTATATAGTCTATAAATGTTGGCACGTCCAAAATGCCAAGAAGCAAGGATTCCCCCATGGCATGCCGACCTCCATGGCTGCTATGATCTTTGGGGCAGTTTCCCGTCATGTCTTTAGTTCCTCTCTAGAGCTCTGAGGCACCACCCAGCCATATGGATATCTCCATTATCATCTTGAAGTACCCCCCCCCCCCCCCCCCCCCCCCCCCGCGCCGATTAGATCAAGGTGAATGTGGATGGTGCTTTATTGTGTTCCAACTGTGGTGGATTGGGCCTGGTAATCATTAATGTCAAGGGGAGTCTGCTCAAAGCCTTTTGGTTGGGTGATCGAGCACTGGGATAGCAAATAGGTAGAGCTCCAAGCTATTCTTCAAATTAATCTTGCTCCTAAGGATTGGATGTTTGATTATGCCAGGATCATCATTGAAGGGGAAAATCTTAGTGCCCTAACTTTTATTCAAGATTTTGTCGAGAAGAAGAAGTGGACTGCCTGGCTTGAGCTTGGGGAAGATCATAATTGGGTACATATGTTTCACAAAGTCTTATTCCAATATACACCATATGAATTTAGTGGTGCGACCTATTTTTGTGCCCAAAGGGTGATTACTTGTAGCTTTGATTGGAATTTTGTGGATAGGGAAAGGGTTTCTTTTGACTCTGGCTTTTATTATATCTTAGGAGTTTTTTGATAACCTAGAGGAGGATAAGATTATTTATGTTACCTTTTAAGGCCTTCTCTTCCATCTCTTTATCCTTTTGACTCTGCCTTAATGCATACTTTTCAAGGAACCCATAAACTTTGTCGGAACCTAAAAACTTTGGGAGGCTTTTATTTGTTTCATTCCATTTCTCTCACTAGAGTGCTTTAGAGAGAGATGCTCTAAGATGGTAAGAAAGATGGGTGGCCCTAGGTCACATCCTCCTAATAATAAAAGAGGCAACAAGGAGGTGCAAAGAGGTTATTACTGGAAGGTTCCTGACCATGATGCCTCGCAAGTGGTTACTAATCCACCACAGTTGGAAAACTCCACTAGAAATATTTATTCAGACAAATTGGCTGCTCCTAATAGCTCATGGTATCAAGTTACTTCCAATACTTATGCATTCCTCTTTTAGGCCAAGGAGGAAAACAACAGCGTGGATGTGAAGCCCAGCCAACTTTTTCCATCTAACACCATGGGACCAGATGAAGATACGCAAATAAGGTCACCTCCTCACTCAGTTTCTATGGAGCCTATTATGCCATGCTATATACCCGTCGAGTCAACTATGTCCAGCCCTAATGGTTGCACTTAAGGCAGATCGACCTCTAGTTTAACTTTTTCAGATGGGTCTTTCCCCTCAGCTTTTAAAAGATCTTTCACTCTAGCAGCTGGGAGGGAGTTTAACTTGAGCTATGTTGGCCAAGTCTAAGGCACCGTCCTTCAAGACAAATCTGCTCTTGATCATGCCCCAACTTCCCAGAGTCCTAGTAGCTTAGATAATGTTACAGACCATTTTAAGGAGGATATGGAAGCTTCAGATGATCAATTGGGTTCTCATACAGATATGGATGCAGACCAAATTTTGGATGCTCCCCTTTAGTCTGCCCTGTACCTTCAGATGCAAGGAGGTGTTCCTCCCAATGAGGAGATGCTGGAATTGCACAACAATTCTATCAAGTATTGCTCTTATGCTTTGATGGACCCTCCCGAACACCAAGTCCAGGGTCGCAGATAGCATGAGCCCTTTAAGGAAAGTCTATCACTCCCTTCCATCCTAGGTGGGGATGTTGCTCCTAGTGTGGGGGAACCTAAGTGGTTTAAGTGTCAACCATGTGCTTCCCTGTTCAAAAGAATTTCTCCCAGCTATATGTGTGAGGAGTCTCTAGATTCCTCCATCTCCCATTCTCCTGCTATAGGTTCTTTCATAATACTTGTATGTGGATTTGCCTCCAAGTCCTAGGAACCTGGGTAACTACAAGTTCAGCCTACTCCAGACCCCTCCTCGGCAGCTAGAGGGTCTTTCATTGGTCCTTTTGCCAGGAACATGTTATAATATGTTCTCTTTGGCAAGATAAATTGGGATGGCTTCATTTCTTTAGACATGATCTCCGTGGAACCCAAGAAATGTTGTTCAGGCAAACCTAAATACTCTAGACTGAGCCCTCATGGCTAAGCTCCTTATCAAGCGAGTGACATTCCCTACATCCTTAGTGAACTTAAATATTATTGGTACCACTATGAAGAGTTCCAAATTATCACCACTGCTCTAAACTTGCTCATTTGCATCTTCAAAAGTGTGGATGTGAGGGATGCAATCTTGATGAGAGGCCCATGGATCATTTTTGGCAACATCTTGGGGATTGACAGATGGAGTCCCAACTAATCCCCAAACTCCCTCTAGGTTCTTTATCCTCACATATTGATTCACCTTCCTCATCTTCCCCTTTCGTATTGGGAAAATACCAACTTCACTTATCTATCCAACATGTTGGGAGAGCCTTTATGGATGGATTTGTATATGAGTACCCGGGGTAGGTCCTCATATGCTAGAATTTGTGTGAGAATTGACCTCTCATAGCAACTATATTTGGGAGTTTTGATAAACAGTCTCCTTGGTCATTTCTTTCAAGGAGTCAAATATATGGAATATCCAATTTATGCATTGCCTGTGGTTCTCATAGGCACATAAATGACTGGTGGTCCTTCAAGGAAGCCCCCTAGACTCCCCTCCCCCTCCTCCATATTAACTAACCTTAAGCAAACTGACCCTCACCTCTGAGGCTTGTGATACCTCCTCAACACCTCCCACGCCCTGAGCATAGCCCCAATCTTCTGAATTGCCCACCCGTTAGCAGCAGCATGGACCTTAACGTGATGAGACTTCCCTTAGTGCTTAGAAACCTATTGCTAGGAAACATATGTTACGGATCTATGGTTCATGATTTTGATGATAGCAAACATTTCCTTTTTTTTTATACGATTGCCTTATGTACTAACGTTTCAGGACCACACGATCAAGACTGCAATTCAGAACCAGCTCAAGATTGGGTAGACTAGGTCTGTGTCAGTTTGTAATCTTTTTCTTTCTTGAGTCAATTGTATTGGGTGTGGGACCTGTTGCTTTGTAACATAGAAGTTTTCATGATGCTCCCATTAGGATTTCTGGTTTTGGTAACATCGGCCTGGACGATAGTCCTATCGGCCTGGCCGATCGGTCTAACACCAGAAACCCTAATTTAGGGCATCCTCATTAAGGCAGCCGTCTCTGATCGGCCTGGACGATACTTGTATCGGCCAGGACGATATGCTCAATTCAGAAAGAAATCAGCCGCCATAATCAGTTTAGGTATTCTTTATTTTAGGAAATCGGCCAGGACGATAATTCTATCGTCCGGGACGATCTAACTCAATCATGCCTAAATTGATCTGGTTTTATTTGGAAGGAATTAAATGCTGATTGATACGATCATATCGTTCAGGACGATCGTGAGATCGGCCTGGACGATCAAGACCAAATTTCAATCGGCCAGGACTGTTCCCAGGGCTGTGATCAGGACGATAGAGTTGGTTTTAAACTAATCGGCCCGGACGATCGTGAGATCGGCCAGGACGATGTAACCAATTTCCTTCTGATCGTCCCAGATCGTCCCGGGCTAATGAGCTGAAATTGAACCAATCGGCCAGGACGATATGCCTATCGGCCTGGACGATAATGTCGGCAACTTGCATTAATGAGCTCGTTTTGAGAGCCTCTATTTAAGCTATGGCAAGGCACTTTGTAAGTGTCTTTGGCAGCCATTGTAGCTTCGTTCTTGTGGGGGGAAACTTGAAGAGAAAGCTTGAAAGGGAGTGAGGAAAGGGTGGAGTTTGAGAGAGGGAGAAGATCCTGTGAGGGGGGACTCAAGGGAGTGTGGAGGGGGATCCACACGGTTGCTCCGGCAAGCTCGCACCTGAATACCGTCGGATTCAAGGCTTGTCTCGAGGTAAGTTCACCAAAGAAGAAGTCTCTTTGGTGTCAAAGGACCCGGCGACTCCGCCGCACCGGGGAAGGTGGAAGTGATTTTGTAAGGGCTTCTCCGCCTAGCCGTGGGGGCTAAAGGAGAGACACTTTTGTAGTGCAATACTTGGAGGGTGCCTCCAAGGAGTGGACGTAGGTCAAGGTTTGACCGAACCACTATAAATCCGGTGTGTTCTTTTCTTATTATCGCTTCCGCATTTATTTTAATTTCCGCACTGTGATTGTGGTGATTTGGATTGTGTTTTGGTTTTAAAGTTTTCCAATTCACCTCTCTCTTTAATTAGCTTGGGATTAAGTTCAAGAGGGCCTAACATCCCCATCGAACTTTCAAGTGGTATCAGAGCGGTTTTCATAAAATAAGTTTTTAAAAGCTTTTGAATTTCGATCCATGGCTAATTTTTCAAATCGCACTTTTTCGGAAGGTTATTCAATCACAACACCACCATTGTTTGAAAATATTTCATTTGATTTTTGGAAAACTCGCATGTCTATTTTCTTGCAATCGATTGATTTTCGCATGTGGCATATGATCTTAACTGGTTATTCATCACCATCTCAAATCATTAATGGAGTTAAAACTGACATTCCTTTTTATCAATGGAGTAAGGAAGAACGAATTGATGCTCAATTGAATGCAAAGGCCTTAAATTGCTTTTTCTGTGCGTTAAATTCTGAAGATTTTATGTCGGTATCCATGTGCACTTCTGGTAAGGAAATTTGGGATAAATTGCATATCGTATACGAAGGATCTAGTGAAATCAAGCAATCAAAGTTGAATTTCTTAATGCATGATTTTGAATTATTTTCCATGAAACCTTATGAAACAATTTTAGACATGTATACAAGGTTTATTCAAATTACTACATCATTGCATGCTTTAGGAAAAGAGATTTCAAATTTTGAAAAAGTTAACAAAATTCTTCGATGTTTATTGGATAAATTCGATGCTAAAGTAGTTGCTATATGTGAATCTAAAGATTTGAATGCGTATTCTATTGATAATTTAATTGGCTCACTAATTGCCTACGAGCAAGGATTGGGTCAAAGACTTTTGGATACAGGTGAAACGATCGTTTTAAAAGCTGAAGATACGGAAAGAGGACGTTTACTTGGTGACGATAACAATGAATTGTCATGCAAATTACAAAACTCACCAAGGCATAAGCAAAAGTTGAAAAGAGGTAAAGATGGTAAGAATGTCCATAGTTCTTCTGACATTGTTTGCTTTCAATGCAGGAAGCCTGGACATATGAAAAAAGAGTGCCCTAATTCAAGGATTTTTCCTACAAAAGAAAAGGGCAAGGGGAAGCAAATTTCAAACTGGAAAAATAATGAAAAACAAAAAATTTCTTGGGCAGATCTGGTCTCAGAAGCATCAGACCAGGAAAGAGACAATGGTTAATTTAGCCTTTTCATGTTTTTTTTGTTTTGTTTTTTTTTAGCTTTCGTTTTCTTTGTTTTGTTTTTTCTCTCTCTCTTTTGTTCTTGTTTTTCGTTCTCTTTTTCTCTCTTTCTTTTATCAGACACACACACTCACTTTTCTAAAAAGTGAAAATTTTACTTCTTTTTAAGAAATCTTTGGTAAAGTTGAGTTTGACGTCTCTAAAACTAGGTAGAGGAAGGAAACTCAGTTTTTTTTGTTTCCAATCTCTATTTCCTAAAAGGGTTATTTTTACTTTTGATTTAAAATCTTTTTCATATTTTAAATTGGTTTTTGAAACAATTTCTTTTCTCTCCCTACGCTTTATTTATCGCATAGGAATCTGTTGCAAATTGGTTGAATCTAATTCATAATTTTCTTAATCAAGAGAATCGTTCTATCACTAAGATGGGTTTACTTTTTATTTTTAAGATTTAAGAAAGGTAGCATATGCAAAAAATTGGCCAAAGATGCCAAAAATAAAAGATGCGCAAAGACGCCAAATTGAAAATATAGAATACACAAAGTGTATCAAAAGATGCGCAGTGCGCCAATCAATTGTCAAGAGGCATAAAATGAGCCCAAAATTTAATGCTTACCTTTCTTGTTTTATCTTAAAAGCTTAAGAAAACCCTTGGTACTTCGATACTTGGTTTTGAAAATCTTGATTCCTGACTCAAAAATTTTTGCATTGATCTTCTATTAGATATATTTTATGGAAGGAGTTTTTGAAAAATGATTGTTTCTTTCCAAAATTTATTTTATGATTTGGATATTGAATTAAAAAGTTTTTTGAACCTTTTTAAAGAAACTTGAGTTTTGGACTTTCTAAATCTGAATTTCCAACCTTTTCTGGACTATGCGTTGTCAATCCAATTTTACTAAGTTTTAAAATTAAGAGGTAACTTTCTCATTTTAAGAATTTTTTTTTCCTTTCTCTAGATTTTCTTTTACTGTGCCTTCTCTCTTTTTGATAATGTCAAAGGGGGAGAACGTAACGTAACTGTTTCATTTTTTTTCTTTTCAACTGTTTCATTTTTTTTTTCTTTTCAAAAAATTAAAAACAACAAAAAGAATTTTTTTATCTCCCTATTTTTTAAGGGTTATTCAAGTGAGGGGGAGTTTTGGAGAAATTTGTCTTTTTTTTGAAAATTCATTTATGAAGGTGTTTGCCATCATCAAAAATGGGGAGATTGTTACGGATCTATGGTTCATGATTTTGATGATAGCAAACATTTCCTTTTTTTTTATACGATTGCCTTATGTACTAACGTTTCAGGACCACACAATCAAGACTGCAATTCAGAACCAGCTCAAGATTGGGTAGACTAGGTTTGTGTCAGTTTGTAATCTTTTTCTTTCTTGAGTCAATTGTATTGGGTGTGGGACCTGTTGCTTTGTAACATAGAAGTTTTCATGATGCTCCCATTAGGATTTCTGGTTTTGGTAACATCGGCCTGGACGATAGTCCTATCGGCCTGGCCGATCGGTCTAACACCAGAAACCCTAATTTAGGGCATCCTCATTAAGGCAGCCGTCTCTGATCGGCCTGGACGATACTTGTATCGGCCAGGACGATATGCTCAATTCAGAAAGAAATCAGCCGCCATAATCAGTTTAGGTATTCTTTATTTTACGAAATCGGCCAGGACGATAATTCTATCGTCCGGGACGATCTAACTCAATCATGCCTAAATTGATCTGGTTTTATTTGGAAGGAATTAAATGCTGATTGATACGATCATATCGTTCAGGACGATCGTGAGATCGGCCTGGACGATCAAGACCAAATTTCAATCGGCCAGGACTGTTCCCAGGGCTGTGATCAGGACGATAGAGTTGGTTTTAAACTAATCGGCCCCGACGATCGTGAGATCGGCCAGGACGATGTAACCAATTTCCTTCTGATCGTCCCAGATCGTCCCGGGCTAATGAGCTGAAATTGAACCAATCGGCCAGGACGATATGCCTATCGGCCTGGACGATAATGTCGGCAACTTGCATTAATGAGCTCGTTTTGAGAGCCTCTATTTAAGCTATGGCAAGGCACTTTGTAAGTGTCTTTGGCAGCCATTGTAGCTTCGTTCTTGTGGGGGGAAACTTGAAGAGAAAGCTTGAAAGGGAGTGAGGAAAGGGTGGAGTTTGAGAGAGGGAGAAGATCCTGTGAGGGGGGACTCAAGGGAGTGTGGAGGGGGATCCACACGGTTGCTCCGGCAAGCTCGCACCTGAATACCGTCGGATTCAAGGCTTGTCTCGAGGTAAGTTCACCAAAGAAGAAGTCTCTTTGGTGTCAAAGGACCCGGCGACTCCGCCGCACCGGGGAAGGTGGAAGTGATTTTGTAAGGGCTTCTCCGCCTAGCCGTGGGGGCTAAAGGAGAGACACTTTTGTAGTGCAATACTTGGAGGGTGCCTCCAAGGAGTGGACGTAGGTCAAGGTTTGACCGAACCACTATAAATCCGGTGTGTTCTTTTCTTATTATCGCTTCCGCATTTATTTTAATTTCCGCACTGTGATTGTGGTGATTTGGATTGTGTTTTGGTTTTAAAGTTTTCCAATTCACCTCTCTCTTTAATTAGCTTGGGATTAAGTTCAAGAGGGCCTAACATCCCCATCGAACTTTCAACATAGAGGCAAGTAGAATGCCAATAAGGATCAACCCATTAGCCACCAATCATCACAGTCGTCCTTCTTATTCTCGATAGGCCAGGTTCATCACATAGAGGGCACTTCAACTAGGATCCTTAACCTTCATAAGGAGAAACCTTGGGTCTCTAGTGCCCATTTCACTAGAGAATCCTTCATCTTGGGCCTATTACCACATCTCCCTAGAAGAGGAAGAAGCCCTCTATAGAGTTTACAGGAGGAGTCTTGGTCCCCTCAAGTGGTCAACATGCTGACCACTTCTTTTGGTATGTCATGGGTACTATTAGATAGTTAGACCTCTACTGGAGCATTGGTACACCTTTTAGCCCTTGTGGCTGTTATTAAACCTTTATTGGTGCCACTCCCCTCTTGAGTGGTATTCTTACTTTCCTACTAGTACACATCAAAAACCCATAAAGGGGCACTACTTCTCACTTGAGGGGGTCCTTTTTTTGGTTCATTTAGTTTATTCCCTTATCGATAGTTGTGTATGGAATGATCTTAATTTTGTAGCCTTCCCCCCCCCCCCCCCTTTTTTTTATTTTGGGGGAAGTATGCTCTTCTTCCTACAATAGTTTGTACTTTTTCATTTCTTTTAATATATGTAAAGTTGAACTTTCAAGGAACCCAAAAATTTGGCGCGGGGGGGGGGGGGGGGGGGGGGGGGGGGGGTTCATTTGTTCCATTCCACTTCTCTCACTAGAGTGGTTTTAGAGAAAGATGCTCTAGGATGGAAAGAGGGGATTTTTTAAGGTCACCTTCTCTAAATGGTTGAAGAGACAATATGAAATATAAGAAACCTGAGTCCACACAAGTGGTGGATGAACCCGACGACTAGGTGGAGGCGTCTCACCCTATTATGAAAGATGGGATGAAGGTTTGGATTACTGCACCTAACAACTCTTGGGGTGCTATGGTGGCACAATATCAGGCCCTGATCCGACGGGCCATGAGGAGGGCAATTCATCGGACGAATCCCTTGGTGGCTTCTAGCAGTCCTCCTCGCCTGCTTTGGCTCCCATGGATGTTATTAGTACATGTAACATTGAATCCAGTTTAGTGGACAAGAAAGAAGACTTGGGTGAGCCATCAAACCAACTCGAACACTCTAAGGACCTAAAGGATATCGGATGCAGCTCCTCCGGTGATTACACAGATTCCCCATTAAAATCTTCCACGTCGCCCCACCAGGGTTGTGTAGGCTCTGTTGTGTTGGCTCGGTTTCCTCCATCAGCTTAGGAAGGTGCCTCTCACGTAGGCTCTTGTAGTCGAATGTCTCCCCCAAAGTCTTGAGTAATGGAATAGTACTTTATCTTTGTGGTGGATGCAAAATTCTTTCCCCCAAAAATCCTTTCTAGAAGTATGGGTGATAGGATAAGTCACCATACCACAGAACTGACAGATACTGGTTCCTGCATGTTTTTCCCATCTCGTGTTGCATGTTTTACACCTGCTCGGACCGAGGGGACTTACCAACCTCCCTTGTTTGCCTCCTCCACTCTTGTACTTTCTCTCCTATTAGTTGTGTCAATGTTAAACATATGCAATTCTGACTCTCCCAACGACAACCCCATGGATATTCCTCCTTATACTCCCAGTGACATCTCCGATCTGATGGACTCCGAATAAACTTTCGATGGATCTACATCCCATTCTGTGTGTATGGAGGACCACCTCTCCTCTTATATCCATATTTCTAACCTTGAGAGAGAACGTATCCCTGACCCTCCCCGTCTATCTCTAGCTGGGAAGCCTCCCCTTTCCAGTGCTACCACCATGACTCAACCCCAGCTTTGGTGCTCTATTCTCCCTCTCGAGGTCCCTTTCCCTCTCCCTCCTAGAGCCCTCCCACTTTGGCCTCCTCGCCTCAGGCTCCTCTAAGTTTGACTCCTACTCCCATTGCAAGCTCGAGGTCCTCATCATCCTCCTCCTCACTACCCTTGCGGATGGTTCAATCTAAGCCATTTACTTCAAATTATCTATAATAAATGCTATTAATGATGCTTGACACTCTTTCCTTCACTGACGATGTTGGAAAGAAGCCATGCATGAAAACACTAAAAAGCTCATGAGAGCACTTGTAGCCGAGCTAGTTAGTCATTGAGTACCTTTTTCTTATCTCCTTCCTGAGCTTAAGAGACAGTGGTACCTATTTGGTGAGTTTTAATTAGTCACCACTGGACCTTCCTCCTTCATATGTATCTTTTATACCTTTGTATCTCTCGATGGGGTCTTACAAGGTGAACCTTAGATTGTTGTCAGGAGTCTTCTCGGAATGGTTTGCTGGACCCCTAACTATTCCCCCAACTCTCTGGTCGGTCTCTACTCTACTATTTGGGTGTGAATCCCTTAGCTTCCCTGACTGTATTGGTACGTCGCCAACTTGACTTGTATATCTAACTTTATTTGTGAACCCCCTAGTTAGACACGCACAAAAGCATGTGGGGCCAATAATCCTTTGCATGGATGTGCTTTGGGTTTGATCTCTCCAAAACACTTATCCACAACATCTAGATCAAAGGGGTATAGGTAAGATTTTTTCAAAAAATTTAGTACTATGGTCTACTTAATTTCTACTTTACTTTTGGACTTATTGGTCATATCGTTGATTGCTACCACTCTTATTGGGTTAACCCACCTATTTGTCCACGCAAATAGTCTTCCCCGTCTGCTTCTTTTGCCTCTGCTTAAGCAGGGCCATCTGCTCACCTAGTTTACCCCCAATCTGATGCTCTTTATCATCCATCTAGGCCCCCTCCATGGCCTATCCTAGGCCCCATATACATTACCTCAAAAGATCACCCACCCTCCGGCTCTCACGCCCCACCCCACGAACATCCTAGGGAGCTAGGCAACATGAATATTATCAAACATAAGTATTTCCCTCGAAAGAAAAAAACACCAAGACTCAAACTCCTACCCCGTACTCCCCATCTCCTGTAGTTACATTTAAGGCTTTCTAGGTAACTCCAATGCAGTAACCCCCCCCCCCCCCACCTCTCTAATACTTAAACCATTCAAAGTAGAAGAAGACCCTTCCAAGAGTATCGTACCTAAAAAGAACTTTTGTAGTTGGGCCCTATAACGGGCCCCCCTAAAAAAGAAGAAGGGGGAGGGGGTGGGGGGGGGAGGGGGGGGGGGGGTGTGGGGGGGTAGAAGAATGTACCAGCAGGGTCATCATCCCCTTGAGTTAACAATGGGTGCCCCTTCTTCTTTTTTGGATGTAGATTAGCTGGTTGGGATTAGGCTGGATTGTTGAGGCACTAGGATCCTCCCCTATCACTGCGACAAGTTTATTACTTTATTTTGCATCCCCCACCCTAACTGCCCACCTCCGGTTCCCCTCCTGGAGGCTCTTGCATCTGGCACTAGGTGGTTCCCCCCTCTACAACATGGATGTTCATTTTTTATATCTTTTTGTTGTTATTTTGTTGGCCTTTTGTTCCATAGTGCCTTTTGTATGGCCCACATTTATACTTTCTAATATGTATAATGTTGCGGATCTATGGTTTATGATTTTGATGATAGCAAACATTCCTTTTTTCTCTACGATTGCCTTATGTACTAACGTTTCAGGTTCACACGATCGGACAAAATTTTGGAATTAGCTCAAGTTTGGGTAGACTAGGTCTGAGTCAGTTTGTAATCTTTTTTTTTTTCTTGATTCTGTTGTATTTGGTGTGGGACCTGTTATTTTGTAACTTGGAAGATTTTCTGTTTTTCCCTAAAAGATTTCTATCTTTGGTAATATCGACCGGGACGATATTTATATCGTCCTGGACGATATGTCCAAAAACAGAAACCCTATTTAGGGCATCCTCATTAAGGCAGCCGTCATATTCATATCGGCCTGGACGATATTCTCAATTCAGAAAGAATCAGCCGCCATAATCAGTTTAGGTATTCTTTATTTTAGGAATTCGGCCAGGACGATATTCCTATCGTCCAGGACGATCTAAGTCAATTATACCTAAATTGATCTAGTAGTATTTGGAAATCATTAATGGCTGATTGATACGATCACATCGTTCGGGACGATCTTATGATCGTCCAGGATGATGGCCTAGACGATTGACTTCATCCAGCACCAATTCAGGGCGATGATCAGGACGATTGAAATCGGTTTTAAACTAATCGGCCCGGACGATAGTGATATCGGCCAGGATGACATAACCAATTTTCTTCTGATCGTCCCAAATCATCTCGGGATGATGAGCTGAATTTTTACTGATCGGCCAGGACGATATGCCTATCGTCCTGGACGATAATGGCAGCAACTTGTATTAATGAGCTCTTTTTGAGAGCTTCTATTTAAGCTATTGCAAGGCACTTTTTAAGTGTCTTTGGCAGCAATTGTAGCTTCATTCTTGTGGGGGAAACTTGAAGAGAAAGCTTGAAAGGGAGTGAGGACAGGGTGGAGTTTGAGAGAGGAGAAGATCCTGTGAGGGGGGACTCAAGGGAGTGTGGTGGGGGATCCACACGGTTGCTCCGGCAAGCTCGCACCTGAATACCGTTGGATTCCAGGCTTGTCACGAGGGAAGATCACCAAAGAAGTTTTTCAAGTGGTCTCAGAGCACTTTCTAGTGTCATCTGAGCTCTTTCAAGTGGTATCAGAGTGGGATTCATAAAATAAGTTTTTAAAAGCTTTTGAATTTTTTGATCCATGGCTAAATGTAATGTTGCGGAAGGTTATTCTATCACCAGACCTCCTTTATTTGAAAATATGTCATTTGATTTTTGGATAACTCACATGTCTATTTTCTTGCAATCGATAGATTTTCGTATGTGGCATATGATTTTAAATGGTTATTCTTCACCGTCACGAGTTTTAGATGGAATTAAAATTGATATTCCTTTTAATCAATGGAGTAAGGAAGAACAACTGAATGCTCAACGGAATGCAAAGTCTTTAAAAAGCTTTTTCTGTGCTTAAAATTCTGATGATTTTATGTTAGTATCCACGTGCACTACCGGTAAGGAAGTTTGGGATAAATTGCACACCATATACGAAGGCACTAGTGAAATCAAGCAATCCAAGTTGAATTTGTTAATGCATGATTTTGAATTATTTTCCATAAAACCTTTTGAAATGATCTTAGACATGTATACCAGATTCATTCAAATTGTAAACTCATTGCATGCTTTAGGAAAAGATTTTTCAAATTTTGAAAAAGTTAACAAAATTCTTTGATGTCTACTAGAGAAATTTGATTCTAAAGTTGTTACTATTTGTGAATCTAAAGATTTGAATTTATATTATATTGATAAATTGATTCGCTCACTCATTGCCCACGAGCAAAGTTTGGGTCAAAGACTTTTGGATGCAGGTGAAACAATCGTTCTAAAAGCTGAAGATACGGAAAGAAGAAGCTTAGTTGGTGACCATAGCAATAACTTTTCAAGCAAATCACAAAGCTCACCAAAGCATATGAAAAAGTAGAAAAAAGATAAAAATGGTAAGGATGTTAATATTTCCTCTGACGTTATTTGTTTTCGATGCAGGAAACATGGACATATGAAAAATGAGTGTCCTTATTTAAGAATTTTTCATACAAAAGAAAAGGGTAAGGCGAAGCTAAATTTAAACTGGGGAAATAATGAAAAGCAAAAAATCTCATGGGCGGATCTGGTCTCTGAAGCATCAGACCAGGAAAGAGATAATGGTTAAATGCCTTATTTGTGTCTTTCTTTTTGGTTTTCATTTTTTTTTTGTTTTTTTCTTTTTTTTTTTCATGTTTTTTTTTCGTTAAATTTTTTCTCTCATCAACACACACATTCACTTTTCTAAAAATGAAAAATATACTTCCTGATTTTTCTTGAAATCTTTGGTGAGTTGTGTTTGACTTCTCTAAAACAGTCAAAGGAAGGAAACTCACTTATTTTTAACTCTTAATCTCTATTTTCTAAAAGAGGTTATCCTACTTTTGATTTAAATTTTTTTCATCTTTTAAATTGGTTTTTGAAACAAATTTTTTTATCTCCCTACGTTTTATTTATCGCATAGGAATCTTTTGCATGTTTTTGAATTTAACTCATACTTTTCTTAATCAAGCAATTCACTTTCTCACTAAGATGGGTTTTCCTTTATTTTTAATAATTAAGAAAGGAAGCATATTCAAAAAATTGGCCAATAATGCCAAAAATAAGAGATGCACAAAGACGCCAAATTGAAAATATAGAATTCACAAAGTGTATCAAAAGATGCACAGTGCGCCAACCAATTATCAAGAGGCATAAAATGAGCCCACAAAGTTAATGCTTACCATTCTTGTACTTCTTAAAAAGCTTAAGAAAACCCTTGATACTTTCGATACTTGAGTTTGAAAATCTTGATTCTTGATTCAAAAATTTATGCATTGATCTTCTATTAGATATATTTTATGAAGGAGTTTTTGAAAAATTATTGTTTCTTTCTCTAATTTATTTCTTGATTTAGATCTTGAATTAAAAATTTTTTTTGCCTTTTTACAGAACTTGAGTTTGGATTATCAATTTCTGAGTTTATAACCTTTTCTGGGCCATGCATTGTCAAATCCGATTCTACTATGATTTTGATTAAAACCAAGAGGTAACTTTATCATTTTAAGAATATTTTGTTTTCTCACTAAATCAGGGAACATTCTTTATGTTTTATTTTTTCATACCTCCTCTCTTTTTGATAATGTCAAAGGGGGAGAACGTATTGTTGAATTTGTATCCTTTTTTTTTCTTTCTTTTCAAAAATTTGAAAACATTAAAAATATTTTTATCTCCCCTATTCTTTTTTTTAAATGTGTTATTCTTATGAGGGGGAGATTAGGAAGAGTATTTACTTTTTTGAAAATTCAAATTGAAAGTTTTGCTATCATCAAAAAGGGGGAGATTATTGCGGATCTATGGTTTATGATTTTGATGATAGCAAACATTCCTTTTTCTCTACGATTTCCTTATGTACTAACGTTTCAGGTTCACACGATCGTACTATATTTTGGAATCAGCTCAAATTTGGGTAGACTAGGTCTGAGTCAGTTTGTAATCTTTTTTCTTTTCTTGAGTCTGTTGTATTTGGTGTAGGACCTGTTGTTTTGTAACTTGGAAGATTTCCTGTTTTTCCCTAAAAGATTTCTAACTTTGGTAATATCAGCCGGGATGATATTTATATCGTCCTGGACGATATGTCCAAAAACAGAAACCCTATTTAGGGCATCCTCATTAAGGCAGCCATCAAATTCATATCAGCCTGGACGATACTTGTATCGGCCAGGATGATATTCTTAATTTAGAAAGAATCAGCCGCCATAATCAGTTTAGGTATTCTTTATTTTAGGAAATCGGCCAGGACGATATTCTTATCATCAGAACGATCTAACTAAATTATACCTAAATTGATCTAATAGTATTTGGAAATCATTAATGGCTGATTGATACGATCACATCGTCCGGGATGATCATATGATCAGCCAGGACGATGGCCTGGACGATTGACTTCGGCCAGCATCAATTCAGGGCGATGATCAGGACGATTGAAATCAGTTTTAAATAAATTGGCCCGGACGATCGTGATATCGGCCAGGACGATATAACCAATTTTCTTCTGATCGTCCCAAATAGTCCCGGGCTAATGAGCTGAATTTGTACTGATCAGCCAGGACGATATGCCTATCGTCCTGGATGATAATGGTGAAAACTTGCATTAATGAGCTCGTTTTGAGAGCTTCTATTTAAGTAATGGCAAGGCACTTTGTAATTGTTTTTGGCAGCCATTGTAGCTTCGTTCTTATGGGGGAAACTTGAAGAGAAAGCTTGAAAGGGAGTGAGGAAAGGGTGGGGTTTGAGAGAGGGAGAAGATCCTGTGAGGGGGGACAAAAGGGTGTGTGGTGGGGGATCCACACGGTTGCTCCGGCAAGCTCGCACCTGAATACCGTTGGATTCAAGGCTTGTCTCGAGAGAAGTTCACAAAAGAAGAAGTTCTCTTTGGTGTCAAAAGGACCTGGTGACTCCGCTGCACCGGGGAAGGTGGAAGTGATTTTGTAAGGGCTTCTCCGCATAGCTGTGGGGGCTAAAGGAGAGACACTTTTGTAGTGCAATACTTGGAGGGTGCCTCCAAGAAGTGGACGTAGGTCAAGGTTTGACCGAACCACTATAAAACCGGTGTTTTTTTCTTATTATTGCTTTCGTATTATTTAATTTCTGCACTTTGATTTCTGTGGTGATTTTGGTTTGAGTTTTATCTTTGGTGTTAAAGTTATCCAATTCACCTCTTCTCTTTGCTAGCCTTGGGCCAGTTCATGAGGGCTTAACATCCCTAACAAACTTTCAAGTGGTCTAAGAGCACTTTATAGTGTCATCTATGCTCTTTCATATAATGCCATATATTTTTAAGGAACCAAAAAACTTTTAGGAAAAAAATTAAAAAAAAAATTAAGGGGTCCAAAAATATTGCAAGGCTTTTCATTTATTACATTACATTTCTCTTGCTAGAGTGGCTTTAGAGATAGATGCATTGGAATGGTTAGAGGGGGTGGCCCTATGTCACCTCTAACAAATGGTGGTGTGGTGGAAAGAAGAAGGAGAAACAACAAGCTAACTAATGGAAAGTGCTATCTATGACGACCCCGCTGATGGTGCTCAGCCGGTAGCAGCTACTAGGTGAACCCTTCCAGATCGCTTGGGATTGGGTTATTTTTTTGCCTCTTCCATCAAAGGCACATCCCTGAATGACTCAGGACTTTATCCACCAAGGTAAGGAAACAAAATGCAAAGCGGCAAAGGCTCTGGCTCCCAACAGCTCGATGTCTACTATATGGGGTGTGCAAACCATATATTTTACCCCATTTAAAGGTAAGTTCACTTGCATGATCATTACTCTGATTATAAAGACCTCACATCCCTTAGCAATTTGGGAGCTCAGCATGAGCTCTATCATCATGTCCCATCCGGGTAGCCTTGACCAAAGCATCAGACTTGCTAAGATGGATGGCTCTGGCCATGTGCAATCTTGCACACTTGGTAGTTAATGTTCCTTGGAAAATGGTTATGATTGGGGAGATGGCTTGGAAAATGTAACGGATTAGTCAGAAGGAGGCTCCAAATCTTGTATAGATATGAATGATGACTGGCACACTGTGTTTATCCATCACCCTAAGCTAATTGGGAAGGCCACCTAATCTAATAAAATGTTGTAATCAAGTGGCAATTATTCTGAATACTACTCATATGCTTCCATGGTGCCTCCCAATCCTCTAGACTAGGGTTTTTTAGGTCTGAGCTGCCATGTCGTGGACAACAAGTCCCCTTCAAGGTTCGCACCCCAACTGCTCACATCTTTTATGGGGACTTCACTCCCAATGTTAGGAAGAATGATGGTTTTGTATGTGGCCATAGTACATCCCTAGTTGAGAAGGATTCCCTTAGCCTTAGGTGTTTCCTCTCCTTGATACAACAACTTCCTAGTAATTTGCTACAGGATCATGCCCACAAGGTGCTTGTGTTAATGCTCCAAGGAGCAAAAATTTTTCTTGGCCTCTAGCACAACCCACACAAGCTCCCCCCATGCCTCCCACTAGACTACCCACTGGCCCTTTGCTTAGAGTAATGTGTAGTATGTTTCATTGGAAAAAATGATAAGAGAATGTTTTTTACAAAGGATGGGATTTCCATGGAACCTGAAATGGACTCAATTAATGAAAACATGGCCTAGTTGGATACAAATCTTGTAGCAAAGTTAATTTGACAAAGTGTTTCTTTTCCCTTTCTCCTGAATGTGCTTAAGCGAAGATGGTATTGTGGGATCCAAAAATTCAGCCCAGGCCCTTGTGGACCCCGGTCTACTTAGTAAAAGGAGGTAGTCAACCGAACATGACAAAAAGATCCTTATAAGTAACCATAGGTTTCATCGTCTAAGGGTACCGTGTAAACCTGGGGTAGATGTTTATATAACGGGAAAAATTTGAATCCACCTTAGCTAACACGGGGCTTTATGCCCTATCGATTATATCCTATTGCTTCATGTCTCAAGGGTTTGGTGCCACTAAGGAACATATTGTCTCTGGACACAAGTATTATCTCATGGTGCCATTTGGTTTCAAAACCACACGGTTCGGAGGGCCCTGGGTCATAACTATTTATCCTGCGGTGCCATTTGGCTACAAAACTGCCAGTCAGAGGGCACGTGCCACGTACTGACTGGTTGGAGATTAATTAAGATTGGATCCTAGTGATATTTTTTGCTAGGCATTAGATTTTTCTTTAAGCGCTTGAATGGTTTAATTTTGATTTCAAATATTCAAATTTGTTTTTTTATGGAGTTTTGGCTATTCATGGGTATTTGGGTGGAGGTTTGAATGTTTTAATCACCCCTTTGGTTGAAATTGTGACTTTGAGGTCACTATTATTGACTAAACCTTATTGACCCTATTAACTTGCCAATAGGGGATCGCGTTCACTAGCATTGTGACTTTGTTAATGAATTTTCTTTTCGAAGGCCTTGAAGGCATTATATGAACGTATCAAATAGATATTCTGGCTGACACCTTAATCATATATTTGTTTGATAGTTTGAGCCATGTCGACTCCCATCTATCCACAAAGAGGAATAAGGCTCGAACAATGTTCATTTATGGACTTACGTAGCATCGCTAAGCATCACATGTGTTCCTAAAACACACTTCTTGGAGCCCATGCAGATGTGATTACTCATGCCCTTCTATGTACCTATGTGTATACATATTATAGTGCATGTGCGGGGGTCATTTGGTCATTATCTTAAAATATTTGGTTTTGATCAGTTATGTAGGTGATCAATATTTGGGAGCTTGTACATGTAACCCATCATCCCCCTTTACTTGTAGGAGGAGCTAAGGTTCTTTTCGTAAATTTGTATTCTTTGTTTGTGGACAATATGATGCATTTGTATAAAAAATTATCATAACAATTATATGTCAGCCCTCACTGTTAGCAAAAAACTAACACATTCTTCCATGATTGGTTTATATTGATTGTAAGGGACTTCCACATCCTCTTGCATATCTATTGTAAATTCCACACACATCAAAATCAAGTGATGTTGGTTGCATGAGAAATATATTTGCCTTAACCTTTCGAATACATCTTTCATCAATAGTTTATTGTATGTTGAATCCCTCTGCTACTTGTAAATATTGGCTAATGAGGTATGTTAATGTTCGTTACATATCAACTTCCTTCACCTCTGAGGTACTTGTGCATTTGCTGAATACTTAGTTGGTAAGGATGTCTTTATAGTTTTTGTATGCCCACTATCATCATTTGCATGCAAATTAATATGCTCATTTGAATTTTTCCATTCACTGTTGGTTAAATTACATTTATAGCCAACACCTTCAAGCTAATTTGTAAGGTAGATAATGAATCATTATATCCATTAAATGTTCACTGCTATCACTTACAATGATTTACTGCGTTGAATGCAGCTTATTACATTCACTATTGATTTCCTTGCATTATGAATAGATCATCATATTGTAAATCATCTGATTCATGCTTATAGATAATTCAAATTCATTAAATGCTTCTTTTCATTTGCACAGGTAACAAAAACTATCTTTTACAAAATGGCTATCTATGGTAGTATGCTCGATATCCTCTCCACAACCTTCTTAGGTTTATTTGTAGATTAAGTATTGCTTGTATCAGAATTCTATTCCTTCATTTATTTAACTCTAAAGTCAGCTTTTGTATGCATGATTAATCTTCAATACTTTTTGGTTAGCCTACGGGAGCAAGGATCAGAAAAGGAAAAGTGTGGGAAAAGATATGGTTTTGTTTAGCAAGGAGAAGATAGAGGTATAGCTGCTCTTTGGAATTGTGGGGTGTGAACGGAGGTGGGAAAAGTAGGAGAAATGGAGGTAAGGGGATTGATCAGATGTTTTTTTTTTTTTTTGGAAGTCAAAGGAGGCGCTTTTGACCGGTTTAAGAAGTGGAGATTGAAGGGCAAATTTAGTGTGGTTATGACGGGGCACTTTAATATTTTTTCAAAAACTAAATAGGGAGAGGCTCTCAGATGCCTTATTTTAATGAAGAGTAAGGAGCTGCACTTGAGATGAGACCAGCTGTGATGGAAGATAGATGGAAGTGACATTAATTTGACAAACCAAGTAATATTCAATTGAGTATTTATCGCTATTTAGTAATCTGGCTTTGATATGCCATTAATAAGTTAATCCAAAATGGCAGCCATCACTTAATTAGTCTAGAAATTGCTTTGATAATTTGTTGCCCTTGATCTGTATATTGACTATCTTATTTAACGTATTGAATTTGTTAAATATCAAAAATAAATAAATAAATTGTTGATTTAGGGTATTGTCGACATTTTGGTCGTAACGACGTAGTCCATTTCGTGATTAGACGTCCTTTGAGCAACGTCGAGGCTAATTTCTTCAAAATATGTGTTATCACTTTTGAACCACCTCGATTTGCATGAAAAACCTCAATTAAACAAACTTACAGTGTATTTAGGGTATTATTGATGTTCCGATTGCAACGACATAGTTTGTTTTGCGAACATACATCATTTAGGCTACATTGAGGCATAATTACCATGAAATATGTGTTATTGCATTGGGATCACCTCGATTTCTGTGTTTGATATTTTCTAAAGAAATTGGTAGTCAATTTCGAATATTGATGGTGTTCTGAACAGAGTGACAAAGTCCGTTGATTAGTAGGACATCATTTGGGTAACATCGAGCACCCTTTTCAATAAGTTTTATGCTTTGTCTCAATATCCAAATCGAACCCCTCGCATGCCATCAATTTGTCAAATTGAATGTCTTTTTTAGGTATTCTATGATATTTGGGATGTTTTGAACATAATAACGAAATCCGTTTTGCGATCAGACTTCATTTGAGCAATGTCGAGGCCTATTCTCCTCAATATGCATGTTTTGTCTCAAAATTCATGTTACCACTTCGAATGCTTCAAATTGAATATAAAAAAATGTAGTTATTGTGTATTTATGTTATTCTGGTTGAAATGACAAAATTCATTTTACAAACGGACATTATTTTGGGCAGCAATGAGGCTAATTTTCCTTAAAATTCATGTTGTTACGTCGAGATCCATGCCACCAATTTTGATGCTTTAAATTGAATAAACAAAATGTAGTTTTAAAAGATTAAGAAAAATCTAGATGAAATGACAAAGTCTATTTGTCTATCCGATGTCTTTTGATCAGCTTATTAATTTAATTTTGGGTGTGAGTCATTCCTTTTGATTGTCTCCATTTGGATGTCATGCTAAATATCTTTCGTAGTTTGTCTCCATTTATATAAATGGATATTATTGCTCAAGAGTTAAGTGTTAAGCTTGAACATCTTACAACTCAACTAATAATGGTTTTTTGAGTCCAAAGCTCCTATCATAACTTTTATATTTAGTGTTGAGTAGACTTTTGATGCTGGATTCTTTTGATAAAAGTGAGAGTTCCCTCCATCCTAACATTGTTCTTTGACATACTTGATGAAAGAGTTTTTCCTGAATTATACTTTTTGATTTATCAGGATTTGAATTTAATTTCTCCCTTATGATCCTTGCTTTGGTGGGCTTGATGGAGGAGTAAATACTAATGACAAAAACCCTTTAGGTTTACAATAAGTCGATAATGAAAAGTCAGTATTCCAGAGCTTTATGCGTAGCACTTATTGATGATGAAAATCCTATTAGTTCATCTTTAAGCTTTTCATGAACTTTAGGATAATTTGTTTTGTCCTTTTCTTTATGCTTTTGCTGGACTTACTAAAAAAAAACTTCTTCCATCCTCTCTTCATGCTATATGGGTTTTTTGAAGGATTTATAGGTTTAAGATTCAATTGATAGTACCAAATATGGATAGTATCTTGATCCTTAACCTCTGAGGATAATTTAATCTGAGCAACTTGAGTTCATCAGATCGGGTAGTCATCTGGTTGTTGAAATAGGGGTTCCTCTACTATGGCCTTTCTTATGGCGTCTTCAGTAAATGGAGCTATGAGCGATTCGACCATATTTAGCCTTGTTGGATCTAGCCTCTTACACTCATTCAGACTTTAGACTTAAGCTATGGGAGATACATTTCACAATACAAAATCTACTAAAGTTGGCAGATTTAAAGTCATAGTTTGTGGTTGCAGATTTGGTGCAAATGTACATTCGATAATTGTTCACGACTGCTCCTTTCAACCTCAACTTTCATCCTCTACTTAACTAGGAGAATTTGGCAGATTACATGGTTCTGTCATCCTGGGCCATCATGAACCCTTGTCTACTTAGTCAAAGGAGGTAGCCGGCCCAACCTGACAGAAGGATCCTTACTGGTAACCATGGGTTGCATTATCTAAGGGTATCTTATAGACTTGGGGTGAATGTTTATCTAAAGGGATAAATTTTAATCCACCTTAGCTAATAGAGGTCTTTATGTCTTATCAATTATATCATATTTATTCATGTCTCAAGGATTTGATGCAATTAAGGAACATATTGGCTCTAGTCATAACTGCTATCTCGTTATGCCATTTGGTAGTAAAATAACTCAATTCAGTGGGCCCCATGTCATAACCATTTATCTTGTTGTGCCATTTGTTAGTAAAATATCCTATTAGAGGAGATGTACCACATCCTTACTGGCAGGAGATTATTTCAGAATGGATCCTAATGATATTTTCAACTATGCATTAGCTCTATAAAAGCTGAAGTAAATTTGATTTTGTCTACCTTGGTAAATTGTTGGGGAGGATGGATGGATTTTTCTTTAAGAGCTTGAATGGTTGAATTTTTATTTTAAATATTTAGTTTTGATATTTTGTGGAGTTTTTCATTTTCATGGGTATTTGGGTGGAACTTTTAATGTTGGATCACCCCTTTGGTTGAGATCCACATTCAACACGGCCATCATCAGGGTTACTTTGAGGTCACATTCATTGACTAAACCTTATCGACCTTATTAACTTTCCTATAGGGGATCGGGTTCATCAGCATTATGACTTTGTTAATGAATTTTCTTGGTTGAAGGCCTTGAAGGCCTTATATGAACATATCAAATAGATTTTTGGGTTGACACCTTGATCATATATTAGTTTCATAATTCAATTCATGTTTATTCGTATGTATTCATATAGAAGGATCGAGCTAGAACAACATTCATTTATTGACCCGCATAAGATCCTAGCATCATGTGTGTTCCTAACACATGCTCATTGGGCCCTATACAGGTGTGATTACACATGCCCTTATGTGTACCTATGTATATACATATTACAGTGCATGTTTGAGTGTGTGTGTGTGTGTGTGTGGGAGCTTGTACATGTAACTTATCCTCCCTCTTTACTTATAGGAGAGGCTAGAGTTCTTTTTGTATATTTGTCTTGTTTGTTTGTTGAAAATATGATGCATTCTTATAAATGAATTATCATAATCATTGCATATACGCCCTCAGTATTCACAGAGAACTGTCATATTCTGCCGCGAGTGGTTGATATTGATTGTAAGGGACTTCCACATCCTCTTGCATGGTTCTTCCAAATTCCACACACATCAAAATCAAGTAACGTTGGTTACAAGAGAACTATATTTTCTTAGACCTTTCAAATACACCTTTCATCAACAGTTTATCATATGTTGAATCCTTCAGCTGCTTGTAAATATTAGCAAGTGAGGTATCATAATGTTCTAACATACAACTACCTTCACCTTGAGCAACTTCTGCATTTGATGAATACTTGGTTGGTTAGGATGTCATTGTAGTTAATATATGCCTACTATCGTCATTTGCAAGTTGGTCAATAAGCTCATTTGAATTTTTCCATTGACTACTGGTTAAATTACATTCATTGCCAACACCTTCATGCTAATTTGTAAGTTAGCTAATGAATGATTATATCTGTTGAATGTTCATTGCTATAACTTGCAATGATTTAGTGCGTTGCATGCAGCTCGTACATTCACTATGGATTTCCTTGTGTTATGAATATATCATCGTATTCTGAATCCTCTTATTCATGCTTATAGGTAATTTACATTCATTAAATTCTTTAATTCGTATGCTCAGGTAGCACAAACTTCTTTCAAAAAATAACTATAATTAGTAGTATGCCTAATATCCTCTCTGCATGCTTCTTAGGTTTATTTGTAGATGAAGTATTGCCTGTATTAGAAGTCTATACCATCATTTCTTTAACTCTCAAGTTAACTTTTTTATGCATGATGAATCTTCTATACTTCCTTATAAATGCTTACACTCATTGTATGCTACACTACATGTGTTTGCAAGACATTTCATTATCCACCAATGAACTGGTGTATTCACTAACATGATATTAGCCATAGCGCACATGATAGATCATCCACCATTATTTTCCACTTTAGCCTACAAGAAGACGGTTTTATGCATAAGGAATTTTCATTTATTGCCTTCTTCGGGATCTCTTAGTTTTGTTTATTGGTGCATCATATTCAGTTTTACTCCTTCAACTACTATCATCAACTTTGAATATCTACTACTTGTAAGCAAAGTGATGCACCCATTGAAAGTTTCCTCCCATCTTTAACGAGTGAATCAGCAAGTATTGCAAATGACTCATTCTTGTTCATTGTTATTGAAGGAATTTTCTATTTCTGTCATATATGCATTGTCCTTCATTCATAGATACTTTAATATAGTAATCAAAGGCCTTTATTTTCACCCACAAGCAACGTGTTATCATCATGATAGAATTGTCTCTTATGTTGATTTCTTCATTATGGAGTCTTTTATGTAAGAGTTTTTCATTTTTGATTGCATTTATTTTATCCTTTAGAGAAGTTTAATTCCATGTAGTACATGTTTAGTTTGCTTATTCAAATGATTCAAGTCACATTCAATTCGAGTCCCTTAAGTCCCTTGTTGTCCAGTTCAAGTCTTTGCTTGAGTTCAAATGTTTAAGTCATGGTTCACTTGAATCAAATGAGGTTCAAATTCAATCTCATTTCAATTAAGTTTAAATTCATGTTTAGTTCATGTAATGTCCAAATCAATTTCAAGTCCATTCTCAAGTCCTCTATTCACTCCAAATTATATTCAAGTCCAAGTTCAAATTGAGTTCATGTTCATTGCGGTCCCAAATCAAAGCTTCTTGCACTTTGTTCAAATATCCAAATCTTTGTTCATTTAATTTAATTTGTAAGTTCAATTCCCCTATAAGTGTTCATTTGAATTTGAATTCAAAGCTTCTTAATTAATTTTTTATTTAAATTGAGTTTAAATCCTTTTCTATGCTCAAATTTAAATATGAGCTCAAATTGGTTCACATTTTGTCCAAGATAGGTCTTATGTTTCACCAAAAAATTTGACAGCCTCTCAGCATCTCCCTCGTTTAGTGAAAACTACGGGAAACTGGGCCATCCCACCAGACTACTAGAGCATTTATGGTAGGTGTCAGGGGACACCAGACCATACATCTTTTATCCCACCATGCTATACGAGCGTGTATGGGGCCTTCAAAAGTACCCGTATGAAGGACACAAGTGGATCTCCGCACCACATAATAAGAGCATATATAGGGATTACCCTACTCACCATATGCGTTCCACCGGGCTCCCTCCTACCGTGCTATGAGAGTCTGTATAGGTGGTTCTATGGTCCATCACAAATGTTGTAAATGAGATTTAAAGTGATTACCCGTCTAATCATAGGCATCAAAATGGGCTCCCTCCAACCATGCTAAAGTGCTAGTATATGTTGTTCCCTTATCCACCGCAAATGATGAGAATGGGATTTTAAGTGATTTCTCGCCTCGTCATAGTCATTGCACCGGGCTCCCTCCTACTGTGAAAGGAAAGCGTATATAGGGGGTTCCTCGATCTGCTATAAATGACAAAAATTGGAAATATGAGTTTTAGAAAATTTATACCTTCGAGGTTGGCAGCGATTGCAAAATTTACACGAAGAAAATCCTCTCTCTCTCCCTTTTTGTAAGTCTCCTCCACTCTCTTTTTTTTGTTATATCTCTCTTCTTCTTTTTTTTTATTCTTTTTCATCTCCATCTTTTCTCTTATCTTGTCTTAAACATATAAATTTAATCCTAATTTTGTACATAATAACACTTGAACACAAGACTCAAAGCTTGCATAAAGCTCGTAAGAAATTTGACTTAGGTTGGACTTAACTCTATCACATCTAAGTTAAGATCAAGTGAGCAAGTGAGGATTATATTAACTGCACTAATTAGCCTTAATAAGCAAAGCTTATTCGTTATGTGTGGGGCTGCTATTTTGTGTGATCAAAGTCTATTCGTCAATCTAGCATCGTTAGATTAGCTTTGCGCTTTAATTTTGGGTGTCAATCATTCCTTTTGATCGATCTCGACCAATTCTATTGTGAGAGGCCTCAACCTAGAGAAATTCTAAGTTTTGATCACAAAGTCACTGTCTATTTGACATTCGAAGGTTGTTTGACATTTTAAGTGACATGATGTGCCAAGGTGCATATCACTTTATTCACCAACTTTGGTCCTCTATCACACGATTTGATTTATAGGGGTCAACATATATCACTTTGAGGAATTTGAAGTCATCATTATAGCTCAAAATTTATTTATTTGCCTCTTCCAAAAAGAAAATACTAGAGATGTGGTGCTTATGAGCGGACCATGGATTATTGCATGCAATATCATTCAGATGGAAAAGTGGACCCCTACTTCCTCTCCAAACTCTCCCCATGGGCTCCATTCTCCAATTTGGATCCATTTACCTCAGCTCCCTCTCATATATTGGAATGTCAATAACATTACCCGCCTTGCCAACATGCTTGGTGAGCCATTATGGATGGACTCGCATACAAGTATATGAGGAAGATCTTTTTTTGCACACATTTAAGTAAGGATCAATCTCTCCCAAAAGCTACTAGTCGGAGTGTGGATTAATGGCATTCATGGGAGATTCTTTTAGAAGGTTGAATATGAGGAGCTTTTTAATCTATATTTTTCTTGTGGATTCATTGTTCACAGTTATGGCAAGTGTTTTGCTAGACCCACAACCAGTAGTTCCCCATCTCCTCCATCCAAGAAGCCATCAGCCAATGGAAAGGCCACCCATGTAGTTCTTAGTTTGGATAGCCCCCCTCCAAAGCACGTCAAAGAAGCCCACACAGCGCCCCACCAGCCTATAGATAAGGATGAGGAGTTTTTTTGAACCTCAAATTTGGTGACTAGGAGGGGAAGACGCAATCCCAAGGCTATGCAAGACCATGATGCCCCGTAAAAGGCCAAGCAACCTTCTATTGAGTTCAAGGCCTCCAAGGAGCAATAACTTGAAGAATCTTCATAAAGGATCCTTAGCTTCCGTAAGAAACATCCTAGAGTCTCCTTTGCCTATTTCACTAAGGAGATTCTATAGCTTGGGCCCTTAGCCACCTCCCCTCGGAAGAGGAAGAAGACTTCTACAGATATTAGATGCAGGTGTTTGGTCCCCTCAAGTGCTCAATGAGTGGCTCCCTCTCATTGGTTTGTTGTGGGTACTCTAGGCTTGAGAGACCTTTACTAAAGAAATGGGACACCTTTTAGCCCGTGTGGTTATTTCTACTTTCCCTAAGGTGTCTCCCCCTTATAGAGTGGTTCCCGCTCTATTCTGGCGGTGCACATCATAAACCCATGAAGGGGATCTTCTTCTCACTTGAAGGGGTCCTTCTTTTATTTTCTTTTTCTTGTTCCCTTATCTGTAGATTTGTATGTGGTGCTCCTGTTGATGAAATATCTTCCCTTTAGTTTTTTTTTTTTGGGAAGAGTGGGCATTTTTTAATACAAGATAGTAGCTTTTATTTTATATTAACATATTCTAAGTGAAAATTAAAGGAACCTAAAAACATTAATTTCTCATAAAGTGCTGGCATAGTCCTAAAAGCAACATCCGTTGACCCCTGGCCGTCATCGTTTATGGTTGAGACTAAGATGGTATCTTAAAATGCTTTTGAATTTGTTCATCTTTCATAAATCTATGATATTTACATATGACTATTAAATACGAATGCCCCTAACCTTCCCTCTTAATAATTACTCTGACCCTGAAGGCTAACACAATATGACAAAAATCCTGTGGTGTTATCCCATGCTAATGTATCAAAAGCATGGTTTTTCTTTGAATACTCTAATTTCTTCAAAATAAAGGCACCAGAGGCATGACCCGACGAATTAAGGCTAAGAATGCATCACCAGCACAAGGGATGAGGTGGGTGGTGCACACCATGAGATAAACTAACCGACCCAACCCAAGGTCCAACTATGAGATTTTTAACTGCAATAAGTTAAATATACGCTAATCGAGCGAAAATTATCATGGCTGCTGGCACCATACTTTCCTTCCAATGGAACCTTGTTAAGGGATTTAAATTATACTACTTCCAGTTACTATACTCAAAGAGCCCAGTATTGTTTTATATTATCACTTCGTCCCCGTGTCGGGATTGGGTAATTTGTGCGCTTGCTGCCTTCCTTGGATGTGGTAGCCATCTCTCAAGCTCCCTTGTGGCCAAATTTTATGTCACCCTTCACCACCATTGTAGGACTCTATCCTATATTTTAAATTTGATAGAGCAAATATTAAAATTATGTGTTTTTCGCACAATGGCCTTGCGATTTGACGAATTATCATGATTCATCAGGGCAATGAGCATAAGCTCTCATCGACCTTTATCCGAATAAAAGCTTCCCTTCTAGAAGTCTGGGTTTTTAGTGCACGTATTAGCTGTAGAATTACTATGGATATTTGAGTATCTTGTACCATCAAAGAAGCTATAACTAATTTAATTAGCCATTTGTAGTTTCATGGTCTAAAATAGTTCATACTTACATATGCATAGCTTAATCTTTGAGGTAAGTATATGACTACTAGCAGGATCAACCAGGTATCATGACCTCAACACAAATACGATCTCAGCCCAGCCTAAATAACATTATAGATGGTGGGAGGGGAAATAACCAAAGCCTCATAGAGGATAAGGCAACATGACCTTTAAATTAATCGACTCGAGCAAGGTGCCCATGGCACCAAGGGAAATTTTCTTGAATGAGCAACATTTGCAACAATATAATGGGACCCAAAGTCGACCGCCTAAGCTAAAAAATTGTCATGAAATGACATCATTAGAAAGGGCTGGGTGGGTCTCATTCTATGAAGAACTCTCCATACCTTGAACAAGGATGCAGCGATTATCCATAAAGCATTTCTAACAATTAATGCCACAAAAAAATGGATTCGCATCACAAGCAACAATCACAGTGTCTTTGTTGATCTTCATATTCATATGAGGACCATAGAAATAAAAGGACTATTATATTGATGGTTGTCAACACAAAGTAACCACCAATCAACTGACGTAGAGTCCAGGACAACTCATGTTCAAATACGGTCTTAAGCGCTTCCACATAAACTAGCCCAATGGCACCACCTAATATCGAAGGGTAAGCAAACTCCGATAACAAGCAAACCAAAGGGTCAAGGTAATAATATGGATGGCTAGCTCCTGTAAGTCACATATAGTAGTTAAGTTTGGGAGAGTTTAACATTCATATAAGATATAAAATACTAAGCGACATATGGAGCATATACTCAAATCATGCCAATGATGACAAGTAACTTAAAAAATTTATTTAATCTTTTGCATCTAATAATCAAAGGCATAAGCATATATTTTCTTCATTTAATCACAAAATAATTCCACCCAATATACATCGAGATGCAATTTTACGACATCTAGTAGGAATCATTAAATCGGGTTGAGAATTAGCCAATTAAAAGCATCAAAGGCAAGTGTTTCATCTCTGGCATTATGTTGATAGAAAGCCACGCTAAGAATAATAGAACAAATTATAAGAAATGCAAGTTTAGTGAGAAAAATATTTCTTACCCCTTGCATGTTCACATTCCCTCTAATAGGTTGGCAAAACTAATAACACCCAAAATGCCAATTATGTTCAAAAATGCCAAAAAAGCTTAAAACATTTTTTATCATAGAAAATTAATTTTATATTTATACATGCACACATGAGTTCCCAGCAAGCCATCTTGAAGTCCAAAAATCTTAATTAGAGTATCTAGAGGTACATTTGCTAGTGGATGTTTGCAGGCTCATGGACTAGGCACACTAACAGCTAGGGCCTTGGAAACCTAGCTGATAAGTCCTAGGCATGCTATCACCCTAGGCTAGGGCATGCTGGTAGCAAAGGCCTAGGCATGCCGACAGGCAAGGTCATGACATGCTGGCATCTAGAACAAAGGTATCCTTGAAGATAGGGCGATGGTATGTTGGCAGCCAGGTTATCATCACACTAGTAGGTAGGTTATGGGCAATCTGGTTGGCATGGGCTTAGCTTGCTGGCTAGAAGAATCTGAGCTACTTGCATGTAGGGCTTAGGTACACTATCAAGCAAAGCCTTGGCAACCTAATAGGAAGGGCTTGGGCATTCTGACAACCAAGGCCTAGGTAAGATGCTAGGTCTTAGACATGCTGGCAGGCAGAGTCTATGAATTTTGAAAAAATTGACCCGAGCATGCTGACAAATTATGCTTGGTCATGTTGAAAGCCATGTCCTAGGCACACTAGCAGGCAAAGTCTAAGAATACTATCAGTCAGGGCCTAGGCAAACTATCAGGCAGGGCCTAAGGATGCTGGCTAGTAGAGGGCATGGGTTATGTGGCTGGCAGTTCTTGGATAGCTTGCATGCAAGGCTTGGACAAGCAAGGCATCAGCACACTAGAAGCTAGGGCCTAACACTCTAATAAGTAAATCCTGGTAACTTTAATAAGTAGGTTCTTGTTATGTTCGCAAGCAGGGCTGAGGCACACTAACAGCTTGCACGTAAGGACTAAGAACATGCTGGTCTTGCAGCACAATTATCATGTGTAACTTGACACATCTGTTTATTCTTTCACAACCAATAATCGAAGGCATCAGCAACATGTCGCTTCATTTATTAATGGATACATTTTATCATGTGTGCATCAAGATTCATAAGACATCTAATATGAAGCAATGTATTGTTCAAAGAACTGGGCTCAACCCATCAAAGGAAAGTGTTAAATCTCTTACATGGTGTTGGTAAGAAACTAATGTTTCAGATCAAAACAATAATCTTTTATGTTCTCTTGTTAAGATTTATAGCAAAATTTTAATGTCCAACAACTTTTGCTGATAAAAAGATAAATCTGCATCATTTTTGGACTTCATTTAAAAAGACATGCAAGGCCCATTTCTTGTAGAAAGCTCCAGTAGTTCAAAAATAAACAAAAAGCTTAATTTTTTTTGGCAGAAAAAGTACATTTTTACTTGTACAAATATTCATATGTACCTAACATGCTATCGTGATGCTAAAAAACATTTAATTATGTACTTATGAGTACATTTGAATACGCTGGGACACATTGGTAGATAGGTCCTGAGCACACTGGTTACTAAGTCTTGGGCACACTACCAGGTAGGGCCGAGGCATGCTACTAGGCACGGCTAAGGCATAGTGATAAACGAGGATAAGACACATCTAAATATTCTTTTGAATCAAACAATTAAAGGCACAAGCACCAAGTCGCTTCACATATTCATGGACTCTTTTATCTTATATGCATCAAGATGCTGGAGGGTCATCTAATATGAAGTAACATATTATGCATAGAGCTAGGCACAACTAATTAAGACCAATGTTATATTTCTTGCATGGTGCTACAGAAAATAAGATTTTGCACTTAAACAACATGCCTTTATATACTATTTTAAAGAATTATAGCACAATAGCCATGTCCCACAAATTTGTTTAGGGAAAAATGCCTCTGTGTCATATTCAAGCTTCCCTTTATTAGATAGGTAGGGCAAAATACATCCAGAATACCCTGGTTCTTTAAAAATAGACAAAAAGCTTACAATTTTTCCCATAAAAACTACATTATTTTATTTTTATGTAATCCGCTAGCTCCCAGCATGCCATATTGAAGCCCAAAAATATTAATTAGAGTACTTATAAGTAATTTTCTAACAGTGGTTAGCAGGCTCAAGGACTGGGCACACTAGCATCCAGGGCCTTGGCAACCTAGTAGATAGGTCTTAGGCATGCTGCAAGCTAGAGGCTTGGCACACAAGCAAGCAGGGCCATATAACACTGGTATCCAGAATAAGTGCACCCTAGTACGTAGGGCCATGGCTTACTAGCAGCTAGGTCCTAGTCATGCTAGAAGGTAGGGCTTGGGCAACCTGGTTGGCATGGGCTTGGCTTGCAAGCTAACATTGTTTAAGCTACTGGAAGGTAGGGCTTAGGAATGCTGCAGACAGAGTCTTGGCAACCTGGTAGGTAGGGCTTGGTCATACTAGTAGCCAAGGCCAAGGAAAGATGCTAGGTCTTAGACTTGCTGGTAGGCAAGGCCTATACATGCTGTTAGACTTGGCCTGAAACTGCTATCAGCTTTGGTTTGGGCATGCTAGTAGCTAGGTCCTTGGTACACTGGTAGGTAGGGTCTGAGCATGCTGGCAACTAGGACCTAGACACACTTGTAGGTAGGTCCTAAGCTTATTGGCTTGTAGAGAATATGGGTTATCTAGCTAGCAGTGCTTGGATAGCTTGCATGCTAGGCATGGGCAAGCAAGGTTTGGACAAATTGGCAACTAGGGCTTGACACTCTAGCAAGCAAGGCCTTATCATTTTAGAAAGAAAGGTCTCATCATAATGGCAAGCAGGGCTAAGGCACACTATAGGGTTGTATATAAGGGCCAAGAATAAGCTATCTTTGATGCACAATTATGATATGTAACTTGGTACATTTGATTATTCTTTCACAACCACAATAAAGGCATAATCAATAGATCTCTTCATTTATTCACAAATTAAATTTATCCTGTGCGCATCAAGATGTATAAGTTATCTAATATGAAGCAAACTATTGTTCTTAGAACTAGGCATAAACTATCAAAGATAAGTGTTAAATCTCTCACTTGGTATTGATAAGAAACAAATGTTTCAAATAAAAAAAAAAAATAAGCCATTCTACTCTATTGATAAGAAATTGTAGCAAAATAGCAATGTCCAGCAAGTTTCACTAATAGAAAGTTGACTATGGATCATGTTTGGACTTCCCTCCATTAGACTTGCAAGTCTCATTTTGTCCAGAATGCTCTGGTAGTTCAAAAATGACCAAAAAGCTTAAATTTCTTTTTGCCATAAAAAGTACATTTTTATTTATACATACACCCGTGTGTACCTAACAAGCTATCGTGATGTCAACAAGCATTAAATTGAGTACTTTTTAGTATATTTGATTAGACCGGGGCACACTGGAAACTAGGGCATGGGAACGTTGGCAGCTAGGGCTTAAGCATGCTGGAAGGTAGGGCCATGGTACGCTGGCAGTAACAGCTAAGGCACACTGATAAGTAAGGATATGGCACTTCTAAATATTTTTTAGAATCAAACAATTGAAGGCACAAGCACCCAGTTTCTTCACTTATTCATGAATTCTTTCTTTATTATATGCATCAGGATGTAGGAAAGAAATCTAATATGAAGTAACATACTATGCTTAGAACTAGGCACAACTAAATAATGTCAAGTGTTATGTTTCTAGCATGGTATTGATAGAATATAAGATTTAGCATACAAACAATACGAAATTATATGTTCTTGTTATAAATTATAGAACAATAGCCATATCCCACATGCTTGCTAAGGGTAAGAAGACTCTATATTTAGTATGGGCTTCCCTCTAATTAAGACGCACATCATCCATTACGTCGCAGATAGAAGCATGATTCTGCATCAAGGGCAAGTTTTTCTTCTCTCATATGATGTAGGTAGAAAGCCTAGAATTCACATCCAAATAACAAAACTTTTTATGCTTATACTAAGAAAAATGGCCAAAAATCTATTACACTATCCTAGGCTCCCTTGTAGGAAATTCTTGGACAGCCAGCAGGTGGAGTTTTAGGTACACTAGATTCATGGTTTGTTCTAAGCTCCATAAATGTGTGCGTGTGTGTAGTACTTGAAACTTTGGAACTTGGCACTTAGCACGGCACATGCGCACATGCATCATTATTTTTATATATATAAATGCCCATGAGCGCAACCTGGCCGACATGGTCTGGGTAACCTGGTGAGATCGGCCTGGGCATTCTGGCGGTCGGGGCCTCGGTGACCTTGAATGAGGCCATGCTGGAAAGCACGGTCGGGGTATCCTAACCAATTTTTGCACACTGAAAAAGGCAATTTTTTTAGCGTGACAGCGCCTAAAAATTGTCCCCTAAGTCACCATCCCCTGATCTCACATGCTCGTTGGTGTTTGTATTTTTGGGCACAGTAGCACCCAAAATTTTTAATCTTATTTCTACTTACTTTACCTCATGCTGCTTGCACCCAATCTCTCCTTTGTGCCAACGAACTTATTTTTTTAGGCATTTATAGTTTTGCCATACCACCCGTGTAAGTCATGAATTTTTCTTATGACAAGCCCTCGAGGGCATAATGATCACCACATGCAGCTCCCAATCTCAAATACATGCCAACGAGTTTATTTTCCTGACATTTCTAGCTCTGACAAACCGCCCATGTAGGCCACAAAATTTTTTTATGGAAAATCCTCAGGGGCATAATGATCACCATAAGGATCGCCTAATCTCTATGGTGCATCAACAAACTTATTTTTCCAGACATCTCCAACTCCAACATATTGCTTTTTTAGGCCATGAATTTTTCTTATAGTAAGCCCTATGGGCATAAAGATTTACACGTGGAAATAATACTTCAAAATTCTCAGGCTTGGTTATGTTTTGGAACATTTCCACTTCTAAGGCATGCATTGGACAAGTAGTGATGAATGTTTAAGATTAACACTACTAGTACATTTCTTGATAAGGCAACATGACTTCCCTTTGAAAGATAGGTAGAGCTGATTCCATTATGAATGCCCCAGTAGTTCAAAAAAAAAACCCAAAAAGTTTATGATTTTTTTTGGTAAAATCATTGCATTATTTACTTGTGTAACCCCACGAGTTCCCCGCAAACCATCTTGATTAACAAAAATCTTAAATTGAGTACGTATAATAAGGAAAATCTAATTTTTCTTTAGAATCCCACAATTAATGGCACAAGCACTAAGTCGTTTCATTATTTATGCCTAAGGGAATAAAGATTCGCACATGAAAATAATTCTTCATAATTCTCAGACTCGCTTGTTCTTTTGAACATTTCCACTTCTAAGGTATGCATCGAACAAGCAATGATGAATGTTTCGGATTGACACTACTAACATATTCCTCAATAAGGCAACATGACTCTCCTTTGACAGATGGGTAGAGTTAATTACATTATGAAAGCTTCAGTGGTTCAAAAATATCTAAGAAAGCTTAAGACTTGTTTTGGCAAAAAAATTTGCATTATTTACTTGTACGTAACCCAATGTGTTCCCTGCAAGCCATCTTGACACCCAAAAATCTTAAATTGAGAACTTATAATAAGGCACATCTAATTTTTCTTTAGCATCCCACAATCGAAGGCACAAGCACTAAGTCGCTTCACTCATTATGTCTAAGGACATAAAGATTCGCTTGTGGAAATAATTCTTCAAAATTTTTTGACTCGCTTATGTTTTGGAACATTTCCACTTCTAAGGCATGCATCAGACAAGCAACAATGAATGTTTTGGATTGACACTACTAAGAAATTTCTCAATAATGTAACATGACTTCCCTCTGACAGATGGGAAAAGCTGATTACATTATGAATGCCTTGGTAGTTCAAAAATGCTTAAAAAGCTTTTAATTTTTTTGACGTAAAAACTATATTATTTACTTGTATGTAACCCCACAAGTTCCCTACAAGCCATCTTGATACCCAAAAATATTAAATTAAGTCCTTATAATAAGACACTTCAAATTTTTCTTTAGAATCCCACAATCGAAGGCAAAAGCACTAAGTTGCTTCACTCTTTATGCCTCAAGGCATAAAGATTCACACGTGGAAATAATTCTTGAAAATTCTCAGGCTCACTTATGCTTTGGAACATTTCCACTTCTAAGGCATGCATCGGATATGCAATGACAAATGTTTCAGATTGGCATTACTAAAGAATTTCTGGATAAGGCAACATGACTTCCGTCCAATAGACAAGCAGATCTGATTACATTATGAATGCTCCGGTAGTTAAAAAATGACTTAAAAGATTACAATTTGTTTTTCCATAAAAACTACATTATTTACTTATACGTAACCCTAAGTTCCCCGCAAGCCATCTTGATACACAAAAATCTTAAATTGAGTACTTATATATAATTTTTCTTTAGCATCCCACAATTGAATGCACAAGCACTAAGTCGCTTCACTCTTTGTGCTTAAGGGCATAAAGTTTTGTACGTGAAATAATTCTTCAATATTCTCTATTTTATTTATGTTTTGGAAAATTTCCACTTCTATGGCATGCATTAGACAAGAAATTATGAATGTTTTAGAATGACACTACTAATATATTTCTTGATAAGGCAACACGACTTCCATATGACAAATAGGTAGAGCTGATTACATTATGAATGTCTCGGTAGTTCAAAAATGCATAAAAACCTTGTGAATTTTTTGGTATATAAACAACATTATTTACTTATGCATAACGCCATAATTTCCTTGCAAGTCATCTTTATACCTAAAAATCTTAAATTCAGTACTTATAACACAACACATTTAATTTTTGTTTAGAATCTAAAAATCAAAGGCATATGCACTAAGTCACTTGACAAATTATGGTTTTATTTTATCTTATATACATCATGATGCATGGGAGTCATCAAATATGAAGAAACATATTATTCTCATGACTATGCACATCCCATCAAAGGCAAGTGTTATACCTCTCACATGGTGTTGATAAGAGGCAAATGTCTAGGATCAGAGTAACAAGCAAGCCATATCACACACATTTGCTGATGAAAAGATGAATGTGCATGAGGTTTTTGCTTCCATCTAGTAGACTGGCAGGGCCTATTACATCCATATTGCTTGAAAAGTTCAAAAAATGGCCAAAAAGAATAAAAAATTTATGCCATAAAAAGTGTAGTTCTTACTTCCTCATGCAACTCATGAGTACCTAGTATGCTATCGTGATGCCCAAAAATCTGAAATTGAGCATTTATGTGTTCATGTGCTAGCAGACCTTGGTACGCTTAAGGTCTAGACATGCTGGTAGCATGGCCTTGGCACGCTAGCAGGTGGGGGCCGGGGCACCCTACCAGGCTGGGCGTGGGCTATGCAGGTATATAGGGTTTGTGCACACTGATAAGTAGGGTCTATGACACACTGTCAAGTAGGGCCTACACAGTACCATGCTTGGGTACTTATAACTTTTGGGCTGCCAAAGGTTTGCAGTATCCTGACCGGATATTATACATTATTTGATGAGAGGTATCTAACCCTCGGGCCCTAAACCTTATGGGTTTTGAGAGGGTGATATGAATTTGCTGCCACATAGGGCTGGATCTCAATTGATCAATATAGTAAAAGCCACTCTGCCATGTATAATGCCCCTAGCGAATATAAGTCATCTACAAAAGATTTAACCCATTATATATTTAGAACTTTATTTTAGGGCCTTCATATCAGTGATCTAGATGACTGACACGAAAGCATCCCATGTTATGCGCCCTTGGGGGCCGAAGTCCCTACTACTGGTCGGCGAGCGAATGAGTGGCTCAGGTGCCGCATTTTAAGAGCAAATTCTAACTTAGAGTCATTTAGTCAAAATCCTATACATGGTAAGTTCACACTGCTAGCTTTTTAACCAAGCGTGATGACCAATTATGTGAATCAATGGTTCCACTCATACTAGGTTACATTACAATCACGACACGATCAACAGTATGGTAAAACTAATCACCCAGCTCTTGTTCCTTATTGGTGGGTGAACAATTAAATACTTAGTGAATTCTACTTCACTCACAATGATAGATAGAGCTAACATCAAAGGATCAAAAAGCAACGTCGCTATGAACGCTTGGATGCCATAGGCCAATTATCCCTATTGTAAACTTTCATACACCTCTAGCTTTAAATCCTGAATAACTTAAGGATCAATAGGACATGCTTTAATAGTTTGTATCCGTACTAGAAATCAGAATAAAACAAGATTTTACCCTTTTGTTCCACATGAGATTTTTATTCTTATTGAACTCATCTTAAGACACATGTATTATGTTTTAACAAATGTGCCGCCCCAGCTAAACTCCCTATATGATAATGTATTTCACTCAAATTGACCCATCCGGGCAAGACTTAAAAGCCAAAAGAAGGGGCTAGGCCCCGCCTCTTTCTTATGGAAAAAGTAAAATAATATTAAATGTAATGGTATTTTAATTTCATCGATGTGCCATCTCCCTCTTATCCCATAAATCTCAAGTCATTTCATAATATCGGACTAAAGTCAAGCTTATAGGGTCTTCTTTCCCCACTAATTCTGCCAATCTCGTTCCCTTTGTTTTGGTTTCACTGGATAGTAGATAGGGGCAGTGGTAATATTGTTAATCCTTTCATGCGCATCACTAATTAGATGATGAGGTATTTGGCTATCTTAAGAGAGTTATAGTTATTCCCATCATTAACCTGTGCTTGGTTGAATTTCATCACTTTGTCATTCAGAGCACTCGGCAAATATCACATTACATGAGTATCTGTTGGGACCATCACTTGCTTTATTTTAGTTAAATAGTTAGATTTACATTGACTGTACTAGTTTTGAGTTGGTTGTTCGACACCCGAGGAAGGCCCCTAGGAGAGTTGTTCCTAATTCATGTATCTCATGCAGTCCATCGATAATCGGTGGTTAGAGAGTGGGAAACCCGTGCCCAACCCTTAGAGCCAATCCTTTTCCCAAACTTATGGATCCATTTTAGATTCTTCCATTTCCAACATTGCTCCATTGACTAATGGCTATTCACCTTGGAGACTTAATGCACTTATGAGTATGATTAGGAATTGATGACACTCGTCCCTCTGGATTTTTAGGGGTCATCGGGGCTTCATCGAACACTACTCAACATGTGGTGCACTTCCAGCCGTTAGACCGTACCTCCGACTAAGCCATTTTTATGGCCGGCTGGCTGTTAAATAGAAAAAATAAATCTTCTTGAGGCTCCAATCGTCATCTCTAGAATACCTAATGTTGTTGTTAGCAACCACATCGTAGCCTGGGAATTTTAACTTGACTCCCTTTAGAAGCTCATATAAAGTGGCACTTTCTGACGGACCTCCCCAGTCTCTTTGGATCGGCTAAACTATATGCAAGTTATATTTGCATGGAACCATTCCCCCCTTCAGCCTTCAAATCTCTCATTTGAATATTTTCTACTACCACCAAGATCCACACATATGGCAACTCCGCACAGGCTCACACCCTGAGTTTTACGGCGGCCGCCACTCCCTCCTACTTATTTGGGCATGACCATTACCCCGATGATTGTATGTGGGTCATGCGCTTAAGTGTCATCCATTTTTGGGGCTAGTTGATTCAACAGGTGAGTTGTTATACATTCTTTAGTGTATTTTGACTTCCATGACCACCGTCCTACTACCTTAATCGACCAACATCCTTTATAGGTTCTAGGTTAGCACAAAATTGGGCACTATAATCTGGCTTCTAGTTCATCCCACAGTGCCTATTCTACTTACCAAAAATGGCCCACTTTGAGCCCTTGATTTTGTGTCATGACTCAACTAAGCAGCCTAGCCATCCTACATATTTAAAATTTTTGAATAGGTTGACGGTGTTGTTCCCCCGATGCCTCTAATAATTAACTTTACTAGATAGAACTCCATGTGGGGCTCTAGCTATCCTGAGGGAACTTCAAGGGAACTAGCTACTAGACAGTTTGATTAGTCTTTCGACCCTATACCCAAGTCTAATGAATGATTTTTACATCAGTATCACTGTTAGCCTCCACCAGAGTTTCCTCTGGCTTCGCCCCACTCAAGCATAGTTCACTATCTTTCAGCTCCTAACACACATGCTCACACTCGAACCCTTCGTAGAAGATCTGGGTCAGTCGGTGTTGCACATGTAAAGGAGGATCCTGCACCTCAACTTCTTTTCACCCACCAGGCTTCCACGCCTGTTACTCACATGCATGTCATGTTCCTTAGTTTATGTTTCAAGATGGGTCGAATGGAAAGCCCACGGGCTGTTGAGATAGGCATGCGAGAACTCTAAAAGGCTAACCTTATTATCATGTGCTGTGTTGGCCGACCACCCCGACGGTGCATCCTCGAGTGTCGATCACATGAGCTCCTTCCATCATGAAGGTTTGCAATGATCTCGCCTAAAGCCAAGCAGTGGAAGATCTAGATCTCTCCTCATCCGCTTCCTTTCAGATAATTTCAAGCACTCTTTAACTCTCTTTTCAAATCCTTTTCATCTTTCCCTCGATGTACTTATTTATTATCAATCTCTCACCTATATTTTGCCCTGGACAGAATTTATACAGAGGATGCATTCCAAAACAACCTAACTCGCTGATAATGCCTCATATTGCAAAATGGTTTGATCCAAATGGGTCTTTTAACCTCCCCGGCGCCCCTTTCCAGGTGAATTGGGCCCAATCCATCACAGAGGATATTTCTTTAGACTACAAATTGAGCTGCTGCATGGCAGCCTGATTCAAAGTTGGGCCTATCACAATTTGCTTGCTGTTACTAGCAGAATCCTCATAAGTTTTTCTCCTCCGTTTATTGATATGTTTAAACATGGTGCAAGGACTTACCCATCCTAGGCTCACATTCAAAACACCATTAATAAATTAACACATGATTTGGGATCACCTAAAAAGTATGATTATCTAAAAGAGCCTTCACCAGTACATCCATCAATGGGAGACTAGACATAGAGGAACAAAATGCTTAATGCCCAAGAAGACATGCCCTTGGCCGATTGGCCTCGGGCACAATTTTCATTCAAAGGCTCGATGTTTTATGGGATTCTGTAATTCGCACCATGTATCACATTTCATTACGCTCTTCATCGATGCAAGAGCCAAGATATTCATTGTTGAGAGTAGTGTCAATTCATATGGCGTGAGACAACACCCCATCCCATTAAACCCATTTAAGGGCTTGTATTTTAAAATTCTTTTGGCTCGATGGTGTGCAAATTTTAGGGTTCATTTATCCTTCATCATATCCACTCCATAAAGAGGGGATAAAGCAATGACATTGGTAGATTATATCTCAACAGCAAGATCCAATTCTTATTTTTTACAGGTTCTCAAAATCGCTCGATGTATTTTGGTCTCGACAATAATCCTTCCATAGGTTCACCTACAAAAACTTTATTATGACTTCTCCTTCCTCTAAATTATATGGTTCAATGGACTTCTTGTATAGTCACAAGCATCGAATCGCCCACATCACACCAATCCAAACGCTTCACTGGACCATTCAATTAGTAGGAATAATGAGTGGTGTATACAAAGGGTAGGGATACTATCAACGCGAGTTGATGATTTGCGCTTACTACAAATTCCTCATTGAAGACCAACAATTGCAATGGCTTATTATAGGTAAGGGCATCACAAACCTACTATTACCTCATACTTCCATGGCCTAAATGCGTATAGTATGCTCAAAAATCTTACCACATAAGTTAAAATCTACATAGCTAGTTAGAAGGATGAGGTCTCATTTGTTAACAAAATTAACCAGACAAATTATTCCACTAACTAAGAACTCCCATGAAGCACCACCCATAAAATCAATAATGATCTCTCACTCTATCAATCCTTATTATGTCTGGACTTGGTAAGTTTCCCCATGTTGAGTCAAATTAAGCCGCAAGCTCCATTCCTAGTGGTGCTCTTCCATCAATTCCTTTAAGTTTTAGCCTTTGAACATACTCCCCTCAGAACCCAAATACTTTGGAGGCTCATTTGTTCTTTTTCTTTTCTGTCAATAGAGTGTTTTAGAGTGAGATGGTGTGGGATGGCTAGAGGGGGTGGACCTAGATCACCTCCTCCAAATGGGGGGAATGAGGGTTATAAAAGTGGTGGAAGGAAGGAGAAGAATCCACAAGGCAACTATTGGAAGCTCTTAGACCCCAATATCACATAGGTGGCTTCTCATCCACCTATGACGGTGAACTCCAACCGAATGGCAAGTTCAGAGAAGGAAATTGCTTCACAAGGATCTTGGTACCAAGTCATTACTCAAGCCCAAGCTCTTATCTCTCAGTCTCAAGAGGAGAACAACCATGTTGATGCCAAGCTCAAGAAGCTTACCCCAACTACCCCCTTATGTCGGGACGAAGGTGTGCATACTAGGAGATTAACCCACTCTCCTGGGATCAGGAGGTCTCCTCCCCCAAAGGAAGATAAAGAAAATTTATCCATTATGCCTAGATCTTTGGAAGAAGAGATGGATGAGGTGAAAGGATTTGCATTCAATATTGGAGGTGTCACCTACACCTCCCCCATCAAACCTGCTAGGCATACTAGCCAGCCTGTCCAACCCATCCTCAAGCAGCTAAAGAATGAAGTTATGTCATCTAGCTCAGATGAAGAGGCCAGCTTCGAGGCTGGCTTGAATCGGGGTACCAATTGTGAGAGGGAGATGGAAGAATCAGTTGGGGGTTCTGATTCCCACATTGATATGGAGGATGACCAACATGTAGTGTCAGAAGCTGCTACAATGCCCGTTCCTATGGATGCTTCCCCTCGACGAGCTGCTCAATCCTGAGCAGGTTTATACTAAAACAAAATTAGACTTGGCTATAACCATAATGGAGTAGAGCTCGGGTGCAGTCATGATAAATGATAATTCTGCTAGGATTCAGTGTGAATCCTCTCTGGTTACAGCACCCACTCTTCCTCCCTCTTCAAGACAATACCCATAAGCGTTTATGGAAATACCCCCTTAAACCATAGTGTTAGGTCCCTTCAATAGAAGGATCCCCGAGCCCAACCTATGCCTTTGGGAGGCTTTTTAATAGGTCCCTTCGCTTGGAATAAGGTGTAACTTGTCCCCTTGAAAACATTAACCGAAGATTCATATCTACGTAAGGATAGAATGTCTATGGAACCGGAAAAGGTTGCGGTTCAGGGCAAAATGCCATGCTAGATTAAGCTCTAGTGGAAAATCTTAGTGGGCAGAGGATCACTTTCCCTTACCTTCTTAGGGAACTCAAGCATAGATGGTACCATTTTAGGGAATTTGACATCATTACTACAGCCCCCAACATGTTTATTTACCTCTTCCAAAGTGTTGAGGACAGGGATACGATGCTCATGAGTGGTCCATGGAACATAGCAGGAAATATCATAGGAATGGACAAGTGGACACCTAATTCTTCTCCAAACTCCCTTCATGGGTTACAGTCCCCAATTTGAATCCGGCTGGCACAACATCCCCTTATGTATTAGGACATAAGAAATATCACTCGTCTTGTTAATATGCTTGGACACCCTTTATGGATGGATTCTCATACAAGCACTTGGGGGAAATCTTCATATGAATGAATTTGTGTTAGAATTAACCTATCATAATGGCTTCAATCTGGAGTGTGGATCAATGGTATTCATGGACGGTTCTCCAAATAGCTGAGTATGAGGGTATCACAAACTTTTTCTTTGATTGTGGATTCATTGGTCATACTCAGAGGGGGCTATCCTTTAAAGACACCTTTTCAGGACTCCCCATCCTCTCCAAAGCAAGCACCATAGCTTGCTAGGTCCAAAGTCCCACCAGTGGACTATCCCATGGAATACTGTTCTCCTTAAAAGATGCACTCGGCTTGTGAAGAGCCCCAAAGATGTGAAGATAAAAAGGATTCCTCCTTTAGAACTTGGAACTTGGTCACCCGTTCAAGACCTCCATTTGACCAAGGCACCCACTTGAAGGAAAGGCTAATCGAAGCCCAACCCTCTAAGCAGCTCTTTTCCAAAAAGCTTCAGCAACTGGAGGAAATTTCTATTTAATTATGAATTCTGAAAGGGCAACCGATGATTCCTCCTCCATTATGGTTAATCTTTCAAAATGGTAACATGAAGCCTCGAAGGCTTACATGGAGAAGCAATTACTATAGGTTGGCCCAATTACCACCTTGCCTAGGAAGTGGAAGAAGAACCTACATGATGACATTGATTGGGACTTTTTTCCCTTTGGTGAACAATGAGGCCTTTGTTGGAAGCTTCTTAATCTTGATGTCAAGCTGAAGGCTACTCAACCTTCTCATATAGTGAGCTCCACTCGATCTGGCCTCTTAGGTAAGGTCGCTGCTCCAAATAATGCTTGGAATTAGGTTATTGCTCAGGCAAATTCTCTCCTTATTTGGACCAAGGATGAAAATAATTGTGTGGATGCAAGGATCACTCAACTCACTCCATCCAACTCCTTGGAATAGGATGAGGGCATGAAAACTAGAGTCCTCACTCACTCTTTAGGGATTAGATGCTCCCCATCTTGGGTAATGAGTAGGGATCTCTTCACGAGTTGTCTTCTTTTCTCCGAAAAACCTGCTGGGAGCAATAGAAGTGCATCAGCTTCATCTAATGATGGTAGATATATGGAAAATTAGAAGGCTCCAAAGGTGATATGGTACAATCAGAGGGTGGTTGGACATTTACCCTGACATGGAGGAGGACCAGCATGGGTTGGAATGTACCCCTTCCATTCAACAAATTGGGTGGCTTGGGAAGACCACCCATGCTGTACATATGTAGTCGCACAGCAGTCCTACTGAAGTATGTTTGAATGCTTCTATGGATCCCAAACAGTCCGCCCACCATCTCGATCATCCTGGTTGCTGGGAGACAACGACCTCCTAGGCTTGCTCTCGAATTTCGATCTTCTAGAGTGGTGAATTAAATCCTAATATGAATGAGTTTAATTGAATGTTGGATGGCTCAGGAGTGACCTTGCCTATAGTAGAATCACATAGATTTAGGTGTGAACCATCATCAATTACATCATTCTCTCAAACTCCTGCTACAGGATCATGCCCACAATATATTTATGGTAATGCCCCAGTGAGCTAGAACAGAGTTTCGCAGCAGCAAACTCTCCTTTTTGTTCATGAAGGGAATTCCATAGGGCCTTTCACTTGGAACAAAGTCCAGATGATCAAATTAGATAAGATTTCAAGTGAGACATTCTTATCCAAGGATGGGGTGACCATGGAACCAGAGGTGGATGCCGTCCATGGTAACATTACTAAGTTGGACAGTGCTTTGGTGGCCCAGCATATGGGACGACATATTTATTTCCCCTTTCGCCTTAGTGAAATCAAGTAAAGGTTGTATCATTTTAGAGAATTACATATCATCACAACATCTCCTAACACTTTTATTTGTCTTTCAAGAGTTATGAGGCATATGATGTAGTGCTCATGAGTGGGCCTTGGATCACAGCAGGAAACATCATAAGGATAGGCAGGTGGTCTCATTCCTCCTCTCCAAACTTTTTTCATGGTCTTCACTCTCGTATTTGGGTATGGCTTATGCTGCTTCCCCTTATATATTAGGACATAAACAATATCACCCGGCTAGCCAATATACTTGGAAATCCCTTATGGATGGACTAACACATGAGTACTTGGGGAAGATTGTCCTATACAAGAATTTGTTTTAGGATTGAACTTTCTCAAAAGCTTAAACCAAGAGTTTGGATTAATATGATTCATGGTATGCTTTTTTTTAGAATGGAATACAAAGGGCTCAAAAACTTCTATATTGACTACAGATTCATTGAACATAGCAAATGGGCATGCGTGTCCAAAGCCTCTACTCGTGGAACCCCATCCACCCCAAAATAGCATTCTCCACCTGCCAAGGGGAAAGTTATATTCGTGGATCCCCCTCCTCTTGAACTGAAGCTTAAAACCATTGCCAAGCCTCATGTTGGTTAGCATAATGATGAATCCTCCCTAGGTGCTTTGATCATCATTACTCAAAGGAGAAAGGATAAACCCATAACTCCCGAAAACAAAAGTACTCATCTAGTAGCCAAGCCCCCCACCATGGCTCCTAAAAACTAAGGAAACTGTTAACCACATGATCCTGTTGTCCAATTTAAGGTCGAGAAGCTTCAACAATAGGAAAAAATTACATCTCAAGTTCTCAATTTTCACAAATAGCAACACAGAGTTTCCAAAGCACACTTTGATGGAGAGCTTCTACAACTTAGACCGTTAACCACCTCCCCTTGAAAGAAGAAGAAGATTACTTTCAAAAATTTCATAGGTGTTGTGGATCAACAGTTTATGATTTTGATGATAGCAAACATTTTTATTTCTCTACGACTGCCTTAGGTACTGACATTTTGAAAGTTTGTTAGGGATGTTAAGCCCTATAGAACTGGCCCAAGCTAACCAAGAGGGGGGGTGAATTGGTATTTTAAAAATTTTCTTTTCATAAAGAACTAAAAACACAAACCAAAATCACACCAAGAGAAAAATAAATGCGGAAATTAAAATGCGGAAGACAAGAACACAGAGATTTATAGTGGTTCGGTCAACACGACCTACGTCCACTCCCCGAAGGCGCCCCCCGAGTATTGCACTACAATCGTGACTCTCCTTTAGTCCCCACAGCTAGGCGGAGAAGCCTTTACAAAGAACCTCTTTTTGCCACCCCGACAAGGCAGAGAACCTATCTCCTTTTGCTTCCTCCTGAAGCTGGCAGAGAACCACAATCAGATGATGAATCCTTACCTCTACCGACCCTTCCACGGACGAGAAACTCTAGACGAAGATGAAACAGAGCGATCCTTGAAGCAACCCTTGTGAATCCCTCTCTCTCTTTCTCTCCTCAAGGTCTTCACAGGTCAAGGCAGCAGCAAAAGATTATTCAAAACGTTGAACAAGAGCTCTTAAATAGAAGAGCTTCAAAGGAGCTCATTAATTGCAAGTTGCCGACTATATTGTCCAGGACGATATTGAAATCGTCCTGGCCGATCAGTACAAATCTCAGTAGATAGGCCAAAGCATCACCCTGAATGCAATCTGGACGATTAAAAATTGGCTTGATCATTCAGGACGATCTCACGATCGTCCCGGCCGATCGTCTCAGCCGATCAGTTCAAATCAGAGGAAAATTGTCCAGAGCATCGCCCTGAATTCAAGCTATCCGATCCCGATCATCCAGCATATCCCTCTGAATTTATGCTGGCCGATATTTATCATCTAGAAGTAACTAAGGTTTTTTGAATAGATCGTCCTGGCCGATCCTGCGATCATCCAAGATTATATGATTGTATCAATTATCCTTATTTACTTCCTTGATTGTCTGATCAATTAAGGCATAATTTGTGAATATTGTCCAGGCCAATTCAAGATCGTCCTGGCCGATTACCAAAAAGTACATAATATCTTAATTATTTATGGCGGTAATTTCTTTCTTCTTTGAGCTTATCGTCCTGGCCAATACACGTATCATCCAGGCAGATTTGTTAATGACAGCTTTCTTAATTAAGAATCCTGAGTAGAATCTCTATTGTAAACTAGATCGTCCAGGCCGATACAAATATCGTCCTGGCCGATGTGATTAAAAATAGAAATTCTAAGTCTCTCAAGTGTGTGTGTATAGGGTTACTTAGCATCAGACTATTTAAATATTACAAATAGACTCAAGAAGAGAAAAAACAAAGTATGGACTGACTCAATCCTAAACCTATGCAATCTTGAACTAGCTTCGTTTGTTCGTCCGATCTTCGATTCCTAAAAAGTTAGAAGTAATAGGCAGTCCAAGAGAGTCAATAGTGTTTGTCAATCATCAAAACATAAGTCATGAAAATAGATTTGCAATAATCTCCCCCTTTTTGATGATGGCAAACAAGAGTAGGAAAATCTCAGTAAAAATAATAGTTCATTAAAATTTCAAAATTACAAGCACAACAACTTTTCCTACCACATCATAATTCCCCTTTTGTCATCACAAAAAGAGGGTCCTAGACACACATAAAGAAAAAAAAGGAAAAAAAAAACACAGTAGAAACTAAAATAAACTACAAAACAAACTATAGAAAATAGAAAATATGAAACAAAAAACTAGAAAAATGACGGACCCTGATCATCAGATGGAGGTGGTGGAGGTGGATGCTGAAAGTAGCTAGCTAGCGAAGTAAACTAAGCATTGAACTAGGCGATGTCCTGGTCATGCTGCTGCTGCTGGTGAGTAATGTAGCTATCAAAACGAGCTAAGTCCTCTGTGTGGTGCTGCTTGTAGCGGGCAATATCCTCAGAATGTTGCTGCTCCTATGCAGCAACGTAAGCGTCAAAGTGGTTCTCCCATCGATCAATCCTCTCTATTAACTGATCAAATAGTGAGTGCAAGTGGAGAGGAACAGGATCAGGAACGGGAGCGGGAGCGGGAGCCTCCTCCTCCTCAGCCCCACGACCTTCCCCATCTCCTGGGGAGAGACGAGTACCATGAAGGATAGTGAAAGAATTATTTGAGTAGCAAGGAGGCTGAAGGTCATGACGAGTAGGATATTGAAGATTGTATTTAGTTTCAAGAATGTAGGCTATGAGATGTCCTAAAGCAAGGTTGGGTTTCCTCCTATGGCCTGGATCGCGAATAGTTGTTAAATGATCAATGTAGCGAAAGAGTAGATCAGTGGCATTAAATTCTCTCCAGGCCATGATGAAAAGGGTAGTTAAAGAAAGTAGAGGAGTGATGTGGATTTGGTCCCCAGTTTTTGGTATAATGGAGGTGCAAAGGACATGCTGAATTGTCCTAGCATCTTTGACTAAAGAGCTAGTCTCTCCAACATGAAAGGGTGTGTTGGTTTGGTGAAGAAACTGGTATGTCATGGACCAATCAAAATCAGGATCTGAAACGAATATGTGCAGCTTATCCCCGAGGGTGGATAGCTGTAAAAGCTCCGTACAATCCTGATATGTGATCTCGACCGGGCGTCGATTCACATAGGAGGTCAGGGCTGTGAAAGTAGAATTTATGCGAAGATTTGCATTAAATTCTAGCAGAAGTTCAGAAGAAAAAGGGACAGCAAGGGCAAGTATGATACAAAGATAAGTGTGGGCAAAGAGATCCATTACCGGATACGAAAGATGTGCAAGATTGATTGTTCTGAAAAGGGTAATGCCACACTCTTTGTAGCGATGGTAAGCTGCCTGATCCTCTGCCTCCTTGAATCGAAGGTCCAGAGTGGCCCTCGAGGAACTTCCAGAAACCTATCGAACTTGTTTCCCACCAGCCATAGTAAGAGATTAGCAAGAAAACACAAGAGAAGAAGAGGTGTGAGGTGAAAAATATGGCTGGAATGGCCTGAATTTAAAGAAATGACCATATTGTCTAGGCAGATCGCAGAATCGTCCTGGACGATGTGGCACAATAATTACGTATAGGCCGATTAGTCAAAAAGGCAGTCCGATCGTCTGGGCTGATCAGATATCGACAAGGATGATTAGACACAGGCGATCGTCCCGAGGAGTCAAGCCGGACGACCGTTGAAAAAACAGATCGTCCGGGCCGATTAGGTGTATCGTCCAGGACGATGCATAATAATTGATCATACCGGCCGAAGTTAAAACATTTTAAATCTATCGCACGTGTAACGTCCAGGATGAACAGTGGATCGGCCAGGACGATTGTCCAATAATGGATCATCCGGGGCCGATTTTAAGGATTTAAACGTGCTGACACGTGGATCATCCAGGACGATCTAGTGTATCGGCCAGGACGATGACCATAAAATGCATCGGCCAGGATGAAAGCTGTTATCGGCTTGGACTATCATCATGATTGCAATAGAGTTCGATCAGATCATCCAGGATGATAAATTATCGTTCAGGATGAAGAGTTGTTAAAAGCACAGAAAAGTTCAGCATATAAAATTTTGCAAAAAAATTTTCCCATCGTCCAGGTCGATATGAAAATCAGCCAGGATGATGTGACAAGAAATTTGAATCCAAGGAAAAGATGTTGATGATCAAATTCCCCTAAAATAAATGACTCACAATTCAAAGCTAGAAACAACAATAAACATAAAAAAAAGGCTAAAAACCAAAAAACGAAGGAAAGAAATTTTTTTTTTGTTAACATGGAATCCATACGTGAAATTTCTCAAACAATTAAATTTTAGAGATTTAAAAAAATCAAAGAGTTTAACAGATCAAAAATCTGAAATAGGTAGAATATCCGATCTTGTTAATCCCTAGCTCGGACTTCTTTCAGGGCAATAATCATCTTTTTAAAAACAAAAGATCTAACTCAGAAAAACTTTACTGGGTAAAAATAAGATTCAATCAAAACTTGGTTACAAAGAAAATATTTTATAAATAATATACCAAAGTAATTTGTCTCAATCATTGAATTTGAAATCAAGCCTTTGAAAGCATCAAATAACCAATGAGTTCTCCGAGTTTTAAGAGTTCAGAAAAGAGATAATAGCTTGTATTTAGTGGGCTCATTTTATACCTCTTGTATCTTTGATTTGGCTCTTTGAGCATCTTGATTTTTTATACACATTTGAATATATATATATATTTTTCGTTTCAATTTTGCATCCTTTTCACTTTCCCTCTGAATTCTTTTAAGCTAAATTCTCTTTAACAAAAACCCTTTAAAAAAACCTTAGTTGTGAGTATATCCTCCAAATATTAGAGAATAGGAGCTCTCTCTCTAACATATGGAAGAACAATCCACAAAATAAAATCATAATCATGTGATAAATGCAATGACAAGATTTCATTTAACTTGAAAGATATATAAGGATTTTGGATATTATGCACAAGATAGATTATTATAACAAGATAAAAAGAATCTTAGTTTCAAAAACCAGTTGTCAAAATGAGATAGACTTTTGTCTAGAAAAGAAAATTATGCACTAAAAGAGGTTAGAGGGAGGGAAACCATCAATGGTGTTTCTCCCTTTAACTGATTTAGATATGATAATCAATGATTTTAAATCTCCAAAATCTAAAAGCTTAAAAATAACATATAGAAAACCAAACATAAAAAGAAAAACAAAAACAAAATAATCTAGAACAAAACAAAGCTAGCACACAACAAAAATAATACAAAACTAATTAAAGAAGAACATTTCAAGGAATTATGAAGTAGTAAGTTTAAGCAATTTTGAGCTGTGAGCCTTCATATGTCCAATTATCCTATGCTCCCATGAGATCTTTGGTGAGAGTACACCTGCAAAACTCAACAACAGTCAAATTTAAGAACCCAACCTAGTTTGGGTCCCTTCTTAGGAAAAGTAGAATACAATGTAGGTGTGGTATGTTGTGAATCATATACCTTAGGTCTCCACACCCAATGAGTACTATGGTGAACAGTGCAAGTGTGTGAGATGTGTCCTAACATGCCACAAGAAAAGCATCTAACTCCAGGAAAAGGATTTCTTAAATGATTTGAGTTATAATGCCTCTTCCTAGGTTTTGGATTTGGATTCAAAGTGGGACTTTTCCAATTTCCCTTAAGTGTATCCAATTCATTTTTAATCCTTAAGTTTGTACTTTTTAGAACATTATTTTTAACCATCAGGTTTTTTTCTTTCTCTTTAGATTTCTTGAAATCAGATTCAAGTGAGGTGTGTGAAACTTTTAATATATCATGCTCATTAATTAATTCTGAATGCTTTTTGTTCAAATAATTAAATTCATCATGAAGAGCCATGTGATTAGAATCAATCATTGAATGATCTTTAAGAATAACTTCATACTTTTTTTCCAAATTTACAAGTTCCAATTTTAAGTTAGCATGAGTCTTCTTAAGTTTTTTGTATGATGCATGGATTTTCTCACAAATCTCAAACAATTCATCTTAGGTTATTTTACATACCTCATCCTCATCACTTTGCTCAAGAAGATCTTCCCCCATTAAGCATAGGTTTGTAGTCTCTTCCTCTGGTTCAGTCTCAGAAGAATCAGTACCAGATTCTACCCAGAACGCCTTTTGGACTCTCTTCTTGTCCTTCCTAAACTTAGGTTTCTCCTCACATTTTTCCTTTTCTTTGCTCGAGTGATCTTGAAGTGTTGGACAATCGGCTTTCACATGTCCAGACTTCATGCATTCATAACAAACAACATCAGAAGATCCTTTAGAATGTTTATGATCCCTACCTTTTCTCCAATGTTACTTTTGCTTCTTCCTTAGGAGGCTTTTGAATTGCCTTGTGATGAATGCAACTTCATCGCTTTCAGACCTGGAAGATTTAGAATCTGATTTGTGCGCCTTCAGTGCAACTGTTTTCTCCTTCTTCTTCTCACGTGTATCAAGATTTCTTTGATTCACCCCTTGCTCGTAAGCAATGAGTGAGCCAAGTAAGTTATCAATAGAATAAGTGTTTAAATCCTTAGATTCAGTGATTGCAGTGATTTTTGCATCATATGACAAAGTCAAGCATCTTAAAATCTTATTTACTTTTTCATAGTTTGAAAGTTCATCTCCTAATGCATGTAGTGAAGTAACTATCTGAGTAAACCTAGTATACATGTCAGAAATATATTCATGAGGTTTCATACGGAAAAGTTCGTAGTCATGTAAGAGAATATTCAAACGAGATTTTTTAACCTCATTAGTGCCTTCATAAGGGATACACAATTTATCCCAAATTTCTTTACCAGTTTTTTAAGTGGAAACACGCATGTAGTCTTCTGATTTTAAAAGCAGAGAAAAAACAATTTAGACATTTTGCATTCAATTGAGCCAGATCCCTATCATTTAGAGTCCATTCAGAAAAAGGAAGTGGAACAGTAATGCATCCACATGTGATAGTCAGTTGATTGTATAAAAGTAGACATGCGAGTTTTCCAAAAATCAAATGGGATATTATCAAACAAAGGTGGTCGGGTAATGGAATACCCTTCCGCAGTGTTATGATTCTCAAGGTTAGCCATGGATCAAAATTCAAAAAGTTTTCAAACTAATTTTTTATGAATCCCACTCTGATACCACTTAAAAGTTCGTTAGGGATGTTAAGCCCTATAGAACTGGCCCATGCTAACCAAGAGGGGGGGTGAATTGGTATTTTAAAAATTTTCTTTTCACAAAGAACTAAAAACACATAAACCAAAATCACACCACGAGAAAAATAAATGCAGAAATTCAAGTGTGGAAGTAAGAAACAAGAACACAAATATTTATAGTGGTTCGATCAACTCGACCTAATTCCACTCCCTCGAGGCGCCCCCCGAGTATTGCACTACAATCGTAACTCTCCTTTAGCCCCACTGCTAGGCGGAGAAGCCTTTATAAAGAACCTCTTTTTTCCACCCCGGCAAGGCAGGGAACCTATCTCCTTTTGCTTCCTCCTGAAGCTGGAAGAGAACCACAATCAGATGCTGAATCCTTACCTCTACTAACCCTTCCACGGAGGAGAAACTCTAGACGAAGAAGAAGCAAAGCGATCCTTGAAGCAACCCTTATAAATCCCCTCACAAGATCCTCTCTTTCTCTCCTCAAGGTCTTCTCAGGTCAAGGCAGCAGCAAAAGATTGTTCAAAATATTGAACAAGAGCTCTTAAATAGAAGAGCTTCAAAGGAGCTTATTTATTGCAAGTTGCTGACTAGATCGTCCAGGACGATATTGAAATTGTCCTGGCCGATCAGTACAAATCTCAGAAGATCGGCCAGAGCATCGCCCTGAATGCAATTTAGACGATTAAAAATTGGCTTGATCGTCCAGGATGATCTCACAATCGTCTCGGCTGATCAGTTCAAATCAGACGAAAATCGTCCAGAGCATCACCCTGAATTCAAGCTGTCCGATCCCGATCGTCCAGCACATTGCCCTGAATTTGTGCTGGCCGATATTTATTGTCCAGAAGTAACTAAGGTTTTTTGAATAGATCGTCCTGGTCGATCTTGCGATCATCCAGGACGATATGATCGTATCAATTATCAATAATTACTTCCTTGATTGTCTGATTAATTAAGGTATAATTTGTGAATATCGTTCAGGCTGATCCAAGATCGTCCTGGCCGATTACTAAAAAGTACAGAATACCCTAATTATTTATGATGGCAATTTATTTCTTCTTTGAGCTTATCATCCTGGCCGATACACGTATCGTCCAGGCCGATCTATTAATGGCAGCTACCTTAATTAAGAATCCTGAGTAGAATCTCTGTTTTAAACTAGATCATCCAAGCCGATACAAATATCATCCTGGACGATGTGATTAAAACAGAAATTCTAAGTCTCTCAAGTGTGTTTGTGTTGGGTTACTTAGTATCAGTCTCTTTGAACATTACAAATAGAATCAAGAAGAGAAAAAATAAAGTACAGACTGACTCAACCCTAAACCTACGTAATCTTGAACTGGCTTCATTTGTTCGTTCGATCTTCGATTCCTGAAAAGTTAGAAGTAACAGGCAGTCTAAGAGAGTCAATAATATTTTTCAATCATTAAAATATAAGTCATGAAAATAGATTTGCAACACATTTTTGGTTCACACGATTAGACTGCAATTTGGAACCAGCTCATGATTGGGTAGACTAGGTCTGAGTCAGTTTGTACACTTTTTCTTTCTTGAGTCTATTGTATTTGTCGTGGCTTCTAATGCTTTGTAACGTATTAGAGTTTCTGACTGTTCCTTAGAGTTTACTATTTTTGATAATATCATCCTGGACGATATTTATATCGGCCGGGACGATCTGTTCAAAAGCAGAAATCCTAATTAGGGCATCCTTATTAAAGCAGTCGTCATTATGAAAAACACATCATCCTAGACAATTTTGTATCGACCAGGATGATAGGCTCAATTCAAAAAAAATCTACCTCCAGATCTACTTAGGAAATTCTTATTTTTTGATATCGGCCTGGTGGATCGGCCTGAACTATAAATATCGGCCAGGACAATCCAAGATAATTTTTCCAAAATTTTTCTGACAATTTTGGAAAGCAATTAATGGTAATTTCATTCGGGCTGATCGCAAGATCGTCCGGGCTGATTAGACATCAGCCAGCTTCATTTCAGGGCGATATTCAAGATGATTTTCCTCATATTTGAACTAATCGGCCAGGACAATATGCCTATCATCCTAGATGATAATGTCGGCAACTTGCATTAATGAGCTCATTTTTAGCTCTTCTATTTAAGTTATGACAAGGCACTTTGTAAGTGTCTTTGGCAGCCATTATAGCTTTGTTCTTTTGGGGGAAACTTGAAGAGAGAGCTTGAAAGGGAGTGAGAAACAGGTGAAGTCTGAGAGAGGGAGAACATCTTATGAGGTGGGACTCAAGGGAGTGTGGAGGGGGATTCCACATAGTTGCTCCGGCAGGCTTGCACCTTAATACCGTCGGATTCAAGGCTTGTCTCGAAGGAAGTTCACCAAAGAAGAAGTTCTCATTGGTGTCAAAGGACCCGGCGACTCCGCCGCACGGGGGAAGTTGGAAGTGATTTTGTAAGGGCTTCTCCACCTAGTTGTGGGGGCTAAAGGGAGAGACACTTAGTTTAGTGCAATACTTGGAGGGTGCCTCCAAGTAGTGGACGTAGGTGAAGGTTTGACCGAACCACTATATATCCGGTGTGTTTTTTTTTAATTATTGCTTCCGTACTATTTTCTTCCGCACTTTGATTTCTGTGGTGATTTTGGTTTGAGTTTTATCTTTGGTTTTAAAGTTATCCAATTCACCTCTCTCTTTGTTTGCCTTGGGCAAGTTCATAAGGGTTTAAGATCCCTAACGAACTTTCAAGTGGTATCAGAGCGGGATTCATAAAATAAGTTTTTTAAAGCTTTTGAATTTTTGATCCATGGCTAACTTTTCTAATCGTAATATTGCGGAAGAATATTCAATCACCAGACCAACTTTATTTGAAAATATGTCATTTGATTTTTGGAAAAATCTCATGTCTATTTTCTTGCAATCGATTGATTTTCGCATGTGGCATATGATTTTAACTGGTTATTCATCACCGTCACGTATCATAGATGGAGTTAAAATTGATATTCCTTTTAACCAATGGAATAGGGAAGAACAAATCAATGCTCAATTGAATTCAAAATCTTTTAATTACTTTTTCTGTGCTTTAAATTCTGAAAAATTCATATTAGCATCCACGTGCACTATTGGTAAGGAAGTTTGGGATAAACTACACAATATATATGAAGGCATTAGTGAAATCATGCAATCCAAGTTGAATATGTTAATGCATGATTTTGAACTATTTTTCATGAAACCTTATGAGACGATCTTAGACATGTATAACAGGTTCATTCAAATTGTAACATCATCACATGCTTTAGGAAAGGAAATTTCAAATTTTGAAAAAGTCAATAAAATTCTTCGTTGTTTACTTGAAAAATTTGATGCCAAAGTTGTTGCTATTTGTGAATCAAAAGATTTGAGTGATTATTCTATTAATAATTTGATTGACTCACTCATTGTCTACGAGCAAAGTTTGGGTCAAAGACTTTTAGATGCAGGTGAAATGATTGTTCTAAAAGCTAAAGATACAAAAATAGATAGCTTAGTTGGTGACAAATGCAATGACTTTTCAAGCAAATCACAAAGCTCACCAAAGCATAAGCAAAAGTGGAAAAAATATAAAAATGGTAAGGATGTTCATATTTCTTCTTACGTTATTTGCTTTCGATGTAGGAAGCTTGGACATATGAAAAATCAGTGCCCTAATTTAAAAATTCTTCCTACAAAAGGAAAGGGTAAGGCAAAGCAAAATTTCAATTGGGGAAATAATGAGAGGCAAAAAATCTTATGCGCAGATCTGGTTTCTGAAGCATCGGACCAAGAGAGAGATAAAGGTTAAAAGCCTTTCGTATTTTTGTGTTGTGTTTTTGTTTTTATATTTTTTATTTTTATTTTGTGTTTTTGTTTTGTTTATTTTTTGAAATTTTTATTTTCGTGAAAGTTTTTCTCTGATCACACACATATTCACTTTTCTAAAAATGAAAAATCTACTTTCAGTTTTTTCTTGAAATCTTTGGTAAGTTGTGTTTGACTTCTCTAAAATAGTCAAAGGAAGGCAACTCATGTTTTTTATTCTCAATCTCTATTTCCTAAAAGAGGTTATCCTATTTTTGATTTAAAATCTTTTTCATCTTTTAAATTGGTTTTTAAAACTAAATTTTTTATCTCCTTACATTTTCTTTATCGCATAGGGATCTTTTACAAGTTGTTGAATCTAACTCATAATTTTCTTAATCAAGAATTCACTTTATCAATAGGATGGTTTACTTTTTTTTTAAGATTTCAGAAAATAGCATATTAAAAAAAATTGGCCAATGATGCCAAAAAAAAAAGATGCAAAATGATGCCAAATTGAAAAATATACACAAAAGTGTAACAAAAATCAAAAGATGCACAAAGAGCGCCATTCAAATTGACAAGAGGAATAAAATGAACCCACAAAATTTAATGCTTACCAATCTTGTACTTCTTAAAAGCTTAAGAAAACCCATGATACTTTCGATACTTGAGTTTGAAAATTTTGATTCCTGATTCAACAATTCATGCATTAATCTTCTGTTAGATATATTTTATAAAAGGAGTTTTGAAAAATTACTATTTTTTTCTCTAATTTTTCATATGATTTAGATATTGAATTAAAAAGTTTTTGAGCATTTTTAAAGAACTTGAGTTTGGATTATCAAATTCTAAATTTCTAACCTTTTCTAGGCTATGCATTGTCAATCCAATTCGACTATGCTTTTTATTAAAACATAGAGGCAACTTTCTCATTTTAAGAATATTTGTTTTTTACTAGATTAGGGATTATTTTTTATTTTTGGTCATTTTATTTTTGTTTGTGCCTCCCCTCTTTTTGATAATGTCAAAGGGGGAGAATGTAGTGTTAAATTTTTGTACTGTTATCGTGTTTGTATCATGTTTTCCAAAAATTAAAAACAACAAAAATATTTTTATCTCCCCTATTTTTTAAAAGGGTTTATTCTAGTGAGGGGGAGATTAGGAGAAATTGCTTTTTTTTTAATTCAAATTGAATTATTTGCCATCATCAAAAAAGGGGGAGATTATTGCGGATCAATCGTTTATGATTTTGATAATAGCAAACTTTTTTATTTCTCTACGACTGCCTTATGTACTGATATTTTAGGTTCACATGATCAGACTGCAATTTGGAACCAGCTTAAGATTAGGTAGAATAGGTCTGAGTCAGTTTGTACACTTTTCCTTTCTTGAGTCTATTGTATTTGTTGTGGCTCCTTATGCTTTGTAACGTATAAGAGTTTCTAACTATTCCCTAGAGTTTACTATTTTTGATAATATCATCCTAGACGATATTTATATTAGTCAGGACGATCTGTTCAAAAGCAGAAACCCTAATTAGGGCATCCTCAATAAAGTAGCCGTCATTATACAAGACATATCATCCTGGACTATTTTGTATCGGACAGGATGATAGGCTCAATTCAGAAAAAATTTGCCGCCAGATCTACTTAGGAAATTCTTTTTTTGGATATCGGCCTGTTGGATCGACCTGGACTATGAAATATCGGCCAGGACGATCCAGGACAATTTTTCCAAAATTTCTCTGGCAATTTTGGAAAGCAATTAATGGTGGTTTTGTCCGGGCTGATTAGACATCGTGCAGCATAATTTTAGGGCGATATTCAGGACGATTTTCCTAAAATTTGAACTAATCGGCCTTGACTATATGCCTATCATCTTGGATGATAATGTCGGCAACTTGCATTAATGAGCTCATTTTTAGCTCTTCTATTTAAGCTATGACAAGGCACATTATAAGTGTCTTTGGTAGCCATTGTAGCTTCATTCTTTCAGGGGAAACATGAAGAGAGAGCTTGAAAGGGAGTGAGGAACAGGTGAAGTCTGAGAGAGGGAGAAGATCTTATGAGGGGGGGACTCAAGGGAGTGTGGAGGGGGATTCTACACGTTTGCTATCGTAGGCTTGCACCTTAATGTCCTCGGATTCAAGGCTTGTCTCGAGGGAAGTTCACCAAAGAAGAAGTTCTCTTTGGTGTCAAAGGACCCGGCGACTCCGCCACACGAGGGAAGGTGGAAGTGATTTTGTAAGGGCTTCTCCGCCTAGCTGTGGGGGCTAAAGGGAGAGACACTTAGTTTAGTATAATACTTGGAGGGTGCCTCCAAGGAGTGGACGTTGGTCAAGGTTTTACCAAACCACTACAAATCCGGTGTGTTCTTTTCTTTTTATTGCTTCTGCATTATTTTCTTCCACACTTTGATTTCTGTGGTGATTTTGGTTTGAGTTTTATCTTTGGTTTTAAAGTTATCCAATTCACCTCTCTCTTTTTTTGCCTTGGGCCAGTTCATAAGGGCTTAACATCCCTAACAAACTTTTAATAGGTAGGGACCTTGTCTTCTCAAGTGTCCAATAAGTGTACTCCTTTCATGGGCTTGTATTGGGTGTTGTAAGATCGAGGAACCACTACTTGACCAAAGAGACATCATTCAGCCCTTATGGTTATTTATAATTCCCTTTTGGTGTCTCCTACCTCTGGGGTGTTCCCCCTTCTATCTTATTTGTGCATAATACAAACCAATGAAGGAGTCCTCCTTCTAGGTTTAGGTAATCATTCTATTTATTTGTTTTTACTTGTCCTTTATCCTACTGCATGTTATGGGTTATTTCTCTTATTGTAAGCCCTTCCTCTTTTATTTTTTTTCTTTGGGAAGTGGTAGCCTTTTCTTGTACATGAAGTTTTTTTCCTTGTATTTTCCTTTTTTTTTTGAATACATGCCATGTGCAACTTTTAAGGAACCCCAAAAACTTTGGCCTGAAACCCAAAAACTTTGTGCGAATTTTCATTTCCCTCCTTTTTTTTTCTCTTTCTTGAGTGCTTGCACAGAGAGAAGCTACATGGTTGTTGTTAACCTAGGTCACCTCCTCCCCCTTCAATGGGACAAGGAAAGATAGAGGAGTCTATTGGGAGAAAATTCCATGTGCTTGAGGCTATTAGTTTTGTTCTAATAGGAGAGAGCTGGGACAAGGCAGTTGATGGTCAATCAAGTCAGCGAGGTGGCTCCAAAATAGCTCACAAGAAGTTTTAGGCGGCCTTTATGGTCGATGCCAAGGGTTGGAACAGGTAGTGGAACTATTATATTTACCTACTAGATGGTAGCATCAAGACCCCTTCAAATGTCTCCTCCCGCTTACAAGAACTAGACACTGCCCTTGAAGCCGACGAGTTCAGGCTCTTTGTAGCTATAGGCTAAAACCTTTGTTTAATATGGATTTAAGGTTTTTCCATTGGTCTTTGGATGGTTCTTCCCAACATGATACCCACTATTTGATTCCTCTTAAGGTTCACTCTAATTTCAACATGACTTTGAATGAACCCGATAGGATTCTGCCATCCACCAAGATGCAGGGTCGTGATGACTCCTCCTCTATGGGGGATGCTTCTTTCTTACCTTTTGAAATGGATCTATTACAAATCTAATTTCAGGGAATATAATTTTAATGATGGTAAACATTTCTATTTTTCTACGACTTCCTTTCCTACTAATGTTTCAGGTCCATAAGATCAAACTATAAATTGAACCATCTCAAGATTGGGTAGATTAGGACTGAGTCAGTTTGTAATGTACGTCAAGTGTCTTTTACACTTTCTTGAGTCCATTATAACTTTGTGGGTCCTGATGGTAAGTAACCTTACACACACACTTCGAGGAAAATTTTGACTATTTTAGAGTTTTCTATTTTTGATCACATTAACCTGGATGATCAGTTAAAAACAAAAACCTTAATTAGGGCATCCTGGTTAATGCAGCCACAATTAAGTGAATCGTCTTCGATGATATTAGCATCGGTTTGGATGATAGGCTTAAATAAAAAATAATCAGCCGCCAGATCTATTTGGATATCTTTTATTTTTGGATATCATCCTGCAAGATGCAATACAATTATGTCTAAATTAATCTAGTAATAAAGAAAAGCAATTAAGGTTAGATTGCTCAAACATATCATCCTGGACGATCACAGGATTGGTCGAGACGATCAGTTCACAATCCTTAGTTATTTTTAGATGATCAAATATTAGCATGTCTCTATTCAGGGCGATGCTTTGGATGATATGTACTGAATTGAACTAATCATCCGATATGATCGAGAGATAGGCTGGATGATCAAGTTATTTTTACGTCATCCAGATATCCATTTAGGGTGATATTCTGGATGATATTCATCTTTTTGTACTAATCAGCCCGGACGATTATGAGATCATCCTGGATGATTTAGTTATTTTTCCATCGTCCAGACATCTATCCATGGCAATAGTTTAGATGTTATTCATCTAGTTGAATTAATCATATAGGATGATAATATTATCATCCTGGATAATATTTGACGATTAGTTTCTAATTAGGGAAAATTTGGAGCCCTTGTTGAAAAAATCTCTTATTTTCTCAAAAAACATCCTTTTACTGATGTCCTGAACTGAGAGAGCCAAGAGGAGAGGGAGAGCAAGGGAGAGAGAGAGAGAGGATCTTGAGAGGGAGTGTTTGTGAGTGGTTTCACAAAGGTTTCTCCAAGCAAGTATTTGCATCATCTTCCCCAAAATTCATTCCTAGTTCCATGAGGATTCTAGAGAGGTCTACTTCAACAACAGATCGAGGTTTTCTGCCTGCTTTAGGAGGAAGCCAAATGAATTGGGCTCTCTACCTCACCGGGGTTGGTGGAAAGGAGTTTATGTATGGGCTTCTCCACCTTACTATGGGGGAAAAAGGAGAGACACTGAGTTTAGTGTAATACTCAGAGGGTGCCTCCAGCGAGTGAACGTAGGTCAAGTTGACCGAACCAAGTTAAAATATTGTGTGTTCTTTCTAATTACTGCTTCCGCATTTAATTTCCACACTTAGTTTCTTTTGTGAATAAATCTTTGTTTATTTGTGATAGTGATTTTACTTAAAGAATTTTTAAATACCAATTCACCCCCATCTTAGTTAGCCTTAGGACTAATTCATAAGGGCTTAACATCCCTGTCGAACATTCAAGTGGTATCCGAGTGGGATTCATAAAATTGAGTTTTTAAAAACTTTTGAATTTGGATCAATGGCAAACTTTGATAATTATAATACTGCAGAAAGTTATTCAATTATACAACAACCTTTGTTTGACAATATTCCTTCTGATTTTTAGAAAACTCACATGGCTACATTTTTTACAATCAATTGACTATCGCATGTGGATGCTTGTTAATGATGATTATTCATCTCCATCTCGTAAAAATAATGGCATTAATATTATACTTCCTTTCACTGAATAGACTCTTCATGATAGGAATTTAGCTCAACTGAATGCAAAATGCTTTAAATATTTTTTCTGTTCTTTGAAATCGGAAGATTATATGCGTATTTCAATTTGTGCTACTAGTAATGAAATTTGGGATAGATTGTGTATTACTTATGAAGGAACCATTGAAGTTAAACAATTTAGGATGAATATTTTGTTACATGATAAAAAACTTTTTTGTATGAAACCTACTGAATCAATTTCTGACATGTATACTAGGTTTACTCAAATTATCACCTTATTGCATTCTTTGGGAAGAGAGCTAACTAACTATGAAAGAGTGAATAAAATTTTGAGATGCTTGCCTTCTTCCTTTTATGCTAACATCACTATAATTACTGAATTCAAGGATTTGAATACTTATTATGTTGATAACTTACTTGGATGGCTCATTGCTTATGACTAAGGAGTGAACCAAAGACAACTTAATACAGGTAAGCAAAAGAAGGAGAAAACTGTGGAACTGAAGGCCTATAACACGGACACTAATTCTTTCGTGTCTGAAAGCTATGATGTTACTTTAATTACTAGGCACTTAAAAGCTTTCTAAGTAAGAATCACAAGCACAATCAGAAATGGAACAATGGTAAGGGTAACAAAAAATATAAAAGTTCTTCTGATGTTATTTGTTTTGAATATAGGAAGCGTGGACATGTCAAAGCTGATTGTCCTACACTTAAGAATCACCCAAGTAAGGAGAAGAGTGAAGAGAAACCCAAATACAGGAAGGAAAAGAAGTAGTTCTAAAAGGCATTCTGGGCGGATTCTGCATCTGACTCCTCTGAGACTGAAGCTGAGAAAGAGACAACAAACTTGTGCTTGATGGGTGATCATCTTGGTCAACCTAACCAAGAAAAGGTATTTGAACCAACCTATGTTCAATTACTTAAAGTTTGTGAGAACATTCAAGCATCATATAGGAAACTTAAGAAATCTCATGCTAGTTTGAAATTGGAGTTCTCAAAATTGCAAAAAAAAAAGCATAAGATTTTAAGTAAAGATCACACTCAAATTGATAGCAATCACATGTCATTACTAGATGCATTTAATAAAAAGTATTAAGAGTTGGTTGTTGAGCATGATTCAATGAAAGCATCCTACACCTCACTTGAAACAAATTTTAAAACTTAAATTGAAGAATCTGAGCATATGGATCACTATTTGAATGTTGATAATGCTATTTTAGAAAGTGTTAACTCGAGGTTTAAAGCTGAATTGAATGCACTTGAGAAAAATACGTATACACTCATACCTGAATAGTTTTTCAATTAGAAGCTAGAGAGAAGCTCATGGAAAAAAGGAGAGAAAATTTTTGGTTTTTCAAATTTCAACATTATGTTATTTTGTCGGTTGATCTATTAATGACGGAGGTGGAAGCGGTGGTCACTGACGATCGCTAGAAACCTCCTGGAAGTCCATCATCTACTTTTGTTTAGTTTGATGGACAATTTAGATCAGTTAAAGTTGGACCTTTGAAGATTAATGAGCCTTCATCGGCTATTCAGAACAAATCTCCACCTATTATTGGCAAAAGAAAAGAATTAATGTATCCTGGATCTGGTAAGGTCCCTCGACTGGCTGGAGGGATAACTCCTAATAGAAGTTCCAATGATATAGAAGCAACATCCACTTTCAGGATGAAATTATTCATGAACAGGTTTAGTCATAACAATGCTAAACCCTTCTTCTTGGAGAAGGGGGTCTCTTTCTCAAAGAAATTAATGGAAAACATTCCAGATGCTTGTAAGATTGCTTAAGAACTAATTGCTAAGGAAGACTCTATCAGGAATCAAAATTGTAACTCATGGGTCAGAAAACCCAACCTTAAGGTGAATTTTACAAGAAATGAATCTTTGATTTCAGAAGATGGGAAGGCAATTAAGCTTAATGAATCAAATATTAATCTAAACTCTGAGAAGTTTTAATATTCAGTTGTAGTGAAGGTATTTGGAAGGACTGTTCCATTCAATGTAAAAGCTAATGAGCTCCGACACCAATGGAAACCACTTGGAATGTTTCATATAAGGTTTTGTTCTTTTTTTTGATATGGAAGGAGGGGATAAGGTTTTAGAGGGAGGCCCTTGGTATGTTAATAAACATATAGTGGGAATTGATAAATGGTCTCCATTGTTCTTTCCTTCTTCCTTAAAAGGATTGACTGTACCAATTTGGGTCAAATTACCTCGCCTTCCCTCGCTTTGTTGTGAAAGTTATTTAGGGATGTTAGGCCCTATGAACTGGTCTCGAGTCTAACCAAGAGTGGGGGGGGGGGAGGTTGAATTGGTATTTTTAAAAATTCTTTAAAACCAAGAACAAATATCACAAACCAAAGTCACCACGGAAAAATAAGTACGGAAAATTAAAGTGCGGAAGTAGTGAAAAGAACACAAGGGTTTATAGTGGTTTGGTCAACTTAACCTACGTCCACTCCCCGGAGGCACCCTCCTAGTATTGCACTACCAATGTGACTCTCCTTTAGCACCCATAGCTAGGCGGAGAAGCCCTTACAAAACACTTCCTTTTTGCCACACTAGGCAAGGCAATGAACCCAACTCCTTTTGCTTCCTCCTGAAGCAGGCAGAGAACGTCGATCGATTAGTGAAGCTTACCTCTCCCAACCCTTCTAAGGACAAGAGACTCTAGGGAAGAAGAAGTGGAACAATGCTTGGAGCAACCCTTGTGAACTCCCTCACAAGCTCCCCCTCACAAGATCCTCTCTCTCTCTCTCTCTCTCTCTCTCTCTCTCTCTCTCTCTCTCTCTCTCCCCCCTTTAGGTTTTCTCAGGTCAAGACAACAGCCAAAGATCTTCTAAAAATATTGAACAAGAGCTCTTAAATAGTTGAACTTCAAAGGAGCTCATTAATTACAAGTTGTCGACATTATCATCCAGGACGTTGATAATATCGTCCTGTACGATTAGTTTAAAACACATACGATCAGCATGAACATTGCCCTTGAAAATTAGTTTGATCGTCCAGGCCGATCTCATGATTGTCCCGACCGATCAGTTAAAATCAGAGAAAAATCGTCCAGAGCATCGCCCTGAATTTGAGCTGGCCGATAGTTATCGTCCAGAAGTAACTAAGGATTTTTGAATAGATCGTCTTGGCCGATCCTATGATCGTGCAGGATGATATGATTGTATCAATCATCCTTAATTACTTCCTTGATTCCTGGATCAATTTAGGCATAATTGTGTAATATCATCCAAGCCGATCTCACGATCGTCCTGGCCGATTTCCAAAAATACAAAATACCTAAATTGATTATGGTGGCTATTTCTTTCTGTTTAGAGCATAAAATCCTGATTAGAACTTCTGTTTTGAACTCGATCATCCAGGATGATATAAATATCGTCCGGGATGATGTGAGTAAAAATATAAATTCTAAATCTCTCAAGTGTGTGTGTAGGGTTACTTAACATCAGTTATTTCAAATATTTACAATTGACTCAAGAAAGGGAAAAAAGAAAGTTACAGAATGATTCAACCCTAATTTACCCAGTCTTGAGCTGATACCGATTTCTGTCCGATCTTTGAGTCCTGAAAAGTCAGTAAAGAAAAGGCAGTCGTATTGTTTGCTATCATCAAAACCATAATCCATGAAACCAAATCTGCAACATGTTGGGATGAAGAGAATATGGCTAGAATAGATTCGATGATTAGTCATTCGTTATGGATAGACGGTAATATGTTTCAGTGGAGCAAAAGGGAGTTTGCATTCGTATGGATCTAGATCAATAATTCCCTTTAGGAGTTTGGGTGGAAGAATCATGTGGTCATTTATTTTAGAAGCTAGAGTATGAGAAAGTATCAACATTTTGTTTTAAATGTGGAAAATTAGGGCATCTGTTGGAAGATTGTAAGGAAGGGAAACCAATAAGCAATGAGGTATTTCCTTTAAATGCAAAAATGGGAAATAAATCTCAGCCTATTCAGCATGAAGGAAATAATGAAGAGGCATATGGTCCTTGGACTCTTGTCAAGAACATAAGAAGGAGAAATGCTCTTTCTAGATCAGAAAATGTAAATCAAAATGCAGTCAATTTTAGGAAACCAAAAGCTATATTTATTAAAAAATACACTATAAGATAGTGTAGGAAGTTGATCAAAGAACTGAAGGGAATTCTGTTCCAAACTCAGAGGAAGTTGTTGAAGCTGTAGATAAAGTTGCAGTTGAAGTGCCACCATCAAATGAAAATATCTATGTAGATTTTGAAATCAATGAGGTGATCAATGTGGAGGTTGCTTTTAAAGAAATCTTACCTATTTCTACTGATCATGGGAGTGTAGGTATCTTTTCGATGAATCCTATAGAGATTAATAACAAATATAACATTCTTAACTCTTGCTTAGAAGGAGAAGAGGAAATTCCTGGTAAAGATACAATGGATGCAAAATTAGATTAAGGAGAATTGCTTTTTGAAGGCAAGATAAAAGTGGCTACAGGATCAGAGAAGGTGGAGACTGAATTAGTAAAAGAAAAAGTGAAGCTCCATAAAGAACTTAAATCATTAGGTAAGGAAAATATCCTAGCTCAAAGAAGAAAAGGAGAAGTGACCAAGATGAATAAGAATGGGATCAATTGCATTTTTAATCATAAATGACTTCAATTGCTTTTTGGAATTGTATAAGGGTAAGGAAGAAAGAGGCCTCTCGATACCTTAGAGAGTTTGTGAAAGAGTTTGATATCTTCCTAGTTGGTTAGTGGAAATAAAGATTTTTTCGGTGGACATGATAGAAATAATTATCTTGATAGGAGATAGCTAGGATTTGTTCAGTGTTCCAACTGAAGTACTTTCAGGAGGCATTTTGATTTGTTGGAAGTGCAGTTTTGGCTCTTTTTTGGTGATTCATTCATCATCGCAAGTGATAGTTAGTTTGTTTAAAATTCCAAATAAAGGTGAATGGCTGGTGGCTACAGTATATAGAAGCAAAGAAATTTATAAGAGAAGACATTTGTTGGAAACATTAGAAGTTTTTTTGGATACACATCTTCCATTCATCATCGGAGGTGATTTTAATTGTGTATTATTGACAAGAAGAGAAAAAAGGTGGCAAGAGGTTTTTGTTTTCACAAGGATCTCAAGATATGAAACTGTTAGTGAACAACTATGATTTCCATGACACTGGAGTAATAGGGCCAAAATTTTCCTGGTGTAAAAATAAGAAAGGAGGAGCATGGATCTTAGGGAGATTAGATCATTGCCTTCTCAATTTTGTTGCTATGTCTGTGAAACAACATGCGGTTGTTCATCATCTGGGAAGAATCACTTCAGACCACTGTCCTATAGTGATAAAAATCTTTAATACACGTTTTAAGAAGAAAATATAGTTGCAGCTTGAAGAAATATGGGTTTCATTTCTAGCTTCTAATTCCATAGTGGCCAACTCTTGGAAGAAAGCAGCAAGAGGAGACGATGTTCAGTTGTTGAATCAGATGTTCAAAAAAGCTTTGAAGGCATTATTCTATTAGAGTAAAGCAAAGCATTCAAATCTTAACAGTGTAAAAGAAAAGCTGAAGAATGATATCCTTAAGTTACAAGAAGAAGAGGGCAATATAGGTAGTTTATCGGATGACAAAATCTGTGTACTAAAATCAAAACTAATGGAACTAAATTCTACTTTGGGTCAGCTAAGCCCTTCGTGGAGACAAAGAGAAAAAGACAAATAGATGAAGGAGAGTGATACAAACTCTAAGTACTTTCATTGTGTTGCTACAGCCAAGTGGAACAGCAATTTTATTAGTCAAATTAAAGACCGCAATGGTGTACTGGTGGAGGAGCAAGAGAAAATTGAAGAAACTATTTTTGAGTATTTTAAGGACAAATGGACAGATAGAAGATGTGTTCTTACAGGATGGAAGGGGTTTAATGAAGTTCTGGGAGCTGAGGACACGAGCTTTCTCTTGGCATAATTAACTAAGGAAGAGCTGAAATCTGTTGTTCGACATTTGGAAGGTAATATTTCCCCTGGCCTAGATAGAATTTCTTATTCCTTCATAAAATGTTATTGGAATATGATCAAAGAGGAGGTTTGGAAGGCTATTTGTCCCTTCTTCAATTCAGAAGTTATATGTGAAGTGTGGAAGGAAACCTCTGTAGTTCTTATTCCTATGATGAAAAATCGATTGATTCCATCCAGTTATAGACCTATAAGTCTATGCAAGTCAATTTACAAGATATTAGCAAAGGTGCTATTGAATAGAATGGTTGGCTTTATTCCTAAATTGGTCTCATAAAATCAAGTAGCATTTGTTAAAGGTAGATCCATGTCTGAAAATATCTTACTAACTCAATAAATAATTTGTAAGTTTAGATTTTTTAAAGAAAAAAAGGGGTTGATGGCAATCAAAGTGGATATGGAATAGGCTTATGACTATATGGGATGGAGGACCTTGAAGCAAGTGTTGGAGCATCTTGGGTTCCTTTCAAAATTCACAATTTTTTTACTGCAGTGGGTGATGGATACAAAGTACTCCATCTTAATCAATAGTACTAACACAAAATGGATACATGCAAGATGTGGATTCAGGCAAGGATGCCCTTTATCTACTTTTTTGTTCATTTTGTGTTTGCAGCTAATGAGTGAAGCAATTAATCAAAGGGGTAAAAAGATTGGTATCAAAATTGCTCCTTCAGAAGAAAAAATTTTGCATCTTCAATATGCAGACGAAACCATCTTTTTTTAGAGGCAAACTAAAAGTGTGCTAAGAGAATCATGAAGATCATGAAAGACTATAGTTGTTGGACGGGGAAAAGGTGAATGTGCAGAAATCTTCAATGCTTTTTGGGAAATTAGTTGGAAGGAGTTGATCTAAAGCTCTTTCTAAAATTATGGGAATTAAAGAAGTAAAAGAGATGAATTACCTGGGTGTGAGAATGGCTTTCAGGAGATAGACTGTTGCATATTTCAAAAGTTTGATTGAAAAGGCTTATGATAAGTTAAATATATAGGGAAACTAATTTCTTTCTTTGTCAGGCAAGCTTTTACCCATCAAATATTCATTATTAACTCTACCTATTTTCCTATCAACTCACTACTTGGTTCTAATGGGTTTGTTGAATGACTTAGATAAGTTAAGTAGATATTTCCTTTGGAAGAAACAAGATAAAAGCAAGGGTCTTCATTATCATTGTGCAAACAAAAAGGTTCGGTGGCCAAGGTGTTGTATCAGCAGATAAAAAATTGGACCTTGGAGGGAAAAATTTGTTTGGAATCAATTATCAAATCCTATTACTCTGCTTAATAGAACTTTAATTGCAAAATAGGGGGACAAAATCTGGAATTCTGAAGGTTTAAGTCGGAAATCTCCTACCTGGAAGATCATCACTAACAATGAAAATTTTCTATAGCAAATTTTGAGATGAAAAGTATCTGATAGTAAGAGTGTCAATACTATAAAGGACATATGGATACTAGACAAGAGTATGAATCGTTGGTAAACGTTTGTGGCTGAATTATAAGAAGAACAAGGCTGTTTGAATTATTTTATTCAAGAAGGTAGTTGGGATGTAATGAAACTATAGCAAGTCTTTGGGAAAGAGCTTGTGAATTTAATTAAGTCAGTGCCAATTCATAATGATCTTCCAACTAATGAAAGGGAGATAATGTTTAATCATGCAGGGAAAACATTGGCGGCTTTGATTACTGATCATAGTAGAAAATATGAAGATGAAGATAAAAATTGGAAATGGTTAAGAGATTTAAAATTAAGACCAAGGGTGGAGCTATTTTGGTGGAGATTGGATCACAATTCAATTCCATCTAATGAGTTTTTGTTGTACAGAAGGATTATCAACTATAATGGTTGTCCGAGAGGATGCTGTAATCTGGAAAATTAAGTACTAACACAAAATAGATACATGCAAGATGTTGATTCAGGAAAGGATGCCCTTTATCTACTTTTTGGTTCATTTTGTGTTTGCAGCTAATGAGTGAAGCATTTAATCAAAGGGGTAAAAAGATTGGTATCAAAATTGCTCCTTCAGCAGAAAAAAATTGGCATCATCAATATGCAGATGAAACCATCTTTTTTTAGAGGCAAACCAAAAGTGTGCTAAGAAAATCATGAAGATCATGAAAGATTATAGTTGTTGGACGGGGCAAAAGGTGAATGTGCAGAAATATTCAATGCTTTTTGGGAAATTAGTTGGAAGGAGTTGGTCTAAAGCTCTTTCTAAAATTATGGGAATTAAGGAAGTAAAAGAGATGAATTACCTAGGTGTGAGAATGGCTTTGAGGAGATAGACTGTTGCATATTTCAAAAGTTTGATTGAAAAGGCTTATGATAAGTTAAATATATGGGGAAATCAATTTCTTTCTTTGTCAGGCAAGCTTTTACTCATCAAATCTTCACTCTTAACTCTTCCTATTTTCCTATCAACTCACTCCTTGGCTCTAATAGGTTTGTTGAATGACTTAGATAAGTTAAGTAGATATTTCCTTTGGAAGAAACAAGATAAAAGCAAGGGTCTTCATTATCATTGTGCAAATAAAAAAGGTTGGGTGGCCAAGGTGTTGTATTAGCAGAAAAAAAATTTGACCTTGGAGGGAAAAATTTGCTTGGAATCTATTATCAAATCCTGCTACTTTGCTTAATAGAACTTTAATTGCAAAATATGGGGAAGAAATATGGAATTCTGAAGGTTTAAGTGGGAAATCTCCAACCTAGAAGATCATCACTAACGGAGCAAAATTTCTACAGCAAATTTTGAGATGAAAAGTATCTGATGGTAAGAGTGTCAATACTACAAAGGACATATGGATACTAGACAAGAGTATGAAACGTTAACAAACATTTGTGTCTGAATTATATGAAGAACAAGGCTGTTTGAATTATTTTATTCTAGAAGGTAGCTGGGATGTAATGAAACTACAGCAAGTCTTTGTGAAATAGCTTGTGAATTTAATTAAGTCAGTGCCAATTCATAATGATCTTCCAACTAATGAAAGGGAGATAATGTTTAATCATGCAGGGAAAACATTGGCGGCTTTGATTACTGATCATAGTAGAAAATATGAAGATGAAGATAAAAATTGGAAATGGTTAAGAGATTTAAAATTAAGACCAAGGGTGGAGCTATTTTGGTGGAGATTGGATCACAATTCAATTCCATCTAATGAGTTTTTGATGTATAGAAGGATTATCAACTATAATGGTTCTCCGAGAGGATGCTGTAATCTGGAAAATTGAGAGCATATAATAGTTCATTGCTTTTTTCTTCAAAAAGTGATCAAGAAGATTATTAGATAGGGATTTAAGCTACCTATTTTTCCCAATTTGGAAAATTGCTATAAGGAATTGGCTTTTATGTCTAAATCTAATCCATTCATGGGAAACTTATACTGTTCGGTGGTATTCATGACTTGGAAAAGTAGAAATAAGATGGTTCTTTGAAGCAAAGAGGATGGTATAAATGTAATAGCAACAAATGCAGTTAGCCTTGCTCCTTCTTCAACTTCCTTTAATCTAATTTTGGTCAACTTGGATTCTAATCAGCTTAGGCTATTTTCTTCCTCTTGGAATCCCCCTCCAATCGATTGAATTAAATTTAATGTTTATGCCTTCCTTGATAGCTCATACAAGGAAGGAGTAGGTGGGGTGATAAGATGCAGTAAAGGTATATTTCTATTTGCATTTGGTTTTAAGTGCTTGCATTAGGATTTCTTAGTCTTGGAGCTGGAAGCAATGTTATCATTGAGGAAGCTAATTCAAGATTGGATGTATGAGGCGAAAGGAATCATCATAGAAGGAGATAATTACAATGTAATGAAATTTGTCCAGAGAGTGATGAATAAAGAGTTAGTCAGGAACGATGGCTCTAGTCATTGTGATTTCTTCTTTTTGAGAAATTTTAACCAAGTGATTATTCAATTTGTCAATACGGAATGCTATAAGTTAGCGAACTATTGTGCTAACCTTGCTAGTGCTTTTGATTTCATTTGGGATAGATTCTATAGTAATATGGTTCCTCCTCTTTTCTTTAATTTGTTAAAGGAGGAATGTGAAAAGTGTTTCTTATCGTAGGTCATTGTTCTTTGATTTCTTTTAATAAAATTGCATCTAGCATTTCATAAAAAAAAAATTAGTTATTCAATCACGATCCAAAGCCAAAATCTAGGAAGAGGCATTATAACCCAAATAGATTAGTAAATCATTTTTCTGGTGTTAGATGTTTTTCTTGTGGCAAGCTAGAACACATTTCACACACTTACAATGTTCACCGTAGTACACAAGGGTGTGGAGACCCAAATTGCATGATTCACAGAATAACATACATGCATTGCATTCTTATTTTTATAAGAACGGAACCAAACCTATTTGTGTTCCTAAATCTAATGTTTGATGATTTTGTAGGCTTTCTCTCATAAAAGGCCTCGAGAGAGCATGCGGTATTTGGACAGTGGAGGCTCACGGTACTTAATTGCATAATTTTGCTGCTTAATAAATTTTGATTTACATGTTTTTTGATCTATTATATGTTGTTATTTTTTATTCATTCTTTTTATTTTTAAGTGTTATTTTTCTTTTATTTGTTGTTATTTTGTAGTGGTTTCATCTTTGATGTTTTTATTTGTTAGTTCTTGTTTTTGCTCATAACTAAAATGATATTTTGAGCCTTATTTTTTTTTTGAAAATTTATAGTCAATGTTTTTACATCTCTAAATCAGTTAAAGAGAGAAACACTGTTGATTGTTTTCCTTCCTCTAACCTCCTTTAGTGGTTTAAGGTGTAATTTTTTTTTTCTAAACAAAAAGTCTATCTCAAATTAACAACTGGACTTTGATATTAAGATCTTTTTTATCTAGCTACAATAATCTATCTTATATTTATAATGTTCAAAGTATTTATATCATTTTCAAGATCTTTAAAATCTTGTTATTTTATTTATCTTATGATTTTGATTATATTTTGTGGTTTATTCTTTCTTATATTAGAGACTGAGTTTTTCATCTATACTATCTAGAAGTTTTACTCAGAACTGAGAGTATTTAAGATTTTTAAAAAGGGATCTACCTTGAAAAAAAAAAGCCAATGATGCCAAATAAAAGATGCGCAATGACGTCAAATTGAGAAAGATACTCAAAGTGTATCAAAAATCAAAAGATGTGCAAAGAATGCCAATCAATTGACAAGAGGCATAAAATGAGCCCACTAAAAGCAAGCTTTCTTCTCTTTTAAACCTTTAAATCTTAGAAGAATTCATGCGTCACTTGATATTTTCAAAGGCTTAATTTCAAATTTTGCAATTGTGACAAATTACTTAAGTATATTATTTTATAAGATATTTTTTTCAAACCAAGTTTTGAACGGATCTTTTTTCTTATCCAATTGGTTTTACTGAGTTAGGTCTTTTGTTTTCAAAAGATGATTTTGCCCTGAGAGAAGTCTGAGCAAGGGCTAACAGGATCGGTTTTTCTACCATTTTTCATATTTCGATAAGGTTAACTCATTGTTCATACAAATTTTTAAATTCAATCACATGGAAACTTTAGCACATTTATGCTTGGATAAAAAAAAAACTTTGCTTTCGTTATTCTTTTTTGTCTTATCTTTTGTTTCTTCTTTTGTTGTTTTGCCTTATCCTTTTTGTGATGTCAAAAGGGGGAGTAGTGTTTGAAGTTTTTTTTGTCATATTATTTTAGTTTTGTTCGTATTTCATTTATTTTTTATTATTTGCATCATAAAAAATGGGGAGATTATTTTGAATCTAATTTCAGGGAATATAATTTTAATGATAGCAAATATTTCTATTTCTCTACGACTGCCTTTCTTACTAATGTTTCAGGTCCACAAGATCTAACTGCAAATCAAACCAACTCAAGATTAGGTATATTAGGACTAATTCAGTTTGAAATATACGTTAAGAGCTTTTACCCTTTCTTGAGTCCATTGTAACTTTGTGGGTCCTGATGCTAAGTAACCTTACACACACATCTAGGGAAAAATTTCTAACTATTTTAGAGTTTTATATTTTCCATCACATAGTCCAGTATGAACCAAAAATTATCTTGGATGATCAGTTAAAAATAGAAACCCTAATTAGGGCATCCTGGTTAAGACAGTCATAATTAAGTGAATCGTCCTAGATGATATTAGCATCGGCCGAGACGATAGGCTCAAATCAGGAAGAATTAGCCGCCAGATTTTTTTAGGTATCTTTTATTTTTGAACATCATCTAGGACATCATTTGGATGATGTAATATAATTTTGATTAAATTAATCTAATAATAAAGGAAAGTAATTAGGTTTTATTGCTCGATTAAATTATCTTCGATGATTAGTTCACAAACCTTAGTTCTTTATAGATGATCAAATATCGGCTTGGCTCCATTCGTAGGGATGATTTGGATGATATTTATTGAACTGAACTAATCATCTAGGATGATCAAGAGATCGACTTGAATGATTAAGTTATTTTTACAACGTCCAGATATCTATTCTGGGCAATGTTCTGGACGATATTCATCATTTTGTACTAATCAGCCCAGACAATCGTGAGATCATCCTAGACGATCTAGTTATTTTTTCATCATTCAGACATCTATCCAGAGTGATTGCTTGGACAATTTTTGTCTTGTTGAACTAATCGTACAAGATGATAATATTATTGTACTAGATGATATTTAATGATTAGTTGCTAATTAGGGCTAATTTGGAGACCTTGTTTAAAAGATCTCTTATTTTCTCAAAATAAATAATCTTTTATTGCTGTCCAGACATAAGAGAGCCAAGAGCAGAGGGAGAGCAAGGGAGAGAGAGAAGATATTGTGAGGGGCAGTTTGTGAGAGGTTTCACAAAGGTTGATCCAAGCAAGGATCTGCGTCATCTTCTCTAATCATCGTCCCTGGTTCTTTGAGGGTTCTAGAGAGGTCTACTTCAATAACTAATCATGGTTCTCTTTCTTCTTCCGAAGGAATCAAAAGGATTTGGGTTCTTTGTCTGCTTTTGGAGGAAGCAAAAGGAGTTGGGTTCTCTACCTCATTGGGGTTGGTGGAAAGGAGTTTATGTACGAGCTTCTCCACTTAGCTGTTGGGGGTAAAGGACGGACACTGAGTTTAGTGCAATACTAGGAGGGTGCCTCCGGGGAGTGGATGTAGGTCAAGTTGACTGAACTAATATAAAATCTGGTGTGTTCTTTCTTATTATTTCTTCCACATTTAATTTCTACACTTAGTTTCTTTTATGGTGAATCTTGGTTTGGTTTTGATTATGATTTTGCTTAAAGAGTTTTTTAAATACCAATTCACCCCCCCCCCCCCCCCCCTCTCAGTTAGCCTTGGGACAACTTCATAAGGGCTTAACATCCCTATCAAACTTTTAGGAGTATGCCTCCCATACTCAGGATCCAATCAGCCAATGCTACAACCGGTCAGGTATAGGTGTGTGTGGCTTTGTCCTTTTGGCCCAAGCACCTCTTCTCTTCCTGGGCTGCATGACAGTTTAGGAAACAAGAATGAAATGTATGAGGCCCATGAGCCCTCCTAAAAGGGTGTAAAATATCCTTATTCTGCCTTCACACAGCCCTCTGTTTTAGGCTTATGCAATCCTGATATTTGTTAAAATGCCTCATCCATATAGATTTCAAATTTACTTCCATTTGAGTCTGTCCGAGCTAAGTCCAGCAGGACACCTACCTTTTCTCTGCATTTTTTGAGTGGAGTTACATTTTTTGTTTGGGTCTAGCTTCCCAATTTGCCACTGATCTATTAGGATGTTGCCAATATCGGTCGGCTCATGGCCATGTTGGGAGAACCATTATGGGTAGAAAATACACTGGTGAATGGGGAAGATGTGCTTATGCTCGTATCTATGCAATGATGGATCTCTCCAAGAAGCTTCCAACTAGATTTTGGGGCCCAGATTTTTCCAACCAACTTCTTATAAAGGTATTGACCACCTCTGCTTGCATTGTGGTTTGGTTGGTCACAATATTAGCTAATGCCCCTCCACTCATTCTCAACCCATGGACTACTAGACCTCTGTGTTTGGAACAAGCTCGCTTCCTCTTATGAAGACTCCGAGAATAAGTGTCATGCTTGGGATGCCTCCAAGATGCAACAATAAGCATCTAACAACCATCCATAGCCAAGTACTCTCCACTTGAACCAACCTGTTCATTCTTCCCATGCTCCAACTGCTATTAGTGAGGATGATTATGAAACTTGGACGCTTGTTTCCTATCAGGGAAAGCCCAAATTAGAAGGTAATGCTAAAGAAAAGAAGATGAACGTCCTTACCACCAATGACAACAAAGAGGGCCAACCGCAGGTTGTTTTTACTGTGGAGAAGTCGCAACAGTCTGATGATCCCTCCACCAAAACTCTCAATCTCTCTAAGTGATAGCATAAAGCCTCCAATGCTTTTTTGAAGAAATAGTTGCTTCAATTGGGTCTAATTGCTAATCTTCCTCGAAAGAGAAAGAAGAACCTCCATGATGACATTGGTGGGGACTTTATCCCTTTTTTTGCGTTGTGATGCCCTTCCTTTTTTCCCTAACGACAAAATCATAATCATCCTTCTATTTGAGCACTGGGATACTACTCAACCTTTGAGATATTTTAGATGTTTTCTCGATATCCCCCACTCCCTCTAGAGTTGTTCTTTTATTATGGTCCTAATGGCAGGAGCTTGGAAATCCCCTCAGTGACAACCTTAGGTGCTCGCTTTTCACCTATATTTCTCCCCTTCATGTATGAATTATCATGCACAAAAATACTACATTCCCCCTTTTTTCTTATTTTTGGTTTGGGAATACATTCTTGATAGTTCCATACTACATTTTATGGCGGTAGGGATGCCTCCCCTTCGGTTAATAATGTCTAGTTATCTCCCTTGGAACTTTAGAGGTGCTCACAAGAAGTCTGTGAGAAATTACTTGTGGCAGGTGATAGGTGATTAAAATGTTTGAATTATGGGTTTGATTAAAATAAAGGTGGAGGACTTTTGTAGAAAATATGTGGACAAGTTAATTAGGCAAAATTGGGATTTTGGTGTTCAACCTTCCAGGGGAAAATCGAGGGGTATCATGATCTTGTGGAAGAAAGATGTAGTATAGGTCTATACGCTATTGAAATCAACGCAATTTATGATGGGCAAGGTTCAAATTACTAATGGGGGCAGTTGGGAGCTTGCTGTTATCTATGCCAATAATGATAGACATGTTAGAAGAATTCTATGGGATTATATTTCTGCTTGCCACACCTTGGGGGCTTCCTTGTTGGTGAGGGGAGACTTCAATTATATCTTATCCCAAGCTAATAAGAAAGGAGGTAAGCCATTTAGGTACTCACTAGTAGTTAAGGAAATGGAGGAGTTTATGATTGGAAATGTTCTTAAAGATCTAGGATTCACTGGAATGACTTTAACTTTGTCTAATAATAAAAACACTAGAAGTAAAATCTAGGCTTATTTTGATCGGGTTCTTGTGAACCTGCCTACTTTAAATAGTTACCAAGACTTGGAGGTGAAGCAATTAACTCGTATGGCTTCAAACCACTGTCTGATTTTATGTAATTTGTAAGGAGCAATTTGTAGGCAAATCTCCAGTTGGTTTAAATTTGAAGACATTTGGGTCTCTTATCCCATGGCTTGCAAATTGGTTTTTGACAAATGGGAGGTGTGTGACCATGGGAATGAAGCTGCTAAATTACATAAATGTAGGAAAACGCTTAAAGCTCTATTGTTTTGGAGAAAAAACTAGTTAAAACACATATCAAAGCTTAAAGATGATCTCCACATTGAAATCGATGTGATGCAGAAGTTAGAATGCTCGATCCTTGGGCTTAATTAGGAGCAAATAAATAATCTTAAACACAAACTCTAGCTTCTCAATAGAACAATTACCAGGATTACGGGGTGGTGGAAATAGCGTGCTAAGGTCAAGTGGATTGATGAATGTGATGGTAATACATGCTTCTTTCACTCTATGGCTTGCAGGAGAGTGAATAGAATACATTAAATGGCACTTCTCGATGGGGAATTGATGTGGAATTAAAGTGAAATATTTAATTATATTTTTGAATTTTTCAAACAAAAGTGGATGGATTAGCCAATTGATGTAGTAGATTGGCCCTTGCTTGCTTATAAGAGAAATGTGGTTTACCAATTTCATAATGCCCTTGAGGACAATGTAACCAAAGAGGAAATCTAGATGGTTACAAAATCTCTGGGGAGAAATAGATCACTGGGCAAGGACGAAATTACAACATCATTTTTCTAGAACATTTTGAGTTTTGTAGGGAAGCAGGTGGTGCAGGCTTGCAAGGATTTTCTTAGTTCTAGTGTTATGAGGGATGAATGGAAGGAAATAGTTATCATACTTATCAACAAGGTGAAGTAGCCCACCGCTTAAAATTGAGGATGTTCAGTTTATGCCAGACCATTTACAAGGTTGTAGCTAAAATATAGGTCAACATATTGAAAGGAATTCTCCCTAAGATCATATCGGAAGAGAAAGTAGTGTTTGTTCCAAGAAGGTCAATCTATGCTCACTTCTTACTTGTTAATGAGATAATCAATAAATTTAAAGTGTCTCCCTCTTCCAAAGGGTTCATGGAACTAAAGATAGATATCGAACTAACATACAATAAGATGAGTTGGAAGACTCTTGAACTTGTGCTGACTAAGATGGGCTTCTAAGACAGATATATGAATCGGGTGATGAACTATATTAGGTTCCCTCAATTTTCCCTACTTATCAATGGACACTCATTGAGTGGATCATGACTTGGTGTGTCTTTCATCAAGGTTGTCCATTATCACCTTACATACTCATAATTTGTTAGGAGCTTCTATCTACAGCCTTACACAAAAGGAGTTTGCTGGCTGGAGTTCCAATCAACATTGGAGGACTAAAGATCTCACACTTATTCTATGCTCATGATATTTTCATTTTTTTATGTACATATTCTATAGATCTTAGAAATTTTAGATCCATTTTTCATGACTATTATGATTGGTCTGGTCAGAATATCAATAATAGCATGTCATTGGTGTTATTTAGCAAGCTTACCCCTCTATAAAAAAAGAACAGGCTTGCTAGGATGTTTGTATTCCAAAAAGTGGAGGAGCTTGAATATCTGGGGACTAAATTGACTCTTGGAAGATTGATTAAAAGCGATTTCCCCAAGCTATTACAAAATGTCCATTCCTCTACTAAGGCTTGGGGTAATAGACACTAGTTGTTAGTTAGACGTATTACATTAATTAACTCTTCTCTCATTCCATTGGTCATGTATTCAATGACTCAATCTCTTCTTCCTAAGGCTATTTTGGAGGAGGTGGAAAAGATTTGCAAGAGTTTCCTATGGGATATGGATGCATAGATGAGAGGGTTACTTTATGCTGCCTCAGGGAAGGTTTGTTAATCAAGAAACTTGGGCGGTCTTAATTTTTATGCTTCATCTAAATGGATTAGCCCTCTTAGATTTGGGGTAGCTTGTGACTTCATTTCCAAACCAAATACTCTTTTCCACATATATATGAAGGATAAATATGGTTGCTATCCATGGGAGCAAGAAGGCCAGAGAGGTGATTATGGAAGCTGGAAGATCATCTATCAAGGAGGTGATATCCTGACTAGTTGTATCTAGTGGAAAATTAGGGATCACAAGAGTATTAATATTTTGGACCAAATCTAGATTTGGAAATGTTCAATGACAGATTGGCCCACCTTTTGTAATGTTGAAAAATTGGAAAATATTAAGGTTGCTGAATTAATTTTGGTGGAAGGCTATTGGGATTGGCACAAACTTATGGAAAGTTTTGGAGAGGATCTTGTTAAAAATATTTTCTCTATTCCCATTTATTATGGGGAATAGAAAGATATGATGGAATTGATTAAGAGACTTATGGGTTGAACCATTACTGTTATCATGTATAGTAGGTTGTTTGATGTGGAGGAGAACCAAATTACAAATATTTATAGGCTTAAGCTGCATCCTTGTGAACACACTTTCTGGTGGAGGCTATACCATGGGATTCTACCCATGAATTCATGGCTAAATTCTCAAGGACTTTTGGAGGATAGTCATTATCCTATGGTATGAAATTGATGGGGAGGATCTGGACAATATTACTCTCAAATTTTAGCAGCTTATACACACATTGGATGTTCTTATCTTTTGGGGGTTGTTTACCCTTTGGTTTAAAAGTCTGGAAGATCTCAAAAGGAAATACAATGTTTTGTGGATACTAGTGATATTTGGGTTGTGGTGTATTATTATGCCACTTACTAATGTTGGTGCGACAGGAATGCTAAAAAGCACAATAAACAAGTAAACATCTCCAAGGTTATGTCAATGCACATTATGGAGGCATAAGATACTATTCAACCCTTTGGGTTGTTCTCACCATCTTCATGGTGTCTCCCCATACAAATTGGCTGAAGATTAATGTAGATGGTACCTTGTTGCCTAATGTAGCTGGTACTGGGCTCATTATTTGGAATGGACTGGGAGAGTCGATCATTATAGTTGGATGAGATCTTCTTCACTAGGATAGCAAAATGGTGGAACTGATAGCTATTGCTTCCATTCAGTTGGTGCTGGAAAGTTGGATGCTAGAGTCGAATGGGGTGATTATAGATGGTGATAATACATCCATTATTGAATTTATGTAAAATTTTAAGAAGCAAGAGGAGTAGAGGGCTTATCCTCAAGAAAGTGACAATTTTGATTGGTTGAAAGATTTCCACAAAATACACCTTATTCATACTTATAGAAGACAAAATAAGAATAACCACGTTTGTGCTAAGTGAGCCATAGAGGGGAGATTTCTTTAAAGAGTTATGGATATAGACATTTCTTATTTCCCTCAAGAATTTGTTTCAATTCTTGTGGAAGATAGTTACTTTTTCATACTTAGGTTTCTTTTTTGTTGTCCTAACATTTTTTTCTTACCTTATGTAATTGCTTATAGTGAATGCAATATATGTTAAATTTCAAGAAACCCAAAAACTTTAGGAAGGCTTTCAATTTTCCTTGTCCTTTCTCTTTCTTGCTTGGGTCTTAGTGAGAGAATTATGGTGGGTGAAAGTGCTCAGATGACACTAGAAAGTGCTCTGATGACACTTGAAAGTTCGTTGGGGATGTTAAGCCCTTATGAACTGGCTCAAGGCAAATAATGAGATAGAGAGGTGAATCAGTATTTAAAACAAACACAATATTAAATCCAAAAATAAGATTCACCACAATAAAAAGCCAACGCTGCGAAAATTAAATGCCGAAGAAAATAATAAGAAAGAACACACAGGATTTATAGTGGTTCGGTCAAACTTTGACCTACATCCACTCCTTGGAGGCACCCTCCAAGTATTGCACTAAAATAAGTGTCTCTCCTTTATCCCCCACAGCTAGGCGGAGAAGCCCTTACAAAATCATTTCCACCTTCCCCGGTGCGACGGAGTCGCCGGGTCCTTTGACACCAAAGTGAACTTCTTCTTTGGTGAAATTCCCTCGAGACAAGCCTTGAATCCGACAGTATTCAGATGCAAGCCTGCCAGAGCAACCGTGTGGAATCCCGTCCACACTCCCTTGAGTCCCCCCTCAAAGGATCTTCTCCCTCTCAGACTTCACCCGTTCCTCACTCCCTTTCAAGCTCTCTCTTCAAGTCTCCCCTACAAGAACGAAACTACAATGGCTGCCAAATACACTTTACAAAGTGTCATGCCAAGCTTAAATAGAAAAGCTCAAAACGAGCTCATTAATGCAAGTTGCCAACATTATTGTCCAGTACGACAGGTATATCATCCTGGCCGATCAGTAGAAATTCAGCTCGTCAGCATGGGATGATTTGGGACTATCAGAAGAAAATTGGTTACATTGTCCTAGCCGATATCACGATCGTCCAGGCCGATTAGTTTAAAACCGATTTCAATTGTCCTGATCATCTCCCTGAATTTGAGCTGCCCGATGTAGATCGTCCAGGACATCTTCCTGGCCGATCTATGATTGTCCCGGACGATGTGATCGTATTGATCAACCATTAGTGCTTTCCAAAGATACCAGATCAATTTAGGCATAATTGAGTTAGATCGGCCTGGACGATAGGAATATCGTCCTGGCCAATTTCCTAAAATAAAGAATTCCTAAACTGATTATGGCGGCTGATTCTTTCTGAATTGAGACTATCATCCTGGCCTATACAGGTATCGTCCAGGCCGATCAGCTAATGACAGCTGTCTTAATGAGGATGCCCTAATTAGAGTTTCTGCTTTTGAATAGATCGTCCAGGCCGATATAAATATCGTCCTGGACGATGTTACCAAATACATAAACTCTTAGGGAGCTGTCAGAAATCTTCCAAGTTACAAAGCATCAGGAGCCACACCAAATATAATAGACTCAAGAAAGGAAAAAGGGTACAAACTAACTCAGACCTGGTCTACCCAATCTTAAGCTGGTTCCAAATTACCGTCCGATCGTGTGAACTTGAAATGTTAGTAGATAAGACAGTCGTAGAGAAAAAGAATGTTTGCTATCATCAAAATCATAAGCCATAGATCTGCAACAATCTCCCCCTTTTTTGTGATGGCAAACATTTCAATTTGAATTAAAAAAAAAGCAATTTCTCCTAATCTCCCCCTCACTAGAATAAACCCTTTTAAAAAATAGGGGAGATAACAATATTTTTGTTATTTTTTATTTTTGAACAAAAGATACAAATACGACAATAGTACAAAAATTCAACAATACGTTCTCCCCCTTTGACATTATCAAAAAGAGAGGAGGCACAAACAAAAAAGAAAATGACCAAAAGACAAAAATGTTCCCTAATCTAGTGAAAAAACAAATATTCTTAAAATGAGAAAGTTACCTCTTAGTTTTAATAAAAAACTTAGTAGAATTAGATTGACAACGCATAGCCCAAAAAATGTTAGAAATTCATAATTTGATAATCCAAACTCAAGTTCTTTTAAAGGCTAAAAAACTTTTTAATTCAATATCAAAATTAAGGAATAAACGGGAAAAAGAAACATTAATTTTTCAAAACTCCTTTCATAAAACATATCTAATAGAAGATCAATGCACGAATTGATGAATCAAGAACCAAGATTTTCAAGCACAAGTTTCGAGCATATCAGAATTTTCTTAGGCTTTTAGTAGTATAAGAAAAAATAAGCATATTTTTTTGTGGGCTCATATTATGCCCTTTATCACTTGAATGGCTCTTTGAGCATCTTTTGATTTTTAATACACTTTGTGTATTATTATTATTATTTTTATTTGGCGTCATTACGCATCTTTTGGTTTGGCATCATTGGCCACTTTTTTTATTATTTTCAAAAAATTTGCTTTCTTTCTTATATTTTAAAAACTAAAGTAAACCCAAATTATTGACAACATGAACATCTTGATTAAGAAAATTTTAAGGTGGATTCAAAAATCTTGCAAAAGTTGTCTATGCGATAGAAAAAATGTAGGGAGATGAAAAAAAAATAGTTTCAAAATCCAATTTAAAATATGATGAAGATTTTGAATCAAAAGTAAAATAACCTCTTTAAAAAGAGGGAAAGAGAAACAAAATCATGAGTTCCCTTCCTTTGACTATTTTAAAGAAGTCAATCACAACTTACCAAAGATTTCAAGAAAAAATAGGAATTGGATTTTTCATTTTTAGAAAAGTGAATGTGTGTGCTATTCAGAGAAAAAATTTCATGAAATAAAAAAAATTCAAAGAATAAACAAAAATAAAAACACAAAATAAAAATTGAAATAAAATAACAAAAAAAAACTAAAAACAAAGCATAACACAAACACACAAACAAGGCTTTTAACCATTATTTTTCTCCTGGTCCGATTCTTTAGAAACCAGGTCTGCCCATGAGATTTTTTGCCTTTCATTTTTTTCCCAGTTTAAATTTTGCTTCGCCTTGCCCTTTTCTTTTCTAGAAAGAATTTTTAAATTAGGGCACTAATTTTTTATATGTCCAGGCTTCGAAAGCAAATAACGTCAGAAGAAATATGGACATCCTTACTACTTTTACCTTTTTTCCACTTTTGCTTAAGTTTGGTGAGCTTTGTGATTTTCTTGACAAGTCATTACATTCGTCACCAACTAAGCTATATCTTTCTGTATCTTCAGCTTTTAGAACATTCGTTTCACCTACATCCAAAAGTCTTTGACCCAAAATTTGCTCGTAGGCAATAAGTGAGCCAGTCAAATTATCAATAGAATAATCATTCAAATCTTTTGATTCACAAATAGCAACAACTTTGGCATCAAATTTTTCAAGCAAACATCTAAGAATTTTGTTAACTTTTTCAAAATTTGAAAATTCTTTTCCTAAGACACGCATTGATGTTACAATTTGAATGAACCTGGTATACATATCTAAGATTGTTTCAAAAGGTTTCATGGAAAATATTTCATAATCATACATTAACAAATTTAACTTGGATTGCTTGATTTCACTAGTTCCTTCATATATGGTGTAGTTTATCCCAAATTTCTTTACCAGTGGTGCACGCGGATACTAACATAAAATCTTCGGAATTTAAAGCACAGAAAAAGTAATTTAAAGATTTTGATTTCAATTGAGCATTTATTTGTTCTTCCCTATTCCACTGATTAAAAGGAATATCAGTTTTAACTCGATTAACAATACGTGATGGTGACAAATAACCAGTTAAAATCATATGCGGCATGTAAAAATTAATCGATTACAAGAAAGTAGTCATGCGAATTTTCCAAAAATCAAATGACATATTTTCAAATAAAGGTGGTATGGTGATTGAATAACCTTCCGCAATATTATGATTTGAAAAATTAGTCATGGATCGAAATTCAAAAGCTTTTAAAAACTTATTTTTTTTAAAACGGCTCTGATCGAAATTCAAAAACATTTGAAAGTACTCAGATGACACTAGAAAGTGCTTTGATGACACTTGAAAGTTTGTTGGGGATGTTAAGCACTTATGAACTGGCCCAAGGCTAATAATGAGATAGAGAGGTGAATCAAAATTTAAAACAAACACAATCTTAAATCTAAAAACAAGATTCACCATAATAAAACACCAACGATGCGAAAATTAAATACAGAAGAAAATAATAAGAAAGAACACACCGAATATATAGTGGTTCGGTCAAACCTTGACCTACGTCCACTCCTTGGAGGCACCCTCCAAATTTTGAATTAAAACAAGTCTCTCTTTTAGCCCCCACAGCTAGGCGGAGAAGACCTTGCAAAATCACTTCCACCTTCCCCGGTGCGGCAGAGTCGTCAGGTCCTTTGACACCAAAATGAACTTCTTCTTGGGTGAACTTTCCTCGAAACAAGCCTTGAATCCGATGGTATTAAGATGCAAGCCTGCCGGAGCAACCGTGTGGAATCCCCTCCACACTCCCTTGAGTCCCCTCTCACAGGATCTTCTCCCTCTCAGACTTCACCCATTCCTCACTCCCTTTCAAGCTCTCTCTCTTCAAGTCTCCCCCACAAGAACAAAGCTACAATGGCTCCCAAAGACACCTAACAAAGTGTCATGCCAACCTTAAATAGAAAAGCTCAAAACGAGCTCATTAATGCAAGTTGCCAACATTATCATCAAGGTTGATAGGTATATCATCCTGGTCGATCAGTACAAATTCAGTTTGTTAGCTTGGAACGATTTGGGACGATCAGAAGTAAATTGATTACATCGTCCTGGCTGATATCATGATCGTCCAGGCCAATTAGTTTAAAACCGATTTCAATCATCCTGATCATCGCCTTGAATTCGAGCTGTCCGATGTAGATCGTCCATGACATCATCCCGGCCGATCCTACGATCATCCTGGATGATTTGATCGTATCGATTAACCATTAAAGCTTTCCAAAGATACCAGATCAATTTAAGCATAATTGATTTAGATCGACCTGGACGATAGGAATATCGTCCTGGCCGATTTCCAAAAATAATGAATTCCTAAACTTATTATGGCGGCTGATTCTTTTTTAATTGAGACTATCGTCCTGGTCGATACAAGTATTGTCCAGGCTGATCAGCTAATGATGGATGCCTTAGTAAGGATGCCCTAATTAGGGTTTCTACTTTTGAACAGATCGTCCAAGCTAATATAAATATCGTACTGGATGATGTTACCAAAAATATAAACTCTTAGGGAGCTGTCAGAAATCTTCCAAGTTATAAAGAATCAGGAGCCACACCAAATATAATAGAGTCAAGAAAGGAAAAAGGGTACAAACTGACTCAGACCTAGTCTACCCAATCTTAAGCTGGTTCCAAATTATAGTTCGATCGTGTGAACCTAAAATGTCAGTAGATATGGCAGTCGTAGAGAAAAAGAATGTTTGCTATCATCAAAATCATAAGCCATAGATCTGCAACAGTGGGGGTGTCTCTCGGTCACCCTCCCACCATTGCAGGTTGAGCGATAGAAGGGAGGAATGTGGAAGTTAGAAGTTGTTTTGATTATCAAAACTCAAGAGGTAATAGCTCAAATGAGGAACCCATGCCTACTATTAAACCAGGGGTTCCTTCTTTATGTAATACGACACAAGATGGAGCCATTATCCCTAATGCTATAGTTGATGCTCATGTTATGGCCTTAGACGAAGCTGCCATTACAAATCACTCGAATGTTCATGATACATCTATTATGGGTGGTATACTCATAGAAGGTCAGATGAATATAAATGCTGGCAGCTTCCCTGAGGGCCCTACCCTTTCTGCCTATGATATGGTGCTGGATAAAGCTGCGGGGTGCTCTCTAGTGATTGGAATGGAGACTTGGGCTGCTTCCTTTAAAAGTCTTATCCTTCCTGATGCTCATGTGGCTGGTGTTACAGCAGGTATGGGTTCCTATAATAGAAGTGAGAGTGTTGTTCTCTGTGATATGAATGAGGCCATTATGCGTACTAGCAGATGTGTGTAAATCCTACATCCTTCTTGCTTCCTGCCTCTAGCTACTAGTTCAAGCATTTTTAGTGTTTGTGGGAATGCCACCTAAGTGCAAAATTTAGTATTACCCCTCCATAAGATGTAAAACTCAATGGTCAGCAATGTTCTCCCTTATACCAATTTAAAGAAAGCTCCCAATGTTTGGAAAAGGAAGGAATTCATCAACATTTCACCTCCAATCAAGGCTAGAGTGGTGAGTGAGGATGGGCTTACTACCTCCCTTAACGTATGTGAGGTACATCATAATATGGAAAAGTTAGATGGAACTATTGTGAGGAGACTTCTTGGCAAGCAGATCCCCCTCTTCTACCTTAACGTTGAACTCTAGAAGAGATGGTCACATTATGGTGAGTTCAAAACATTATCTATTACTATGGATTGCTTTGTGTGTGCGTTTGAAAGTCTTGAAGAAAGAGATGTTGTCCTTAGCGGGGGCCTTGTTTATGGCCAACTCGTTGCTTTGGATAGATGAACTCCTACCTTCTCCCCTCACTCATTGAGTGGAGTCTCATCCCCTATTTGGATCAATTTTCCTAACCACTCCTTTATTGGGATGTTGCTAACATTAGAAGGATTGCAACTATGGTTGGTGAACCATTATGGGTTGACACCTATACTAGTGAATGGGGAAGATGTGCCTATGCTTAGGTTTGTGTTAAAATTAACTTCTTCAAACAACTTCTAACTAGTGTGTGGATTCAGAACCTAGAGAGAAGGTTTTTTCAGCTAGTTGCTTATGAAGGCCTTGGGCAACTATGTTTACATTGCATATTGGTTTGCCATAGGGAGGGTTATTGCCCCTTCCACTCTCCTCCCAAGGATAAAGCTTCTAATATTTTTTGGGTCAAAATAACCCACACACATACAAACTCTTCCAAGATGCCACCTCCCAGTAACCTCAACTTGCCACTGGAAGCCAGGGCCTAGGCACGCTGGCAAGAAGGGCCATGACACACTGGCAGGCACAACTAAGGAAAACTAATAAGTAAGGATAAGGCACATATAAATATTCTTTAGAAACAAATAATTGACTGCATAAGCACGAGGTCTCTTCACTTATTCACATGTTCTTTTTATCTTATTTGTTTCAAGATGAAAGAGTGCCATCTAATATGAAGCAAGATACTATGCTTAAAACTAGACACTACCAATCGAAGGAAACTATTATGTATCTCGTATAGTGTTGACAGAAAATAAGATTTCACGTACAAATAACAAGCCTTTATATACTCTTGTTAAGAATTCTAGCAGAATAGCCATGTCCCACACATTCACTGAGGTAAGATGATTTTGCATCGTGTATGGGCATACTTCTAATCGAGACGCACTTCATCCATTCCATCATTAATTGAAACATGATTCTACATCAAAGGGATGTTTTTCATCTCTCACATGATGTAGGTAGAAAGCCTAAAATTAAAATTTGAATACAAGCCATTTTATAAGTATATTAAGAAAAATGGACAAAATGCTATTACATTCGCCTGGGCTCCCTAGTAGGTAGTGCCTGGACAACGGGCAGGCAATGCCTTGGGAATACTGGATACCCGTGGCACTTGGCACTTGGCATGGTACGTGCATGCAAGCATCTTGATTTTTGTAAATATAGATGCCCATAAGGTATACCTGACTGGCAGAGCCTAGGTAACATGGCAAGCTCAGCCTAGGAATGATGGCGACTAGGGCCTAGGTGACCTTGCATGCGGCCACACTGGAAAGCATGGATGGGGCATCTTGACAAATTTTGGCCTATTTTTTTGCATGCCGAAAAAAGTTAATTTTTTGGGCGCGAAAGAGCTTAAAATTTTTCCATATATTACCATCGCCTGATCTCACGTGCTCGTCGGGGCTTATATTTTCAGGTGCGTTAGTGCCTAAAATTTTTTATCTCATTGCTACTTATTTTTCATCGTGCTGCTTCCACCCAATCTCTCTTGTGCACCAAAGAACTTATTTTTCCAAGCTTTTCTAGTTCTGACATACTACCTGTGCAAGCCATGAATTTTTCTTATGGCAAGCCCTCGGGGGCATAACAATTGCCATATTGAGCGCCCAATCTCTCTTACGTGCCAACAAGCTTACTTTCCTAGCATTTCTAGCTATAATATACTACTTGTGCATGCCATAAATTTTTCCTACAACAAGCCCTCGGGGGCATAACGATCGCCAGATGGAGCGCCCAATCTCTCTTATATGCCAACAAACCTATTTTTTAAAGCATTTCCAGCTGCGACATACTACCCGTGCATGCCACAAATTTTTGTTATGGCAAGCCCTAACGGCATAAAGATTCTTTGCACGTGGAAATAATTCATCAAAATTATCAGGCTCGCTTATGTTTTTGAACATTTGCTCTTATAAGGTATGCATCAGATAAGCAACGATGAATGTTTCAAATTGACACTACTAATATATTTCTTGATAAGGTAACATGACTTACGTCCGACAAATGGGTAGAGTGGATTACATTATGAATGCCTCGGTAATTCAAAAATGCCTAAAAAGCTTATGATTTATTTGGCATAAAAATTGCATTATTCAATTGTATGTAACCCTATGAGTTCCTCACAAATCATCTTAATACCCAAAAATAGTATAATTGAGTACTTATAATAAGTCACATCTAATTTTTCTTTAGAATCCAATAATTAAAGGGACAAGCACAAAGTTGTTTCAATTTTTCATAGATATGTTTTATCTTATATGTATCAAGATGCATGGGAGTCATCAAATATGAAGCAACATATTATTCTTAGGACTACGCACAACCCATTAAAGGCATGTGTTATATCTCTCACATGGTTTTGATAAGAGGTGAAAGTCTCAGATCGGAGGAATAGGACAATATATGCTTTCGTTAAGAATTATAGCACAATAGCAATATCCCACATGTTTGCTAATGGGAAGTTAACTCTGCACCATATTTGTGCTTCCCTCTAGTAGATTGGTAGGGCCTTTTACATTCAAAATGTTCTGGAAGTTCAAAATACCTAAAAAGCTTAAAAACTTTTCTGCCACAAAGAGTGCAGTTCTTACTTGTACATGCAACACTTGAGTACTCAACAAGCTTTCGTGATTCCCAAAATCTTAAATTAAGCATTTATGTGTTCATTTGCTAGCGAATGTTGGCATGCTCAGGGCTTGGACATGGTGGCAGCTGTTGCAACTTAGTTTTAGTAAATATGTTTTCATATTATGAGTGTTTATAATGATTCGAAATATTATTATTTTGATTACTATTTCTTCTAACATAGATTGGATAAATTGCTTTTGTCGTTTATATGTACTAACATTTTAGTAAAATCATACTCCAAATTATTGAAGAAATCAAGTCAGATTTACTTAGGGTCCATTGTAATTGGAGTCTGTATTTTTACATGTTATTGAGTCTGAGAGAGTGTGATTGTAATTGAGTAACCGTGAGCACACACACACTGGGGGAGTGTTAAAACTTTAAAAAAATTAAACTAATCATACTGTATGATTTTAGTTTGTACGGGTTGATTTATTCAGTTATTTCCTCCAACAAGTAGTTAATTAAAGCATGAACGGGAAAGATTTCCTAAATACTGCTCGTACTATACGAAGTTGGCTTCATACAGATGACATCCAGAGTACAAAAATGATGTAAACATTTTTTTCTGAAAAAACATCTAAATTTTTTGAACTATTCATCCGGGATAATCTAGAGTTCGTACAGACGATTTCTAGTATGAAAATGTTGGGAACATTTTTGTCCGTTTGAACAAGTAAAATTTTTGAACTGTTTGTCCAAAATGATCTGGATTTTGTACAGACGATGTCTATAGTACAAAATTATGGGGAGCATTTTAGTCTAGACAATTAGGAAATTTTTTATAATTGTTCGTACCCTATGATATCAATATCATACTATACAATATGCATGTACAAAATTATTCCGTACATTATCGTACGAGCATATTTTGAACTATTCATCTAGGATGATTGTCGATCGTACTATACCATCGTAGAATCTCAAAATTGAAATTTATAACTTTCTGGATGTTTTTTCATGTCTTTCAAATAAATAGACCTTATAAACTAACTTAGACTAATCTAGTCTTCGTGATTTCTTAGAGAGCAAGTGAAAGGGTGATTTGGGAGAGTGTTTGAGAGAGAGTTCTAGCTAGTGAAGTGTGAAGGATTCATAAGATTACTCAAAGGTGATAATCTCTTTTTTGTCAATTCTCTTCCTTTTTCTTTCTAGTTGCCCAAGTGAAGATCTTTGGAGAAGATCTGGTAGTCTGCCGACACTTGGAAGGTGTAAAAGGATGACGGTACTTTGTCGACACTTGGAAGGTGTGAAATGATGACGGTACTGTGTCGACACTTGGATGGTGTATAAGTATGATGGTACTCTGCCAATAGTTGGAGGGTGTGAAAGGATGATGGTACGCTACCAACACTTAAAGAGTGTGAAAGGACATTGATAATTTGTCGCACCGGGGATTAGTTGAAGAGAGGAAAATTGTAAAGATTTCTCCGCCTTGCTATGGGGGAAAAAGGAGAGTCACTTTTGTAATAGTGCAATACCTGAAGGAGTCTTCAGCGAGGAGATGTAAGTTTTGTTGGATCGAACCACTATAAATTATTGTGTTTTTTTTAATATTTTTTATATTTTATTTTTAGCATTTTGTGGTTGTGGTTGAAAAGCTTATTTTAAAAAGAAAATCAAATTGCCAAAATTATTAAATGGTTTTTATTCAAGAGGGATTTTTTAGTATAACCAATTCACCCCCCCCCCCCCCTCCTCTTAGTTAGCCTTGGGACAATTGCATAGGTCTAACAACCTATACGTACTTTTCAACAGCATAGCTTTGGCACACTTGTAGGCAGGGCCTAGGGCATGCTACAAAGCTTGGCTGGGATATACTGGCATACAGGGCTTTAGCATGCCGATATGTAGGGCTTGTGGCAAGCTCATAAGTAGGGACTATGTAGTATCACACCTAAGCACTTGTATCTTTTGGGCTGCCAAAGGCTAGTAGTATCTTGACCATATATAATATGCTATTTGATGGAAGGTATCAGACCCTCAAGCCGTACTACACAAGTGTTCTTAGAGGGTGATATAAATTTGTTGTGACATAGGGCTAGATCAAAGTGGATTGTGGCACCAAAGGCCACTCTGCCACATAAAATGCCCTGTCATGAAATTAAGTCATCTATAAAGTATTTAGCCCATCGTACGTTCCAAATTGTATTTCAGGATCTCTATGCCAGTGATCTAGATGACTGACATGAAAACATCCTATATCAAGAGCCAATAGGAGCTAAATCCCCTACTATATGAATGATGGCCTCATGCACCACATCTTTAACGTGGATTCTGACTTAGAGGTAATCAGTCATAATCCTGTACACTGTAGCTTCATGCCGCTGGCTTTTCAACCAAGGATGACCAATTATGTTAATAAATGATTCCTCTCATACTAAGTTGAATTATTATCATGGCACGATCATCAGAAGGGAAAAACTAACTTGGCTCATGATGGTATAAACCTAGCTCACATTCCCTAATTATGGGTGAACAATCTAACACTTAGTAAATTTCACTTAACAAAGACAAGAAGAGCCGACATTGAAGGATCATAAAATAACATCGCTATGAACGCTTGGCCGCCACAAGCTAATTATCCCTGTGGTAACTTTTCTGACTCCTCTAGCTTAAAATTCTGAATGACTAAAGGATCGATTGGCCACGCTTTAACGGTTTGTATCTGTATTGGAAATTCGAATAAAAAATCCTTTTACCCTTTTATTCCACATGAGATTTCTATTCTTGTTGAGCTCATCTAAAGACACTTGCAGTATCTTTTAATAGATGTGCTACCCCATCCAAACTCCCCACCTGATAATGACTTCTGCTCAGATCGACCAACCAGGGTGAGACTTAAAAGCCAAAAGGAGGGGCCAGGTGCCACCTCTATCTCATGAAATAAATAAAATAACATTAAGAGTATTGGTATTTTGATTTCGCCGGCAAGCCAACTCCCACTTATCATATACCTCTCAAGACATTTTATAAAGTCAGACTAAAGTGAAGCTCAATAGGGTCTTCTTTACCTATTGATTCTTCTAAGCCTATTCCCTTGGTTGTGGTTTCACTAGATAGTAGATAGTGATAGTGGGAATCTTATTAATCCATTCAATTGCATCATTAATTAGATGAAAAGGCATTTGGCCACCTTAAGAGCTTCATAGTTTCTTCTATCATTTACCCACACATGCTTTAATTTCTTCACTTTGACATTTAGAGCACTAGTTAGAAATTAGATTGCATGAGCATTCACTGTGACCACCACAATGCTCTATTTTAATTAAAGAGTTTGATTACCCTTGACCATACCAGTTTTGAGTCGGCTGTTCAACACCTAGGGAAGGCCCCAGGAGAGCTATTCCTAATCCATCCCCCAGCTTGGATATGGCGGCTCGGTCTCACCGTGAGTGCAGCTTAAGCAATCTAGCGATAAGAGGTGGATTCATGACTAGGATTCTATAATTCAGACCACATATTTTGTTATTCTCTTTGTTGATGAAAAAGCTGAGATATACATTATCAAGAGTCATTTCAATTTATATGGCATGTGACAGTGTCCCATCTTATAAAACTAATTTAAGGGCTCGTGTTTGGATATTCCCTTAGTGTGATGCTATGCTGATTTGAGGGTTCATCCATACTTCATCACTTCTCCACCCCAAAGAGGGGGTGAGGCAATGACTGGGCTAGATTTTAACTCAGTAACAAGAGCCACCACTTATTTTTATGGGTTCTCAAAATCGCTCGATGTCTTTCAGTATCGATAATGATCCTTCTACAGGTTCACCTACATAAACCTTGTTATGACTTCTACTTCCTCTAAATAATAAGGTTCAATGGACTTCTCATAGATTCATTGGTGGAAAATTGCTCGCATCACAACAATCCATACACTTCACCAGACCATTCAATTAGTAGGAGCAACAGGCAGTGTATGAAGCAGACAGGGATGTAGTCAATGCTAGATGATGATTCGTGCTTACTAGGAATTCCTTATTGAAGACCAACAATTGCAATGATCTATCCCCATCATGATGAAATATTCTAAAGATTACCCGGGCATATTGGCCAAGGCCATATACTCGTTAAATACATCAATATAGTGCACGTGCGACCCATAACATCTAATGGCATCACATACCTTTTATTTCCTCAAATGTCTATGACCTAAGTGGTCATAATCCCATTAAGAAACTGACTACGTAGGTTGAACTCTACATAGCTAGTTAGCAAGCTGAGGTCTCATTCATTAATAGAATTAATAAGGCAAATTGCTCTACTAACTAAGAATAGACATGCACCATCACCCATAGAATTAAGAAAGAGCTCTCATTTTGTCAATCCTTACTATGTCTGGACCTGATAAGTTTCCTCGTGTTGAGTCAAATTAAGCTGCAGACTCCACTCCTGGTGGTTCCATTCTTTCAATCCCTTGGACTGGTACCTAAAATATCTGCCCACCATCTAGAGCATCCTGGATGTATATAGCTTACTGCCTCCCAGGTTCCCTCCTAAAATTTATTGATCTCGAGTGGGGATTTGACTCCCAATGTACAAAAGCTTGCTGGCTTAATTACTATCTTAGGTGTGGCCTTTACTAGGGAAGAATCAAACAAATGTTGGTGTGAGCTACCTTCCATTACATTGCTCTCTCAGACTCCTACTATATGACCCTGTCCGCAACATGCCTGTGGTAATATACCAGGGAACTAGAATAGAATATCATAGCATATCATCATATACAAGCATTCCCTACAAGTCTTAGAGGGACATTTACTGGGGCTTTTCTTGGAACAAGGTTCAATTGATCAAATTAGATAAGATGTCAAGTGAGATATTCTTAGCCAAAGATGGGGTGACCATAGAATTGGAGGTGGCACCTGTCCATGACAATATTGCTAAGCTAGACCAAGCCTTGGTGGCTAAACTTATGGGACGACATATTTCATTCCTTTACTCCTTAGTGAAATCAAGTGGAGGTGGTATCATTTTGGAGAATTTCATATCATCACAATAGCTCTCAACACATTCATTTGCCTTTTCAAGAGTTGTGAGGAACGAGATGTTGTCTCATGAGTGGGTCATGTATTATAGTAAGAAACATCCTAGGGATGGACAGGTGGATGCCTTCCTCCTCTCCAAATTTTCTACATGGTCTTCACTTTTCACTCTCCTATTTGGAATCATCTTTTGCAGTTACCCCTCATATATTGGGACACTAAAAACATCACCCAGCTTGCTAATATGCATGTATAAATCTTACGGATGGACTCGCACATGAGTACTAAAGGAAGATCGTCCTACACAAGAATTTGTGTTAGAATCGACATTTCTCAAAAGCTTTAACCAGAAGTTTGGATTAATGGGATTCCTAAAATGTTTTTTTAGAAAGTGGAATACGAAGGGCTCACAAACTTCGTCTTTAACATTGGATACTTTGGATAATGCAACTATTGCAACTTAGTTTTCATAACTATGTTTTCATATTATGTGTGTTTTTGATGATTCCAAATATTATTATTTGATTATTATTTCTCCTAACATATGCTGGATATATTGTTTTTTTTGTTTGTGTACACTAACATATTATAGAAATCATGCTCTAGACTGTTGAAGACTTTAAGACATATTAAATTAGGGTTTAATGTTTTTTTTTTTTTTTAAATGCAATTTGCATTTAGGAAAAGAAAAAGGAAGTAGTTACAAACTAAAGCAAAGGTTTACATTCCTTCTTCAAAATAGAAGTAAGAGAAGGAGGAATGCAAGCAAAAGAAGAACTATCAAAGTAAAAATTGTTCTCTAAAGCCAAAGTAGCACACATATCAGCTACTCTATTACAATTTCTATGAGCATGGATAAAAAGTATCTTATTGAAGTCAGCCAAGAATAGAAGATTCTCCTCTACTCGATTATAGCTTTGCCACTTAGCCTTATTCAAAGAATTTTGAATGAACTTAATAACATTGAGGTTATCACCTTCAAGAATAAGTCCTTTACAATCTTGCATCCACGGTTGAATGAATTTCCTAATTGTCATCACAGCATCAAGCTCAAGAGTAGCTATATCCCAATGCATTCTTTTTTCCCCAATTGCAATCAACAATCTTCCTTTATCATCTCTAAGGCATCCTCCAATACTAGCATTATACGACGTGAGAAGAGCTGCATCAACATTAATCTTAATCCACCCCGGCGGTGGAGGGTGCCAAATATTTTGAAACTCCCTAGGGAGATTAGCACCCCAGCTAGCAATGAGAGGATTAGAGATTGAAAAAGCTCTGGAAACAATTTCAGCTACAGAAATTAAAATAGATTTTGCATTTTTTCCCTGAGTCACTGCATTTATGTTATTCCAGTTAATATAAACTGAATTGCAATATAATCTGAAAACATTAGGTTATGTAATAGATAGCCTCTTCAATTAACATAAGCAACCTTCCAAAGAGTAAAAAACCAAGATATAAATTCCCCATTTTTGGATTTCCATCAATATATCCTGCAGATGTTTACATGATACCGTAATATGCAGCATATTTTCAACTTCATTACAACCTCTTGCACACAAATCAGTATTGGTAAGTTTCCTATATTTTAGGAACTCAAAAGTTGGAATTGCAAATTTATAAAGTCTCCACCAAAATAACTCCACCCTAGCTGTGAGTTTCAGTTTCCTTAACCAGTTTGTAAATCCCATATCTGCTTCATTAATGTGTCTAGTGATGTACACTTCATAGGCTCGGGTTGTTATAGATTTACATGATAAGTGGTTAATCTCCTCCAAGTAGTCCTCTGAAGCTTCTTTCTCAATATTTATATGTGAAATAATGTTAACCAGATTTTGGTTAGAGTAACATAGCAGCTCATCAACTTTCCAGGATCCAATTAGATCAATGAAGTGACTGAGTTTAAGATCTTCTATCCTCATGCAATCAGCCGTAATTGGCCATTCATTAAGATTTTTATCAAACAACCAAACATCATTAAGAACATCTATCTTCCTCCCATTAGCCACTCTCCACCTTAATAAAGGTTTCAAGTATCTAGCACCTTCATGTAAAATTTTCCAAGCAATAGAGGTATTACTCTTGTAATTTGCTTCCCATAAGTTGTCACCGTACTTAGCTGTAATAACTCGAGCCATCAAAGAATCATAATTCTGAATCAATCTCCATAATAGCCTTACTTTAAGAGGACCTGCTCTATTCACAACCGAATAAATATTTAAACCTCCCATAGATATAGGCTTACAAAAATTACTTCAGGATATATAATGTAAGCCCTTCATCCCATTGCTCTTATGCCAAATGAAGTTCCTGCAGCTCTTATCCACTTCCGAAAGTACCTTTCTAGGCACCAAATTATGAGTTGAGATAAAATTGGGAAGAGTTAGAAGAGAAGTTTTTGCAAGCACAATCCTTCAAATTAACGAAAGACACTTTCCTCCCCAGGTATTTAGCTTTTGCAAAACTCTATCAATTAGGAATTGGAAATCATTTCTGACAGGTCTTCTAAGCAGTAAATTAACTCCCAAATAATGAAGCTCTTTTACTGTTTTAAAATTCAAAATTTTCTTTACCCGAATTGCCTCAACTCTATTCATACATTTTCTAAACACGATTTGAAATTTGGAGTTGCTCACTCTCAATCCAGTCCAAGAGCAGAAATTCATTACAATGTTTTTTAAAATTGAAACAACTTTCTTTGAGGCTTGTGAAAAAATCAATACATCATCGGCATACAATAGATGATTAATTTTTGGAGCTCTTTGAGAAATTTGGATTCCCATATCTTTACCATCTTGTGCCATGGCTAGACAAAAACGTTGGGAGCAAATAATATACATAAATGGGGAAAGAGGGTATCCCTGCCGAAACCCCATTTCAGCAACAATCCAATTGGAAGATCTACCATTGATGATATAAGAGAATCTAGCTTTTCTGACACATTCCAGAATCAACATACTCATTTTTATAGGAAAGCCAAACATCTTTAAGACTTGTTCTAAAGTCTCCCAACTCATGCTATCATATGCTTGCTCCATATCAAGCTTGACAACCATCTAACCTTTCTTAATTTTTGAAATTCTAAGCTTATGAAAAATCTCATGAGCTATTAGACAATGGTTAGATATAGAACGACCATTAAGAAAGGCAACTTGTTCTTCAGTTATACACTTTGAAATACAAGTTTTTAGTATATTCAAAATCATAGTCGCAACAAGTTTATAAGTAGATTGGCACAAGCTAATAGGCCTAAAATTTGAAGGAGAAGTACTTTTTATGTTTTTCTTTAATCTGAGCAAGTGTGATTGTAATTGGGTAACTATTCGCACACACACACTTGGGGAGTGTTAAAACTTGTAATTTTTTAAAGTAACATAATGTACAATTTTGAATCATACGTGACGATTTGTCCAGGTAGTTTGTCCAGCTAGCTGTTAGTAAAATCATGGATGAAAATTTTTTTAAGTACTTATCATATTATATGAGTTAACTTCATACAAATGACGTCTAGAGTAATAAATTAAAGAAAAATTATTCATCCATACGAATAAGTAAATTTGTTGAACTATTCATCTAGGCCGATTTTGAGTTCGTACATATGACATCTAGAGTACAAAATTGATGTGAACATTTTCATCCATACGAACAGTAAAATTTGTTGAACTAATTATATTATATGATGTGCATGCATGAAAATGTTTTGTATAGGATCATACGAGTAAATTTTGAACTGATCGTATATACGCTCATTGATCGTATTGTACGATAATGGACAGTCAAAATTAAAAATTTAATTTTCTAGATTATTTTTCATGTCTTTCCTATATAAAGTCCTTATAAACTATTTTGGATAAAATCATCTTCATTTTTCTTGAGAGAAAAAGTGTGAAAGTGATTTGGGAGAGTATTTGATAGAGAGTTATTGCCAATTAATAGTGAGAAGGGTTCACAAGGTTACTCATGGTGATAATCTCTTTATGTTTGTATCAAATCTCTTCCTTACTTCTTTGAAGAAGCTCGAGGGAACATCTTTGAAGAAGATTTGGTTAGCTTCCAACCCTTGGAGAGTGTGAAAGGATGTCAGTTCTCTGCCGACACCATGAGGGAGTGAAAGGATGTCAATTCTTTGCCGACACAAAAAGGGTATGAAAGGATGATGGTTCTCTTCCAACACTTAGAAAGTGTGAAAGGATGTTGATACTCTAACGATACTTGGAAGGTGTGAAAAGATGACGGCACTCTGCCATACTGGGGATTGGTGGAAGAGAGGGTGATTATAAAGGCTTCTCTACTTTTGCTTTGGGAGCAAAAGGAGAGTAACTTTGGTTATAGTGGAATACCTAAAGAGAGAGTCTTCAAGGAGTTGACGTAGGTCTTGTTAGACTGAACCACTATAAATTTATATGTTCTTTACTTTTTTTAAAATTTTATCTTTCAGCGTGTTTTTTAATTAAGTGGTTAAAAAGTTTTATTTTAATTAAAACTTTAGTTGCGAAAAGTGATTTTAAAATTGTTTTATTCTAGGTGAATTTTTTAAATTACCATTTCACCCTCCCTCTTGGTTAGCCTTGGGGTAATTTTGTTAGGTCTAATAACCTGCATGGACATTCAAGTGGTACAAGAGCCATCTTTTAAAAATTAAGGTTTAGACAACTTTTTAAAAATGATCACTACTACTTTTGGAAAACATAACCACCTAAAGGATATTTGATCACTAGACACAAATTTTTTGACAACATCACTTTTTTTTGGGAAAACACAAATGTCTACTTTTCTTCAATTGCTTGATTATCACATGTGAATTTTAGTGCAGGAAGGATACACTAGGTCAACTAGACTTCTAGATAGAATTAGAGCTGAAACACCATTTACTGACTGGACTGTAGAAGAATAAGACTTAGCTTAATTAAACTCAAAATGTTTGAATAATTTTTTTTGTGCACTTAAATCTGAAAAACTACATGCGTGTTTCTACCTGTAAAAGTGGAAAAGAAATTTAGTTTATACTTTGTATCACATATGAACGGACTAATGAAGTGAAATAATCTAGATTAAATATTTTTTGCTTGATTATGAACTCTTTTGTATGAAACCAAATGAATTGATCATTGAAATGTACACATGTTTCACACAAATAGTTGCCTCCTTTTATGCTTTAGGTAGGGAATTAATGAAAGTAGAGAAAGTGAATAAAATACTGAGTTATTTGCCTACTACTTATGATACAAAAATAACTGATATTTTAGAGTCTAAGGATTTAATTGTTTATTCTATTGATAATCTTTTTGGATCAATAAATGCTTACGAGCAAGGAGTGACTCAAAGATAGATTGATGCATGAAAGAAGTGATAGGACAAGAATATAGCATAGAAAGTAGATGTCTCAGAAAGTTATCATTCTTAACTTGAGCATGAAGATGACATTGCTTTGATGATAAGGCAATTCAAGAGTTCTCTAAAAAGGAAGCAAAGGAGACGTCAGTTGTGGAATAAAAGTAAGTTCAACATAAAATATTAAGGTTTCTAATGATATTATTTGCTAAGTATACAAGAACTCTAGACACATAAAACCTGAATGCCCTAATCTTAAAGCCAATCCAACTAAGGAGAAGGTCGAAGGGAAAACAAATATGAGAAAGGGAAAGAAGAGATTGCAAAGAGCTTTTTGGGCGGACTCAGCTTCATACTCTTCAGAAATAGAGGTAGAGGAAGAAGTCACAAATTTATGGCTGATGGCCAACTAGCTTGATCAGTTAGATCAAGAAGAGGTATGTGACTTCACCTGTGATTAGTTATTTGATGTTTCTGAAAAATATCATACGACATATAGAAAACTTAAAAAGATGCATGCTATGTTGGATTTAGATTTTCTTGAATTACAAAAAGAGCATAAAATCCTTAAGAAAGATCACACACTTATTGATAACAATCATATGAAACTATTGGATGAATATAATGAATTGAACAAATAACATGATCTAATAAAATAATCCCAAAATGAACTTGAAAAGGATTTTAAAGCTTTTATGGATGAATTTAATAATAGAAATCATTATTTGAAAGTTGACAATGCTGTGTTAGAAAGTACATACTCATTTTTTAAACCTCAATTAAAAGCACTTGAAAAAATAGGACTTTACCTACACCTTAACAATTTTTTAATCCTAATAAAAAGACAAATTTTAGAACCTAGGAAAAGACAAGTTTACTCACATAAACTGAAAGTTCCTTTTCCTGGAGTGAAATATTTTTCTTGTGGATTATCAGGCATATCTTACACATTTATACTATTCATAGTAAAACTTATTTAATGTAGAGACCTAAGATTTATAAAATAAGCCATATCATACATGCATCTAGTTTAATTTTTCCAAAAGGAGAACCCAAACTTGTTTAGATTCCCAAGACTAACATTTGATTATATTGAAGAAACACTCTCATACAAGACCTCGTTAGAGCATTTGATATCTGGGAAATAAATTTTCGAAGCATATGACGGAGACACTACACAAATCATATTGCCAGCAGCTAAAAATGGAGGAAAGGTTACACTGGGAGATAATACTAATAGAAAAGTAGTTGGGATAGGAATGATTGGAAACTTAAAAAAAAATTAGTTAAAATATTTTTACTTGTAGAAGTTTTAAAGAACAATTTGTTTAATATTACCTAGTTGTATGATAAGGGTTATAGTGTTAAATTTTTTCCCACTAGCTATATATTAAGCCAAAATGGAAATAATGTACTACATGGAACTAGGGTAAATAATATGTACATGCTAGATTTGAATTGTATTAAATCTCCTAATGCTTTTTATCTAAAAATAATTTCTGATGAATCAGGGTTATGGCATAGGAGGCTTTATCACGCTAGTATGAAAAATCTTAGAAAAATTACCCAAAAAGATTTGATTAGAGGAATATCAAAACTAGAATTTATATAATATCACCTGTGTGATGTAAAACATCTTAAGTACTCCTTCATTCCATTAAGGATCTTCGAACTAGCAAACCATTAGAGATTATTTATATGGATCTTTTTGGATCAATTAGCAATGCAAGTCTAGGATGTAAGGTATATGGATTTGTGATTGTTGATGATTTTTCTATATTCACTTGGGTTATATTTTTAATTCATAAGAGTGAATCATTTGAGGAATTTAAAAATTTTTTGCATTTAGATTCAGAGAAAACTAGAATGCCAGATTTTATTAATTCAATATGATCTTGGAGGTGAATTTGAAAATGGAAATTTTTTAAGAATTTTAAAAGGAGAAATTAATTAATCATAATTTTTCAGCACCTAGGACTCCTCAGCATAATGGGGTAGTAAACAGAAAGAACAGAACATTAATTATTGTCGCTAGAACCATATTAGTAAATCACTCACTTATAAAATATTTTTGGGCTGAAGTGGTTAGTACAGCTTATTATGTTCTGAATAGAGTGAATATTAGATCCAAATTGAATAAGACACCCTATGAGCTTCTTAAGTGTAGAACACTAAATTTTTCACATTTGTATGATTTTGGATGTAAGGTGTTCATTCATAATAATGGGAAAACATTTTTAGGAATATTTGATCCAAAATCTGATGAAGGAAATTTTCTTGGATACTCTAGTGTTGGAAATCTTATAGAGTTTTTGAGAAGAGGACTTTTGTAATTTAGGAGACCACACATATTGTGTTTGATGAGTATTCCATTTTGAAAGAGCCAAAGTTGGATGAGGAACATATTAAAAATAACTCCCAAGGAATAGAAAATATTAATTTGGAAGATAATATGGAAATAGAAAATTCTTTGCCTATTGAATTGAAATTTTCTAAGAATCACCCTAAGGAATTGATTTTAGGTGAACCTAGTGAGGGTGTTAGGACTAGGCATGAACTCAGTAAAGAGGTGAATCATTCTGCTTTTATTTCAATGGTCAAACCTGAAAGTGCTCAGATGACACTAGAAAGTGCTCTGATACCACTTAAAAGTTCATTTGGGATGTTAGGCCCTATGAACAGTCCCAAAGGCTAATTAAGAAAAGAGTTTGATTGTAAAGACTTTAACAAACCCACCACCAAACCCCACTCACTCACCCCAATTAAACAAGTGGCGGCGAAAATGAATAATCGAAGGAATACCTAAAATATGGTTCCAATCCCACCCGTCCACCCTTAGGCACCCTACAAGTATTGCACTAAACAAGTGTCTCCCTTTAGCCCCCACATTTAGGCAGAGAAGCCCTTAAAAAATCACTCCAACTTCCCCGGTGCCACGATGTCGTCGGGTCCTTTGAACACCAAGAGATCTTTCTTCTTTGGTGAACTTCCGTCGACAAAGCCTAAAAATTGACAGTATTCAGGTGTGAGCTTACCGGAGAACACCGTGTGGAACCCCCTCCACACTCTCTTGAGCCCCCCTCACAGGATCTTCTCACCTCTCTCAAACTCCACACCTTTCCTCACTCCTCTTTCAAGCTCTCCTCTTCAAGTTTCCCCCAAAAGAACAAAGCTACAATGGCTGCAAAAGACACTTACCAAGTGTCTTGCTAAAGCTTAAATAGAAGATCTCAAAATGAGCTCATTAATGCAAATTGCCGACTTTATCATCCAGGACGATAGACAAATCATCCTGGCCGATCAGAACAAATTAAGCTCATCAGCCCGGGACGATTTTGGGAGATCAGAAGAAAATTGGTTACATCATCCTAGATGATATCACGTTCATCCCGGATGATTAATTTAAAACTTATTTCAATCATCCTGATCATCGCCCAAAATAGATGCTAGCCAATGTAAATCGTCCAAACCATCATCCCAAATGATGTGATCATATCAATCAACCATTAATGCTTTTTAAATATACCAGATCAATTTAGGCATAATTGAGTTAGATCGTCCTGGATGATGTGTATATCATCCTGGTCGATTGCCTAAAATAAAGAATACCTAATCTGATCATGGCGGTTGATTCTTTCTGAATTGAGCCTATCGTCCTGGCCGATACATGTATCATCCAGGCCGATCAGCTTATGATGGTTGCTTTAATGAGGATGCCCTAATTAGGGTTTCTTCTTTTAGAGAGAAAGTCCAGGCTGATATACATATCGTCCTGGATGTTGTTACCAAAAACAGAAATCTTTAGGGAATAATAAAAAATCTTCCAAGTTATAAATCATCAAGTGCCACACCAAATACAATAGACTCAAGAAAGAAAAAAAGATACAAACTGACTCAGACCTAGTCTACCCAATCTTGAGTTGATTCCAAATTGCAGTCCGATCGTGTGAACTTGAAATGTTAGTAGAAAGCAGCCGTAGAGAAACAAGAATTGTTTGCGATCATCAAAATCATAAACCATAGATCCACAACAATCTCCCCCTTTTTGATGATGGCAAACATTTCAATTTGAATTTGCAAAAAGGAACATTTTCACCTAATCTCCCCCTCACTAGAATAACGCTATAAAAAAATAGGGGAGAAAAAAATTATTTTTACTGTTTTAATTTTTTTTGAAAATAATAAAAAGGATTCAAATTCAACAGTATGTTCTCCCCTTTGACAATATCGAAAAGAGAGGAGGCACAAACAAAAAAACAAAACGAACAAAAGACAAAAAATATTCCCTGATCTATTGAAAAACAAATATTCTTAAAATGTGAAAGTTACCTATTGGTTTTAATTAAAAACTTAGTAGAATTGGATTGATAATGCATAGCCCAGAAAAGGTTAGAAATTCAGAATTTGATAATCCAAACACATGTTTTTTTTTTAAAGGCTCAAAAACTTTTTAATTCAATATCTAAGTTAAAGAATAAATTAGAAAAAGAAATACAAATTTTTCAAAACACCTTCCATAAAATTTATCTAATAGAGATCAATGCATGAATTGTTGAATCATGAATCAAAATTTTCAAACTAAAGTATCGAAAGTATCACAGGTTTTCTTATGCTTTAAGAAGTACAAGAATGGTATGTATTAAACTTTGTGGGCTCATTTTATGCCTCTTGACAGTTGGTTTGCGTATTGCGCATCTTCTGATACACTTTGTGTATTCTAATTTTTTTTTTTCAATTTGGCGTCTTTGCGCATCTTTTATTTTTGGCATCATTGGCCATTTTTTTTGTATGCTACCTTTCTGAAATCCTAAAAACCAAAAGTAAACCCATACTATTGACAAAAACGAACATTCTTGATTAAGAAAATTATGAGGTAGATTCAGCACCTTACAAAAGATTCCTATGCGATAAATAAAATGTAGGAAGGTAACAAAAATTTGTTTTAATAACCAATTTAAAGTATAAAAAAGCTTTTAAATTAAAAGTAGAATAACCACTTTTAGGACATAGAGATTCAGAGTAAAAAACATGTGTTTCCTTCCTTTGACTGTTTTTAGAGATGTCAATCACAACTTACCAAAGCTTTCAAGGAAAAATAGGAAGTAGATTTTTCATTTTTAGAAAAGTGAATGTGTGTGTTGATTAGAGAAAAAATTTAATGAAACAAAAATTTCAAAGAATAAACAAAAACAAAAAAACACAAAATAAAAAATGAAAACATAAAATAACTAAAAAAAAAAACACAACATAAAAACACAAACAAGACTGTTAACCATTATCTTTCTCCTGGTTCGATGCTTCAGAAACTAGGTCTGCCAAGGAAATTTTTTGTTTTTCATTATTTCCCCAGTTTAAAATTTGCTTTGCTTTGCCCTTTTTTTTGCAGGAAGAATTCTTAAATTTGGGCACTAATTTTTCATATGTCCAGGATTCCTACATTGAAAGCAAATAATATCAAAAGAAATATTAACATCCTTACCATTTTTACCTTTCTTCCATTTTTATTGATGCTTATTCTTTGGTGAGTTTTTTAATTTGCCTGTCAAGTCAATGCTTTCGGTGAGTTTTTTAATTTTCTTGTCAAGTTAATGCTTTCGTCACCAACTAAGCTATATTTTTCCGTCTCTTCAGCTTTTAGAACAATCGTTTCACCTGCATCCAAAGTTTTTGACCCAAACTTTGTTTGTAGGAAATGAGTGAGCCAATCAAACTATCAATTGAATATTCATTCAAATCTTCTGATTCACAAATAGTAACTACTTTAGCATTGAACTTATCCAGTAGATAAAGAAGATTTTTGTTAACTTTTTCAAAATTTGAAAATTCTTTTCCTAAGGCATACAATGATGTTACAATTTGAATGAACCTGGTATACATGTCTATGATCGTCTCATACGGTTTCATGGAAAATAGTTCAAAATCATGGATTAACATATTCAACTTGAATTGCTTGATTTCACTAGTGCCTTCGTAGATGATGTGTAGTTTATCCCAAATTTCCTTACCAGTAGTGCACGTGGATACTAACATAAAATCTTTAAAATTTAAAGCACAAAAAAAGTAGTTAAAAGATTTTGTATTCAATTGAGCATCGATTCATTCATCTCTATTCCATTGACTAAAAAAAATGTTAGTTTTAATTCCATCTACAATACATGACGGTGATGAATAACCAATTAAAATTATATGCCACTTATGAAAATCAATCTATTGCAAGAAAGTAGTCATGCGAATTTTCCAAAAATCAAATGTAATATTTTCAAACAAAGGTGGTTTGGTGATTGAATAACCTTCTGCAATATTATGATTTAAAAAATTGGCCATGGATAAAAATTCAAAAAGTTTTCAAACCCAGTTTTTATGAATCCCGTTCTGATACCAGTTGAAAGTGCTTAGATTACACTAGAAAGTGCTCTCATACCACTTAAAAGTTTATTAGGGATGTTAGGCCCTATGAACTAGTCCCAAAGCTAATTAAGAAGAGAGAGGTGAATTGGTAAAGAAGAAACTTTAATCAAACCACAAAACCAAAACTAATATCACCACAATAAAACAAGTGCAAAAGAAAATAATGCGAAAGCAATAATAAGAAAGAACACATCAGATTTATAGTGGTTCGGTCAAACCTTGACCTACATCCACTCCTTGGAGGCACCCTCCAAGTATTGTACTAAACTAAGTGTCTCTCCTTTAGCCCCCACAACTAGGCAGGGAAGCCCTTAGAAAATCACTTCCACCTTCCCTGGAGCGGCGGAGTCACCCGGTTCTTTGACACCAAAGAGATCTTCTTCTTTAGTGAACTTCCCTCAAGACAAGCCTTGAATTTGACGGTATTCAGGTGTGAGCTTGCAGGAGCAACTGTGTGGAACCCCCTCCACACTCCCTTGAGTCCTCCGTCACAGGATCTTCTCCCTCTCTCAAACTCCACCCTTTCCTCACTCCCTTTCAAGCTCTCTTTTCAAGTTTCCCCCAAAAGAACGAAGCTACAGTGGCTACTAAAGACACTTACCAAGTGTATGGCTAAAGCTCAAATAGAAGATCTCAAAATGAACTCATTAATGCAAGTTGCCGACTTTATCGTCTAGGACGATAGACATATCATTCTTGCCGATCAGTACAAATTATGCTCATTAGCCTGAGATGATTTGGGGTGATCAGAACAAAATTGGATACATCATCCTGGACGATATCACGATCATCCTGGATGATTAATTTAAAACTGATTTCAATCATCTTAATCATCGCCCGGAATAGATGCTGGCCGATGTAAATCATCCAGGACATCGTCCCGGTCGATCCTACGATCATTCCGGGCGATGTAATCATATCAATCTGCCATTAATGCTTTCCAAATATACCAGATCAATTTAGGCATAATTGAGATAAATTGTCCTAGAAGAAGCGTATATTATCCTGGCTGATTGCCTAAAATAAAGAATACCTAATCTGATCATGGTGGCTGATTCATTCTGAATTAAACCTATCGTCCTGGCCGATACATGTATCATCCAGGCCGATCAGCTTATGATGGCTGCTTTAATAAGGATGCCCTAATTAGGGTTTCTGCTTTTGGATAGATCATTCAGGCCGATATACATATCGTCCCGGACGATGTGACCAAAAATAGAAATTATTAGGGAACAATAGAAAATCTTCCAAGTTACAAATCATCAGGTGCCACACCAGATACAATAGACTTAAGAAAGGAAAAAAGATATAAACTGACTCAGACCTAGTCTACCCAATCTTGAGCTGATTCTAAATTGCAGTCCAATCGTATGAACCTGAAATGTTAGTAGAAAGTAGTCGTCGAGAAACAAGAATTATTTGCGATCATCAAAATTCTAAACTATAGATTTGCAACAAAATCTATAAATATAAATCGAGCACTTCTTGATGTATTTTGGATTTTGTCCATGCAAGAAGAATTGAATCAATTTATAAGAAATGATGTTTGGGAATTAACTGAAAGGTCTATAGATCAAAGAATTGTTGGAACTAAGTGGGTGTCCAAAAATAAAATGAATGATTCAAGAGTTGTGATAAAAATAAGGCTAAATTGGTGGCTAAGGGATATAATCAAATAGAAGGGATCGATTTTAAAGATACTTTTGCCCTTGTAGAAAGACTTGAAACAATTAGGATTTTGTTAGTCGTTGCTTGTTTAAAGGTTTTATATTATTTCAAATGGATGTCAAAAGTGCATTTTTGAATGGGGTGATCCAATAGGATATTTATGTTGAGGATCCTCTAGGTATTGAAAATTCTAAATTCTTTAATAATGTATTTAAATTGAAAAAGGCATTGTATGGATTGAAACTGGCACTTAGGGCTTGGTATTAGAGGTTAAACACTTTCCTATTAAAGAGAACTTTTGGGAAAAGAAGGGTGCACACCACTCTTTTTTTTAAGAAATTAGGAGATGATATACTCATTGTTCAAATATATATTGATGACATCATTTTTAGATCTAAAAATAAAAATCTTTGTGATAATTTTTCAAAAAAATAAGTAGTGAATTTAATATGAGTTTAGTGGGAGATCTTAGTTATTTTCTTGGTTTTATCATTAAACAAAATGAGGAAGAAACTTTTCTTAATCAATTAAAGTATATTAAGGACATCCTCAAGAAATATGAAATGAATAATTTTAATCCAGTAACTGCACCAATGAGTTCCTCAGGGTAATTGGATAAGGACCCTCAGGAAAAATCTATTGATCAAAAGAAATTTAGTGGTATTATTGGATCATTGATTTACTTAACTGCTAGCATATTAGATATAATATTCAATATTTATTTGTGTGCTAGATTTCAATTAGATCCAAAAGAATCAAATTTGACAACAATAAAAAGAATTTTGAGATACCTTTTGGGAATTCAAAGCTTAGGAATTTGGTATCCTAAGCACAACTCTTGTTTTAAAATAATTAGATATTTTGATTCAAATTTTGCAGGTTGTAGGGTTGATCAAAAAAGTACATCTGGAACTTATCAATTTATAAGAAACTCTTTAGTTTCTTAATCCAGTAGGAAATATAATTCAGTAGTCCTATCTACTGCTAAAGCATAATATATTGACTTAGGTAGCTGTGTGGCACAAGTTCTTTGGTCGAAATAAAAATTGATTGACATAAGATTTTTTATTTGCACAATTATAATTTTATATAATAATACTAGTGCAATTTGTATTTCAAAGAATCCTATTAACTATTCTAGAACCAAGGATATACACATAAGGCATCACTTCATTAGAGATTATGTAGCTAAGGGAGAAATTTAATTGAATCATATTTATAAAGAAAATCAACTTGTAAATATTTTTATAAAACTACTAGCCTTTGACACACTTAGTATTTTAAGAATGAAGTTATGTTTGATTGATCTTAATGCTTAAATTAAATATTCTGCAAACTTGATATGTTTTTTATTTATGTCTGTTTAATTTTATTTCATTTTGTTTATTTTTTTTGTGTTTATGTGCGTTCATTTTTGTTTTGTTTTTATTTTGTGTGTTTTTAGACTGGAAGCATCTCACTTGATTAAAATAATTGATTTTGATATGTTTTTCTAATTTTCATGTATCATTATCTAAGTGTGTTATTCGTACTATACGAATATTTTTTCATCATGTACAAATTTTGTAGCATATACATGATTGTTTTTGGAGTTGAGCATGTGAAACTTAGATTTTTATAGGTTTCATATTCTATTATGACATCATCATATGGTATGATTTGCACTTATTCATTTGTTCACGTGGAGATGCTTTTGCTAGTTAGGTTTAGTTATTTATTGTTGATCGTACATATGAAATTAATTTTATCTATATGATCTAGATGTTAGTTTCTATATGGGATAAACCTAACCATCATTAAAATGAGCTTTAATATTCGGATCATTCCAGATGAACACCTATTCATCTGTATGATCGAGTGGTCAAAAAACATATATAAAAGGATGCCATAGAAATGGCATTTAAGAAAAGTCATTTCATCTTTGGTCATTTCTATTTATATGTACGAAAATATTTTCATCACGTACAATTTTAAAATCATACGTACGATGCAAATTTTGTATGGTAAGATTGTTTTTTTTTTTCATTAAATAGAAGGATTTTAAAATGATTTTCACTCACTTTCATATTCCTTTCAAATCTCTCTAGAGCCTCATCCAGTAAATGGCCAATTCCAGCAAACATCCACGTGGTTCTAAGGGTTCTTCTTCTGGAAGTGCTAAGGATTCTAACTTCCTATCTAAGAAGTATGAGGATGCCTATTTTAGGTATGTTTCTGCAAAGATAACCTTTCTAGACTTCTAATCTAAGATGATCTTCACGTCTCTGTAATGCCTTTGTTTGTCTCTACTCAACTATCTTTCATTCTCACACTCATTTATGCCTACAATAAAGAAACTTTTTAATATTTTTTTTCCAACATGAGAGTCAGTGAGGACCACCCGAAGATAAGTTCCTATGTCCAAAAACAACATGTTGAAATAACCAAGGAAGATTTAGGGAACTTTCTTCATCTAAGAAGCAAGGAGATTCGAGCCCACACTTTAACTGTTGTAGATATGTGGTTTATGATTTTGATGATAGCGAACACTTTTATTTCTGTACGACTGCCTTATCTTCTGATATTTCAGGTCCATATGATCAGACTGCAATTTGGAACCAGCTCAAGATTGGTAGACTAGGTATGATTCAGTTTTGTAACACTTTTCCTTCTTAAGTCCTATTGTAATTTAGGTGTGGCCTCCTGATGCTTTATACATGGAAATTTCTATTGTTCCCTAAAGAATTCTATTATTGGTAAACATCGGCCCGGGACCAATATTCATATTGGCCTGGACGATTTGACCAAATGCAGAAACCCTAATTAGGGCATCCTCATTAAAGCAGCCATCATTATGCAAAATACATCATCCTGGACGATTTTGTATCGTCTAGGATGATAAGCTCAATTTAGGAAAGAATCGCCACCAGAGAGTTTAATTTAGAAATAACCTATTTTGGACATCGTCCAGGTGGATCGTCCAAGACTATAAAATATCTTCCAGGATATACCAGGTCAATTTTTTTCAAAATTTCTTCTCGCGATTTAAGGAAAACAATTATAACTTGATTTTCAAATACAAATCAGCTTGGAGCGAATCCGCCAGATCAACCTGGCCGATATATTGGGACGATTAGTCATCGGATAGCTTATTTTTCAAGGGTGATGTCGAGGACGTATTCCATAATTTTGTACTGATCATCCCAGGATGATATATATTATCGTCCTGGAATGATATGAACAAACCTTCTTCTGATCCATCTCAAATCATTCCGGCTGATTGGGCTCAAATTGTACTGATCATACAGACGATATTTAGTAATCGTCCTGGAGATAAAGTCGGCAACTGCACTAACGAGCTCCATTATTGAGATCTCTTCTATTTTAAGCTATGACAAGGCACTTGGTAAGTGTCTTTGACAACCATTGTAGCTTCATTCTTTTGGGTGAAGCTTGAAGAGAAAGCTTGAAAGGGAGTGAGGAAAGGGTAGAGTTTGAGAGAGGGAAAAGATCCTATGAGGAGGGACTCAAGGGAGTGTGGAGGGGGTTCCACACGGTTGCTCCGGTAAGCTCACACCTAAATATCGTCGGATTCAAGGTTTGTGTCTCCAGGGAAGTCACCAAAGAAGAAGATCTCTTGTGTCAAAGGGACCCCGACGACTCCGCCGCACCGGGTGAAAGTGTGGAAGTGATTTTGTAAGGGCTTCTCCCGCCTAGCTGTGGGGGCTAAAGGAGAGACACTTAGTTTAGTGTAATACTGAGGGTGCCTCCATGGAGTGGACGTAGGTCAAGGTTTGACCGAACCACTATAAATCTAGTGTGTTCTTTATTTATTATTTGCTTCCGCATTTAATTTCCCATTTAATTTCTGTGGTGATTTTGGTTTGAGTTTTATTATTGGTTTTAAAGTTATCCAATTCATCTCTCTCTTTGTTAGCCTTGGGCCAGTTCATAAGGGCTTAACATCCCTAACATACTTTCATTAACCTCTAGAGTTGATTTTGACTAGTCTGAAATTAATAATGTTCTTAGATGTGTCTAATAAGTTAATCATTTAGCTTGAGTCTATATTTTGAAAAATAATACCCTTATTATCCAGCATGTTTTAAGAACTTTGATTATTCCTAAAATTGGCGATCGAGTAAATATGACTCTACTCTTATCTACAATTACCTATCTTATTTTTGACATAAAATCATTTTGATGAAGCCCAACTTATTAGGGACTACATGTATAAACTTTCTAAAATTGGACCTCCACACCATAAAAGGAAGAAAAATATGACTCTAGGACATCTTATTACCTATATTCTCATAAGAAGTATAATATGATTCATCCTGATCCTCCCACTGAACTACTAATTTACTTTATCGATGTTCTTTTTTATTACTGTTTTGGAGAGATCGGAGTTCTAGTAATAATTTTAATGAAGAAGGGGGAGCACCTGCATCTGCACCTATAATTGGACCAGACCAAAATTACTTTCCAGAAATAGTTTAGCTGTTTGATCATTTGGAGACTCATTTTGATTAATATTTTGATCAAATTGAGACTCACCTAAATCAACAGGATGCAAGATATCAGGAGGACATGGGTTGGATCCGTGTTCATTTTATATGGTCAATACCATTGTAGCTATGATGAATAGCTATTTTTCAGTGTTCAATCAGCCTCCTCAAGATAAGGGCCCCTCCAAATTCTAGGTGTACTTCATTGTTGTTCTTTCTACTTAGCATTTGTGATTTATGTTATGTTCTTTTTTTTTTCTATGAGTGTTATGGTTATGTATGTTGTTTAATTTTTATGTAATGATGAAAAGTGTTGTTCTGAGTGATATCATTTGAAATGAGTGTATGTAATCTTTATGATATCAATAAAAAAGGCCATATTATGGTCACTTGTTTTATTTCTTGCTTCATGAAATGGTAGTATCTCTAATACAAAAATCCTTTTAAAATTAATCATTGAAATGGGCTATAAATTATTTTTCTCTACAAATTAATTTGCTAATGAAATCTAATATTTAAAAAAATTAAATTAAAATTATAACTGGATTTAGATATGGAGATCAATTTCATGTTCTTTTAGACAAACATATCTAAAATATAATTGTTGCAAGATTGATGTCTTATTTTTTTAATTTCTTTTTCAATATGTTTTATTTTTGTTATTAGTGAAATTTGAATTTAGATTATCGATATTAGAAGGACCCAAAGAGTAAAATCAAAAGTAATGCATAATGTGTGCAACAAAATTTTAAAAAAATATGCACAATGGTTTACAAAGTGAAAAGAGGCACAAAATTAGCCCAAATATAAAAAGATGCACAAAGTATGCCTTAAATATTTGAAAAGATGTACAATGCCACCAAATTGAAATTTTTTATTGTGTTCTTTCCACTATCATTCAATCTCTAATCAAAATCTATCTAATTGACAATCATATATCATATTGAATGAGAATTTAACTAATCTTCATTTCATCTTTTTTGTAATAATCTTTTTTTTTTTTAAATTTGTCTATAATGAACAATGAATCTGGTTAAATTTTATTATCTTAGTTATTCTTTAATATAAAACATTTGAAAATTGTATTTTAGTATTATGAAATTAATATTGCATTTGCAATTGGTTTAAAACCCTTTTCTAGTTCAACTCATTCGGTTTATCTACTGAAACCTTTAATTTTAAGTAGTACTTCCCTTTTAATTGTTGTCAAAAGGGGGAATAATAATATAATTTTATTGATGATTGATTGATGACTATGGTTTGATGTGTGTATTATTTTATGTGTGTATGTGTTTTGTGTATGTTTTAAATGCATGTGTAAATATGTTAAATGCTTGAATGTTCGTTCGTGTTCATGTTTTTTAATCAAATTATTTTTGGGGTTTATTGTTTTTAATCTTCATGGCAATCCCTTGATTTAAATTGGCCATTCATTTATGGGGAGCAAAGGATAATTTTTTTTTTTTGCTCAACACAAATAATTGTTTCTTTGCCATCATCAAAAAGGGGGAGATGTACTTGCAACTTTGGTTTTCATAACATTAGATTTTCATATTATTTGTGTGTTTTTTTATGATTCCAAATATTATTGTTTGAATATTGTTTCTCCTAACATATATTGGATATATTATTTTTATTGTTTGTGTGTACTAATATTTTAGGGAAATCATAGCCCAGACTATTGAAGACTTCAAGACAAATTTAACATATTTGGAGTATGTACTTTTTATGTTTTTCTTGAGTCTGAGAGAGTGTGATTGTAATTAGTTAACTATGCACACATACACTGGGGGATTGTCAAAACACGTAATTTTTAAAACTAATCATATTATACAATTTTGAATCATATGTGACGATTTGTCAAGGTAGTTCCTCAATCAAGCAGTTAATCAAATCATGGATGAAAAAATTTCTAAGCATTATTCATACTGTACGAATTTGCCTTAGTACAGACGACATCTAGAATATGAAATTAATGCAAACTTTTTCATCTATATGATTAGGTAAATTTTTTGAACTATTCAATCAGGACTATCTTGAGTTCGTACAGACGATGTCCGGAGTACAAAATTGATATGAACATTTTCATCCATATGAACAGCAAAATTTATTGAACTAATCATATTGGATGATATTTGATTAGTACTTTACAATGTGCTTGTACAAAAATGTTTTGTGTAGGTTCGTACGAGCAAACTTTAAACTATTCGTATGTATGATCATCGATTGTACTGTACGATCATGGATGGTTAAAATTAAAATTTTTAGTTTTCTAGAAAATTTTTTGTTCCTTTCTTATATAATATCCTTATAAATTTTTTTGGATGAAATCATCTTCTTTTCTCTTAAGAGCAAAAGTGTGAGAGAGATTTGGGAGAGTGTTTGAGAGAGATTTCTTATAAATTGAGAGTGTAAAGGGTTCAAAAGGTTACTCAAAGGTGAGAATCTCTTTGTGTTTGTAGTAAACCTCTTTCTTACTTCGTTGAAGATGCTCAAGGGAAGATATTTGAAGAAGATCTAGTTCTCTACCGACACTTGGAGAGAGTGAAAGGATGTTGGTTCTCTGCTGACACCAGGAGGGTGTGAGAGGATGCTGATCTCACGACAACAAGTGGG